>OX442340.1:27500-1277500 GCA_949358125.1 Idaea dimidiata
ATTCATTTATCGCAACATAAAAATATTGTATTTGATTATGCTCTACTCTGTTTTCCGGTTCTTTATTTTGTACGTTTCTTTTAAACTATTTCATTTATTTGAGCATAAAAAATACGTACCTATCAATCACTCTTATTAAGCCTGTAATGTCCTGTGTAAAATATATTTTTGATTAGATAATGTTTTTGTCTTATTTTAATAACAACCTCTGACACCACTAAATAGATAATCGGTAGGAAAAATGAATTTTTTTTTCGCACTATCTTTTCTCTCACCAGTGGGAAGTTTGGGAATTTTTATAGTTCCAATATTCCCACTGACACCATTTTAGTGTCCAGTGGGAGCAACGGGAAATTAATTTTTGGAAAGTCTCATTCTTCCCACCAGTGGGAAGAATGCAGTGGGAAGTTTGGGAACAAACCCGCTCCACTGCCTCAAATCTAGTATTGTTTAAAAATTTTCTTTTGGATGCTATGGATAGGCGTGAGCAGGTTGACGTGGTCTATACCGACTACAGCAAAGCTTTTGACCGAATTCAGCATACAAGCTCTCATGCATAGGTATTAGAGGCGATTTGTTGTGGTTCACGTCTTATATCGAGAACCACTCTCAAGCGGTTGTAGTCAATAATTACATGTCTAGCTGGGTTCCTGTGCCTAGCGGGGTGCCACAGTGTTCGCTTCTCGGTCCCTTGCTTTTTATCATTTTTGTTAATGATATTGAGCAGTGTCTTCGCACGGCCAGTCTGTTATGTTTTGCAGATGATATGAAAATTATGGCACAAGTTAAATGCAAGGGCATGCATGCTTATTTATTATGTGTATGTAGCTGTGGATGTCCTTTAAATAAATAAATGAAACTACTAAGCTAAGCTAAGCTAAAAGCTAAGGTCTCCGTCACTCAGCACCAAAAATAAGTAAAGACTTAAAAAAAACTCAATATACAGGGAAAAATGTTTTATAGAAAAAAGAAAATGCATTTGATCATACTACGAAAACTTAAAATAACTAAATACTATTACACACTAACTTGATAATAATAATATACTTACTTTCGAATCAAGTTATTCCCATGCGGCATCGTCCATAAGACGACACTAGAATATATCTGTCGTCTCTAGTGTAAAAATATACATCATCGTCATTCAGACATCTATCATATTATACATAAAAATACACCCAGACCAGATACAAATATTTAATTTAAAAGCATAAATATTTGCACCCAGTGGGAATCGAACCCGCAACCTTCTGCATTGCAGCCGAGCGTTCGCCAGACACGCGTGCGCGCGCGTACCAACGAACTCATATCTATAGACAAATACCTATTACCTATCTTATATATTTCCGTCGCTCCTACTATCTCTAGAAGTAGATAGCTAGGTGCTACAATATCTGGAAGCATGTGGGGTTGTAAATCAGTAAATATTCCTAATGGTCCGCGAGTCCGCCGATTGTACGCGGGCGAGGAGCGCAGCGCGGTGCGCGGCTCGGTGTCCGTCGAGCATGCTCCCGCACCAGCCGGCGAGAACGCGCGCCGCGCCGCACCGCGCCACCGCGCGTTCAGAGACCACGCTGCCGGTATCCGCAGCCATCGCAGACACCGTGCTCTCCACCTCGAGCTCATCTGCGAGTATCATCATAGAGTAGATACGTACGGTGTTATTACTAATTCATAAAAATAATACTTAAGTATATAATATTATTATACTTAATATTAGAGATGCGCCGAATATTCGTTTAGTATTCGGTCGAATTATTTAATTTAGAAAGAAATCTAAATAACAAAATGTACTTATTACAAAAATTACAATAAACCATTGATAATATTTATATTTAGATGCTATCCCAGAACAAGTATAAAAAGTTTTCGCCTCTGTAGTGTATGCGCATCGGCCGAGCGGAGTCAGTCGCACGCACACTGCGGACGAGGGCAGACGCGTGCTAGACGTATACACTCACAGTCAATCTAAACTGATATTAAAGTGTTTTATTTAGTTATCTATTCCAGAAAACGCTACAAATGGCGACGAGGATAAATTAAGTAAAAGAAAAAACAAAATCGGTTGAAAAAAAAATAGGGAGAACAATGCATGAAGACTGTTGTTCACTATCATACGTAGTAGGCAGTGCCGTTAAACTGTAAGTAATAATAACAAGTATTTCGAAATTTCGACTACTACATTGACTATGTACTTCCTGGAAATAACCAGCTGCTATTCTATCATGTTGTACATAGAACTAAAGACAGCAAATAATGTCTGGTTATAGCGTAAAATAAAGTACCTAAACCGCTTATTTAAGAAGAAAAACGGCTAAATGATATATAAATAAGTAAGTACCTAACTGCCACATTGATGTAAGCAGCACCTTCAGTGCATAAATAGGTGCCAAGTCATGCACCTACCTTGTTCCCACAATACCATGTGACCGAAATAGGTACCAGATTACTATTATGAATGAAACGCTAAAGGTACGAAATTAAAAGCATTTTGTCGAAAAAAAAAAGGTAAGAATGATGCATGTTGACGTATCTCAAAATACTACCTATCATTAAATTCGACGTAAAAGTTACATTTCCATTAAAATACGAGGGCCGCGGAATTTTGTTATGCTGTGCAGCCTCGATACAATAAATCGGAAGGGAATATTTGTAAATATTCGTCATTTCAAGTAATTAGTTAAACTCAGGTACTTATGTAATATTAAAGTAAGGTTGGTTTAAGATTTGTTATAAATAGTTTCTGCGACTGATAGATAAAGAACACTTATAAGTTTCTCAATTGAATTCAATCAAACAATAGTAACGAGCGGCAGGGTTAGGTACCTACCTAATAACTTTCCATGAAACAACAAAAACGTGTCCAAACCTGTCGCGACATGAATGACATACTATGTGATTATAAAACCACTATAACGTGAGTTCGTTTTTTAACAAAAAGATTTCGTGTTTTGACTCTAAAAATCGTTTAATAGAACAGTTATGATTTGATTACACAACAAATTGTTAGATTCTAAAAGCACGCTGCGTCCACGACGGAAAACAGACCGTTTTATTACGCGTGCGCGTCGTGAACGGCGGTTAGCCACACGGCTCGAGTACCACTACTGATGCCGCGTCCGTCGTCCAGCTGTAGCGCGCGGGACGGCGGAGCGGGCGGCCGGAGGAGGTGCGGGGAGCAGTTACCAATGGTGAGGGAGAAGGGGCACGCGCTATATCCTCCCCCTCCAAGTCAGCAGAAACATGAGAGGCTGGCTTGGGACTTGGTTTGTTAACTCGCGGACGACCTCTCTTACGGCCGTGGATAACCACGTCGGTATCTCCAACATAAGGGGACAGAAGGCTGGCATGGTATTTACCGCGTGGTGTATTTTCTTTATCAACTACCTCGTATGTAGTCGGTGAAACTTGTTTACTAACCCGGTAGGGACCTTCCCGCCTGGGGGCAAACTTAGTACTAAAACCTTTGGCAGCTTGACTGATACGGTGAGCCTTAACTAGCACGAGGTCACCTTCGGTGTAAGTAGGGCCAGGACGACGGTTTTGATCGGTGGCGCTTTTGCGTATGTCCTGTTGGCGCTCGACTCGCCACTTTACCTCGCGAAGTCGTTGCGCAAATGACCGGAGATAGGGAGTAATTTGGGGTACATAGTTTTCATGTTCAATAATTGCCCGCAAATCATTGGCTACACCTATCGGCGACCGAAAATCTCTTGCAAAGGTTAGAAAGGCCGCTGAGTGGCCCGTCCCGTGGTTTGGCGATGTATTCAACGCAAAACGGACCGCGGGTAACGCGTCAGGCCAACGACGGTGCTCTGGGTCCACTAGCATGGCCATCATCTGCTTCATCTCCCTGTTCTTCCGTTCAGCAGGATTACACTCGGGATGATACACAGGGGACAGATTCTGTTTAATGCCTAAAACATGCATTGTCTTCTGCATGACGGCGGATACAAATTGTGTACCGTTGTCGGATATTATTCTTCTCGGAAAACCGTAGCGCAGGAAAACTTCTTCTACTAGAATTTTAGCACAGTTTTCTGCAGATGCCTCGACCAAAGGAAATAAATCCACCCATCTACTCGCAGCATCCTCCACTAAAAAGATCCATCTCTCGCCTTTATCACCTTCAGGGAGAGGACCGAAGAGGTCCATGGCGAGGACTTCAAAGCGTTGCTGGGGAACGGGGGTTTGCAGCAGTCCAGCTGGTTTTAGGTTGGTCGGCTTAAATTTCTGGCATAGCTCACATGTCTTGAGGTATTTCGCTACGTATTGTCGCATATTTGGAAAGTAAAATCGCTCCTTAATCTTTGTAAGGGTGCGTTCTAAACCAAGATGACCTGCAGTGGGTGCATCGTGTAATTCCTTCATAACTTCGTCTCGCATTGACTCGGGTACCACGAATTGCGGTTCTTCGGACTCTGCGTCTGGGTCAAAGCGGAAAAGGACACCTTGTGAAACGTAGTACCCACGATCTGACCAACGCGAAGCAGCAGCGTCATCATCTTCGAAGGCTTTAAGTATTTTCTTAACTTCAGAATCTTCGAGCTGGGCTGTTCGTAAATCTTCGGGGCTACGATGTGGTAAGTCAATCGCAACAGGGCACACGTCACAGGTGGAAATTTCAGCTACATCAAACTGACACACCGGACGGCTTAAAGTATCAGCCACTACGTTCACTTTACCAGGTGTATATTCTATGTTGAGATTATACTCTTGTATTTTGAGAGCCCAGCGTGCCAGACGGCCGCTTGGAGTTTTCAAGGACAGCAGCCACTTGAGAGGCTGGTGATCAGTACCAATGCGCACCTGGGCGCCCTCGAGGTATCCTCGGAATTTATCTAGGGCCCACACCACGGCAAGCGCCTCTCTCTCTGTGGTTGAATAATTTTTCTCAGCTGCTGTTAATAACCTGCTAGCATACTCAATGGGTCTCTCTGTCTTTGGGTCTGGACCTTGCATGAGAACCGCACCCAGGGCATAAGCACTAGCATCTGTCCGTAGGGTGAAGGGTTTGGCAAAGTCAGGTTGTTGGAGTATCGGTGACGATGACAACTTCTGTTTCAGAGCCTCGTGTGCTTCCGACTCCAGCACTTCCCACTTCCAGGGTCTATTCTTTTTAGTAAGATTCGTCAAAGGTTGTGCGACTTCAGAGAATTTTGGAATGAACTTCCGGAACCAGGAACAGGTTTGTAAGAAGGTCCTTAACTCCTTCAGCTGGGTAGGGGGTTTCATGTCCATGATAGCCTGCACTTTACTGGGATCTGGCTCTATGCCTTGCGTCGTTATGACGTGTCCTAGGTAGGTCACTTTTTCTCTGGCAAAAACGCACTTATCTCTATTAGCTTTCAGCTTAAATTGACGGAGGCGATCAAATACCTGTTTCAAATCGTGCAAATGAGCTTCAAACCCATCTGAAAGGACAAGAATATCATCAAGATATGTAACTATTGTCATATCCCGGTATTTTGATCCTGTAACGTCTCCAGGTTGATCGTTTTCTTGTTTTCTGCCTCTCAAACCAGAACGAAATCGATCCATTAACCTCTGAAAGGTTGCCGGCGAGTTCTTTAATCCAAACGGCATGCGCCGGAATTGGAAAGTTCCGAACGGTGAGGTAAATGCAGTTTTATGCCGGTCTTCTGGGGCGACTTCAACGTGCCAATATCCAGATTTTAGGTCGATAGTCGACATCACAGCATTTGATTTAGTGGACTGAAGTAGTTCATCGATTACCGGCAATGGGTACTTATCAGTACGAGTAACACTATTCAGTTTACGATAGTCAACGCAAAATCGGACTTCACCGTTTTTCTTGGGAACTAAGACTACGGGTGAAGCCCATTCAGACTCAGCTTCTTCTATAACATTGTCTGCTAACATTTTATCTATTTCCGAACGAATAATTTCTCTCTTGGCGGGAGTCACTCTATACGGCGGAGTAGCAATAGGTGCCGCGCTGCCAGTATCTATCCTATGTACAGCGAACGGTGTGGGTTCTCCCCCTACACCAAAAATATCACCATTGCTTTCAAGAAGTAATGCCAGCCGTTCCTTATCAACAGGTGGTAAGAGTGTGCCCTCCCCCTCGCGGAGGCCCACAGTCGAGCTAGTAACCAAGCGATCATCCTTTTCAAAACATAAAGGGAAAAAATCGGTGTTACGTAACGAATAACGATTTTTGACAAAGTCCACTACCATGCCTGCTTCCTGAATAAAATTCATACCGAGTAATGAATCCGTAGCTCCGGGTATAACTATAAATAAAGTAGTGACGACCACTCCCTGCACCTTTACAATAACAGACGCGGTCTCTACTATTTGACTACGGCGACTACCATCGGCAAACTTTAATTCGGTTTGTACGCTATTAAATACTTGTCCATTAGAACGTAAATGTTTTGTTAAACTATCACTCGCGACGGACTGTTTGGCACCGGTGTCCAACAGTGCCGTACCTACTGCACCGAACACTTCAACATTAAATATTGGTCTAACTCGCGGGTTAAAAACGTTATCAGTCACTGATTGAAAAGCCGAACTCATCTCAGAAGTTGGAACGGAACGTCGCTCCTTGCAGACCGCACAGTTGGATCTAATCACCCCGGGCGCACCGCATCCGAAACATATTATCGACGGGCGCAGCTCCGGTTGTGCCGCAACTGGTTCACTCTTCACATATTCTGCAGGGGACTTCCTGTTCTGTAGCTTTCTGCAATCATCCTTTGTGTGACCGTAAAATTTACAGAACGCGCATTTGGGTCTGTTACGATTATGATTGGCGGACGGTGTCTTCTCGGTAAGAGCCGTCGAAGATAACCCTGGCGACGAAGATGATGATGATGATCCGGGTACTGGATATGGATATGATGTCATCGGAGTAGGTATAAACTTTCTTGTAGACGCACTGGTCTCGTCGAGCAGATCCTCTGTTGCTCGGGCATGTCTTAACAGTTCTTCAAATGAATTAAATGCATCTCTTGGCACTCTCTCTCGTATCCTCTTATTAAGTAAGCCGTAGGTCATATCTAATTGAACTGGGTTTTCAGTAAGTGTATTTGGAGGTAATTGAGCGATTAGCGCTCTTATGCGGCACACAAATACATCAGTCCGCTCTTGGCCCTGTTCTCTGCTAAATATTTCTCTATATATACGATGTGGAGGTAGTCGTGGTCCAAACGTTTGCCTAAGCAAGTATACTGCGTCTTGCCACGTTGCAACTGAATATTTTACGCCTTGCCACCATGTAGCGGCGAAGTCAGTGAGTAACATAGGTAGTCCTCGCAAAGCTATGTCATCACTGATACACAAACAGTCTTTATAAATTTGGATAGAGTCAATGAACGCTAAAATATCGCCGGTTCCACTATATCTCGACGAACAATTTGAAAAGTTTGTACTCACAGCACTCGAAGGTGACGGTGGCGGCACGCCTTGGTTAGGCGGTAGCGACCGTATAGATTGTAAGAGCAATACCAATTGTTGATCCGTCATCACTACCGGCTGGGGTGCCGGTGCGGCAGCGCCAGCACCAGCGTCCGACATAGCGGCAGCACGAGCCGACAGCGGAGCGGTGGAGTATGTGGACAGCGGAGCCGCAGGTACAATCAGCGGCGGAGTCGGCGCTCGCATATCCACGAAACCTCCATCCGAACGATGATGATGATGAGGAGATGGCAACGCGCCATCGCGTTGTAGACCATCGACAGAGGTCGACTCTGTTTGCGAACCCGCGGCGCGCGCGGTCTCGCTATTCGAACGTGATCGCGTAAGCACCATTTTAATGTCCGTAACAGAGTCGTAAAACTAAGTAGGTAGGTAGGTAATCTCACTCAGATTGTTCAAGCACTAATAGTCACTAATAAAAATCCATACGCACTTTTGATACTAAACGGTTGACTACGGGTTGTTTTCCACTATGTTCTCAGTACACAAGTAAAAGGGTTACCTACGGGTTGTCTTCCCCTATGTTCGAAAGTCGAAAAACTTTAGTCAAAACACAATGTAAGTATAGGTAAGTAGGTATCTAGGCGACTTAGGTCCACAACACAAATCCGAATGCCCAAAAGTTGGTAAGTCATTGGTTAGGTACGCTAAACGTCTAGAAACTTCGAAGACTAAGTAGGTATTTGAGATTCACACTTTATATCACTTGAAAAACGTTTGTTGGAGTAGGTACAACACATTTAGGCACGAAACACGAAGCAATTAAGTTCGACGAATTCGGTAAAGTCACGTAGGTTATTTAGGTGAACTATTAGGTAGTCTAACACTGTAGGTAACAAAAATCACTAGGTTATTTTGACTGCGGAGCGTAACTAGGAAAGTTTTACACTGAATTAAGCACTAGATACGTATTCCTAACTGATTTTATTGTCAAACACGAAAAGTTAGGCCATTTTATCGCGAATTTTAGGTACGAAAAAGGCCCCACACGGAAGCACAGTGTGTTTTGAGACCCGATTTTGTTGCATGGTTCGGTTTTTTTTATAAATATAAAGTTTAGATCATTCCTAGCACTACTGTGTGACTCCGACATCGATACGACTTGTAGTTACGTAGAAAATTAGAGTCAAAGTTTGCCGGTTATCCGGGTCATGAAAATCTTAAAAAAAATATTTAGAAAAAACTGTCCCACAAATTTCAGTTTTAGTTTCATTTATAAATGGTATGTATATTAATCCACATTGTTGCAAATTTTTGAGTTTCTACGATCAATAGTTTACGAATTATTGACGAATTTCTCAATTTTCTTCTTTAATTTATAACTTCACTTTAACGCCGAATTATAGCTTTTTTTTCAGACCTAACTGTTGTTTTTACATGCTTCTATCGACCATATTAAAACCTTAACATAATTCAGCGTTATTCAAAAGTTACACGTATTTTAATGTTTTTCTTCAGGGCTGTCACCCACATAACCGGATAAGTATCCAAATTTATATTGTGGTCTCAAAAACTTATACAATAAATATTATTAAATATGATACTTTATTTTTGTTTTTATTTCCCACAGAAATAAAAGAAAACCACTAATTATTTTCTGTCTTATTTTTGAAAGAAAAATTTTAACTTATTAGTCATGTTTCTTTTTAAACCTGACGTATTGAGGACTTTTCAGTTCTTCGCGGCCACAAGCGATCTGAGGAAAACTTAGTCAAAATTTTACATATTAGCTTCTGCCCGTGGCTTCGCCCGCGTGGCTTACAAGAAACAAATGTAAATCTATCTACCTATATACAGATACAGATATTTTATTGATAACTCAAGTTACATGTCATTATAGCTACTTAAGTAGGTGTAGGTAGTTAACTATTAATTAATTTAAATTAAATTCATATTATTAAATTAAAATCTTATAAAATTTGTAGGTACTAATATTATTAGGTACCTTTTTAAATATTAAAACATATAATCATATTAAATCAATCAATCAAGCGTCGCCGTAACATCGATTTCCCGTAAAGTCGTTTTGTCGTATTGTGTTTCCCGTAATGTCCACAGGGACATTACAACTTACAGGAACACGGGTTTCTTGAAACGCTGCATTCCCGTAACGTGTTTGGTCCGTTTTTGTTTTTTTAATTTAAAATAATTATTTCTTAGTGTTATTGTTCTAAAAGAAATTCCCATGCAAAATTTGAGACTCCTAGCATTTAATTGTAGTTTCTGAGATTTCATGATGAATTAGTCAGTGATCTCAATCCCCCATTTCAGCTTCTTGAAGATAGAATTTTGAAAAATCCTTTCTTAGTACCTACATATCACAAAACCCAAGACCCTCTAAATTTCATGTCTTTAGGATCAGCGGTTTAGGCTGTGCGTTGATATGTCAATCAGTTAGGATAAAGAATTTTATAAATTATAAATAGATATAATAATATAATACATAAATATTGCTGGACAAATTACACATCGCCATCTAGCCCCAAGCTAAGCAACTAGGCTTGAGTTACGGTGGCCAGACAACTGATACAATACATATAGGGTAAACCTGGGAGGGTTGCCTATAGTTTTTATAAAGCTTCATTATTTCATATTTACCGAAAGGAGATGAAAACAAATAATGACAATAGTTTAATCATATATTTACTAAAGAGGTAACATAGCAATTATAACAATTTAGTCCTAATTTTAGGAAATACAGCCTTTTATTTTTAGTCTGTCGATTAGGCATCTGTCCCATAGCTATGGGTGAGACGCCAATAGGTATCAGGGAGAGATGCCTACGTAATGATTAAAAGGAAAATGAGGTTTTATTTGTCACAAGTCATACATTTTGCAGGATCTCCACTACAATCTTCGTGGAACCATTCCTCGCATTGTATGCATTGCAGCCAGTCACAGTTTTTCTGTGTCGCATGATAATTTCTCCACATGCAATGCAGATATCTCCTAAGATGCTGCGTTCTATATCCTCTGTGGACGAATCGTCATGCACGGAGTAATCAGAATCCCCATCACTCGACTCATCTGATGTTTTTATTTTAATGATCTTGGGTTTTCTGGAATAATTCCTTTTAGAAGCTCCCTTTCTTTGTACTTTCGTTTTAGATTCTCCTTTCTTCTTCAAAAGTCTTTGGTTTTTTGTACGCACAGTCGCTTTTTTCTTTTCAGTCTTAATCTTTATTTTTTTAATATTTTCAGGGGTTGTTAAAAGCGTCGCATGTTACTTCCTTTTAGAAGTAGTTCGCATCCCATAAGAGGGAACTGGGTGCACTTTATCCAAAACTTTCGAGGGTGTTTCTTCGTCAGGTTTGTTCAATGGATCTTTTTTTACTGGCGTTACTTGAATTGCTGGTTTAGATAAGCTGTGCCAGTTATTTAGATAATCTGTGCCAGTAGACGGTCCTGGACCCGTTTCCAATGTATCATCAGAGATGGTTGTTTTGTTCCGTGTATTTAACCCGCTGGTTGAAGGCTGTGACGTACCACTAGCAAGTGCTGTACTAACTGACGTCTCACCTGCCTGTGCAGGACTGTCAGAAATAAAAGCATAGTCAAGAATTGCATTTCTGTCAACAGGGTAAATTCCGCAAGCTCTAAATTCCGACGTACCATTATTTTGGGTAGCTGATTTACCCCAAGATTTGCCCAATAAATCTCCAAATTGAAGTCTGCCTAATTTACGAGTTGGATTTTTCGAATCCAAGTATTGACTTCGTTGTAAAAACTGCTTTTTAACGATTTAAATTACCGTAATTTTAATTATTGAGGAGTTTGCTGATGAGAAGGTGGTTTCAGGTGCCCCATCAATCTGTACTTAGTTCTTGTTTTTGTTAGAAAAAATGAGTAATTTATTGAATTCTGGGATGCTATCCTGTCCATAATTCCGAAGATATTTATCAGATCCTTACCAAACTTTCATGGGACCACCTCGTAGCTTCCACCTTTCCATTAAAATAAGAATCATTTCAATCGGTCAAGCCATCTTCGAGTAATCGATAAACAACTGGATTGATTAATGCATTTTGAGGAGCATTTCCGTTCATCACTCCGTAGATCCTCATCAGATCCACATCAGATTTTTATGGGACCGTCTTGGAGCTCCTACCTATCCATTAAAAAAATAATCATCTTAATCCGTCAATCCGTCTTCGAGTAATCGGTGAACATACAAAAAAAAAATATTATACATACAGACGAATTGATAACCTCCTCCTTTTTTGAAGTCGGTTAAAAATGCTCTGTCCAAAGGCTGCAAGTAGTGCGTCGTGTGGCTCGGAAAACACAAAAGAATCACTTCATTAACTTCGCAAAACTCGAGCATGTCAATAGAGTTGCAATGAGAAGTGTGTCCATCCAAAAGCAGAATAACTTTACTAGGCAGTTTTCTTGGCATAAATTGTTCCTTAAGCCATTAAAAAAAAAGTTCAGCGTTTATGTAACTTGACTTTTCATTCATGTAAACCTGGCTACCAGGAGGCATACCATCAGAAAATTAGTTCTTTTTATTATTGCCTTTAAATATTGCCACCGGGGGAATAAAACTACCTTCTGCATTGCAGCAGCATACCAAAGAAATATTTTCTCCTCTCTCTGCTGTAGTTAATTGTGGGACTGATTTAGATCCTTTCATGGCAACTACGTGTGATGGTCTATTATTGAGTTGAAGCCCAGTCTCATCCATGTTATAAATTTTATTGGGTTGGTTTCTCAAGTCATGCTCATCTAATTGTGATTCCAATAGATCAAAAATCCGGTAATTTCTTCGTGGTTCATTCCTTGAGCTCTTTGTAAAGAAACACCTTCTGATTTACGCAGAGTGATTTCAGGATTTCGTCTCATAAAAGATTTAACCCAATAATAACCTGCTTTACTATTTTTTCTGTTGAAGTTATGCTTGAGATTTAAATTCTCTGCAAATCTAAAAGCCATCACCCGTAAATCGTCGATGGATGGAGCAAATCCCCTTGATTGTAGTTTCTCGATATGACTGACTATCTTCTTTTCATTATCTCCAAACAACGAGTTAGGACCTAGACGGCCTTTTTTGTTATTACCTGACTTATATCTACGTTCAAGAGTCCGATATGAAATTTTAAACTGCTTGCTTGCTTGATTACGGTTAATTTCCTTGCTGATCGCATTAATTGCGTTTCTTAAATCGCTCTCTGACCACAAAGCCCTGTTTCGGCCAGACATCTACCTAACGTAGACCCGCGGCATCTAAAAAATAATATAACAAATAAAATGTTTAGTCGTCTTACACCCAAAATCAATTAGGCGTCTCTCCCAGATGACTGGGTGAGAAGCCTAGTATATTTTAAATCAGTAAAATGGAACGCACTTTAAAAATGGCTTCTTTGCCGTGACAACAATGATTAATACCATCAGTAAAATTGGAAAAAAAACAAAAAAAGTCATTAAAAAATGTTGAATTTTTTTGGTTAAAATGTTCTTTAGAAAAAAATCATAGGTCTGAGCGATAGTACTTACATTTTAACTCGAAATAAATACAAAAATCACAATGATTTTCGGGAACCACTTGCACAAAAACTTGCTCCTAGGTTTTCGAAATACAACTGACCCGGTTGGATGCGTTCAGAAATCACATTTTTTTTTAAATTTGATTTTATATTTTTGTAGGCATATCTCCTCTATATGCATCTCTCCCAGGTTTACCCTACTACTTTTTTTTTTGTAAATGCATACCTACTAATTATAATACATACAACACCCAGACCAGAAACAAATATCTATACACAAATCCTTAAGGAATGTTTATTATTCACAAATGATGGATATAAATCGAAATATCCGGATTTGGTTTTATTTTAGGTGAAGTGATAACCCTAGAGTCGGAAAACCCGGTTAAGATTTAATTATGTTATAACTTTTGAATAACGCTGAATTATGTTGTAATTTTAATATGATCGATAAAGGCATGTAAAAATAATAATTTAGTCCAGAAAAAACCCCATAATTCGGCGTTAAAGTGAAGTTATAAATTGAAGAAGAAAATTGACAAAATTGTTAATAATTCTTTAATTATTGATTGTAGATACCCAAAAATTTGTGAAAAGGTAGAGCGTTATACATGTTACTTATAAATGAAATTAAAACTAAAATACGTGGCACAGTTTTTTTTAAATAATTTTTTTAGGGATTTTCATGACACAAAATATGCAAACTTTGACTCTAATTTTCTACGTAACTACAAGTCGTATCGATGTCGGAGTCACACAGTAGTGCTAGGAATGATCTAAATTTCATATTTATAAAAAAAACCGAACCATGCAACAAAATCGGGTCTCAAAACACACTGTGGGAAGGCGCCATGTTATAACGTGAGTTCGTTTTTTAACAAAAAGATTTCGTGTTTTGACTCTAAAAATCGTTTAATAGGACAGTTATGATTTGATTACACAACAAATTGTTAGATTCTAAAAGCACGCTGCGTCCACGACGGAAAACAGACCGTTTTATTACGCGTGCGCGTCGTGAACGGCGGTTAGCCACACGGCTCGAGTACCACTACTGATGCCGCGTCCGTCGTCCAGCTGTAGCGCGCGGGACGGCGGAGCGGGCGGCCGGAGGAGGTGCGGGGAGCAGTTACCAATGGTGAGGGAGAAGGGGCACGCGCTATACCACTGCGGCAGGTCGGTCGAAGATCCGACTGCTATGCTTTAGGTTGAGGGTTCAATTCCCGTAAAAATGTATACTTAAAAATAAATAAATAGTTTATTTCATAGCGAAACGGTACATCAGCGCAATTAAGGTTGGGACTACCTTTTAGGTATAAAAACACCTGTGTCAAGTTAACCCGCTCTTTATAACTTGAATACCTAATACTAATACTACGAAATATAGAGATTTGTTGTATCAGGGTTGCACTGTATTCTGAAAATAAGGCCATGTAAGTAAAAGTGGGCCGTAGTGTGGACATGATTATAAGCCATTTCCAGTGGTCATATTTAAACCAATCCAAAGCATTACGGTACGTTATTACGTTTCGTTATAATAAAGCATTAAGCTTTTATTCTGAATTAAAAGAACGTACTTAATCATTTTATTCTGTCAAAGAAATAATTATGGTCACCAGAGTACCATGCATATCACACACAACGACCATGCACTGAAAAATAGTGCGTGGGAAATGTAAAAATATGGCCATGCTGTTTATATGCTCTTTTAAGGGGCACGCAAGTATTTACAAATGGAAATGTAAAAATATAGTCATGCTGTTTTATAATAATATGCTCTTAAGGGGCACGCAAGTATTTACAATTGTAAGTACCAACGGCTATGCAGTCAAAGAGCTGAAGCCATGATTCCAAATGATTGTAATAAGCACGCAAGTATTTAAAATGGTAAGTACCAAAGGCTATGCAGTCAAAGAGCTGAAGCCATGATTCCAAATGCTTGTAATAAGCACGCAAGTATTTAAAATGGTAAGTACCAAAGGCTATGCAGTCAAAGAGCTGAAGCCATGATTCCAAATGCTTGTAATAAGCACGCAAGTATTTAAAATTGTAAGTACCAAAGGCTATGCAGTCAAAGAGCTGAAGCCATGATTCCAAATGCTTGTAATAAGCACGCAAGTATTTAAAATGGTAAGTACCAAAGGCTATGCAGTCAAAGAGCTGAAGCCATGCTTCCAAATGCTAGTAATAAGCACGCAGTACATAGTTACAAAATATTGTGTTACGGGTTTCAAACGAAACAACGTCGTTCAACAATAATAATAATGAACAGATATCGCGTAAGAAAAGAAAAAATAAAGAAAAAGTGAGGCGGTTCCAAATGTTCGTATTTGGTCATTTATCATTTGGCTTCGAATTAACTCAGATTTGTCAGAGTTGCTAACGTACTAATTCGAATAAAAAAAAATATTATTCCTAGACTTCAATAACAATAATTTTATTGTCCTTTGATTTGTAGGGAAATTTTACCCACCTACCAAGTGAGCCAATGTATCAATGGACGTGGTTCTAAATTATCTGCCTGCACCTTGTTTGTGCGTTGAAAATCAACTACCTACCTCTGTTCCTACCTATTTATGTATACTTAAGGCGGAGGATTGATAAACAGAAACTTTATACTGACTTACTATGAGTAACTAGCTCGAGTACGATCATCTCGTACCTTGATTAATATTAATTAATTGAATTGCTAATTGGAAAAAAAACTGTATCGATTTGAAGTACAGATTACTACTAGTAATAAATACAGGAACGGCGAATGCTTAAATATATCCCGTTTCGTGGTGAATTGGAAAACTGTTTTAAAGAGTTGTTGTAACCAATGAGTCTATTAAAAACTTATCTCTGGTTGTAACTAATCGAGTAAACAAAATGAAGAAAGGAAACGGATATATAAATAAAAACCGAAGTATGGGTTTAGTAATGTTGGTTTCGATTCGTCCACTTAAGCAGGAAAAGATACGGGAGAAGTGATGGCGTTACAGAGGTAACAGAGTGGGCAGAGACCCATCTGATATTTCAATAATGTAAATTATACACATATACATCATTTACTTACGTTGTATATTACGTTACGATACATCACTAAAACAAACCTTTCTTTTTATTACGCGTAGATTGAGACAATATTTATAACAAGTCATAATATTATTCTGCATCTAACTATGTATGTCATAATTATGATTGCTTAGCTACCTATTAAAAGATAAAACGTGTTTACTTCCAATGAATAATTCCATCGATTGAAATAAAATGTAGATATACTTACCCAAAAAACTGGGAACACATAGACAACCGAATATTTAAAATAATGTAATGTCTCGTTGTAGGAATGCTACGTTCTGTTGTTCATTAACCTACAGTAAACTAAACCTGAAATTGTTATATACTTTAGAAATTATAAAAAATCGGTTCTGCTGTCAAGTTAAATAGACAAAGAATTTCAGCCAAAACAAAATATATATATAAGTACTAAACTTTTAGATTAATGTACATAGATGGATGTGAATCTTCTTCAATCTTCTTCTAGATGTATGTTGATATACCTATGTACAAAGAAACGAAAATTACTTTATAAATGCGCCACTATCCGGGCGGCTATTCTCCTTCTGTCTCTGATGGAGACTAGTCTAGTTTAATAAATATCCCCTTGATTTGATTTGACTCATGAGATGTGTGTAGCTAGTGTAGTCATTTTAAATGCTGAATAATCATGGTCTAAATTAACTTCATATAGAATACATGATCAAGGCATTATCGAAACTTGTAAAGCTAAAGTTACTTGTAAGATTATTACATCTTGTCAAGTTGAATATCATTTACATACCCCAAAATAATAAAAGTTTCCAAAGTTGCAGATGTTGCCAAAGCTGTAAATGTTGCCAAGTTCTAGTGTTACAAATGTTGCTAAAATTACAAAAAATTTGCAAAAGTCGCAAAAGTAAACAATCACGCTAAGGTTGCCTAAAATGCCAACGTTGTTATAGCAAGAAGAGAATAGTGCTATAATGAGAATAGGATAAAACCACATTTTGGACAACTAATAAGTTTGATATTAATAATAAATAAATGTATATTTAAACGTGATTTAAACACAAGAGTTTACAAAGCTTATACATACAATAGGTAGGTACAACACAAATTAATTTATGAAAAACAAATACAAAGAAACGGCATTGATGGTTGGCAATAATATTTAGTAACCATAAAACATTGGCGGGATCCCAACCAGCCAAAGGCGGGACGTTACAGATCCCTGGCAGGATGTCTTATTATTATTTCTTATCGGTTGTGAACCGATTATGGCCATTAGGAAATTAGCCAGTGTCATGTATTCTAATATATTATGCAAGTTATTTGCATCGAAACAGTCAAGTCGTCATAGTTAAAGTCAAGTCTAGAGAATCATTTGTAAACACGGCGGCCATTTACAAATAATCTTCACGGAGCCTTGGAGACAACACTAAGTTAATGTTTTGCACCGATTTTCACTTTCATTCCACTTGTACACCTTCACGAAACTAAATTGATTAATATGCCCCCGAAATTAAACAATTTGCACGCATAAATGAACTAGGTTTCACAAAAATGAAAATTTAGCACCACATCTCCTCAACGAGTTCCCGCCAAGACTCTAGGATGTCTTGTTGACAGGTGTCAATCTAACATTGGCTTTTCTATAGAACGTTGGAACCGACTAACTCGAACGGCAACAACGACAAAGGCCACCGAAAAAAAAAAAATTAAATTTACTTTTCAGCCAAGTAGAAGAGTTCAACCGGGCTCCACAATTGCATACTTCCCTACTAAGTTTTCCCAAATATTTGATTGAGTCGTTTGTAGATTTGCTTATTTCTTCTATTGAAATTACATAGAAAAACACGTCAAAAGTATTGCAAAGGCAGTAAGTTTTAGACCCGTACAAGCAACTATGGACTTATGTGTTGGTGAGCAAAGTATGAAATGGTGTAGCCGAACACGCACCTATAACATAGAAAGAGTTAAAAGAACTCTAGGCAGCGGAGATTTATAGAGAAGTGAACGAGCCGTTTCCATGTGTCCGATGATTCGTGTATTCAAGGATGACAGCAAAATGTAGAATAAAAAATATTAAACACTGATGTGGAAGATTATAATATGTTAATGAAAGAAAAAGAGAAGGAACATAGAGAGAGAAAAAAAGAGCAGTTCTAGATCAGAATGATCAGTATTAGAGTATTAGCCAAGCACATTATCTATGATAATGAGGAAACAAATGAATACCAAACGTTAACCCTAAGTACTCTAACTCCCACACAGTGACGCCAGGTCCTGCCTGATGACGATTTGTTATACGCTGTGATGAAACGGGCAAAGAGCATCATCGTGACGGAGTTCATTTAAAGATGCTTATTTAAAGCAGCTATATTATTATTTAAAGGTATTTACCTACTTACAAAATGTAGATTAAATTTGGTTTAAGTTTGGCGTACACATATTACTTATAAATTATATTAAATTGATTGTAGAATCATATAATATTAGGAGATTGTAATGATGACCGCAATTAAATGTAAAAACATTATATATTACAATATTGACTTGATAACCCCATGAGTTTCTTGTGTCTTCTTCTCATAGGAGGTCGCGTTCCGAAGACACGATAGTTTGCAAAATATGTATATTGATTTTGTTCTTAATTTCTTTTAAATAAAGAAGGGATGTAGTGTATGCGCATCGGCCGAGCGGAGTCAGTCGCACGCACACTGCGGACGAGGGCAGACGCGTGCTAGACGTATACACTCACAGTCAATCTAAACTGATATTAAAGTGTTTTATTTAGTTATCTATTCCAGTAAACGCTACAGCCCCAGAAGTGTAGAGACTTGAACCGAATAGTTCTGCCGAATATTCGGTTCGGTAGGAATCAAACCGAATAATATTTGGTATTCGTATATTCGGTTGAATCACTATTCGGCGCATCTCTTAATACAAGGTGTATCGGGTATGCCCTTTTAAGCCAAAAGAGGATGGTACTAGACGTCTAGGCGAACAACTTTTGTTCTACGACTTTTGGAACCATTTAGTACCATCCCCTTTCTGGTTAAAAGGGCATACACCTTGTATATTTACGAGCTCAGTCGTTATATATTGTCATTTATCACTGACCACAGTATGTGAACCAGGGAAGCAGCGCGAGCGTCGTGCAGAGCGTGACTCGTCGCTCCACCCGGTGGTCGGTGGCGGCGATGGTGGCCGTGCCGGCGCAGCGGTCGCCGCAGACGAAGGACACGCGGTACGTCCACCAGGTGTAGTTGCCGCGCTCGTCGTCAAGCCGCCAGGCGCCCGCGCCGCCTGCGCCGTGAGGGTGCGCGGTGAAGTCAGCGAGGAGGTGCGCGAGCGAGGCGCGGCCGAGACGCGGGAAGGTCGCGGTGTCTCGCCGCTCGGCGGTCTCCAGCCGCAGCACGAGGCCCGCCACCACCGCCAGTAGCAGCGCGGCCCACCACCGCCCGCCGCCGCCGCCGCCCGCTCCGCCTCGCACCGCGCGCCACCGACGGTACATACTCCACCGGCACCGACACCCGACGGCACTACTGATACAATACAACGTCTTACTAATATTATAAACGCGAAAGTATATGTATGTATGTTAGTTGTTACTCTTTCACGCAAAAACTAATGAACCGATTGCGATGAAACTTGGAATATAGGTAGCTGGGAACCTGGATTAACACATAGGCTACTTTTTATCCTGTTATTCCCGCGGGAACGGGACTTACGCGGGTGGAACCGCGGGGCGCAGCTAGTGTTACGATAATACTTAGTAGATCGGCTTTTGATTGCGTTAAACACGATACATTGATCATGAAACTACACCAATGGTAATAAAGATAGCGCTCTGGATCTTATTTCCTCCCATCTGAGTTCAAATTAAAAATGAGGAGGTGGAACTAGTTGAAAAGGTTGTCTTTCTAGGTATAACTCTGGTCTTCAATGGGGCCCGCACTTGGAGGCTTTGTCCGGTAGACTCAAATCTGCAGCTTACGCTGTAAGAGAATTCGGGAATACACACGATATTGAGACCGCCCGCATGGTCTACTTCAGCTACTTCCACAGCATTATGTCATAATTATGGCATCCTGTTGTGGGGGTGTGCTGCAGATATAGAGGATATCTTCATTTTGCAGAAGAGGGCGGTCCGAGCTATCTACGGGTTGGGTCCTAGAGAATCACTTAGAGAAAAGTTTAAAGAAATATATATTCTAACAGTATATTCAAAATATATTTACAAAAATCTTTTATACATCCATAAAAATAAGGACAAATTTATTAAAAACCGAGATAGACATAAAATAAAGATGATCTAACTGTGCCCTGGAGTAGGCTCCAGAAAATAAACAGGTGATTCTGTATCTCATCAATGCGTTGTTGCTATAATAAGTTGCCCAACGATGTCTGCGACATCTCCATAAGTAGGTTCATAAATTATATAAAAATCAAACTGTATAGGCTGGCGTACTACGATATGTCATCTTATCTTAACGATAAGAAACGCCCCGAGCTGAGACCTCACGACCCCCTATCTCCCCAACCCCTCCCTCACGACCCCCTATCTCCCCAACCCCTCTACCGATCCGGCTCATTTTTGAACTCATAAATTCTATTTACCTAAACTACGCGCATACCAAAATTCATGAAGATCGGAGCTACGATACTCAAGTTATCGTCGAACAAAGATACAAAGTTACAAAGATACAAGCGCCAGGCCCGTCTACAATGGACCTCACTCGCTTCGCTTGTTCGGTCAATAAAAACATGATCACAATAAAAAAAACCCCATGACTTGCTTGTGGCTTCTTCTCATTGGAGGGCGTGTTCCGCAGCCACACTAGAGTCATAGTTGTAAGAACACTCGACGTATTTAAAGTGATCAATACATCCAATAAAATTTGACATTAAATTTTTTTTGACTTTGACTTAGGTATTATTATTATAAACCGAAAGGGGTTCGTTCGTGGAATAACATTACAGCCAACACTCACATACAATGGGTCCACACTAAAGGACAAGTCCGGAAAATTTGATTGTCCCAAGAAGGTTGAACCATAGAAATCGCTTTCAGGTTTTATACTCAAGTTACTCAACAACATAGCTGCCCGCGCCCCCTGAAAAGGTCTCTGCGCCCCCCACTTTGGGAAACGCTGTCTACGACTTTCTTATGTTCCTTCGGTCACCGTCAGTTGGTCTTCCGCGGAGGCGGCCACGGCCAACGATGCATGACGCTCCTAGCATAATATAATATTAGGTATACTATTACGTACCCAAATTAGCGCTCAATAAAAAACTTACGTACAAAAGTATAAAAATTATGCAAGCGCGTGCCTTGTCGGGCTACGCGCAGTATAGGGTTTTAATAAGGGTTTTAAAGTTTTAGAAAAGTAACGGGTTTATAATTTCGAAAAGTCGTGAACGACAGAATTTGTTTGCAATTTTACTCTTTATTTCTTTCAATTACTACTTACTCGTAAATTTGAAAAGCCAGCTCCGCTGTTATGATTTTCCTTTACACTTTATTATAAAATAATATTGTGAATACATAATAATATTTTAACGTATAAAACAGCCAAATTCTATACCATTTGGCTGTTAGAGGGAGGGTACACATAAGTTAGCACACATGTATAATGAAGTGCTAGTTTTAGAGTTAATGTGACACTAGCTGTGCCCCACGACCCCCGTAAATTCCTATCCCGTGAGAATATCCGATTAAAACAGTATGTGCTATATCCTGCCCTAAAGTTCCATCAGATGTTTTACGAGCCGGGTGAAAGCGTATCAGCAGATAGATACTTACTTTCTGATTACTTGCCTACACAACTAACCACAATCTATAAGGGTTTCTTTTTTACTACGAACCCCTAAAAAATCACAGGATTTATTTATTATTTATTTATTACTATCTAATTTAAAAAGGTGAATTTTGGACCCTAAAACTAAACTAAAATTGAGCCAGTTGACCACTAAGTATCAAATGAAGGAGCAGGCCAGACATTTGCCAGGTAATGTCATGGTGCTTAGGTAGGTACTTTAATAAGATAAATTCTTGTTTTTAGTATTTGTTGTTATAGCGGCAACAGTAATATGTGACGGACACATATTTCTATGTGTCAGGATATATCATCGTAATCTATCACTACAGCGAAAATACTTGTTAATATTGTAACTTGTGATTATAACGTATTAACGTGATCATTGCGCTACCTATCGTATCCCTTCCTATCTTGATATTTGTACTAAGTAGGTATTTAAGCTAAAGATTGTTATTACTCGAGAGGTTATTACTGGGACAATAAATCTACCACAAACATGGACAACTAGTTTCCTTACTCCATCTGGGCCCCAACTAGGGTTGCCAACCATACTGTTTTAAAAAGTATTGTACTGTTTTTCACTAAATTATACTTTTTACTGTTGATCAAAAATAAAGTATACAAAATACTGCTTTCAGCATAAAAATGCAATAACACAGTATTGCATAATATAATAACACACAAATTTGTTTTTATTTAGTCGGAGGGCCGTAGAGCAGGCACAAACAAATCACACTGAGATTTTGAACGAATCTGTCAATTGCAAATATTCAAGACTGTCACTCACTGACAGACATGCGAGTGTAGCACTCAGGTAACCATTTTTCGCGTGGACCTTGTTTTTGTTTTACAACTTTAATAAAAATAAAGTTATAATTTAAAGTATAAAGTAGTAATATATAGGTATAAGTATAACAGTGATAAGTTTAGTGTACAAAAGATGGAAAGTAATAAATAACGAATTAATAAAAAATTAGCTCCTCGTTTATTTTAATTTCAGTTATAATTGTGATGAGGCGTATGAAGTTTTTAAAAAAGATTGTAAATAAGTAGTAAGTTGTGCGAGAAACTCTAATAAAAAATATGTATTTGAAACAATAAATAAATACAATACTGTTCATTTTTCGAAAATACTGTTTATATTCTTCATTGACATGCATATACTTTATTTCTTGTAAAAAAAGTTGGCAACCCTAGCCCCAACCCATCTGGGTACTTACATCATCTGTGAAAATTTCAACTGTCTAGCTATCACAGTTTTCGAGATATAGCCTAGTGACAGACAGACAGACGGACGGACGGACGGACGGACAGACGGACAGACGGACAGACGGACAGACGGACAGACAGACGGTCAGACGGACGGACGGACGGTCGGACGGACGGAACGGACGGACCAGACAGACCGGACGGACGGCGAAGTCTCTGTAATAGGGCCCCGTTTGTACCCTTTGGGTACGGAACCCTCAAAATACGAGAGTCGAAGAACTTACCTAATAGTTATAATTATTGTGCGGTTCGGTGCGGGCGCTTGTATCGAATGACTAATTACTTCCTAATAAAACGTAGGGCTCGACGACACAACGGCAGACAACCTCAACAGTGTCTGGTCCTGTCGTCTTCGGTCGCGGTCTGTGTGACTGTAGACGGGAGTCGGGAGAGAGCTGGCTATGATCCTCGGGACCGCGTCGCGTCGCGTGCTGTACTCGCTCGCTCTGTGTACCGGTGACCGGTGCGGTGTGTGTGTGTACTGTCGGCCCTCTAGTATCGCCCGCTAGAGGATGCCTGCGATAGCCGCGTCCTGCGCTCCCCGCCCCCGCCCGCTAGCCCGCTACCGCCTACCGCCCGCGCCCGCGCCTACCGCCACATAGGTACTTGCACGCTATTTATATGAAGACGCAATGGGAACGATTGTTTACATTTTCATATAGCTCTTGTTGAAGTAAGTAGACGTATACCTATTTATTATTGAATAGTGAATAACCCAATGTTTCACTATCGTCGTAGACTCGATGGTCTTCTTAACGCTAATTAATGCGCTGCATAACTATGCATCGTTTGTCTTTTACTATCACATGAAGTTTCAAAGTTGACAGACAGAGACAAATGTCACAGTCATTATGTAAATAATATTTTCTAAGGGAGTTACATTTTAAGTATACATTCGATTTGGTTTGAACTCGATACCTCCGCGCATTCCCGAAACAATGGGTCTTGACAGAGGGACCGATAGACAGACAACAAAATTGGCAAGAAAAGTTGAGGTACGGAACTCTAAAAATGCGCTTAAATTTTACCCTTTTACATAAACATAGATCATAAAGGTAAACAAAAAACTCATATAATTGATTGAAAGTATACTAATAAGCATATATTTGATATTCGTTCAAGTCGTACCTGGCATTCAAGTAATGCCCCGACGAACAGAGCATTGGCCTTGATTAATCCGTTTTTGCAAGACTTCCAACAGATCGACATATTTGATGATAAACTGTTTCTAGTTAATAGAAATCTTAGATTATACCTAGTTGTAATTTAAAATAGTGTTCGTGTTGGTGTATACTGTAAGCTACGATTTGTCTTAAATAAATAAATAAATAAAGTGACAGCTTTTTCTTGACTTTTTGCTTGGATAATTCAGTTGTTTGTTTACATTTTTGTTGTTTCTGTAAAAGGGTACTTATAGGTTTTTATTATTATTATATAATAATGTACATAATTGTAGGGCTCCGTCAAAAAAAATGCTTTTCAAAAGGGGTCTGTCACCGAAAAAATTTGAGAACCATACCTTAGACGTAAAGTCAAAGTACAGTAAGGACAGAGCCCTTAGTATGAGTTTTGATAGTTTATCGTCTCGATGAAACTGGCAGTTTATTTCATACATTTTCCATCAGCGCCCCTAGCAGTAACTATCATGAACTAAAATAATGTATGGAAGTAAACTGCCAGTTTCTGAGCCCTTAGTATGAGTTTTGATAGTTTATCGTCTCGATGAAACTGGCAGTTTATTTCATACATTTTCCATCAGCGCCCCTAGCAGTAACTATCATGAACTAAAATAATGTATGGAAGTAAACTGCCAGTTTCATCGAGACGATAAACTATCAAAACTCATACTAAGGGCTCAGTAGTGTAATACTTTAGTATCTCCTTACTAGTCTGTGGTAGGGTACTACTGCCTCCGTCAGCCCTCGGGTCTACACGTGGCCCCTCGCAGCGCCACTCCCCTCGGAAACCGCTCTCAGAGGTCTCATGATCTCACCGACCTACCTATCTCATAATCATTACGGTACTATTGACAAATAAAATTCGGAACAAAAAGTAAAATTTGTATCAAAAATATTACAAGTTTATTTGTTCGTCATCGTCGTCCATTTCATTTTATGTCACATTACATAATTACATTACATTATAGTCTAATTAATTATTATAAATTACAGCATCATAATTGTCTAGAGAAGTCACTGGAGCGTCGCGTCGCGTCGAAGGCGACACGTCATCGTCCCCCGACGTGGTCGGGGAGAGACGTCGCTACCTGGTGCGTCGCGGGCGGCCCTTGCGGTACCCCTTCCCGTACCAGCCGCCGCCGCCGCCCGGCGCCGGCGGCGCGGCGCGGCGCGGGTCCGGCGCGGCGCCGGGCGCACAGCAGGCGCACAGCGCGCGGTGCCGGCGCGCGCGCGCCGCCGCCGGCGTGAGGCGCGGCGCGCCGTACCACAGGCAGCGCGCCGCGCCGCGCCGCGCCCGGCACCACCCGCACTCGCCGGGCTCGCTCGCCGCCGCGCGCACTATCGTGTGCAGCCCGGGGTACACGGAGCGGCACACGAGCACGGCGCGCGCGATGATGGCCGCCGCCAGCGACCGCGACGCCGCCTCCGCCGCGCCCTGCGACGACGCCGCCGAGTCGGGGCGGTCCTCCTCCGGCTCCACGCGAGGGTTCATCTCCGACGACGGCCGCTCCTCCGGCTCCGACTTCGGTTCACACTCGGGCTCGAGTATCGGTTCCGGTTTAGGTTCGAGTTTCGGTTCTAGTTTAGGCTCTAGTTTAGGCTCGAGTTTAGGCTCGAGTTTAGGTTCGAGCCTGTGTCGGACGCCGTTAGTGTGAGCGTGGGCCGCGTAGGGGGGGGCGGGAGGCCCCTCGAGCAGGCGGCGCAGCTTGGAGGCGGGGTCGGGCGCGGCGAGGCGCGGCGGGAGGCGGACGCGGCGCAGCTCGGCGGTGAGCCGGCGGTGGTCGGCCGCGGCGGGCGCGTGCTCGGACCGCAGCAGGATGGTGGCGTCGCCGCCGCCCGCCAGCGACACCTGCAGCGCCACCAGCCCGCCGCCGGGGCCGGGGCCGGCGGGCGGCGGCGGACCGGGGGCGGGCCGGAGCCGGTCCGCCAGCCGGCGCAGCGGGACCTCGTCGTCCGACTCCGAGGCGGAGGGCGAGCCGAGTTCCGAGCCGGTCTCGCTGTCGGAGAGCGGCGCGCCGGGCGAGGGCGGGGCGAGGTGGGGGCGGTGCGTCGTGTGCGCCTCGGGCGGCGCCAGCGGCTCCGCGTGCGCCAGCAGCGGGTCGCCGGCGGGACGGTAGCGGGGCACGCGCAGCCGCAACCGACGCGCCACCTGCCGCATCACCTCGTCGCACCGGGCGTTTATCTTGAGCGCCGCGACACTGTCCTACGACAGACGTACGTTACGTTTACTTTCGTTTTAATTAAAATCAGCACAGAAACATTAGTTAGGCGGTCGTCGGTGTCGTACTTTGGGCGTCCACTGCAGGTTGACGATGTAGAGTCGCGGGCGCAGTTGCGGCGCGGCGTGCATGCGCCACAGTCGCGGGTAGCGGCGCAGCACCTTGAGGCTGGACCCGAGGCACAAGACGACGTCGGCGCGCGCGGCGTGGCGGAGCGCGCCGGCCCAGTTGAGCGGCCACGCGGCGCGGCCGCGCTCCCCGAAGTGGACGATGGTGTCGAGCAGCTCGGCGCCGCACGCGTGGCACAAGCGGCGCGTGCCGTGCCGGTGGCGCGCCGTGCGCTCCGTCGTGTCGAAGGCGCGCAGGTAGACGGCGCGGCACCGCGGACACCGCTCGGCGAACATGTCGCCATGCAGCTCGGCGAGCGCGCGGCGCGGCAGACCGGCGCGCACGTGCAGCCCGTCGCAGTTCTGCGAGACGACGAACTTGAGCTGTCCCTGCGCCCAGAGGGCGGTGAGCGCCATGTGCGTGAAGGTGGGCGCGGCGGCGGAGACCTCGACGCGCGGGAGCGACTCGCCGCGTCTCAGCCGCGTCCACACGCCCCGCGGCCCGCGGTAGTCCGGGATGTCCGCCGCCGTGCTGATGCCCGCGCCCGTGTACACCTGCAACAGACCCACCGCACATCACATTACACACTTACCGATGATGACCGCCGATTAAATGTTCTCGAGGAACCTGCAGATTGCCATCCAGAAGGGATGTTATCTTTACATAGTATAAAATGAAGTAGCTTTCCGCTGTCAGTCTGTTGTATGTATGCTTAGGTCTTTGAAACTAAGCAATGAATTTAAATTCAGGTTTTAGAAAACAGATTGATTCAATGGAAAGGTTTATATGTATAACCCATTCCGAAATAACAGGGCTCAGCTACTAACATTATATAGTTGTAATTTCTTCTTTGATTTTCTCGATTTTGCATAATAAAACACTTGATTTACCGGGTTTAATTATGTTTTTTATTAATGATTTTAACAAGCTTTCGACAAAGTTGCAGTTGGCTTTTTCAAGGTTGACTGAGATATAATTCGTCTATTTTAATTAAGTTTCTAAAAAGTTACTGTAAACTACCGCCTCATAATCATTTGTATCGAAACATAAACCCGGTAAAGTGTTTTATTATTATAATAGAGTTCAGTTTCTGACTGACTGATAAAAAACTGAGAGATTTGGTAATTTACTCTACCAAATATTTAAAAAAAAAAAGCTGTTTCTAAAAAAAAACCTTGACATCAGTTTATCAAAACAGAAATGTAAGGCAATCAATACACAAACAAAAGTAGATCGTAACGAGTATACAATTCTTAGAGTATCCGAAAATAATTGTCCTACAGATGCTTCTTGTTAATCATATGAAGTCGGTTTACTGTTGCTACATATGCTGACGATGTAGCCTACTTGGCAACGGATAAAGACCCAAAACAAGCCTCCCAAAAGCTTCAAAGCGTATTACATAAAACAAACTGCTGGCTAGACAAATGGAGAACTAGGGCTAGTGCTAGCAAGTCAAACCATATCACGTTCACCCTACGGAAAGAAAATTGTCCCCCTGTGGTCCTTGGCAATAAAGTCCTGCCCCATACTGACTGCGTCAAATACCTCGGGTTCCACATTGACAGAAGACTAACATGGAAGATCCACACTCAGCAAAAGCGTAATGCAGTACTAGCCAAATACAAAAACCTTATGTGGTTAATGGGCAGAAACTCAGTCCTCTCTGTGGATAACAAGCTCTTGATTTACAATTCCGTCCTAAAGCCAATATGGTGCTACGGCATTCAGCTATGGAGCACGGCCTGTAACAGTAACATACTTTGTCTACAAAGAGTGCAAAATACCATTCTACGCACTATAGTAAATGCACCATTGTACACTCGAAACAACGAGATCCACCATTACCTTAATATGCCGACAATCCAGGAGGAGATAAGCCGTTACAAAGCTCTGCACGCTAGGAAACTTGCAAATCACCCCAACCCACTCGCCTTGGAGCTCCTAAACTGTGAAGGGAAACAAAGACTGAAGCGCAAACGAGTTCTATAATCAAGAGGGCGAGGCAGTGGTCATGTCCTTCTCCATGTCATAAGACTCCATAACATATCGGCTCATGGTCTAAAGACCGATCATCTCGCAGATAGCAAACTAAAGAAAAAAAAAAAAAAAAAAATATGAAGTCGGTTGAATGGCTCGTGCTGAAATTCGACACACAGGTAGTTTATATGGACCTGGTATTATACAAGATGTAACGGGTAAGCCCTTTTAAGCCGAAAAGGGGTTGTTCTAGACGTCTAGGCGAACAACTTTTGTTCTATGACTTTTGGAAATTCGAAGTACTTTTCGAAAGTTTTAAGTGTAAAATTTACTTGAAGACCAGCTGTTTCTTAAAGTTCGAGGTCATTGACCTTATGTTGTCCTTTCATTTAGCTTGGTCTACAACAATCAAACCTTCAATTACCTTTATTTTCAAAAACAGCTGTTTTTTCATTGAAACATATCAAAATTTTCAAAAAAAAAGTTCGAATTTTCAAAAGTCGTAGAACAAAAGGTGTTCGCCTAGACGTATAGAACAACCCCCTTCCGGATTAAAAGGACTTGCCCGTTACATCTTGTATACCAGGATGAACACAATGTATGTATATATACTGACCACAAGATGCTTGGCGTTGCGCAGTGCGCGTGCGAGGCGGCGGCACTTGTCGCGCAGCACGCGCGGGCTGTCCTCGACCTCGCGAGCGCGCTCCGCGGCCCGCGCGCGCCGCGCCGCCGCCTCGCGCACTGACGGCGGCGCGGCGCCGGCCGGCGGCGCTGCTTCGGCGCGCGGCGCTTCCCGTCCGCGCCGCGCGCTGCTGCGCAACCTGCGTGCCGCGACGCCGCGCGCTACCGCCGCCGCCGCCGGCTCCTGCTCGTCGCTGCCATCTTCCCCGGCGCGAGCGATGGTGGAGCCCGGGCCGCGCTGCTCGCCTGCAATCGCGGGGCTCCGAGTCTCCTCGTCAATCGTCGTCGACTCACGAGGGACGAGATTAGTAACCGAATTTCGAAAACGTACGGGAACACTCGCTTCTGTTTTAGAGAATATATTGCCTTTTTTACGTAGTATTGTGAGTCGAGTATAATCTACTAATATATTGATAAGTAGTAATAAACAATATCCCAAATCAATTTATCTTATTATTATTTTATTATCCCGTGTGCTTTTTTTTGTTTGATGCCTTGACTTGACATTTATATTTTTTCTTCTATGTCATGAACTAATTACGAGCATTTGGAAATTAGCCAGTGTCAAGTGTAAGTCATTTCATTTTCTTAGTTATGGCTTTCTGTCAACATTTTAAGACAATTTACCTAGTTTATCGTACTAATAGTGAACTACCACTATTATACTGTAATCGTTTGAAATAAATTTCAATCCGTGAAGGCTGTAGAAAAAATGGTGACGATTTTTCTCCAACCCCATGGAACATTTGTTTGTTACGTGCTAATGGCACTGATATTTTTATTTTCACTTCACTCGTTGAACTTCGCGTAACTAAATTGATAACATGCTGCCGAAATTAAACAATTTACACGCAATAAAACTAGGTTTTGTAAAAAAAAAACTACTTTTTCTATGCCTTCCATAACATTTATCTGTCACTGTCAGTATGGTTCCATTCTTCTTCTATAAAATGGCTTTTCCTTTCGGACATTTGCCAGTGTCAAGTATTATCAATAATTGCAGGTTATTTGCATCGAACGAAACAGTCAAGTCGTCATAGTTAAAGTCAAGTCAAGGGAATCATTGTAAAAAGGAGGCCATTTTTTACAATGTTTGTTCACGGAGCTTTGGAGAGAACACTAAGCTAAAGTCCATGATTTGCACCGATTTTCACTTTAATTTTCACTTGTACACCTTCACGAAACTAAATTGATTAATATGCCCCCGAAATTAAACAATTTACACGCATTTGAACTAAGTTTCACAAAAATGAAAATTTAGCAACACATCTCCTCAGCGCATTCCCGCCAAAAACTCATGGTTCCATTATGTGGTTCCCATCTTTTTTATTATTAGTAATGAATTGTATTTCATTTTTATATATCGATATTATGTCGATCATTCGATATTTTTTAATTGTTGTTTTTAAAATGTAATTCGATTCTTGACATATTATTAAATTATTCGCTATTCTACTTATTAGTCATTCATTTTCAGTGCCATTCTTGGTCTTTGGCACTTCATGCGGTCAATACCGCTTATACATGAAATGTCAAATAATTGTTTGAAACTGGTTTTATTTTGGAATCCTTTACTTTTATGGCATTTTACAACACAAACAGAACAGGGCGAAGATTATAATAGTTAATTCCACCGTGACACATGGGTTCCCGTGTGGCGAAATGACAACACCCTCACCGTACAAGCGAAAGGCATAAGTTCAAATTCTGTCACGAGGGAATTTGACTTTGACAATATAATTCTATCCTTAATTTTTTTATTTATCAAACTGATACCAGATTTGTGGAGTAATTTGATAAGCAAATTACTCCACGTTATAGTGGCAGTCAGATGTTACCAAAGAATGTTTTTTTTTATATTATAATAAAAACTGCCATGGTGGCACAGGGGCGAAGATAGGATTGCAACGCAGAAGGTTGTGGATTCAATTCCCGCCGGGAACAAATATTTCTGCTGAGCATACATGTTTGTTTCTGGTTCTGGGTGTTTTCAATGTATCATTATTTATTACATTTAATAGTCTGTATTATATTTACAAAAAAAAAGTATAATAATAATAATTATTATTGCACGACATTACACACAGCGCTATAGAGCCGCAAACTAAGTACGTATGTATGTCCAATATTTAGTATATCCGTTGTCTAGTACCCATCGTAGCGCAAGATAGCGCTGCTGAGTGCAATGTCGTGCAATATTTATTAATTTAGAATCAATTTTATTTTTATACATGGTGTAACGGGTAATCCCTTTTAATCCGAAAGGGGGGATGTTCTAGACGTCTAGGCGAACATCTTTTGTTCTACGACTTTTGGAAATTCGAAGTACTTTACGAAAAATTTAGGTGTAAAGTTTACTTGAAAATCAGCTGTTTCTAAAAGTTCGAGGTGACTTTATGTTGTCCTTTTATTTAGTTTGATGGTTTACAATCAAAACTTCAATTATCTTTATTTTTAAAAGCAGCTGTTTTTTTAGTGAAACATAATCTCAAAATTTTCAAAAAAAATGTTTGAATTTTGAAAAGTCGTAGAACAAAAGTTGTTCGCCTAGACGTCTAGAACAACCCCCTTTCGGATTAAAAGGACTTACCCGTTACAAATTGTATAGCCTAGTTTAGAAATAGCAATTTGGATAACTCCTTAAGGCCTAAACGTTGTAATGTAACGGAATATTATGTTGCTCCCCGCGATTACAAAATTAATAAAAATAAAATAGGCACAACATCGATCGTTAATCGATAGTGACAAACAATACATCGATATTTTATAATATCGATATATCGAGTGCATCACTATTCATTTATTCTTTTCTGTCGGAAATTTTGACAGGTAGGCAGCGAAACTTTATTTATTGTTTCAATCCGTAGAAATCTGGATTTTTTGATAATTAATATTACTCAAAGTAATACAAAAAGACTAACGTTGAATCTTGTGATAGGTTTACGTTTATATTTTTTTAAACAGAGTGCCTTGTGTTTCAGTTCCGGACAGACATTATAACCTCATAACATGGTAAGTAATAGTAAATAAAACGGGTTGCTGGGTGGTAGATTACTAATTTATAGTCATATCTCGTTAGCGTGCCTCCAATCCAGTGCAGTATCGAAGCTTGTGGCTACAGTGATTTATCGAGTGTAAAATGTTCTGTGTGTTGTGTTTTAGCCGCGGGAAATCAAAGATATCAAAGACTTCTTGCTGAAGGCGAGGAGGAAAGATGCTAAATGTGAGTACCGATATCTTTCTGTGCCGTGATCGAGCCCGGCTTTGGACAACTGTAGTTATGTACTACTCTGTACTCTGCAAGTATTTTTAAAATCTTGATAGTTAGTTATACATGGATTCTGTACTGACGATAAGTGAAAACAAATAGAAAGAGAACTCATGCAATAAAGTGTAAACAGGTTAAATCTTAATCTGGTGCTCAAAAAGGCTTAAATAAATCTGTTATCTGCTCTGTGTTTTAAATTAAGTTGTTTTCTCTCTTTGTAAACAAATAACTAGAGAGAGACAGGACGGCCTCGGTGGCGCAACGGGCGAAGCTCGGACTGCAACGCAGAATTGCGGGTTCGATTCCCGCCAGGAACAAATATTTCTGCATAATAAAAAAGTTTGTTTCTGGTTCTGGGTGTATTCTATGTATCATATTTATGTATTTACACAAAAAATGATATTAAATAGTATATCCCATACAAAAATATATTAAATGGGTACTAGACTATGTAGTAGTAGTATAAATAGTCTAGTACCCATTCATAGTACAAGCCTAGTGCTTAGTTTGGGGCTCGATAGCGCTGTATGTAATGTCTGGGCAATATTTATTTATGTTATGTTGATATAACTAGGGATAGATATGGCAAGTGACAGATGTGTTGTGTGTTTCATGTCATTGTAGCCGTGAAGATAAAGAAGAACCCAGAGAATGTGAAGTTCAAGGTTAGGTGCTCGCGGTTCCTCTACACACTGGTCATCACCGACAAGGAGAAGGCGGAGAAGCTCAAGCAGAGTCTACCACCTGGTGGGTAGTGTTGGTCATATACTTATTATAATAAAGGAAGAGAGGACAAAAAGTCTGTACTTTGAAGTAAATAAAAAAAAAGTAGTCTAGGAGACTTAGGAAAAGTAGTGGAACAGAATTAGGTTTATAATTTAAAATTTATGTCTGTCTGTCTAGTTTCTCTGTTTGTTTCTTATACAGTTAAAAACTACTGATTCGATTGGCAACTGGTTTTCAAAATACTTTACATCAAAATTCAAATAGTAGAACCCACCGAAAAAGTCTGCTTTGCACTAATTCTACGAAGACGAAGTCGCAGGTAACAACTAGTCTAATGTAAACTCATCTGAAATATAACCCCCTTACTTATAAACGCTAATTTATGCGTTGCATAACTATGCATAGTTTGTCTTTTAATGTCACATGAAGTTTCAAAGTTGACAGACAGACAAACGTCACATAACTTAGACATGTATAAATATTTTTTTGGGAGTTGTTTGATACATAAGGTACAACTATATCCATATAATATTAATTGATAGTTGCTTCTGTTTGTTGCAGGTCTGCAAGTTAAGGAAGTTAAGTGATGTGACTTTAGCATAAAATAAAAATATCAAAAATCCATTTTGTTGTAGTTATTCAACCTCGGAAATATAGTTAATTTAATTGACACTGCCTGCGAATTCAAATTCAAAATATTTTTATACATAGAAATGTCAAGTAAACTACTACTAACTGCTACAGTATAACTAATTAACGGTACTATGAGACATGTGAATTTTTAAATGTGTTTAAAGAGGTTTGTGATGGGGCTGTAGTGGTATTTTACTCTAGTGACTCAATTAGTTTTAGTTTAACTCGAACTGGAATGTAAATAAAACTGACTTGATTTGTAGGTGACTCAACTCATTAAAACTCGTGGTTTGAGTCAACTTGACACACTCAATTGATCTAGGTATGTTCACTCGAGTTATAAGTGATTAATAAATTATAAATGGCTGCTTTTTTTTAAGAAAGGTGGAAGCTCCATATGATGTTGGTCCCTGATGATCTGAGGTGAGGATCTGATGAGTATCTTCGGAGTGATGGACAGGATAGCATCCCTTAATGCAATAAATTAGTCAATTTTGGACTTCTACCAAAAAGAATCGGCCCTTTTAAGAACTAAGTACAGATTGAGCATCTGAAACCATCTTCTTATCAGTAACTGCTCAATAATTAAAACTACGGTTACAATTTGTTAATTTTTAATGGCAATCAAAACTAGTTAGATAAAAGTACCTACACTGAAAAGGGTGACCTAAAAAATCTTACTAATATTATTTAACGCGAAAGTTTGTATTGTATGTATGTATGACTATAACTCTTTCACGCTAACTACTGAACCGATTGCAATGAAACTTGGAATATAAGTAGCTGGAGACCTGAAATAACACAGGCTACTTTTTAACCCTATATTCCCGCGGGAACGGAACTTACGCGGGGTAGCTAGTAATTTAACAATTTACATCTACCTACATACAGTGCCAACGACTTATTTGTTTCATCATCTGAAGGTGGGCAGTTTTACTGGCTGGGTAGGTACATATTGTAATTTGGTTTTTAAATTATTTCTTAACTATGACGAATCACCATTAGCTTACACTATGAGGAGTGACACTGATGAGATGAGGATTTTTACCAATGGATACCTACCGTTTTGTAGTACAAGACTCCAGCAATAATTTCCTCCCGAGGCTGTTTTCCGAGACAAGTTTCATCTCGTCGCCTTATTTATTTTGTGCTCTGCTTCTATGATTTACTTACTATATACATATCGACGCTTAAAAGGTAATAGGGGATAAGCGACACTTTGGTCCAAAACGACTTTTAAATGCAGTCTTACTTGAAATTTTCCGCTCTATCGAATGCGCTCACTCCCGTGGCTCTACATTGATCTTTTTGTCGCTTGAATCCAAGCACTTTTAAATGTCATTTTGGTATTACCGACCGTATTTTAGGCCTTTTTTACTATAAAGGTGCTTGTACCATCGCAAAAATAGCACTATTTTTGACTTGTAGTCGGTAATGTCTCTTTACTTTTTACCGATGTAGAGATTCGGGGTGCTTATGTTTCGCTACCATAAACATGTGTTTGAAAAGTTAGAACTTATACCTCTTTACCTTTGTCATCAAAAGTATTAAGCATCGGTTATACCTTACTACCATTCATAAGTTTTCAATATAGTTGCCGCTTATACATAACTACCAAAATCGAATTTAGTATGACCTGTTACTTATACCTTACTACCACTTGCAACGTTACAACACCGTCGACGTTTATCCACTATTACTAAAATATAATTTAATATTGAAGTGTCGGTTATACCCTACTACCAATTACTTTTATAATACAACACTGTCGCTATTGCTATACTACCTCGAAATGATCATTCGCTAATTGGTAATTACGCAAACATACATGCGTGTCCACTCCTTTCCTGAAGTACCTTTTAAGAAGATACGCCTGAGTAGGTACATTATGTTATTTCTAAAAGTTTATTTTTGTAACTCTGTAACTACTTTTTATAATTATTGTCTTTGGGTCATCATCATATCACCTGTAGGACATCCACTGTTGAACATAGGCCTCCCTTATCGATTTCCAGCCAAGGCGGTTGAATGCAACCTGCATCCACCGCTGGCTCGCGGTCTTAACCAGGTCATTCGTCCATCGCGTCGGTGGACGTCCTACGTTTCGTGTTCCGGTCCGTGGTCTCCACTCGAGAACTTTTCAGCCCCATCGACCATCCGTTCTCCGCGCTATTTTACCTACCCATTGCCACTTCAGCCAGCTAATCCGTTGGACTATGTCTATGACCCTTGTTTCTCCACGTATCTCCTGAATTCTGATTCGGCACTGAATTATTTTGGACGAAAAGATGTTGGAAGTTTCCCGAACGCTGCCCATCCGAGTTAGAGTCGACGATTGACCTCTTTCTCGTCTTCCTCTTTCTTGTCCAGCTAGATAGGTCCAGCAACATGGTCATTTGACATGACTTTCGTCTTGTCCATGTTCATCCTAAGGTCTACCCTTTAGGAGACTCGATTAAGGCCTTCTAGCATGTTGCCGAGCTCTTCCATCGTCTTTGCCATGACTACGATATCGTCGGCAAACCAAAGACAAGTGATGTATTCGCCGTTAATGTTGATGCCAAGTCCTTTCCAGTCTATGAGCTTGAAGATGTCTTCCAGAGCGGCCGTAAACAGTTTCGGAGATATGACATCTCCTTGTCTGACGCGTCTCTTTACGGGAATGGCCTTCGAAGTCTGTTCCTGTACTCGGATTGGCATGATGGCGTTTTTATACAAGCACTTCAATACTTCGATGTGTCGATAGTCAATTAGGCATCGCTGGAGAGATTCGAGCACAGCCCATGTCTCGATCGAATCAAAGGCTTCTCATAGTCCACAAACGCTAAGCAAAGTGGCAAGTTATACTCTTCGGTCCTCTGTATAACTTACGGAAGCGTATGGATATGGTCTATGACACTGTAGCCTTTTCGGAACCCGGCTTGTTCGGGCGGCTGGACGTCATCAAGCCTGCGCTCGAGACGATTCGCGATGACCCTTGAAAACAACTTATAAACATGGCTCAAAAGCGAGATGGGTCTTTAGTTCTTAATTAAGGTGTTGTCACCTTTCTTAAATAACAAAACCACCATGCTTTTGTTCCATTCTTCTGGCGTTGTACCATCAAGCAAGACGGCGTTGAAGAGTTTCTGAAGGACTTTAAGTACCGGTGATCCACGCGCTCCATTCAGAAGCTCTGTTTTTATCTGTTTTTATTCTTATCTCGTACAGACTAATGTCCGGGATATCCTCGGTGTAGTGTCGGGTCATTTTGACTCGCGGGTCTCGCGGGTTTAGCGAACGAATCGTATAGCAATTTATAGAACCTTTCGATTTCCCTCAACATTTCGGCTTTAGTGGAGGCTACGCTGCCGTCATCTTTCTTCAGATTCGTCATCTGGCTTTGCCCAATAGACATATCCCTTGCGAACACTTTGGAGCCCTTGTTCCACTCGATCGTATCCTTAATACGCAAGGTATTAAGGAACCGATATCGTGACGCAAAGATTTCCAAATTCGTCTATTGAGCCGCCTATGTGAGTCCACATCATCGGGAGATCACTGCGACTGCAGTCGCAGTGATCTCCGCTCAGCCATGAGGTTAAGGGTGTGATCAGAGAGTTTCTGAGGCCTATTTGTACGGCGGGTCTTAAAGTACTTAGACCCCACCGTAGGGACAGATTCAACAAATTTGCTATTTATATCGTTCACCAATGCAACATCAGCTAGGCAGTCGAAGCGGTTGGAAAGCTCAAGTTGAAAGCTTTTGAGGTTTTAGATATGGGCACAAGTAGGACGGAGCGTAGACTTCATCAACCGAGACCGTTCAAGTCTAACGTTCATATTCAATGTGCTGCTGGTTTTCACTCTGTGGATCACAGATAAATCATTGAATAATTATCCGTTTCTTGTTGGTCATGATGAAGTCAATCTCATTTTTCCTGGAACCATCGAGACTCATCCAGGTCCATTTCCTGTGAGGCGGCTTCTGGAAGAACGAATTCATCATAAAGAGTCCCACCTTCTCCTGAAAATGGGCCAGCCTGTGTCCGTATGTTTGCGCTGCTCATAACCAAATTGCCCCACTGTCAACTCATCATCGCTTCTCTTACCCAGGTTTGAGTTTGAAATCCCCCATAACAACAGTGAAGTGAGTTTTAACGATATGGTAACCCTATCATCATGTCCTCATACATGGTCTCAACTTCCTCATCTGAGTGTGTCGAGGTCGGTGCATATACCTGAGCAACTTTAAGGGAATATCTTTTGGATATTCGAAGTGTGAGGTATGCGACCCTGCTCGACACACTTTCGATGGTAATAATGTTGCCAACGAGGGATTTGTCAACGAGAAACCCTATCGCATTTTGGGATTTTAGATCTCCTTCCCGGTAGAAGAGCAGGTTGCCGGACTTAAGATTATCGTATCCCCTCCCTCTCGCCGGACTTCCGATAAACCTAAAATGTTTCATTTTAACCTACTAATTTCTTTTTCCAGCTCATCTATCTTTTCGCCTTCCCTCAAAGTGTGGATGTTGTGTGTTGCCAGGGCTAGTGGTCTCGGTTGGGGGTGATAGCGCGGCGTCTGCCGGAGATTGTTAGCACCCCTAGTCCCGCCTTTACCGTGGCCACTACCGTAGTCAGGAATAGCGAGTCCGCCGGGGACTCAGGGCCTGTTTTTTGTCTGCATAATTATGAAGGGGGTTGCCAGTACTCGCCACGCTTGGCAGGCGGGTTGGCGAGCGCAGTAAATGATGCGATGTAATACTCCGGAAGCCACTGCTGCCAATCTTCTAGTGTTTGTCCCTCAGACGAGTCCTACGTCTCCCACGGCATTCTAAAGCCGGTACCCGCGGCATTTCTTAAGCCGGTATCCTTGTCTTTAGGTACTTTTCTTTAAAAATATTGGTAAAAACGTACTTTTGTTTTTATTAACTAACTTTAATAATTAGGTAACACCTATAACACCTGCTTCTCCATCCTTGGATTTTTCCAAGTACGGAGGGATTGTCGGCAGCGCTATATAGGACAGTAGGTGTATCTGGGTTAGGTGTAATTTTAAGGAAGAATAATGTTGCTTGTGAGTCTAGTGTTTTTAAGACTTAACGTTTAACCCACATTACCATATGCCCTGATAATGTCGTATGTAAGATATCCTTCTTTTCCTCTTGGTATAGAAATTTTGATGTGCGGATATACCACATTACCTTATTACTTAAGCCACTTACAGTGTCGTTAATGTCTAACTTCCTTAAAATGTTTTTGCTAAGCACTGTAGTTTGTCCTTTATTACCCTGTGGCATAATAATGCGAATAGTCTCGTATCCTTCTTTACCCATTTAAGCTACTCTACAGTCATGTGACTTATGCCCTGTTACCTTATCGTATGTGGATATCAAATGATACTAAGGCTTCTGTACTCTTTGATTTTTTCTGGGTAGATGTAACTTATGCCGTATTATCTCAAATGAAAATCAAGACCATTTGATTTAAGCGCCATCAAACCAGGTAATACAATGGTTAATCAAATAAAAGAAAATGCCAATTAATGCTTGTCTTTCTCTAGATTTCAAAACTGTTTCCATCTTACAGATATGACAATTAATTTAAAAGTTATGGCCATTTTTCTGAAATTTAAAACTTTAAACTGCTCTCCTGAACAATTTGGTTTTTGTCGCTTAGCCCCTATTACCTTTTAAGCGTCGATATACTAAACTGTATATAGTAAGTAAATCAACTATATTACTGTATAAACTATAGTACTACAAACTTGTTCTCTTATAGTTTTTATCGGGCGCTAGCAATTTCGTTGGTCACCGATCGTGATCGATCATCATCAGGTTTAATAATAATCTAGAATGTGTATTATTTCTCCGAAACAGGAAGGGCGCAAAACTTCAAAGTGATAGGTATTAAATCACGATAACAATATTGAATGTCTTCCTGGGAGTAACATTCAGCACTGTCGAGTCGGAGTCTACCTACGTTGAGTTCCGACTCGACAGTGCTGAATGCCCTTGTATTTAGAGTAGGTAGGTATGTTACACTTCTATTTAGAGTCAAAATAGAAGTGTAACATACCTACCTACTCTAAATACTTATTACTACTCATGCTCTTACTCATTTCTTCTCTACTTACTACTGATCGCTAACATCGTAGGATCAGTAACATCGAAGGATTTCAGTAAGATGTCAGGTAGGTAGATTCTATACAGCTATGATACAGTTCAGCGAATCTGTCTGATAGTGGCGCGGCGTGGGGCGGCCGGCCGGCACGGCGTCGCGGCAGTGCTAGAGTCGCGCCGCGCGGAGCGAGCCGCGTCGCGGGACGACGACGAGCGACGCTCTCGTCACGACGACACGGCACGACGACTCTACTGTATGACGACACCCATGTAAACTGGACGACAACGGGGTACATACGTTACTTACGTTACACACGTTGAGTTTCGTACCTAAATTTCGTAATATAAATGTAAATTATACCCACTGAAAATCGGCCTGAAACGATACAGAAAATCATAGAAAATTCAGCTTTGGATGCTTAATTTCGAATAATCTTTATTCATAAAAATGTAGTTTCAAAATAATTGTCTGCGCGTAACTTAAAACAGATAAAGTGAAGTGATTTACCTAAATTATAATGTTTCTTAGATAAGTAGATAGACTCTATCAGAGATATGTAAAAACTTTAATAGACTCATTGGACTCTATATGCTTTCGTATATATCGCCCAACTTAGGCTGCGTAGTGCTACTCGTAGTTTGCCTACACCTAGTATAAAACACTAGATTGTTAATTAATTGTTCTAGGTACTAATAATAGAGTCCCGTTGTTTCACAAGCGTAAGTCGCGATCCCGCGGGAATTTCGGAATTTAAAGTACCTAAGTATTCTATCTTTTTCCAAAAATCGTAGAACAAAAGTTGTTCGCCTAGACGACTAGAACAACCCCCTTTCGGATTAAAAGGGCATACCCATACATAAATATTTATTACATATTATTTAGAAACTTTAAGTAAACTATCGTGTCTTCGGATCGGTCAAGCCATCTTCGAGTGATCGGTGAACAAACATTAAATAATTATAATTGTACGCGACAATGTAGGTATGTAATTGAACGTCGCAGTGTATCCATCAGGTGTGTGAGCGAGAGCGCGATGTGGTGGTGTTGGTGGTGGTGGGTGTGTGCGGCGAGCCAGGCGGCGGCGGCGGCGCGGACGGCGGCGTGGTGCGGCGCGGCGTGCTCGTGCCGCGACGAGCAGCTGTCGTGCGTGCTCGCGGGCACGCTCGCCGCGCTGCCCGCCGTGCCGCCGCGCGTGCGTCACGTCGCCGTCTCGGGCGCCAGGCTCGGCGTGCTCGCTCCGCCCGCGCTCGATTCCTGCGAGCTCGCGACGCTCGTCCTCGTCGCCTCACATCTGTACTACATCGAACGACCAGCTCTAGCGTGAGAACCTACACAAACCAGACTGGACTAGATGCATACTTACACGGTACCTATATAGGTACTAATAATACTGACGACGAGTAATCTCTGTTATCTAGGTCGATGACGCACACTCTGGCATCTCTAGACCTCGGTTACAACGAATTTACCGAATTACCTATCGAAGCTCTCGGGGAGTTGAAGGTACTCAACTGGTTAAACTTGCAAAAGTGAGTAACCATCGCACGTAATCGGCGTTAAGACGCTAGGAATATTGAAACTCAAAAGGTAATTCTGTTTAACAGTAACTACATCGACGAGATACCGGCGGCGACCGCATGGGGAGCGTTGTCGGAGTCTCTGAGCAGCTTGTCGTTGTCTCACAACCAGCTGGTGTCGCTGGGCGCAGGCTCGCTGGCGGGGCTGAGGCGGCTCGCGCAGCTCGACCTCGAGGGCAACCGTCTGCTGGCGGTGGACGCTGGCGCGATGCCGGCGGCACTCGTCGTGCTCACTCTCGCCGACAACCTGCTGCCGGCGGCACCGTGCGCCGCGCTCGCTCCACTGCACCGCCTGCTACACCTACACTTGCGCTACAACTCGCTCACCTCACACGACGACGCCTGCCCTCTCGACACGCTCAGGATCGAGTATCTCGACCTCAGCCAGAACGAGCTGGACGATCGGTTCCGTCTAGCCGACAAGCCGCGGCTGCATCTCAAGCGGTTAATCCTCGACCTCAACGCGTTCACGTCGATTCCCTCGTTCGTGACGGAGGGTGGCATGCGACTCGAGAAGCTCTCGATGTCGTACAACCGCGTGACTCACGTCTCGGAGGCGAGTCTGTTTGCGCTGAGACGAGACCTAGTGCGGCTCGAGTTGGACCACAACGAGGTGCGCGCACTGCCGCGAGCCGTGCGCGAGTTGACCCGCCTGCGGCATCTCTCGCTGGCGTACAACCGGCTGGCGAGCGTGGAGACGCTGCCGCCGCGCCTGCACTCACTGGTGCTGGCTGGCAACTTCTTGCAGACGTTCCCGTCGAGCCTACGGCAGCTAGCGCGCGGCTCGCTCGTCTACCTCGACTTGAGCTACAACCGGATCTCGTCGGTCCCTCGAGACACGTTCGGCGCGTGGTCGGCCTCGCTCGCGACGCTCAACCTCCGAGCGAACCGCATATCGCGTCTGTCTCGCGCGATGTTCCCGGCCTCGCTCCCGCTCCGCGAGCTGCTGCTGAGCTTCAACGAGGTCTACCACCTGGACCCCGACGCTTTCCTCGACCTGACCAGTCTACAGATGTTGGAACTGTCGACGGCCTCCTTCCTCGGGGACTTATCATTAGCCGCGCCCGATAAGCTGTCCTGGTTGAGTCTAGACAACAACAACATCCACTACATCGCCTCCGAACATTTTATGAATCGTCCCGCCCTCGAGTATATAAATCTCGATTTCAACAAACTAGTTGGATTTCCAAGCGATGACGTAACTACCAATAAAACATTGAATATAAAAGAACTCAGACTCTCTTACAATTACATCGATAAATTGAACTGTGGTTTCTTACAAACATTACGGGCGTTACAACATTTAGACCTAACATTCAATCGTCTGCCAAATTTAACCGAGAACTGTTTCGTGAATATGCCGAACTTAGCGTATTTAAGTTTATCCGAGAACTCGATCGAGTCGTTGCGAGCGGGAACGTTCTCCCGCCTGCCGCGGCTCGAGCTGCTCGACTTGCATCACAACAGATTGACGGAGTTCTCGACCGCGTACTTGGAGGACGTCTCGACCGACGACACATACCTCACCGTCAACGTCAGCTACAACCGCATCTCGAGCCTCCTCGACGGCGATGGCGACACAGTTTTAATAGATTGTCTAGATTTATCGCACAATAAGTTAAAAGCATTGTCTAAATCGTTCTTCGAGTCGCTCGGAGCGCACGTCCGACATCTCATCCTCTCCCATAACGCGGTCGCTATCGTCGACGGCACCAGCCTCGGTGCGCTGCCTGCGCTGCAGATACTGAGGTTGAACGACAACGTCATCTCAGTCGTCAAGAGGAGAGCGTTCGCGGAGACCCCGAGCGTGGAGGTCCTCGATCTGTCCCACAATAGGATAGCGCAGTTGTGTGTCGAACAGTTCCACGGTCTGGACCGGCTGCGCGAGCTGCGGCTCAACGACAACGAAGTAGGGTCGTTGCCGCGCGACAGTCTCGCGGGCACCGTGCTCGATGACCTCGATCTGAGCGGGAACCGGGTCGGGATCTACCCGAGCAGTGCGCTCGCGCACGTCGGTTTCACGCTGCGGCGGCTCGACCTAGCGCGGAACTCCATCGAGCACCTGGACGCGGCCATGTTTCGCGCGACGCCCTTCCTCCACGAGCTGAACGTGGCCGACAACGAGCTCACCGTGCTCGCAGACAACACATTCGTCGCGCTCGTCGCGCTGCGCGCCCTAGACCTCACCGGTAACGCGATCAAAGCTAACTTCAAGGAGGTGTTCGACAACGTGCCGCGGTTACGGCGGCTCGAGGTGGCTCGCGCCGGTCTGCGCGCCGTACCCGCGCTGCCGCTCCCAGAGCTCGTCGAGCTCGACCTCGCGTCGAACCCGATCACCATGTACCGCGCTGCGGACGTGCGGCGGCTGAGGGCGCTGCGCACGCTGCGTCTCGCGGACGGAGCGTTCACGTCGGTGCGGCCGGCGATGTGGTCCGCGTTGCCGCGGCTCCTCGCGCTCGACCTGTCCGGCAACCCGGTGGTGCGCGTCGCGAGCGGCGCGCTCGAGGGACTCGCGCGACTGCAGCACCTGCGTCTCGACCGGCTGCGACACCTGGAGGCGGTCGAGCCGCGCGCATTTCGTCCGCTCCGAGCGCTGCGCTCGCTCGCGGTGGACTCGTCGCGGCACGTGTCGCTCGCGGAGGTCGCGGCCTCGACGCCGTCGCTGGAGTCGCTCCGCGTGACAGTGCGCGCGGCGTCGCTCGAGCGGCAGCTGGCAGGCGTGGGAACGGCGCGGCTGCGCGAGGTGGAGGTGCGCGGCGCGGCGCTGCGGGCGGTGTCGGGGCGCGCACTGGCCTCCCTCACACCCGGCGCCGGCCGCGCGCTCACCCTGCGCGTGCGCGGCACTTCGCTCGCCGCGCTGCCCGCCGGACTGCTCGCGCCGCTCGCCGCGCGCGCCGCACATCTCGCACTCGACCTCACAGGCAACGACCTGCTCTCCTTCACCTCGGACATACTCTACCTCAACGACACCGGGTGGGAACGTTACGGGACAAAACTACTTACAGGTTAATACTGTTCTCGAAATATCCGCATGGTGGCTCTGCTGTTATAGATATTAAAGTTATTATGATTTGTAAGCTGATTCTGCTCAATATATTAGGGGTTAAAGTATAAAGTTGCCGATTTGTACTGAAAATCTTAATTGTATATTATTTTTTAAATTTTTAACAAATTTATTTAATCAAAATAGTTGCCATTATTATCTATACATTGCTGCCATCTAATGGGAAGGTTATTAATGCCTTTGCGATAGAACTCCGACGATCTAGACTGCACAAACTGTGTGAAAGCATTTTGTACTGCCTCCTGGGAAGAAAACTTCTTGTCACGTAGATAATTGTCCAAATCACGAAAAAAATGGTAGTCCGTTGGAGCAAGGTCTGGTGAATACGGAGGATGACGAATGGTTTCTAAGTGCAGTTCCTGAAGGGTCAAAATGGTTTCTCGTGCTGTGTGAGGTCTCGCGTTGTCGTGGAGCAATAATGGTGAAGATCGATTCATGAGTCGGGGCTGTTTTACTGCTAGTTTTGTCAACATGGTTCGGAGTTCGGCACAATAGACATCTGCCGTAATTGCTTGACCAGATCGAAGAACACTATAGTGAATAACACCATGCTGAGACCACCAAACAGTTACCATTACCTTTTTATTGGTAAGTTTTGCTTTAGGACACTGTTGTGGCATTTGACCTGGGGTCAGCCATTGCATTTTTCTTTTCCGGTTATCATAAAGAATCCACTTTTCATCACATGTTACAATTCGATCCAATATTCCTTCATTTCTGTACCGGTTCAACAAGGCAACAAAAGTTTCAACGCGTTTCTTTCTGCAGATCAGTCAAATCATGAGGCACCCATTTTTCGTATTTTTTTATTTTATTGATTTGACGCAAGTGAGTCAATAAAGTGGGTAAGGTAACGTTAAACCATGCCGCTAATTCCTGGGTAGTTTGACTAGGATCGGCTTCCACTATCTCTCTTAATTCATCGTTATTCACCTGTGTGGGCGGTCTTCCTCGTGGCTCGTTCTTTTAAGTCGAAATTTCCATCACGAAAGCGTTTAAACCAAAATCGCACGGTGCGTTCATTAGTAGACCCCTCTCCAAACGCAGCATTGATATTGCGGGCTGTTTCTGCCGCGTTAGTTCCGCGTCGGAACTCGTATTCAAAAATCACTCGAATTTTCGCAGTATCCATCTTTCTTGTCTAAATTGAATAACAAAAACAATTGAAAGTCGATATTCAAATATTTTACATTTTTTAAAAAAAAAACATCACAGAAACCATTTGAAAAAAGTTTCATTCGAAAACCTCAAACCATGAAGATTCTATGTCAATTCAAAGAACCTATTGCAATAAAACGGCAATTTCATACTTTAACCCCTATTATTTAGACAGAACGATACATGGGTACGTATTCGAATATCCTAAATTAAAATACCTATCTACAGTCAAAACCCCTAAAATTACAATAACTAATTATAATAACCTAACCTTTCCTAGTCGGGGTTCTCCGTTATGATGATATTTGCTAAATTGTAGTTTTAGATATTCGAATTTTATGTATTACGACGGCGACGCTTAGATAAAACATGTGTAGGTATTGTAAAATTAAGTTTTATGAACATCGATAAAATACTCATTCGATATTTTCACTTTTAATGAAATTAGATCAACCAACCAACAAAGTAATTTTAGGAATATTAACTCTAGATATTTTAATAATTTTAAATATGCGAATACCTACCCATATTATTATGATGACGTTTGTTCGTATGTGTGTGTGCGTGCAGGTGGTCTAGCGGTGTCCGTGTCCGGGGCGGGTGCGGGAGCGGGAGGGGACGCGGCGTGTCCGTGCGAGCTGTCGGCGACGGGCGCGTGGCTGCGGCGGTGGTCGGCGGAGGTGGGGGGGTGGTCGCGCGCGGCGCTCGCCAGCCGGTGCGGCGCGGACGCGGACGGCACGCCGCTGGTGTCGCTGCGCGGCGCGTGCGGCGCGCGCCACGTCCCCGCCACGTCCGCCGCGCGCCCCCGCGCCCTCGCCCCCGCCTTCCTCTGGATAGTGCACCTCTACTCGATCAGTTAGTGGACAGCTCGCGCCTGCGCCCGCTGACTGTGACCGACTGGAGACATGTCGATACACGGACGACAGTGACAGTGGACACGTGCGTCGTGCAGTGAGTGACGTGCGATGTACATAATATAGATAGGTAGGTAGGTAGGTACGACGTTTATAATGATGTTATAGTGTACTGTATGTACAATACCAGTGAGCGTGCACATCGTATATGTATGTAATTCGCTTATTTAAAAGCTTGCTATAAAATGATAAAAGTCAAGTAATACTATAATGCCAGCAGTATCCGCTACTGTACCTACTTTACGCGACTATCCGGCTACTATAATAGTATAATACTACTTCACGGAGAGCGGGGGCGGGGTGGCTCCGGCGGGAATACTTGCTCTATGCGAGTGGTGGGTGACGCAAGCAGTGGCTCGTGCATGTCTGTATGTCATACCTACTAATAGCGTTATGTAAAGGTACATTATTCAGTATGTACCCTCTTTTGTGATATTTAAACAATAAATTATATATTTTTAAACCAGGGCGTTTTCTTAAAAGTAATTAATAGTAGTTTATGCAGCGAGATAGTAAAGCCCTGTCTTATATAGCGGGCGTCGTATTGAATCCAAAACGTACGAAGGACTCTAGAGAGTTAACTCCCGAGCGCAGCGAGGGTGTTAAAAATATGTACCTAGAGTCTTGAGTGAAGCGTGGGATTCAAGCGCCCAAGATAAAGACAGGCTTTATTACCGAGGTGAATACTTTACTTTACACATAGATCTACTGCGAGACAATTAAAAGGCTACAAAACTAAGCACTTAACTAACAACAAAACAATAGACTAATGCAACGTATATGAAATAAATTGGCAGCTCTATATTTATTAAATTTAACAATGTTACATCAAAATGACGAAACCACACATCGGCCTTAGCTGATGAAAAAAAAAAAGTTGGGGCTTTATACTAACCAAAACTTTTTGCTTTACCCTTCCGTCCGTGAAAATAGAAAAAAATAGACCAGTTTTTATTTTTTTTATGTGTTATGTCTAGGTGGCCAGTTCGAAATGGCCGTATGCTACCAGAACGCCCTAGGTGCCCTAGGTGCCCTAGGTGTATAATGAGCACTTTATGCACCTAGGGAATAAAGATTCGCTTTACGTTGACCTTTTTGGTCAAATAAAGTAACTTTGTAGAGCAGTAGGTGTGTAAAAGTATATAACATAATTTTGGTCCTGTAAACACAAGGTTCAAGTGACTCTGGAAACTGTAAAGTTCCGAAACCTCACTTACTTGCGACAATAATATCATATTAGTTAGAGTAAACACTCCCATATGTAGACGCTTCGTGTCGCTTCCTTACCTCCCCGCCTCGAGAGCCGCGCCCGACAGCTCGTGTGAGCTACTCGTACATTGAGAGACGAATCACATTCACAACTAACAAATATAAAGCTTGTTTCCTGGTAAGTATATATAATTAGTACAATTAGCTGCGTTCACTTGCGTAAGTCCAGTAGTTTCGGAGGACTTACATTATTTCCAACGTTCCCACTTTATAATATAGGTAATAATAATGTAACCGGCGCGGCGCGGCGCGGTGCGGTGCGGTGGTCAATTAATGACAGAGATGCCTAAATTATTTTTAAATTGATAATTTAAATTTGGCAGTTGGGTTGCAATCACCATTTTGATGTAATGTAAATACACCACCACTTATAAATACAATACATACATACAAGATAGGCGCGAAAAAAACAACCCTGTCCTTGCAGCCGCGCAGCGGTAACATTACTCGTAGCTCCTGTCGCTACGCCGTAGCTCACGGGTGCTACGAGTACATCGTAGCGGCATCGGTACTGCTACGACGACGCACGGTGATCGATCTATTAGGTATCAAGAAATAGCAAGATGGAATTCAATTTTCTCGGGATGAGGATAATAAGAATAATAGTGTCAAAATGTTAAGAAACACCCTACACACCACATTTTATAATATTTCTGTCAGTTAGCTTTTCGCTGTGAGAATTACGTGTGATATTCATTGCGAGATATTTGTCAAAAGTGTTTGCTTATCCTACTCCTACTAATATTTATAAATCACATCATCACATTTATAGTGAAAGTGCGGTGGGTGTATGAATGTTTGTTACTCAATCACGCAAAAACTACTTAACCGATGGCAATGAAACTTTGAATATAAGTAGTTGGATACCGGGAATAACACATAGGCTACATTTTATCCCGATATTCCTGCGGGAACGGGACTTACGCGGGTTAAACCGCGGGGCGCAGCTAAGCGAAGAACTTCTTCATCTAAGTTTTTTCTTTTATTTTGATTGGGTCAATTCATTATTAAACATAATAAGAAGTACTGTGTTGATTTTAAGCACGACTTTGCTGTTTAAAAGGCTAGATCTTTCAAGAAACCGATTAGCAACATTTTATTTATTCTAGGTAACAGAATTTCATTGAACAATAGTGATTTATTTAACTTTACCCAAATGGGTAAAGTTAAAAAAGTAAGTTAAGTAAGTTGGGATAACAATGCATCTATACTTATAATAAAGGAAGAGAGGACAAAAAGCCTGTCTTTTAAGTAAATTAAAAAAAAAGTTTTCTAGAGGGCTTAGAAAAAGCAGTAGAATATTAAATAAAATATAAATCTCTCTCAATAAATCATATTTTAGTCGTGAAATCCTTTAATTCGCTTTCAGTTGTTAATTTGTTTTGTGTATTTTTTAGTTATAGGTGTTGGATTTCCAAATAAAAAATAAATAAATGAAATAAAAAATATTTTTTTATTTGTATGATTTAAAAAGGTACTTAAGTTATAAAAAATAGTAGATGTCCATTTTTATTCAAGAAAAAAATATTTATAAATAGGGAAATTAATGAAATTCCTTATTTTCTTCGATCAAAACAGTTTAACACCTATAATTTTTTACATCATCCTAATTCTTGAAAACTGATCAGTGTGCGACGGCCGACGACCGACGCGACGTGTGATTACGCGCGGATGATGGATGGACGCGAGCGAGAGGTGTAACCTTTGGTGGAGCCTTTGTTGCCGTCTGATGAGTACGGAACTGACGACACCGTCATCATTTCGTGCGATGACCGCCCAAACGTGTACCTGATCTACCTACCTATTGTAGCGGGACAATCTATGGTCGGTTGTATAAGCTGTATCTTTAATGAGACATAGTATGTATCTCGTACGATCGCCGTCGACTGTGAGCTAGTAGTGAGGCAAGTGATACCGGAGGGATGAGCGGTCGGTTGTGTGTCAATGTAACGTTATCTTGATTATCAGAATAATATATCACTCCTCCATGGATCCCACCGGCCACCCCACATCGCGAGACCTCTACAAATATGCCCGTAATATTCTACCAAAACGAATATAGTTTTAGTTATCATTATCACGAAACAACCTCCATTTTCATAATAGAATCGGCTGCACATTGCCGCACTGCACTCTCGTATATCTACCTTTCTTTATAATAATAAAGAATACTGCAGTACGGCGGGTAGCGTCGCGTAGGTATGTAAGAGTAGAGACATATTATGGTATTGTGGAGTAAAATAAGGCCAAAAATATCAGTTAAACAAGTACATTTCAAAAATGCTTTTATAAATTTATATAACGTAACTAAAAATGAAATCATGCAATATATAGATCTAATAAGATAAGTAAATACTAAATAACTAATATAACTAAATAACACTATAGTAATATTACCCTATATTTTATTTAAATCCCTATACTAACCCTGTACCAAATTTCATTCCTATTGGTTCCGCCGTTCATGAGATATATGAATAGTGTAACTAACACGACTTTCGTTTTTATAGCTGCGTCCCGCGGGATTTACCCTCGTAAGTCCCGACCCCGTAAGAATATCGGGATCAAATGTAGCCTATAACCTTCCTCGATAAATGGACTATCAAACACAAAAAGAATTTTTCAAATCGGATCAGCAGTTCCTGAGATTAGCGCGTTCAAACAAACAAACAATCAAAGAAACTCTTCAGCTTTATAATATTAGTATAGATTCCTGTCACCTGTACCATCACGTCTTATACTTTGATAGTTCCAAGCGTAACTACGTACGTAATAAAAATAAAAACATGTTCGTTGGTAATAAAAATTAAAAAACCACAAAAAAAAAGAATTGATAAAAAAGACCAAAATAACCTCTACATACAGCGCCACCGACTAATTAATCTGTTTTATCATCTGACGTCTGGCAGCCAAACTAAGTACAATATGGTACAGCCAGTAAAACTGCCCGACTTCAGATGATAAAACAGATTAATTAGTCGGTGGCGCTGTATCTAGACGTTATTTTGGTATTTTTTATCAATTCTTTTTTTTTGTGGTTTTTTAATTTTTAAATTATTTTTTGTTCTTTTTTTAAGTCGGTTTTTTTATATTTTAAATTATTTTTTTATTTCACCCTTTTTCAAAACTTCAAAAAAGGAGGAGGTTCTCAATTCGTCGCGTATATATATATATATTTTTTTATGTTTGTTCACCGATTACTCGAAGGTGGCTTGACCGATTAAGATGGTTCTTTTTTTAATGGGAAGGTGGAAGCCCCGAGGTGGTCCCATAAAAATTTGGTGAGGATCTGATGAGGATCTTCGAAGTGAGGACCGGGAATGCTCCTCTAAAACCTTTATTCAATTCACTTGTTCACCGATTACTCGAAGGTGGCTTGACCGATTGAGATGGTTCTTTTTTTAATGGAAAGGTGGAAGCCCCGAGGTGGTCCCATAAAAATTTGGTGAGGATCTGATGAGGATCTTCGAAGTGAGGACCGGGAATGCTTCTCAAAAACCTGTATTCAATTAACTTGTTCACCGATTACTCGAAGGTGGCTTGACCGATTGAGATGGTTCTTTTTTTAATGGAAAGGTGGAAGCCCCGAGGTGGTCCCATAAAAATTTGGTGAGGATCTGATGAGGATCTTCGAAGTGAGGACCGCGAATGCTCCTCAAAAACCTGTATTCAATTCACTTGTTCACCGATTACTCGAAGGTGGCTTGACCGATTGAGATGGTTCTTTTTTTAATGGAAAGGTGGAAGCCCCGTGGTGGTCCCATAAAAATTTGGTCAGGATCTGATGAGTATCTTCGGAATGATGGACAGGATAGCTTCCCAGAATGTAATAAATAAATTACTCGTTTTTGGACTTCTACCAAAAAGAATAGACCCCTAAAGAACTAAGAACAGATTGATGGGCCACCTAAAACCACCTTCCCATCAGCAAACTCCTCAATAATTAAAATTACGGTAACAATAGGTATTCTTAATTTATTTGGCAGTCGGAAGTAGGTAGGTAGGTACTAAAAAGAGTGAAATAAAAAAATAATTTAAAAATTAAAAAACCGACTTAAAAAAAGAACAAAAAATAATTTAAAAATTTAAAAACCACCAAAAAAAAAGATTTGATAAAAAAGACCAAAATAACCTCTACATACAGCGCCACCGACTAATTAATCTGTTTTATCATCTGAAGTCGGGCAATTTTATTTAATTTTGACAATATGGCGTCTGGTTGTGACAAAAGTTAATTTGGATTACTGTCATGTCTTTAACCACACTCGCCAGATTAAGACGAATCGATTGACGTAAGAATCATCAAAATCGGTCCCCGCGTTTGGCCTCTAGAACGCCACATAGGAACATCCATACATACATAGACAGATAAACACATTACCCTCCTTTGCGTCGCGCAGTCGGGTAAAAAGAGGATGAAACGATGATGACTGAATGAAATGAAAATGAATAAATATTGCACGACATTACACACAGCGCTATCTAGCCCCAAAATAAATACTAGGCTTGTACTATGGGTACTAATGAGCGGATAAACTACACATTATAGTTTTTTTTAAATACATACAGTTTAATATACAAGATGTAACGGGTAAGCCCTTTTAAGCCGAGAGGGGGCTGTTCTAGACGCCTAGGCGAACAACTTTTGTTGTACGACTTTTAAAAATTTGAAGTACTTTTCGAAAAATTTAGGTGTAAAGTTTACTTGAAAATCAGCTGTTTCTTAGAGTTCGAGGTCATTGACCTTATGTTGTTCTTTCATTTAGTTTGGTCTACTACAATCAAACCTTCAATCACCTTTATTTTCAAAAACAGCTGTTTTTCCAGTGAAACATAATCTCAAAATTTTCAAAAAAAAAGTTCGAATTTTCAAAAGTCGTAGAACAAAAGATGCCTAGACGTTTAGAACAACCCCCTTTCGGATTAAAAGGGCTTACCTGTTACATCTTGTATAAAACACCCAGAATCAGAAACAAACATTTTATGTTCAGCAGAAATATTGTTCCCGGCGGGAATCGAACCCGCAACCTTTTGCGTTGCAATCCTATCTTCGCCCCTGCGCCACAGAAGCCGTCAAGTTAGAATGAGATGAAAATGTTATTTGTACCTACGGCAATTAATGCATGACTGATGGATGATTTGTTTTTTTTTTTTCAATAAGGGGGCGGGGCTTTGACGCTCAGATTGAAGTTACCTACTGCATATTGACGTGATTGATGTCGTTTCGATCAGTGAGCTTTGTCGGTCTTTCGGCAAACGTTCTGCGGCGCAGCGACACGATACTGTCCACGTGTCGGACGCATGTAATTGTGTGTGTGTGTGCATAGATAGATACTCTTTGCTCGACTCCCGCGCACCGCCCGCTCGCCTTTCTACGAGTCGTGCCGTGATGCCGTGCGTGCCGCCCTGAGTGACGTATTCACCACAGATCTCATAACGTTTATAGAATAGGATACCTAGTATTTTTAAAGAAAAAAAAAATGAATGAAAGCACAAAAGTGAAGGACCAAATTTCTTCGCTTTCATGTCGAGAATGACTCCCTGCACTGTTTTGGATTGGCAACCAATAACCCTGTATAGCAAGGCGAAGCGAGTGAGGTCCAGTGTAGACGGGCCTGGCGCTTGTATCTTTGTATCTTTGTAACTTTGTATCTTTGTATGTTTGTTCGACGATAACTTGAGTATCGTAGCTCCGATCTTCACGAATTTTGGTATGCGCGTAGTTTAGGTCAATAGAATTTATGAGTTCGAAGATGAGCCGGATCGGTAGGGGGTTGGGGAGATAGGGGGTGCATAAAGAGAAAAAATCAAGTTCTAAAAATTTGTCAATAGATGGCGCTCGACATTAGTCTTAGATCGCGGTATCGTTGCGTTTGCTTGCGATATACTACAAGATCTGACATTTTTGAAGGGAATGTTAACGTCCATTAATGTTTAACGTCAATAATTCATGTTTAACGTCAATAATTCATGTTTATGTTACAAATTGTGGTCGATTCTCGTAATTAAGGAATGTTGTGTTATCGTTTTTCTTGTCTTTCGTTATATTATTCGTTTAAATATAATTCTTATTTTGTAAAAAAATAAAGCTGTTGGTGTTAAAATCCTACAAAAAACAAAATCTCTGTAAATGGATTCTCGTATGCGCGTAGTTTAGGTCAATAGAATTTATGAGTTCGAAGATGAGCCGGATCGGTAGGGGGGTTGGGGAGATAGGGGGTGCATAAAGAGAAAAAATCAAGTTCTAAAAATTTGTCAATAGATGGCGCTCGACATTAGTCTTAGATCGCGGTATCGTTGCGTTTGCTTGCGATATATACTACAAGATCTGACATTTTTGAAGGGAATGTTAACGTCCATTAATGTTTAACGTCAATAATTCATGTTTAACGTCAATAATTCATGTTTATGTTACAAATTGTGGTCGATTCTCGTAATTAAGGAATGTTGTGTTATCGTTTTTCTTGTCTTTCGTTATATTATTCGTTTAAATATAATTCTTATTTTGTAAAAAAATAAAGCTGTTGGTGTTAAAATCCTACAAAAAACAAAATCTCTGTAAATGGATTCTCGTGAGGTCTCAGTTCGGGGCGAACTACTAGTATTTCTTATTCTACTATAATACAAGGTGTCAGAGTAAACGACCGCCGACCGGTCGCGCGCCGCTCGCTGCTCGAGTCTTCGATGTTTCCTACAGCTACGGAGCGAGATAGATATCGGAGCTCGGGTTTATTTTGAACAAGAGCGAGCTATTAATTAGCCTCTATTTCATCATTAATATCTTACTCACTCGAGGACTGCACCATGCTTTAAGAATGTTTTACCAAAAGTGGTTGATTTTATTGACCGAACGAGCGAAGCGAGTGAGGTCCAGTGTAGACGGGCCTGGCGCTTGTATCTTTGTATCTTTGTATGTTTGTTCGACGATAACTTGAGTATCGTTGCTTCGATCTTCATGAACTTTGGTATGCGCGTAGTTTAGGTCCATAGAATTTATGAGTTCGAAGATGAGCCGGATCAGTAGAGGGGTTGGGGAGATAGGGGGTGCAAAAAGAGAAAATAATCAAGTTCTAAAAATTTGTCAATAGATGGCGCTCAACATACCTCCTAGATCACGGTATCGTTGCGTTTGCTTGCGATATATACTCCAAGATCTGACATTTTTGTAGAGAATGTTACAAATTGTGGTCGATTGTCGTAATTAAGGAATAATTCTTGTTATGTTATCGTTTTTCTTGTCTTTCGTTATATTTATTCGTTTAATAATAATTCTTATTTTGTAAAAAAATAAAGCTGTTGGTGTTAAAATCCTACAAAAAACAAAAACTCTGTAAATGGATTCTCTTGAGGTCTCAGTTCGGGGCGAACTACTAGTTTAGTTTTCATTATCAATTATGCGGACCAGAAAGCGGTGCGGTGCGGCGCGGCGTAGTGCGGGCGGGATTACACGCTTTATTAAACATGGCTTATCAAATATTCTTCTGTATCGGGCGACAGTAAAACTTCCCCGCAGGGAAATAACTGTGCTGCTAGTGAGTGACCGTGCGGTGCGGTGCGGTGCGGTGCGGTGCGGTGCGGTGCGGTGCAGTGCGGTGCGGTGCGGTGCAGTGCGGTGCGGTGCGGTGCGGTGCGGAGCGGTGCTATGCGGTGCGGTGCGGTACGGTGATATACCCACCACTCGTACCAGAACCAGACTAACCAGACTGGATGGTATAACTTAACGTATGAGTCGCGTCGCGTGCATCGTGAAATGTTCATCGCAACTACCAACATCAACAGGAGGTCTGTCTGTATATCTATACAGTATACTCAAAAGACCGACATTTTGTCTAAATGTCGGTCTAAATGTCATGTAATATTTTAATAAAAATCCTACTCCTACTAATATTTTAAAGCTAAAAGTTGGCGAGTATGTGTGCATGTATGTTTGTTACTCAATCACGTAAAAACCGCTAAACCGATTACCATTAAAATTGGAATATAGGTAGCTGAAAACTATTAATCTGATTGAAATCAGGTCAATATTGGATAGTTCTATTTTCGAGGAAGGTTGTGGTATACTTTGCATCGAAATCCAATTAGTAGAACCCGAGTAATGAACGAAAAAGTGCAACCGCTCTAGAACCGTTCGGCCGCCTGCGCCAGTGACGCGTTTTTTCACTTTCGCGGGTAAAACCGCGGGCGCAGCTAGTATATAATATTTTGCAAACGAAACACTCCACACACTATTTCTTATTCATGAAAATTCGGTATTCAAAATATAAAATGTCGGCCGCGGTCTGGCAGCGACGCGGCGTGTGTGCGCGCGACACGCGACTCTAGACTTTACCGCCGTCGCAATAAGGCAGCGACGGACCGCGAGAGGAGGGCCTCCTCGAACGATAATGGAACTTGGAAAGCAATTCAAGTTTCCTACTTAGGGAATGTGTTGTCGATGTCAACTGTGTATTATTGGCACACATCAGTAGAGAAGCCTCTATGTACCGACACGTGCGGCATGGGGGTACCGTGTAAAGTGGTGCTACAACTTAGTAATATTCTCATAATTCATAGAAATTAATGGACTGGACCTTACCGTACCTTACGTAGGTACTTAATACAATCTCTAAATATATTTAACTCAAAGGTGACTGACTGACTGACAAAGTAATCTATCAACGCACAGCCCAAACCACTGGACTGATCGGGCTGAAATTTGGCATGCAGGTATATGTTATGACGTAGGCATCCGCTAAGAAAGGATTTTCATAAATTCTACCCCCAAGGGGATAAAATAGAGGATAAAAGATAAAACTTCTTAACGCGAGCGAAGCGGGCAAAAGCTAGTAGATATAAAATCAAGAGAAGTACCGACGTCGTATAAAACAAAACGCTTTAAACGACGACGAGTGTCAACGTAAGCACACGTACGTAGTGTACCTAGTTACCAATTGTATAATAATCAGTTGGTAAAGCTAAGCATTGTAACAATTACGTTTGTAAAAGTTGGCTGCGAGCCAGAACTCGGTCCTCGTCGAGACGAGGGTAGTTGGCGCCTCGACGTCCGAGTCGTCGCCGTCGCAGTCGGTCAGCACTGTTAGCAAAATCGTTTTCTCCGTAGTCCGTAGGTGTTTACTGCTCGACGACGGATAATTATTTCATTTGAAACTCATTGTTTTTTAGTGTTGTTCGTGAACTTTTATAAACGAAAACAGCAATGCTATTTTCTAATACAAATATTCAGAGCTGTCCTCGTCTACGAACTCGTCAGCGAGCACGCTAATAGATTACAAGTTCACAGAATAATACAAGTGCTTTGTGCTGGTGATTGTTGATAACATCGATCGAGTAGAATCGTGGCATGGTCGGTCGGTCCGTATGTCGGTATACAAGATGTAACGGGTAAGCCCTTTTAATCCGAAAGGGGGTTGTTCTAGACGTTTAGGCGAACAACTTTTGTTCTACGACTTTTGAAAATTCAAGCAAATGCGAGCAAATTGGATTCTATGATGAAATTACGTAATTCTATAGATTATTAAAATGTTTTTACAAAATTGTTTAGTTTAAGTATTACAGGTCGTATATAGGTACAGATTTTCGATCGCATTTATTTATTTGTTAAAAAGGGTATACATAATAATATCAGCGTATTAGGTGTAGGTCTGTATAGGTAGGATACGTAAATAACGTGTAGTGTGTGTCGTGAGAGCGGGCAGGTGCGGCACGCGAGCCTGCCATCACCGCGACCGGGCGCTCGCGCTCGACGCTCGACGCTCGCTGCTGTCTGCCGGCCGAGTGTCGACACGCGCGACACACGACACACGACATCGATGCTGACAGGCTGAGGCTAGAGGCTGTCAGCCTATAGGTAGCTCTAATGTCGCCCGGATCTACTCTAATACAAGTATATACCTAGACGTAATTCAAGTCAATCCGCTCAGAATACAACAATCGTTAAACATAAATACGAACTTACAAGGATAGGCCGCAATCTCACCAATCTTACTAATATTATAAATGCAAAAGTTCCGCAATCACAATCACGCAAAAACCCACTGAGCTGATTGCCATGTAACTTGGTATGCAGGTAACTAGAGATCTGGAATGAAACATAGGCCACTTTATACCTCGAAATTAGAATTAATATTTGACACTGTCCAACCGACCAAGGTCTGACACTACCTGGTTCCAGGTCCAGGTCCAGGTCCTCTACGAGTTACGATACGAGGCTCCCACGGCACCTAGTACCTGCACCACGTCTACACCCGGCACGGCACCTGTAACGAACTCTATAAAGTGGAAACCTATAAGAACTTTTCCTTTTTCTATACTAATATTATAAAGAGGAAAGATATTTTTGTTTGTTTGTAATGAATAGGTCCCGAAACTACGGACTGTTACGATATCAAGAATTCACTAATAGAAAGCTACATTAGGAGGTAGTCGAGGAGTAACATTGGCGCTTTTGATCCCGATATTCCCACGGGATCGCGGATTACGTGGATGAAACCGTGGGACACAGCTAGTCTGTAAGTATTTCATACCTAGCTATATTTTTCTTTAAAATATTTCTGATGTTTTTTTTTGTTTGAGCTGCTAGTTCTCCCAATAAATAAATAATTCAACTAAAATGTGTGTTTTTGCCAGAGATATGTAAAAACTTCTAGATACGTAATCGGGCAAATTTCTTGACTACACAAATCCAAGCTATCTAGCCAGAGAAGTCTTAGTTCCATCCCAGCTCACGTCACGATCACCCGCTTGTTGACACACAGTACATTTAGTTCACTTTCACAACATTATTCGCAGATAACAATGCCTACGTGCGTATTTAGGCGATGCACGAATTATACACCAAAAACTGGCAAAAATATTTCATTTCATACGTAAGTAAAGCTGTATTTTAATAAAAAAGGTATTATTTGAATAAGGTTTTGTTGACTTTGACGTTTTATTGACGCTTGCTAATTGCTAATCATTTTGCTAGTAGGGGAGCATGGGGACAAATGCTACATGTGAGGCCGAGATTTAAGATTAAACATATTTTATTAGAGTAAATAATTATTTATCGCGATTTTTTAGATTGTTGGCCGCCAAGGAAAAAATGGGGATTTTCGGTTTTGTTCAATCAAATATTAGTTAACATTTTGTATGTATTGTATGAATGTGCAAGTGTTTTTTGTTGTTTTTTTTTGTTGTTCAAATTGTTCAATCAAATCATCCAAATCGGTCCAGCCGTTCTAAACTTTTAGTTTGGAACGGCTGGACCGATTTGGATGATTTTAGTTTTTAAGTATTTGTCTAAGCTTCAGTTTAAAATGTTTGTAAATATGAGTGTTTGTGTGTGTGTGATTAGGCGAAAGTATCACATGTGGCGTGTGTAAGTGTAGTAACTATGTAGGAAAGGAAATGAAATCCTGAAAAGGTTTTTATGTTTAATTTAATTTTAGCATACCTGGTGATGGTTTAATAAGAGCGCAGTGGCTTAAAATAATAAGGACACAAAGATGCGAGTATGACTGGATGCCAACTAAATATACTTCTGTCTGTTCTGAACATTTTTTACCAAACGACTTGTATGTTATTTTCATTTTATGTAACCATAATTTTCATTAGGTATAAAGGAGTTTTCTGATGAGAAGGTGGTTCCAAGAGCTCCGTTAATCAGTACCTAGTTCTTTAGGTGACGAATCTTTTTGGTAGGACGCTAAGCTTTAATGATATTTGTGAAACTTGCCTCTACAGGTGGGCCCTGTAGAGGCAAGTTTCACAAATATTGTGTTGTCCGCCAGTGTAACTTGAGACACAAGGATGATGTGTCTCTGCCCTATTCCGGAAACTATAAACTCCTGAAAATAAACAGGTCGTTCTGTGGCATCAGTGTTCTGTATTATAATAAACTACCTAAAGATGTATGTGACATATCAAAGAAGCTTTTTTTTTAATTACCTATTTTATGTCTGTTTCTACAACAACTATTTTCTAATATAAATATAGCCATTAAATTAGTTACAATAACAATTGATGTTTTTCTAATTTGTTATATACTCAAAGCTTGGGCATTACGATGTGGTGTTAATATAATCTTATTTTATCTTAACTCTTAATATTTTCTAAAAACAGACTTTGTTTTATGTTCATCGTTAATTGTTTGAATAAATAATTTTTATTTTATAATTGAGTTTTATTTATGACAGTAATTGTTTCACTATAATTTACATAGTAAAAAATGTTGAATTATAAATAAATAAATAAATAAAACAATTGTTGATAATCAGGAAAAGAAACGCTTATTAATATTAAATAAAATTTTAATTATTAAAGATATATTTGCTTACTTGCTGATTGATTCGATTAATCAATCAGCTTAGGTACACATATCCCCGACTTCCCTAATCCCTATAAAGTTATGACATCTCTTTCTTACGTAATGCAAGTAGCATTGTGTCTTAGGTTTTAGAAAGAGATAACAATAGTTTCGTCTATTCTTCTTTAAATTAAGTGAATGAATATAAATAGTATGAAGTTGTAGCATACTTTGTGCCGCTTTTCAATAATGATTTGTTCTGCAATGGCGTCTCTATAACTTTAATAGACTCATTGGTTTTTGCTATGTTCTTTTTGTTTGCAAGATTTCATTAAAGCTATTGAAGTGGTAGTATAATATCTTGTTAAATTACCAAAACTGTGCTTTTTTTACAGGACCTGCTTCTTTATCTGATAATGTGCTCTGAAACAATAGTTATTTGTTATGTAAGGCTGCAAAGTTGATGTATGAGACCAGATGCAAACCGAGGATTCAAAAAAAATAATTTAACAATTAAAAAACCGACTTCAAAAAGAAAGAAACAAAAAAAATATTCTGATTATTATCATCTGAAGTCAGGCAGCCAAACTAAGTACAATATGGAACCAACCAGTAAAACTGCCCGACTTCAGATGATAATAATAAGAATAAATTTTTTGTTTCTTTTTGAAGTCGGTTTTTTAATTAATAAATTATTTTTTTATTTTACCCTTTTTAGTATACTTACCTACCTAAAAATCAACAATATTGTTACCGTAATTTTCATTATTGAGGAGTTTGCTGATGAGAAGGTGGATTCAGGTGCCCCATCAATCTGTACTTAGTTCTTTAGGGGTCTATTCTTTTTGGTAGAAGTCCAAAAATGAGTAATTTATTGAATTCTGGGATGCTATCCTGTCCATCATTCCGAAGATACTCATCAGATCCTTACCAAACTTTCATGGGACCACCTCGTAGCTTTCCCCTTCCTATTAAAAAAAGAACTATATCAATCGGTTAAGCCATCTTCGTATAATCGATGAACAATTGAATTGAATACAGCGTTTTGAGGAGCATTCCCGGTCCTCACTTCGAAGATCCTCATCAGATCCTCATCAAATTTTTATGGGACCATCTCGGAGCTTCCATCTTTCCATTAAAAAAATAATCATCTCAATCAGTCAAGCCATCTTCGAGTAATCGATAAACAACTGGATTGATTAATGCGTTTTGAGGAGCATTTCCGTTCATCACTCCGAAGACCCTCATCAGATCCACATCAAATTTTTATGGGACCATCTTGGAGCTCCTACCTATCTATTAAAAAAAGAATCATCTTAATCCGTCAATCCGTCTTCTAGTAATCGGTAAACATACAATAAAAACAAAATTATACATACAGACGAATTGATAACCTCCTCCTTTTTTTTGAAGTCGGTTAAAAATTGGTTAAACGCTATTTAATAAGCTAAAGATTTGAGACACTTGTTATCCATCTGGAGCGCTGCAGTATCTGGCTTATCATTTTAATTATCCAAAATGTATATTTGTAACTAGTCATGTCTCTTAAAATAAATAATATAAGTGATTGGATGTACCTACAATAATTATTATTCATAGTAGAGCGTTTAAAGCCGAGTGAACAACTTCCACTACGAACTTGACTTTCCACTACGTAACTAAATAAGTAACATTATAATAAATGAGCTTAATATTCAACACGTTCGCTCTATAGGAAAGTTCAATCCGACATTTTACCTACATAATGACATTTAGGTAGGCAGTAGGCAATCAGCAGCGAAGGCAATCATTTTTTCCGTCACAAAGTAATTTATGATGAAAACTTAATGTCGACGTTTTAAGGAGAGTTTGACGATAATTAACCGGAAAAGTTTATTTTTAGCCGAAATGTTTTAGATGTTTGTAAGTAACGTTTTATACCTACAGTAAGTATACACGGTATGTGTGCGTACGACACGGTACGTACGACATGCATGCACATCGATAGAGCCACAGCCACACACTTCAATTACTCAACTTGAGTTTCTTATTTATACCATTTATTCTTTAAAAAGACATAGGTACAATAAGATATAAACATAATTCATAAAATATAAAATAATATATGAGTAGTGAGAGTTAGTGAATTACTCGGTGAAGAAGCTGAGTCACCTATCACTCCATAGAAGTATAGTAGGTAAGTACTTTTTTACCTAAATCTATTACTTAAATATTCATAAAATAGGTACCTCGTCCGTGCAATTGTACTAACAAATAGGAAAAAAAACTAGCCCTCTGCATTACATTTTCAATTTCAAAGGTATTATTTAGGCCTCTCGTCACGATGTTCCTAACCCTGGTATAGATAAATACATAACGTCAAAAAAGTGAGCCACTAATCTAGAAGTTGGCGACACGCCGCGACGCACACAGACGTCGCCCGCGTCGCTTCGGTCGTCGAGTGACTCGCGTGTCGTGTAGCGTCAATCTGGATATAGAAGCAAGACGCGCAACGCGGCGTCACTTCCGCTGGGTGACACTACTTCCGGGAAGTTACCGTCGCTCGCGCCTTTCCCTAACAGAAACAGTTTCACACAAGACGATTTATCGTATCGCGTCAATTTCCCCTGATATTATCATACCGACACCGACCGACACACTGAACATGCAATTGATTTTTTATTTATTTAATAAAAGTTCGTACAAAAGTCTTAATATAGGCTATAGTTTAAAAGTGCTAATAATTGTGTTTGTTTTGGCATCCACGTTGGTAGGTTTAGGTATCATTGTCACAAACAGACTAAACTTAAGGTTTTTTCTTCTGTTTCCGCAACTTTGATATCACTTATTTTGGGGTTTACTGTCTACCGTAATGAAAGTGTCTGCAAAGACACTGAAACGCTGACGTTGTAATGTACCGATACTGCATTGCAATAATCCTGTTTATGAAAATATCGTGATTAAAATGAGAAAATGAGTTTTATTTCGAAACTTAGGATACTATTTAGTAAACTTTAAAGTAAATATTTTAGTAAATATTTCTAAGTTTTAGATTCGTAGTGTGGTATTTCGATGTAAGGTAATATTGCGATAACAAAACGTCGACGTAATAAGGCGTCACATGCATTTCGATGCAACGACTTTCTATCCCGTCGTGGGAGGAAGGGGGGGGGGGGGGGGTCAGGGACCCGGGTCGGCTAAGCAAATAGAAATAATTTGTTTAGATTGTTCGTTCAAAAACACGAGCGAGCGTCGAGCGTTGGTTACTGTGTTTTGGATATTTTATATCAAAACTATGAATTTGTGTAAAACTTACACTAGGTAGTAAAGTAGTTATAAGTACTTCAGGAAGTGGCCGGGCCGAAGGCCGCCGTGCGCGGTGCGGCGGCGGCGGTGCGGCGCTACCAACATACACACAACAATTGTCAATCCGCTGTTAATGTGGTTCGATCACGCGACACGCGACGCCTCGATATCTGTTAGTTTATCGTCGGTCACAACAATCAAACTCCGCTGGATGTGTCGTGTCGACTTCTCGACCCTCCAACATACACACATTTCGTATGTCGTGTATACCACTATTGCCAGTAGTGTATCGGTGTCGCGTGTCGCACTCGCGGCGCTCTCGTGGGACAGTGACACCGGCGGGCGCGATGCCAGTAGAGCGAGGAGGCCCAGTTGAGTGGTTATCGATACTTTCAATATATTCGATTCTTTCCTAATTGATGCATTTGTTTGTACCTATTTATTATAGAAAAACGAATGCAAATAATTTGACACCGTTTCTTTTCGTCGCGTCATATAAACCGTCACAATAATTTATCCTCACTATACTCACTCGGCTGTATCGGTTGTATCAGCAATCCGGCCAGCCCGCCGCCTGCAAGTATCGTCCGTAGAGATTCGAGTCACTTGGCAGTATCTCAGTACTACACCATGGGTAGGGGTGGCGATCGTAGTCCGAACGAACGAACGTTGCGGTTCTCTATGTTTCGAAACCTATTGCTATAACACAGAACATAATTATACAACATAGCTCCTTCTCCCTCTGCTATGGCAGTACCTAACTGTCATAATATTATTGTAACGGTTACCCTTATATTAGGTTACGTTAGTAATAAATTAAACCTTGAAAGAATCCTCAATTTCGCAAATTCTTGTGTGCACTTTCATACTCACAACATGATAAAATGTCTCTCTATGAACAGGCCAGTAGGTCCCGATCTCTCGCCATGGGATAGATAAGGGCGCACGCCGCATGCCGCGCGCCGCGCCGGTTCACGTATTACTCGGTGTCTTTGTTCCAACCTTCGAGCTCCAAGCTTAAACAATGTTGGTAAAGCCACAAAAAGACATAATACTTATATTTTATCGTGAAATCTACTGTAGAGAAAGTCTTTACTACGGGGGGTTTGAGCGGGACTCGCCTCGTCTCGACCGTTGTCTTGTGTAATCATTGCTGACTAAAACGAATTATTTACTGTTATTGAAATCATAAAATTAATGAATACCCGACAGTAACTCGAGTATGTACTTACTATTTATTACTATTTTATATTTATACGTACAATAATATTTGCCGGCGCCGGCGGCGGCGGCCGGCGTGCGGCGTGCGGCATGCGCCGGTAACTTGAGCAAAGTTTAACGAGTACTTCTAAAGTGGAGTACCTACCGTTTCTCGACCAATAATCTATTGACTGTCGATTGGTTCGATTGACAGCCTCCCCCTTCCCCACCCCCTCCCCTCCCCCTCCCGGATCTATAGAACAATCACCAAGTCACCACCAATCAGTGTGTAACTATATATAACATGTAAGCAACAAGTACCTATCGCTGTGTACTCACCCATGGAGTATATAGTTATCGAGGAGTTGTTTCAGTAAGACGCACTACCTGCAGTAGGTAACGCGAGTGTCCGGCACCGGTTCGTGGCGTGCGTCTCCCGCCTCCACCCAACAAACCTCCTCACCAACACTGCCACGTTGCCCTCGCTGCACTTCTCTTCACTCACCACGACACCAGCATCCTCAGTGTTACCTAGATATTAGAATGAATGAATGTCATTTATTTGCACGATATGTCACAACAGTTGTTATAAAAGAATAAAGTTTAACACCAGCACTTAACTTGGCATGCAAATTAGTACGCAACACGACGCCGGTCGCAGGTCGCCGGTCACCGGTCACCGGTCACCGGTCACCGGTCACCTAAGATATTGTCTATCTATAACGACTACTATGTTCATATTCTGTATCTCTCTGCCTACCACATAAACTTTACTGACCTTCTCCAACCAAAGGTTGCCTAGAAGAAATTATGCTTTTAGCGATTAGTTCGCCCATTTTGTACAACGTTTTACTTTTAAGCTGTCTGTGTATTTGTCTTACTTTTGATGTAAACTAATTGTAATTGTTATTGGTTGTGCACATAAAGTATTAATAAATAATGTAAAGTGTAGTACGATGGCAGGGAGCTAGGGAGGGAGGTACTGTTCGTCCGTTCCTATATTGTACATTTTCAACAAACCAATATGGTTCGGTGGAGATTCGCCCGTTAACTTTCATATAACCATTAATTTACTTAATATTTAAACGTACGGATTAAGGTCGCTATATGCATACTCGTACGTACAGTACGCACGTACAGGGTGTCTCGTCGAGGGTATCGTTTTAGTCGTCCCCCGATACACGGCGATATGATCAGCTCATCAACCAACAACTCGTCTCACTAATACAAATACAAATCTTTACTATTATGGGTTTAAAACTACAACTTTAATAATGATATTTTAAGCACGAGATACTGCTCGTTCAAATATAATAATACTAGCTGCGCCCCGCGGTTTCACCCGCGAAATACCCGTTCCCACGGGAATATCGGGATCAAAAATAGCCTATGTGTTATTCCCGGTATCCAGCTACCTATATTCCAAGTTTCATCGCAATCGGTTCAGTAGTGCTTGCGTGATTGAGTAACAAACACACATACTCACAAACTTTCAGCTTTATAATATTACTATAGGATAGGATAGGATTAATAATAACCTGATTATTTAAGTAATCTATGCGGATGATAATTATGTCGTCTAAATTAATTTCCTTCCTTTGAATCGTCAAATAAAAAATATAATATGAACGAACATGCGATGAATACACAACCTTCTCCTTTTTTGTAGTCGGTTAATTAAATAAAATCAAAAGTTCGTAGGTAGGTTCTACGAACGCTACAATACATGTTGCTACGAATCACGGTGCTACGAGCTGGTCTACGAGCTACGACATCAGATGGACGAGGAGCGCAGCCAGGGGGAGAGGTGTTCCATTCACGTACATAACATAAGTCTGGAATAACATATTATATTACACACGGTGGAAAACCATTTCATGGTTGGTCGCTCAATTTCTGTTCATTTTTTAGCGGGATATGCAAATCCAGCGAATGTAAGCGATGGAGCATAAGGGAGAGCGCGGGTGTTAGATATTCCACGCGAGTCACGAGACCTGACCACCCTCTCAGCTGGTACATTCGGATCACAGCACGCAGCCCTCGCTCGCCGCTCGCCGCTCGCCACTCGCCGCTCGCCTCCATTGTTCTCGACCAACTAAATGAACGTTAACTTTTCAATAGCCCCGCGCTCGGTGTCGGTCTCGCCGGCCGCCATTAACCGCACATTAAACTCCCCAATCCCGACCGCTACCGCCACCGCCACCGCCACCGCACCAACTTCGATTGCCTGTTAACGTTCTCATAAAAGGCACTGTCTAACTCGTTCGTTCCGCCGCCGTCCCGCCCGCGCCCCGCTCTCGTCCCGCCGCCGCAGGATTCCGCCTGATTGGATTTTTTTATTGAAAAAATTAAAAGACCGCCTTTTATTTTTCCTCCGTCTAAGAAAACTTTCAATACGTAATGCAATTTCTTGTAGATTCGTGTTCTAGTTTGTAAGGAAAGTTGGCTTTATTTGCTTTATGTCGTTGTTTGAAGTTCGTATTGTGTGATAGAGAGGTGATCTTGCGGTCTAGAATATAGCATCGTCATGATTGGAACTGATCAAATTATAGACAACGGGCTTTAATCACGGCAACAGAACCGATCATAAATCATGATACATAAATATGCAAACTATACGATGCCTATGGAATTGCTCGAGTATTTCTAAAACCGTTCCTTTTTTACCCGACTGCGCGACGCAAAGGAGGGTACTGTGTTTATCAGTCTATGTATGTATGGATGTTTCTATTTGGCGTTCTAGAGGCCAAACGCGTAGACCGATTTTGATGATTCTTACGTCAATCGATTCGTCTTAATCTGGCGAGTGTAGTTAAAGACATGACAGTAATCCAAATTAACTTTTGTCACAACCAGACGCCATATTGTCAAAATTAAAAAATCCAAAATCGTCAAAGTATGTCAAGATGGGTATCGTTGAATAGATTTTTAAAAATAAATATTAGGTTTCTTTCACCATTTTTCATTTTAAAGAACCGTTTAGGAAATATAACGGTTTAAAGTTAATTTACAAGTAGGTATTCTTGCTTTTTATTACCAACGAACAAGTTTTTATTTTTTTTACGTAGTTACGCTTGGAACTATCAAAGTATAAGACGTGATGGTACAGGTGACAGGAATGTATTGATATAAACTAAAAAAATCTTACTAATATTATAAACGCGAAAGTTTGTATGTATGTATGTGAGGTTGTTACTCTTTCACACAAAAACTACAGAACCGATTGCGATGAAACTTGGAATATAGGTAGCTGGGGACCTGGATTAACACATAGGCTACTTTTTATCCCGATATTCCCGCGGGAACGGGACTTACGCGGGTGAAACCGCGGGGCGCAGCTAGTATTTACATAAATTGTACCTACCTACTGAATAAAAGCCTAATAACACTTAGGTACTTACTTACCTAAAAACGTTAAAACAATAATAATAAATTTTAACAATAAATAACTAAACCCTAACTGAAATAGAATAATATAAATATGTCGGAGAATCAAGCCCGACAACTGAACGCAAGCGGGAGCCACGTGGTCCCGCTTGGACGCGGCCGTAGCAGCGGGCGGTCGAGCAGTCATTCTGACGATTGCAGCCGCACCGAGCGGACGTGTCTGTTCTGATTGTAATTAGCAATAAAGTTATTTCGCTCAGTTACTTCGTATCATTTGCACTCGTTTGCTCGAGATTACCCACGATGGAAAATAATGACGTCGAGCGCCCACGGAGCCCCATCCTGGAGCCTTCTGCGACATCAGAAGTGGGATCACCTCGAGCACGGCAGCCAGCATCTGCGCATTTGCAACCGCCACAAACCAATGAAGACCTGTTGCGAAAAATGTTCGAACTCCAAAACAACAGTATGCTGAGCCTGATCGAAGCAATCAAACAACCGGCAAATACGAACAGTAAGAATATCAAACTACCCGAATTTGATCCGGAGAAACCCGATGCAGACGCACGAGCATGGTGCAATACGGTTAACCTTTGTTTTGATGAAAATCCGTTACAAGGAGGGCCGCTAATAATAGCGCTCAGTGGTGCATTAAAGGGAAGTGCTTCGCAATGGCTGTCACATGTTTCTTTTCCCGGCATGCAGTGGTCACAGTTTCAAGAGTTGTTTACTGCCAGATACGACACCATCGAAACATCGGCAGCTACCCTCATTAATCTACATGGTAGTAAACCGAAAGAAAACGAGTGCCTGTCGGTTTATGCAGCAAGACTAATAACAAAACTAACCTCAAAATGGCAAAATATGACCAAAGAAGAGATTATAGTATCGACTGTGTTGGCACATCTCACGCAGTTCGATAAGCGTTTGCAACGTTTGGCGTTTACGACCGAGATCACGTCGAGAGACAGGCTGCAGCGTGAATTGCAGGCTACCACGTTTATGAAAAGAAAAGCGCCACAAACGATGGATGAGACCCGCACGGATTCGAAACGTGTCAAGACAGGACCGCCAGCGAGGTGTTTTCAGTGCGGCAAAGTAGGTCATCGTGCGCAAGAGTGTCGCTCAAAGGAAAGGAGACCGATGACAGTGACGTCATCGTCCGCCATCAGCAACCCGCAGTCACGAGTCGTTTGCTTCCGGTGTGGCGGGTTGGGCCACTTTGCGTCGAAATGCAATAACAGATCAGGCGTTAACGGTGCCGGCGGCGGAAGGATGACGACACCGGGGACGAGCGCAGCGGGACCATCGCCCGCGGCTGAACGTGAGCGCCAGGTCAACGTGTGCAGCGTGAGCAGTCCACGTGGTCAACTAAGTAATAATAGTGAGTCATACTTGTTTTGTTTCGATTCTGGAGCTGAATGTTCCCTGATTAAAGAAAGTATCGCAGGTAAATTTTCTGGAAAACGAGTAAACAATGTAGTAAAATTAACGGGGATAGGTCAGCATAGTGTATACAGTACGCTTCAAGTTTTAACTAGAGTATCAATAGGTGATTTCAATTTAGAAATTTTATTTCATGTGGTACCTGATAGTTTTATGAGCGAGGATATTTTTGTTGGCAGAGAAATTTTGTCGCTGGGTTTTAATGTTAACGTGTCGTCGGATAGTGTTGTTTTGTCGTATCCCAAAAAGATTTTGATTTGTGAGAAATCGCGTGATAGTGGCACTTTAGATTTTGAAAACATAGATACCGATGTACCCGCAAATTATAGGTCGCATTTGATCACAGTTTTGCAAGACTATTCGACATCTTTTTCTCGAGGTGTAGCTACGTCTCGTGTAAATACAGGTCAGCTTGAAATTCGCTTGATTGACCCTACGAAAACAGTTCAGCGTCGTCCTTATCGCCTCGGCGAGACCGACCGGCAAGTTGTTCGAGAAAAAGTTAGGGAACTATTAGAAGCAGGAGTAGTTAGGCCCAGTTGTTCTCCATTTTCCAGTCCTGTACTGTTGGTTAAGAAGAAGGATGGTTCTGACCGAATGTGCGTCGACTACAGGGAGCTCAACGAGAACACTGTAGCCGACAGATACCCACTTCCATTGATTGAGGACCAAATTGCTAGACTAGGTGGGGCAAAATGGTTTACCTGTTTAGACGCCATTAGCGGCTATCATCAAATCCCTTGCGAGTCTTCCTCTATAGAGAAGACTGCGTTTGTTACACCCGACGGCCAATGGGAATATTTAACCATGCCGTTTGGTTTAAAAAACGCTACGTCTGTTTATCAACGAGCTGTCATGCGAGCTCTTGGAGATCTAGGCCATTCTTTCGTGGTGGCCTATGTCGACGATTTATTGATCGTAGCGTCTGATGTAGAGCAGGGGATAGAGCGCCTTCGTATTACTCTTGAGACATTAACTAAAGCAGGGTTTTCATTAAATCTTCAAAAGTGTGTCTTTTTAAAACGTAAGGTTGAATATTTGGGATTTATTGTCGAGGATGGTAAAGTCATGCCAAATCCTAAAAAGATAGAGGCCCTAACTCGGCTTCCACCTCCAAGCTCTGTCACGCAGCTCAGACAATTCATAGGTTTGGCATCCTATTTTCGACAATTTATTCACGGGTTTTCTAAGATTATGGCCCCGTTATTTAAGTTGACCAGTGGTAAGGGTTGTGAAATCAAATGGGAGCCTACTCATGAACAAATCAGGCAGAAAATAATCACCCTCTTGACTTCACAGCCTGTGCTACGAATATTTGACCCGAACCTGCCAATAGAAATTCATACGGATGCGAGTGCAGACGGGTACGGAGCTGTGTTGATTCAAAAAGCTGACGGAAAACAACATCCTGTTGCTTTTTACAGTCGACGCACATCTTCACCCGAATCTAGGTACCACTCCTATGAATTGGAGACCTTGGCAGTAGTGAACGCAGTCAAAAATTTCAGACACTACTTACAGGGCCGTAAATTCACAATCGTCACAGACTGCAATTCTGTCAAGGCCACCAAGAGTAAGGTAGAGCTCTCTCCGCGCGTACATAGGTGGTGGGCTTATCTTCAGTCTTTTGACTTTGATATCATTTATAGGCAGGGTTCCAGAATGAAGCATGTCGATTGTCTCTCCCGTAATCCACAACTATCCCCCACTTCAATTAAACCGATGCGCGTAGATCAGAAACGTGTGAATATTGCAGAACTTTCTAGCAACTGGCTTCAGGTAGAGCAAGAGAGAGATCCTGAAATTCAAAAAATTCTTTCAGATCTCCAGAATGAAGTGTTGCCTGAAAACATCAGAAGTACGTATGAAATCAGGTCAGGCATTCTTCATCGTAAGATACAGAGAAATAATAGGAATCGTTGTTTACCTATAGTCCCTCGTGCATTTAGGTGGTCGGTTGTAAACAACATTCATGAGTCTGTGATGCATTTAGGGTGGGAGAAAACACTCGAGAAAACCTATGAGTACTACTGGTTTCAAGGCATGTCTAGGTTTGTTCGAAAATTTGTCGATAATTGTATTACCTGTAGAATTTCCAAGCCAAGTACAGGTAGAGTTCAAGCGGAGCTACATCCGATTCTCAAACTAAGTGTTCCATGGCACACAGTCCACATTGACGCGTCAGGAAAGCTTAGTGGCAAGAATGACGTCAAAGAGTATGTCTTCGTCCTGATAGACGCTTTCACAAAGTTTACCTTGCTCTTTCACTCCCTGAATATAGATACCAGCAGTAGCATTAAGGCTTTGGAATCTAGCGTGGCTTTATTTGGTTCGCCTTCTCGCATAGTTGCTGACCAGGGCAGATGTTTCGCTAGTAAGGAATTTGCTAACTATTGTATGAGTCGCAACATTCAGTTGCATCTCATCGCAACTGGGGGCAGTCGTGCCAATGGACAGGTAGAGCGGGTGATGAGCACACTTAAAAGTATGCTAACAGCGGTAGAGTCGAGTAAGGATCGCTCTTGGCAGGATGCGTTGGGCGAGGTACAATTAGCGATGAACTCAACCGTGAATCGGGTTACTAAAGCCAGCCCATTAGAATTAATGATAGGAAAAGTAGCACGACCTCTGGGGTTAATGGCGATAGATGATAACAACGTTGATGAAGTTGATCTAAATGCGATACGGGAACATGCAGCTCAGAATATTAGTCGATCTGCAATGTACGATAAAGTCAGATTTGATAAGAATAAGGCAAAAATTAATCGTTTCGGTGTGGGAGACTATGTTCTCATTGAAAATGAAGAAAGAAACCAAACCAAATTGGACCCTAAGTTTAAGGGACCTTTTAAAATTTTAGAGGTTTTAGAAAATGACAGGTACCTTCTGAAATCTTTAACTTCAAAGAGAACATACAAGTACCCACACGATAGAGTAAGAAGAGTACCGAACCCAGAGGGTCCGGCAGATGTAGAACAAGGTTTAAATGTAGAGGACGGTGATGTTGATAGTGTCTAATCCATCATACTGTACCTAAGCGTTGTGGCGTTGTAAAGTAAGATGTCTTTTTTGCGTGTTATCCTCATTTTCGTCGTAGCGAAAATGAGATGAGTCGTTGGTGCGACGGCATGCTTTTGTGGCTATCCTTGATTTCGTAGGTGCGAAAACAAGATGGGTCGTTGGTGCGACGGCATGTTTTAAGGGTTTACCCTCGTCTCCGTTGGTGCGGAAATGAGATGAGCTGCTAGTGCAGCGCTTGTGATTTTTGATTATTGATCAATGTGAAAAGTTGAATTGTTGCGACCTAGTAATGAGATGTGATTGTAGAGACATTCCAATAATGATGTAATTCGCTATGTTGTTCATGGTGTTGATTAAAAGTAATCATTGTCGTAAAAACCGTAAAAATGAGAATTTCATTGTAAGTAGTGAACAGTCCTCAAATGAACCCTAAGTAGTCAGAATAGCCGAACAAAAGTACTGCGATCAAATGATTTTCCAGGTTGCCCACACGAGGACGTGTGAACCATCAGCGATGGCCGTGTCGGAGAATCAAGCCCGACAACTGAACGCAAGCGGGAGCCACGTGGTCCCGCTTGGACGCGGCCGTAGCAGCGGGCGGTCGAGCAGTCATTCTGACGATTGCAGCCGCACCGAGCGGACGTGTCTGTTCTGATTGTAATTAGCAATAAAGTTATTTCGCTCAGTTACTTCGTATCATTTGCACTCGTTTGCTCGAGATTACCCACGATGGAAAATAATGACGTCGAGCGCCCACGGAGCCCCATCCTGGAGCCTTCTGCGACAAATAAATAAAGTTGGAACTTTAAGTACCTACTTTCCTACTTAATTATAATATTAGTTATCTACTGAATAATGCACAGTATACATTATAACCCCCTAATGAAATGAATAGATTACGAGACTTACCTACCATCAATAAATGAAAATAACTAAAAAGCGTAAAATAAAAAAATAATTTATAAAAAAACAAAAAACCCGACTGTGTTAAAAAACTTGATTCAAAAATACGCATAGAAACAACAACAATAGGTTTTTTTGTTGATTCTATGCGTATTTTTTAATCGAGTTTTTTACACAGTCGGGTTTTTGTTTTTTTATAAATTATTTTTTTTTAATGTAGAGCCAATTCGTAGTGCAGTACCTCGTCGGTCCTCTGACGGCAAGAGGGCGATCTACTTGACCGATATGTTTTGTTTGAGTTTAAAACCTGAGGACCGTCGCGTCGCGTCGGTCGGCTTACGTTCGCTCGCTCGCCGACATCGAGCGGGCTACATTCGCACGACACACTCGGACGGTCCCGGCGCAGCACGGCGCGGCGCGGCACGGCGCGGCGCAACACGGCGCGGCGCGGCGCGGCGTTGTGAGCGTACGACTCCCGCGAGCCTCCATCTATACCCGGCACTCGTCCAACTTCGATATCTGCGCAATCAATTCGGTAATAAGGGGATTACTATCTTTAAACTACGTCGAATCGCTACCTATCGCCTGTTTTTATTGCACAGACTTTAAAGCAGTTGCATTCTCTGAAAGCTTCGCCAGTCTAGTTCAAAGTGAGCTGTAAGTTTTTTATGATGTTTTTCAGTGGATTTAACCGACTGCCCGCCACCCAAAGGCTTTACTGAGCTGAGCACCCGCGGAGCTCACTTCCGGTACAACCTCGTCTTAAATAATTTACAGTATGACTGGATCGGTCGAAATGTTTTCGTTTAATTCCTAATTCCCCCATTTCAAGTTACATTTATGTTAAATTATTTAAAGCAATCTGATTAGTCCCAGTACTAATCAGATTGCTCTAAATAATTTACACTTTTTACCACAGTATTCTATCAGCATGATTATGATAAATGTTATTATTATTAATAGCTACAGTTTACGTGCCATTTGGTGCAAGCCATTTGGTACTATTCAAAAAGCCAGAAATATTTATACATAATTCGTAGCTCGTGTCGGTTGGTCGACTGGTAATAGCTGTCGGTGGGTCGGTCGGTCGGTAGTAGAACATTTATGAAATGCTGTTTCATAAGGAACAGGAACGAGAGACGTAAATAATTCATAGTTTGTTCTCGAACAAACGACGACGTGTTAAAGCGAACTAGCGAGCTTTTTACAACCGCTCGCTCGGGGCCGGGACTCGACAAGTGGACGCCCTGGGCCCGAGGACGAGGAACTGCTCCGAGGAAAACGTAATGTTGATATTTAATCGATGTACAATGTACTTTTCGAAAACTCTTTCTGAGTTGTAACCTACTCGTACACACCACAAAGAACACACTCACCAAGTTTTATGGCCTTAGTATAAAGCGTTTTTGATCCAGCGTTTTGGGCTCTGCGTTGATATATATATAGTTAAGTAAGTCGATCATCTAGTATCGTCTAGAAGATGACCGTTGGTACAACCAATAGGATGTCTCCGATGAAGCTTTAATTGAATACTTCTGCTACTTGTATGTTGGGCTCGAGTTAGGGTTGCAAACTTTTGTTTAGAAGATATAGAGTATTTCTGATTTCAAAGGAGGTAAATAAAGAGTGTGGACTTGAAAAAAGAGTATAATTTATTTTATATTTTTTTTAAAGTATATTTTTGTACTTTTTGCAGCACATAACAATTTTTCATTGTTTTTAAGAGAATCGTATGAGTCAAAATATTCTAACTCTAAATGTATACAAGGTATGCTCTTTTAAGCCGAAAGGGGGTTGTTCTAGACGTCTTATGCGAATAACTTTTGTTCTACGATTTTTGGAAATTCAAAGTACTTTTCGAAAATTTTAAGTGTAAAGTTTAGGTACTTGAAACTCAGCTGTTTCTGGGAGTTCGAGGTCATTGACCTTATGTTGTCCTTTCATTTAATTTAATGTTTTACAATCATAAGTTCAATTACCTTTATTTTCAAAAGCAGCTGTTTTTTCAGTGAAACATAATTTCAAAATAAAAGTTCGAATTGTCAAAAGTCGTAGAACAAAAGGTGTACGCCTAGACGTCTAGAACAACCCCCTTTCGGATTAAAAGGGCATATCCGTTACAAATTGTATAGATCAAAACTGTTTCTCTCCTCTTCACATTCATGACCGAAAAGACTCTTTTAGTAAATGCTGAAGTGATTTTGATAATGGGTTTTTGTAGTATTATATGACTATCACTAGTTTAGTAAAAAATGTGTAAAAAGAGTATTTTAGCGTACTCTATTAGTGTTATAGATTATAGAGTACGCTGACATGATATAGAGTACAATACTCTATTTTAGAATATGCTTGGCAAGTGGCAACCCTAGCTCGAGTGTACATGGTAGGTATAATACGGTTCGCTCGCTGGAGGGCGCACTTTGACGGTTATTCCACTCAACTCGACAATTACTCGTAAAGTTTGGTGTAAAATTGCGGCGCCGCAGCTTCGTCTGTAACACACCGCTTGTTCTAGAGGCATTATGTATGACAATAGACTATTGTACATTTAATTTTATAATCAGTATGTTTTTTTAGCATTTCTTTAAAATTAGGTATGTTTTTATAAGGAATTTGCAGCATCTACTGGTGGGAAGATTAATTTGAAATAATTATTTCCTTCACAATTTTATAGAAGAGTTATCTTAATCAACACACAACAATACAAACTATAAATATATAGTATGCAGGTTGGAAGCGACTCCCGGACGCGACCGGAGACACGATCACAGCTGGTAGGTAGGTAGGTAGGTATACAACACGTATACAAGGTAAGTATAAATACACACGGAGACAGGGAACCTAATCAGTAATCAACGCTGAGTGTTTGATCGAGTCGTTTGAGGCAAAATTAAATTTTAATTATGAGAGCTTTCATGAGATAATTGTTTGTGTAGATGTTTACCTAACTGTGTCTGTAGTTATAACATAATGTATACAGTGTTGCGGGTTAGTAGTCAATTCGCTTTACGAAATACTTAATCATCATTAAAAATATATTTTTAATACTTTCGTCGGTCATCGACGTGTAGTAAACATCAATGTAGTAAGTACGATATACGATACGATACGATATTTATTGAAGTGTGAAGTTGAGGTCATATTAAAACCTCGTGAGGAAAGAGTAACCGACAACCTTCAGTTTGGGGATACAAGTAAAATGTAACAATGTATCCGCGTCGCGTCGCGGCGGTCGTTCTCGCTGTAAGTTACAGTCATTGAGTGAACCGCCCGCACCCTACGTACTATACGTACGTTACGTATACCTATATCCACCTATAGGTATAGCTGTACTGCTGATACAGTAAACACGCGATGTTTACGACTTGTTGTTGTTTATTCAGATTCGTTTTACAGAGAGCGGGTTGCTGACGCTGACGGGTGATGGTGACGCGCTGACGACCGCCCGCGCCGCCGACACCAGTAACAATAAACATACGCGTAAATATTTAATGTTATTTCGATAAAGTACCAGTAGGTGTACTACTAATTTGGAAACATCGTAAAGGCGACAAAATACGTTGTATTGTACCACAATATCGTACCGAGCAAAACCCGGGAGGAGATTATCTAGAAAGGTATCTACCAACTGGTTAGTATTGTGTATTGTAAAACATCCAAGTAGGTAATTGTGTTTGTACGAACCTAACTACGACTATAAATAAATAAATTCTGTGACCAACACACAGCACCATCTAGCCCCATGGTAAGCTGCTAAGCTTTTTTTACGATGACTAGACAACGGATATATTTTATATATACTAGGTATAGTTACATCAACATCACTTATGTATTAGTCGAGTTCTTTGATTACAGCAACCGTGCTGTCCGTAAACTGTTACGTATTCGATAGAAAGAATCGGAACACAAATGAAACAAAGATGAATAGATAGCGAGTTCTCAGTCAAATAAACAAGTAATAATGAGTTGACTGCGGTGTGGTGTGCGGCCGCGACGTCTCGCCGCGCCGCGCCGGTAGGAGGCACCCGCCGCGCTGCGTCGACCGCAGCACTACGCCGCACGCGGCGTAGTGCTCCCATCGGCGCATCGTCTGTACCCACCGGGTATGTGACACTGTGTCGCAGAGAGACATGTGACGTCGCCTCGCCACGGTACCCACCAGATCCAACACAGCAGAGAAAATATAGATTCCTAGACACAGGCGAGGCGACGTCACATGTCTCTCTGCGACACAGTGTCACATACCCGGTGGGTACAGACAGCACCTACGTGCAGTGCTTTGTTGTGGCGGAAGCAAATTGTCGTCGTAACGTAACGTATTCGTATGCGTAGTGAGATCCTGAGGTTTAACTTTCAATTCATTATATTTCATGATGCCACGAAACATAGAATCATGAATAAAACATCCAGTTGAAATATAATACATTTATTGGTTTATTATTATTAATCTTACTAAACATTTATCAAATACTAGTACTAATTACATACAAGTTACAATAAGTTTCACGCCTTATAAATAAGTTGAATGACCATTGCGTCCAAAAGTGCCCATCACACTGGCGGCATTACCTCGTTGAATCGCCAACGATATATTCTGGGCTAAAAAGATTCTGACCGGGGGTCCAGACCCTTTTCCATGAGGCGACGCCCCCCAACTCAGCCACAAACCGCCTCGCGTTAGAACCCCAAGAACCCGCGGTCTCAACGGCAAACGGGACGAAGTCGTACGCCGATTCCAGACATGCGTATTTGATCCGCCTGGCTCTGGCCGCTGTTTCCGTTCCAGCACCAGCCAATTGCTGAGCCGTAATGAGGTGGCAAGTTGCGAAGGTACTTACGCACGTGGCGTCCCAAACCAAGCAGCGCCCCTCTGCCAGGAAATCAACGTTAGGCCGTCCGGGCGTTTACCGTCGGAACGAAAGAGACCGAGGGGCTCCAAAGCTAAAGGGACCCAAGTCTGAACCAAAGCGCGCTGAATGATTTCATTCAGCGCGTGATTCCAGGGTCTGCGATCCATCCAACTGAGGCCATGATGTCCCAACGCATCGATCCATGCTCCACATATACACGCATGAGGCTCGCACACAGCGCACCCAAGTCGGAGGCCCACAGCCACACGGAGGGAGTCGTTGTGCAACAGCGTGCCCATATGAGGAGACGGCAAGGCATGCATCTAAGCCTCAGACCCTGGCCTTGCGGCTGCATTCAAGCGGGCCAAGTTGGTGCCCGTACTGGTGTGCCCAACATGTGAGGTGATGTCGTCCCAACCTCTCTGAAAAAAAATAACATAAAAATCAAAATTCCCATATTGTTCCATTAATGAGACGTACTTTCTCCTCAAATTCTACCAGACCTTGACACTACTCCAAATATACCACGTGACCATCTGTAACTTTTCGTCGTCTGTGTTTGCGCAACAAACAATGAAGATATTACAATTCTGTTGGTTGACATGAAGCGGCGGTTTCGATGTGTCTCGTCTCAGATATAAATATTTCAATAGTGAAACAGTCGAGGAGACGGTCGCCGCTGCCGCTACCGCACCGGTACCGCCGAGTGACGCGGGAGTAAACGTGGAAGCTGTCGGCGAAGCGACACAACGTTGCAGCGTGTGGAAGTTGCGAAACTCGAGTGCCAGATGGTGTTTAATCTCACTCACCCTAGGTAGGTGGGGTGGATTTGGCTGACTCTCTCGACTATAAATAAAATGATCGAGTTGAAAGGAAGCTAGGATGTAATACCGAGTAGAGTCAATCCCTACTCAAACATAAACTTTACTAGCTGCGCCCCGTGGTAAAAAGTATATTCAGGTCTCCAACTACCTAAATTCCAAATTTCATACAAACTTTCGCGTTTATAATATTAGTAAGATGTAAAGTCGATCCTGCTCCTGTTAGTTGTACGAGTATTGTATCCACTTACTGAAACAGCTTTCAACTTTCGGATTACATAGAATGTCGATTAAGCTTAAGCGATGCTTTTTCATGATTTATTGCGAAAGCTTTCTTTGTGAAATAGTATTTTTACTACTGTAACTACTAATATACTTTAACTGCTGTAATTACCTACCTGTTATTGTGTACCGGCTATTATTTTAATAGGCACCATTACCCCTTTTCAGAAATTTAGAATCAAAAATGTGAAAGAAACCCTCATATAAATAATTATAATTATTTTAAAGTGACAGTTGTTTTTTTTATTTTTCCTTTGATAATATTTTGACAGTTCTTTGTTTACATTTTAGATCTAGTTTCTGACAAGAGTATAATAATAATTGTGTTTAACGTTGAATTGTTCCAGCGGCGGCGGCGCGGCGCGGCCACAGGGCTGGACTATCATAACGGACGAATGTGCAATAGCAGTAGCTTAGTATTTATATGTTATAGAACAAATATTAAACAAAATAATTAGTAAACGTTGTCGATTCAAAATAATCACCAACTAAAACCTAACTTAACTAAAACCGAATAGCCAATTTTGTAAGCTATTCGAATACGGGTAAAACAGCATGGACTATAGTGATGTAATGGTAAAGGATCGGCTACTGGGGGAACTATGGTCATTATGGCGCCCGTCTTAACAATATCGATATCAAGTATTTAAAGACAAGAACTTCCTAGTTATACATTATAATCTAAATCGGATCCCTCCTGAAATTACATAAAACGACCTTATTTCATATTCAATTTTGTATCTTATTCGTAAAGGGACATCGAATGAAAGTAAGCCTATAATCCTCTTATAGCGGAGCGCGGGTCGCTCGGTACTCGGCCCGCGTTGCGCTCTCTGCTCAACAAACTCCAGTAAATGTTGAAACAAGGTAATTAGTGCCGCCCGCGACCGCGACACATGCTGGCGACGCAACCCCACCATCACCACCACGACCGACCACCAACTCGGTGTGGACGGACATCTCCTAAAACAACTCTCAGTAACTTGCCGAACACTTTATTAATTACTACATTAAGCCGCCGAACGCCCAGCGTATCGCACTTTCCACAGTTGCCCACATTATCGCGGTCGGGTACAGACAGCGGACGAACTTCGTTAAAGGAAACCCCGATATGAAAGCGACCGCGGAAAACTTTTAACGAAGAGTATAAAGTTTCCTATCAGACAGAGCAGAGCAGAAGCGATGAGGCGACAGAGCGAGGCGTGTCTCCCTCTCACGAACATCGGCAATTAGATACACTCGTCCGTCGATAGGATCGAACAAACACTCGGATATTGTCATTGTTCCGAACGGGAAATGTGAAGAGCGTCGTTACTGCGATTGGAAAAGTTTTGCCTTTTAAATTTTCTCACTGAAAGAAATACGGTACCTTCGTACCGTCGGACGACGCGACCCCTTGAAACGTGTGCACTCGACATAATTACTGACTCATTCTACAAAGTAAAAGGCGGCAGCGCATAATGGCGGGACTTCTCTGTTGATTTTAATTAAATGCAAGAAAAAGAACCGTAGACCGACTACGAAATGCGACGAAGACGCGACGCGATACTTTGTTCACCGACTGAACTGCGGAGTTCGAATAAATGGCGACGTTTCTCTGTGCTATGATTTTTTTAATTAAATATACGGGAGGCTAGCGCTCATTTTAAGTCCACGTTTAATCAGATATTCGCGGGACAGTAAGGGCGGTCCTTTATTTTAAAGATATTTGCAATGCAAAATGCAAATTACCAGTGACGAGGGCCTAAATTACCCCTTTCTGTGGACACAAATGTTGATGAAAAAACAAAGTGCCTCCGTTGATGACTATAAACCTTTTTTATTCGTTAATAATGTTTGCCAGTGAGGAGCTTTATCACAAGTTGTCAGTCTGTGTGGCTGCAGCTCCCTACACGCTCACACCTACACCTGCCACGAGCATACAGAACCTCTCTCCTTATTTGTTACATTACAGGAATCTACCTAAATATATCTACTTTGCTGTGCTTTGTGCTACGACGTGATGCTGACTTCAAATGTCATCCTGTAACTTAAGTTCAGAACGCTGAAGTTCCTCGTATAATAGTCGATGGTTCGATAACGAGTCACTTAGGTCATCTTAGTGGGACCTATTAACTGGGGAACTTGTGAACTAACTTCGATTACAGCTTAGCTTCACCCGCGCTACCTTCGGGGACCGAGGGGGTAGGGCGGGGTGGTAAATGTTTCATGAGTAGTCGAACAGACGACGGACTTCTTTATGTATTTAGCTGATTATTTGTAAAGAAAATTACAAACACCGTGTACACTAATTAGTAGTAGTTTGAAGTAATAACTTTACATTTAAAAAGGTTCTTCTTTTACAAATAAAATTAATAATATTATTATGATGTTTATGTACCGCAGCTATTTGACAAAAACGGCGAAATAAACAGATACTCTTAATACAAAGCGTTTGTGAGAAGAAAGTCGAGTCTCGAGCTTCGAGCCCTAAGAATCTTAGGCCTACTTAACTACATACTTTACAAGCAAAGAAACATCGATTCTGCGAAGGTACTTTACTACCTACTTACCGAGTTAAACTTAAAGAGCTGAAAGGGCGTCACTTCACGTCGCGACAAACGAACGGAATTCAAAGCGGAAATCGTCGACGTAAATGTAAAAGGCATTAATATTTGCGGTGTGTACCTGAGAGCTGTATACGTTCCTTGAATATGGTTTACGCCATTTTCAACGCCAAACACAAGAATATCAGTCGATTGTCTAGTTTATTGTTGATATGTACATATTGAACGTGAACATATTTGTTGATATGTATTGCGATTTGCAAGGAACGCGTGGACGGTACCTACCTTTCGCACGGTTTCGGTTACCATTTATTAAATGCGCCAATTTGTAAAATGTTGTCGCGACAACCGACAACAGTATCTTTATTAATAATTAGACACATTAGGGATTTTGTTTTATTATTCAGTACCTATACCGCTCTTCTTTACCCATTAATAGGTACATGATTTGTATAGAAATTGTACGAGAGCGCATAATATGGCGCTGTATACTTAGATACTATTAAACTAGTAGTTCGCCCCGAACTGAGACCTCACGAGAATCCATTTACAGAGATTTTGTTTTTTGTAGGATTTTAACACCAACAGCTTTATTTTTTTACAAAATAAGAATTATTATTAAACGAATAATATAACGAAAGACAAGTAAAAAAATATTTAAAAAAATAAAAAACCCGACTGCAGTTATAACAGAAAAGTGAAAAACAAGATGCTTATAGTAGCTTTAGGAATGGTGGATGCAGTCGGACGGGACACGATAATTTTATAATTAATAAATTTCAAAACTTAATTGTAAAACTTTACAAGCAATACTTTTCAAATGTAAATTTAGGAAAGAATACAACATATTGTTTGAGTGAACAATGTTACGCGTTTTCTCTGTTTTTAATTTAATTGTAAAACTTTACAAGCAATACTTTTCAAATGTAAATTTAGGAAAGAATACAACATATTGTTTGAGTGAACAATGTTACGCGTTTTCTCTGTTTTTTATGGTCTTTACAAATATTGGTTAATAGCGTTTTACATCATTATTTTTATTTATTTATTATTTTAATGTCATGACGAATGACGAATCTAACCACGTATCGTTTATCTAAATCGGCCCAGCCGTTTAGGTCCTACGACGGCACAAAAATAGGTCACATACATACATACACTCACGGCAAAAACATAACACTTCCTTTGGCAGTCGTGTAAAAACGATAACACAAAAAGAATTATTCCTTACTAGCTGCGCCCCGCGGTTTCACCCGCGCAAGTTGCGAACCCGCGTTGTTCGAACACCTACCTACCGCAATGCAATAACCCACACTTAAACGGTCGCCCATTGAAGTACTGTTGAAGCCAGGCGCTGCTGGAGTTTTGCACTGCGGTAGGGAGGTGAAGTAAGGTAAAGTTTGTTTTTCATCAGTAAGTGACGATAACGATGACGAAGGATGACGATGCCGATGGATGACGATGGATGGCGATGACGATGATGATGATGCCACTCTACATCACTTATCCTACCCCTGTGTCGATTTTCATTCATTGAATAGTTATCACCCGCCCGATCCTCCGGGATTTTCGGGATCAAAAGTATCCTATGTTACTCTCCATCATTTAAACTATCCCTATGCAAATTTTCATCCAATAAATAGTTATCACCCGCGTAAGTCCCGATCCCGCGGGATTTTCGGGATCAAAAGTATCCTATATTACTCTCCATCATATAAACTATCCCTATGCAAAATTTCATTTAATAAATAGTTATCACCCGCGTAAGTCCCGATCCCGCAGTATTTTCGGGTTCAAATCCCGCGGGATTTATGGGATCATAAGTATCCTATGTTACTCTCCATCATTTAAGCTATCCCTATTCAAATTTTCATCTAATAAATAGTTATCACCCGCGTAAGTCCCGATCCCGCGGGATTTTCGGGATCAAAAGTATCCTATGTTACTCTCCATCATTTAAACTATCCCTATGCAAATTTTCATCCAAATCGGTCGAGCCGTTTGACCGTGAAGAGGGAACAAACAAACAAACAAACAGATTTTCGGATTTATAATATTAGTAGGATTTACGGCAATCGACCACAATTTGTAACATAAACATGAATCATTTACTTTGATCACTAATAGACGTTAACATTCCCTACAAAAATGTCAGATCTTGGAGTATATGTCGCAAGCAAACGCAACGATACCGCGATCTAGGAGGTATGTTGAGCGCCATCTATTGACACATTTTTAGAACTTGATTCTTTTCTCTTTTTGCACCCCCTATCTCCCCAACCCCCCTACCGATCCGGCTCATCTTCGAACTCATAAATTCTATGGACCTAAACTACGCGCATACCAAAATTCATGAAGATCGAAGCAACGATACTCAAGTTATCGTCGAACAAACATACAAAGATACAAAGATACAAGCGCCAGGCCCGTCTACACTGGACCTCACTCGCTTCGCTCGTTCGGTCAATAAACCGCAAGCAAAAAGCCTTCGTTTGAGTTTCCAGAAGAGTGGAGTCGGATGAGTGTCAATACTTGCTGACCGATGTAGGCTCTTACTTCGGTGAATCGAGAGACGATGAGTCGCGGCGGGAACGAGTGAACAAAGTTGTTGTGCTCTATGTAGAACCCTCTCTTAGTGAGTATAAATTCCAAACCAATCAACTAGAATTATATGAACGGAATTTTATAATAATCTAATATTTCGTTAAACAAAACGATGTTGTGTTGTAGACTCGTTAACATATTGTGTCTCATCTCATCGGTAGTTCAAATAATACCATTTTATAAAATTCAACCAAAAATTTATTGGTTTTGTTGGTTATCCCCGGTTCGACGCAACGTAGCACTCTACTGGAAATGGATTTCTTTTGTAAAGTTGGCAGTTGACAGCTGCCGACCGGGAGTGGCCAATACGCCGGGTGCAACGCGGCCTGCTCGTCGCGTTGCATCGGATTCCCCACTTCCGGTTTTTGGGCATATTCACTTTAAGTTAGGCATGCCGTTTTTGCGTTGTCCCATGTGTTGGCAACACCGAGTGCAGCTACCGTGAGCGGTAGTGACGTATGCGGCGCCAACGCGGCGAACACGTGGTTGAGCGCTGGCCGGTGGCCCGCGTACGGCACTTTTGCTCCAGACATCAAGCCTTGCAGTTGCGTACCGTTATTAGTGCTCTTTTTATAATCAAGCTTTTCATTTAAAGAGTTAAATTGTAATATTGATCTATTTTTGAATATATTTGTATTAATTAAACTGTGGTTTACCTACCAATTCCTAACATCAGAAGTGACAAATAGTTTTTTTTTGTTATAGTTCATTTTTCCTCACGCCCCTTTCGGAGTGATAACTAAGTTACAGTTTTTTTAACAATGGGTAAAAAGGGCAAAAATAGACGCAAACGCAAGGCAAAGCGCCCTAGATATACCTCGAGCAGCAGCAGCTCAAGCACGGATAGTAGCAGTGAACCGAGGACACCTCCACTGTCCTCTCGGTCGAAGAAAAGGGTAAAGTTATACGATGCTGACACCGTGAGTACAAATTCAAATACCCTTCATAATATGATACCTGATTTTGACCCTTTGAAAGACAATGTATTATCGTGGTTAAATGTGATCGAATCTTATGCATCTACCTTCAAATGGTCAGATAGTATTATCCGTTATCAAGCTCTTAATAAGCTCAAGGGGTCTGCTAAAACATGGTACGAGTCTGTATTGCGTAACGATCACGTATGGACAGCTTGGTTGTGGAAAGACTGGAAAGAAATCATTTCTAATACCTTTAAAGTAAAAAGGAATATGTTTGAGCTATTAAAAGAAATTATAGATCAAAAACCTGTCGAAAATCAGTCCCTATATGATTTCTTTTTTGAACAAAAATCAAAAATTAGTAATTTAAATTTAAATTTTTCGGAACAAGATATTATGTCTATTATATTGGGAAATATTGGTGATAGTAATATAACAGCGTCCGTAGAGGCTAGCAACTTTACTACGAGCGATAATTTAGCGGGATTTTTACATAGTCGAGTTTACAAATCAAAACCGAGCAGGCAAACGGTTAATAATCAAACGGTTAATCAAAACAACCTAAATAATCGCGAGGTGAACGCAAAAGCATCAACACAACAAAATCAAGTTCCCCAGACAATAACACATAGTAAGCTACCCACAAATTTGTCTCACCAAAACAACACTAACGTAACAGTAGGTCGCAAGGCGATAGAATGCTATAATTGTGGCGGCAACCATAAAAGAATACATTGTACGGTAAAATGTGAATTTTGTGGGAAGAAAGGTCATTCAGAAACTATATGTTATCATAAAAAAGATTCCAAGACAGAAAACAAAACCGAGAAACAGGAAACAAAATTTATAAAAAACATTAATTCTAAAGACAAATTTTGTAAACGTATAGGTATCAATAATTTTAAACACGAGGCTTTTATAGATACTGGCAGTAGTTGCTCATTAATAAACCCTAGTTTCGCAACGAAGTGCAATCTAACGAAGACACAATTGGTTTCCCCTGTAGTTCTACAAGGTTTTTCAAAAGATAGCTTTAAAACGGTAACAGACGTAGTTCGTGTAAACATCACGTTGGATTCCGTTACTATCAATGATGTAGAAATGTATGTACTTGAAGAGCTATCCGGGTGCGATGTATTAATTGGCCGTAATGTTACAGAACGTTCTGACCTCATGTACTCGAGAATAGGTGATACATTGACATTTAGAAATGCCAATATTTTTGAAAATACCTGCAATATGGTAGGAGAATCACAATTTACCTTTGATGCCGATTCACATCGAGATGAACTTGTGTCGTTATTAAGCAAATATCAACAATGCATAGCGTTTAATATAAAACAGTTAGGCAAAGTAGAAGGTCATGAGATGGTGATTAAACTTAATGATGATAAACCGGTACAATGTAGGCCGTATAGGACATCAAATGCTGATAGGATAACAATCAGACATATGGTTAATGAACTTTTAGAAAACGGGATTATTCAAGAAAGTAAATCGGCATACGCGAGTCCTGCTGTGCTTGTAAATAAAAAGAACGGTGAAAGAAGACTATGCATTGATTATAGAGCTCTTAATAAAATAACCATAAAAGACAAATATCCAATGCCGCGCATAGAAGACCTGATCGATAGGCTCCAAGGATGTAAATTCTTTACTACCCTCGATTTAAAAAGTGGATATTACCAAATAAAGGTATCCCAAGAGTCAATTCACACAACAGCTTTCATAACTGAAGACGGGCATTACGAGTTTTTAAGACTCCCTTTTGGTTTAGCTAATGCCCCTTCATGCTTTCAACAAATGATGGATAAGGTGATGGGAAACCTGAGATTTGGCGATATCCTCATTTATCTTGATGATATACTGATTATAAGCAAAACAGCAGAATATAACTTAGCTCTTATAGAAAAGGTATTGCAATTATTTAAGGAACATAGCCTAACATTAAATCTAAAGAAATGCCATTTTCTTAAAAGTGAAATTGAGTTTTTAGGTTATCGAGTAAATTCCGAGGGTCTTAAACCCAGTGAAAACAAGGTTATAGCAGTCAAAGATTTTCCTACTCCTAAAACAGTGCACCAATTACGTCAGTTTCTTGGTCTTATTAGCTACTTCCGCAAATTTATAAAAAATTGTGCTATGCTCTCTAGCCCACTTACTAAATTGTTAAAAAAAGATTGTCCCTGGCAATGGACTCCAGAACATGCTAAAGCTTTTTCGATCTTAAAGGAAGCACTTATCTCTGATAACGTCTTAACAATATTTGATCCTAAAAAAGAAAATATATTATATACGGATGCAAGTAGAGACGGAGTTGCCGGTATATTGATGCAGGTTACTGAGCATGGTGAAAAACCTGTGCATTATTATAGTCGGCAAACTACAGAGAACGAAAAGAAATATCATTCATTTGAACTAGAGCTATTAGCAATAGTACAGTCGTTAGAAAAGTTTAGGCATTATCTATTGGGCACACACTTTAATATAGTGACCGACTGTAGTGCAGTCCGGTATGCAATGACGAAGAGAGACATAATTCCCCGAATTTCTCGCTGGATTTTATCTACACAAGAATTTAATTTTCATATAAATCATAGAGAGGGTAGTCGAATGCAACACGTAGACGCTTTAAGTAGAAATCCATTAGATACTGGAGAAAAGTCTGAAGCCGAGGTAGTTATGTCGATTACAGAAGCAGACTGGCTCCTTTCTGTCCAATTACAAGATTCTCATTTAACACCTATAAGAGACGCTCTATTTTCTGGTGAAAGTGATAAAAACAAAGAAATATTCGCTAAATATGAACTTCTTGGTAACAAGGTGTATCGCCGCACTAACCAAGGTAGACGTTGGGTAGTGCCTAAGAAGTGCATTTGGCAAATCATTAAATGCAACCACGATGACCTTGGTCACTTTTCTGTCGAGAAAACAGTTGAGAGAATTTCTAGTAGGTATTGGTTTGCTCGTATGCGACACATCGTAAGGAAATACATTAGAAATTGTCTAAACTGTATTTACTACAAAAATAAGGGTGGGCCAAAAGAAGGTGAACTTCATTCAATTCCGAAATATGCCCAACCATTTCACACTTTACATTTAGACCATTTAGGCCCTTTTGTCATTACACAAAATAACAACAAATATCTATTAGTGGTAGTAGACGCTTTCACAAAGTTCGTTTTTATATCAGCGGTGCCTAATACAGATTGTACTAACGTAATCAATGAGCTAGATAATATTTCTAAAATATTCGGGAACCCACGTAGATTTGTTACGGATGCTGGGTCTGCCTTCACATCGAAAATGTTTAGTGAATACTGTTTAACTAAAAATATTAGACATCACACAATAGCTACAGGCATGCCGCGGTCCAACGGACAGGCCGAAAGGTTTAATAGAACTATATTAGAAGCTATGAAAACTATGGGGGCTGATGTAGACGAAGATAGTTGGGATGGATGTGTAGCACACTTGCAACAAGCTGTTAACAGTACCTATCATAAAACAATAAAAGCTGTACCATGCGAAGTATTGTTGGGCTATAGATTGCGTACAGATAGTGATAGCTTAGGACCCGAGCTTGAGAGCATTGACCATACCACGGATGTGACTAAATTACGTAAAGATGCGGCTGAGAACCTAGACCAAACCGCAATAACTCAAAAAAAGAGATTCGATCGAAACCGCATCAAAGCAAAAACATACCACGAGGGAGATCTAGTATTAGTCAAAATACAAAGCCAAACCAACGATGGACGCAGCAAAAAAATGCTACCAGCATATAAGGGTCCGTTTCAAATAAAACAATGTTTGGGTAAGGATAGGTATCTAATCAAAGACATGAGAGGGAACGAGAGGTGTAGCAAAGATTACGAAGGAGTGGCCGCAGCGGAGAACATAAAACGATGGATAAAATTAGATAATTGGTGTACAGATTAAATAAAACACGTGTTGGCAAGGTACAATTTTATTAATTTTTAATGCATTTACTTTATTCGATATTCTTACATTCAATTTCATGCTGGCCAGATTGATGATCCTTTTAAAGATTCTATTATTTTGGTACAATTAATATTTTGTCAACAAATAAATATCATAGTAAAGATAATTAATTATGCATAAAATATAGGATGTCCTGATCTGCCCAACGAAGAGGAGTTCACTATCCAGGGTAGAACTGGTGAGCTGACACAGTAATTTCCTAAGCCTAAAGGAATAAACTGTAACAGGCACGAGTCCGGACTAAAGGAGTGAATCTCTAGAATTAAGAGTTTACGAAAACCGATAGATTAGTTTGGGCAGCTCAGTGTACGACGAGGGATGCATCCCAGTTAAAGAGAAAATTGAGATGCATTGATTGAAGCTGTAGGGACAAAACATGTTAATTACATCACCTAATACAGTTTTCGATTTTCAGTCGTATACATAGTTGTGGAGCAAGATCTGATCAATCGTGCCTGGGGACATGCACGGTGCAGGAGGGCCGTGTTGGCAACACCGAGTGCAGCTACCGTGAGCGGTAGTGACGTATGCGGCGCCAACGCGGCGAACACGTGGTTGAGCGCTGGCCGGTGGCCCGCGTACGGCACTTTTGCTCCAGACATCAAGCCTTGCAGTTGCGTACCGTTATTAGTGCTCTTTTTATAATCAAGCTTTTCATTTAAAGAGTTAAATTGTAATATTGATCTATTTTTGAATATATTTGTATTAATTAAACTGTGGTTTACCTACCAATTCCTAACACATGGAAAAAAATCCTCGTCAAATAAATACATGTACACTTTTTTTAAATTGAAGCTATTCGTCTGAAAGTATATATAAATGTCTATTTAATGCGATTTATTAGCATTTTAATAGATAGTTAATTGTGAATTTTAATGCCATTTCAAATTCAAAAGTACCCTGTTTTTAGGCTGTCCCAAAGACAGTTAGCCTGGTTTGCAGGGATTTTCTGAATCTTTTTTGTGTGAAAGCAAGTAATTATGATGATTTATTATGCTTGTGAAAAAGTTATTTCACGTTTGAATTAAGTATTTACTATTGTTCTCATGGTAAAATACTAAAATAAGTCAATAAAAACATTGTCCCATGGATTTGAACTTTCCGGACATGTCCGGTTTGTAACGAGGTTTTTATAATTATTTTGGTCATTTAGGGCAGTCATTTTATTTTGCTGACTACCCTAAGAACGAATTCTAACCAATAAAACGGCCATTTTGTATTCAGTCTCAAAATAAACGTGGCAGTTCAAGCGATTAGAATCGCTTGAAAATCCAGTCAAACTATTTGTCCAGGTAAGTAACGTGTTTTTTTCGTAAATTTATTTACTCAGTCAGTATTTCTTTTTGAGAAGCTTAATTTTAAAACTATGTTGAGTCCACATAACTATAATTAATATGATTTCTTGTAATATTCAGTTAGTATTTGACATTTGTTTTGAAAATGTGTTAAGTGTGTAACGTCCGGTTCGTAACCGTTACAATAACCCGGACACAAATGTTACGAAACGGACATATAAAGCTTAGTTTTCACTAAATAAATAATGTAGTTTTTGTTAGTATATTCTATAAAATAAAAACAGATACAAATTTTATTTTTGTTTTTATTTAGCATTTACCTGCTAGATACCTAGATAGAAAACTTTATTTGCACAACACATGAAAGGAACATATAACACATTACACGCTTAAAAGTTTAGGTTGTACAAATGGGCGACCTTATCTCTGAAAGCGATTTTTTCCAGGTAACCTTCGGATGGAGTAGAACTGTTTTAGCTTACTATAGTAGGATAGTAGGTTGTGAATAAGTAATGCAACTACAATGTATGAACATAACTTTAAAAAAAAAATGAAAAATATAAGCAGGTAGTAATAGAAGTAATAATAATTATAATACATACATAATTCCTTAAATATAATTATAATATTTATAAATAAATACTTACAAATACTATATGTGTACATGTAGAATACAATACATACATAAATTACTAATATTATAAACAGATAAGAATATATACAATACATACATACATGTATAATACTAGTGTTAGACAAGGATTAAAGTATAAAATACTAAATAGTAGGAAATTATGATCTATTACAAATGAGAATAAAATAGTTGTAGATAATTGTTTGGCTGTTTTTTGCTAAGTATTCTTTTTTAAAGTATTTTTTTATTAAAAATAGCTTCATTAATAGTAATTAGAAAAAAAAACAGTTAAACAAATATCAACAACCATGCTATTCTTATTTTTTCTAATTACTATTAATGAAGCTATTATGATTGATAAAAAAATCAATCATAACTTCCAACCATTATATAAAACACACTATTTTAAAACCTTTTTCCGATCCGATTCCGACACAGTGTAGACTATCCTTATAAATTCCGTATCGTAACGTCGATGTCCATTTAGTAACTGTCCCAAAATATTTTTCTCCTTATTTCTTTATTAATTTCCTAATAATTTTGTGTTTTTGTACATTATTGTATCATAGATAAAGAGAAATATATTACTAATCAATTTGTATTTAAATTTTAATATTATTTCACAAGTTTAACAAAATAAACTAAAAATAAAACTTGAGTTTGGGACTATGTTACGAAACGGACCAATTTTTTGAAGTTTTCTTAAAAATAAATATATTTAAATGCCTGTATTTTTTTATATAATTAAATTTAGAATGTAGAAATGTAACGGGTTTCTTTTTTTCCTATTTATATCAGAAAAAAATTTTTTAACGCGTTCTGATTTTTATTACTAACTGGACATTTTTTTCCGACTCCACTCATTAAAAATGAATTTACGAAATAAATATGCATTTCTGTTGAGTTTTTTAATTTAAATCACATAATTTAATATATTCCCTATAATAATTCATGCAATTAAAATAAAAAATCAATGATTAATTTCAAAAGGCTGTTTTCTAACTTAAAATGAATTTGCTCTTTTATTGCTGTACAATTTTCAAAATGACTAAAAATATATTTTTTAAATTACGTTGCTGATCAAATTACAAATTAAATATAAGAAGGTACCATCTAACTCTGTGATCAACATACCAACATGTATTTTGTCCGTTATGCTGAGGCTACATTAGCAGGCGAATATTTGTTTCGTGTTGTCGCGACAAAAACATCGTGTTTGGGCTTACGTGATGTTGTTGTCTACATTAGGCGGGAGTTCTGCTGACAGCACTCCGACGCGATAGTACACCGCATACTTCGCATACATCGCGTGAACACGAATATTCGCGGTAGCTCGCTAACGTAGCCAAAACATTTTGAATAATGTTGCCATGAAGTAATATTAAATCCCAATCCGCCTGGCGCAAAAACACCAAGGGTGCGTTTAAACAAAATTATGTTAAAGTAAACAGTTCAGCTATAATAAAGTCCAGAACTAAAACAACTAATACGTTCTTTGTAAATAGACGTGAACCTTCGTCCAGTGTAGATATGTCACAGACCGACCAGGGCGGGCAAATATAGATCTCAGTTCGAGAGATGATGTTTGTATTGTGAAGAGTGCTCCCAGACTTCCCGAGACGCGTCGGGCAACGACGGTGCGCGGTGTATAGAGGAAAGGAATGCATGTGTCTATGGTGACGCCCGCGCCACGTCCGCGCTGCCGCCCGCGCCACGTCGCGTCTGCGGCGAGCGTCACTCGCGTGACACGATTCATCATATCGGAATTGTCGGTAATTTTAATTACAAAACAAGCGAATTACAAATATAGGTAATATCGTACGGGGCGTTCGTGCGCCGCTGACGAGGACGAGGGAAACCTCTACGGAGGGATCCATCCAACCGAACAGGAGTATTGCGGTCGAGTACCGCGGAAGACTCGCAAGTGCTCGTAGTCCCTGACATTATTACGAGTGAGGAACGTGTGGAGTACACCACGGTACACCTATGGCCGCTCACCCACTCGATACTCTAGGCGATTCACACCGCGCTGCTCTCCCTCGAGAGTGTGGTGTGATGGTGCAAAAGGCTGCTCTTTCCACTAAAAGAATGGTATGCAATACTGTTATCTATCACTGTTCTCAGACACTGTACCCGTACAGTTAGTATTATATCTAGGCGGCGGCGGCAGCGGCGGCGGCGCGCGGCGCTGGCGTATCAAACTACCTGCACACGTTTTCATAAATGTAAAAGCAATTAACATCACCATTATAATAGGCCAAACAAATCTCGCATGAAACAGACTGCTTTACCGAAATATTACACATCAAAGTGTACTGTGCTAATATCAACTCTACTGTTCATATGAATAGAGTGCAGTTCACAACGCGAAGTGACGGGTCGTGGTGATTAGGTGTAAGCCGGTCGATCTCGGTGAGTTACCGAAGTTTCGCCTGCACTCGGCTGTTGGTTGACTAGCTGACTAGCGTGCGCTACCGGCGTCGCACGACGTTATCAAGCAACATGTCCCCTAAGTACCGACCCGTAATGAACCATTTACACGCCATCGAATATCGAGCCGAATCAGTAAAACAAATGCAAAACGGCTGAAAATCTCAAAAATCAGAAAAAGAACAATTCAGCTGCTGGTTAAATGGACTGGCTATAGTCGGGCCAACCAGTCGGCAGGTAATAGGCAACGTGCTCATTATGTATGTTGGGTGCTCAGACGGAGTAGGAACACGCTGATCGTCCATGTTAAAGGTAGGATTTATTGTCCTGATTCAAACCAGAATTGGTATGTAGATGGCTGGAGATCTGGATTAACACATATCACGGGATCGGGACTTGCTAGTAGCTTATGTACCCACTACAGTTACTTAGATTGGAAAAGGTATAACCACAGGGTACAATAACATAGATAGACACGATTCTTGTCGTCGCACGTCGTTACACAATATGACGAAGACGTGTGTCCGCCAGCGACACGTTACCACTGTCAATCCGTCACCACATTATGCGTGCATGTATAGCGATGATCCCGAATTGAGCCTCGTTTTGTCTTGTCAGATTTATCCCGACAAATGTCTCGGGTCAGGACATCGTGACCTTCCCCGAACCGAACAAGGGAAACCGTTTCTGATGTGATTATTTAAACAAATGACTCGGTCATGCACGAGACGAGGTGTGTGATCCATTGACCAGTGCAACACTAGATATAATAAATAAATAAAATAAAATAAATATTGCACTACATTGCACACAGCGCAATCTAGCCCCAAACTAAGCACTAGGCTTGTACTATGGGTACTAGACATCAGGTACTATACTAAATATTATACTTTATTTTTGTAAATACATACATTATTTACATAGTTTCTAATGTAATTCAATAAATGTTTGGTAAGATTTCATATTAATAAATAAATTCTATTCTATTCTATTCTATTCAGTAAGACACTCAGACCTGACACATATTGTGGGACGTGGGACGTATTCAACTTCTGAATTTTTTATAATACTTTTTTTTGATCAACGGGAAAAAGGGGGTGTAATAAGTTTGACGTGTATTATGTGTGTTTGTCTTAGCATCGTTGCTCCCAAACGAATGATAGATTTGTGAGATAACATTTGAAACGATAACAGAATAATTTAAAACATGCCCGAGTGGAATAACAAATGTATGATCATAGCTATAACTTTCGTGAGAACAATATACCATCCATCATGGAACTGATCTGATGATGGAACAGGAAGAAACCGAGAGGAATTCATCGTTTAAATAAGATAACTTATATACCGTGTTTCAGCCCGTTAATTTGAAATACAATTCCTATGGTTCTGGTCTGTGTGTTTCCACAGTAATAGTTAGGTATAATATAATATAATATGTACTCTACGTATAATACAATTAGTGAGCGATATTGAAAGTAAACTGCGGCGCGGCGACCACTCGTCGCACGCCCGCCACCGCCACCGCCACCGCCACCGCCACCATCGCGCCGGTGTGTGTCGCTACTGTCAACTAATGCTTTTATATATATATACCTACTTATATGCAGCTTTACATACAAAAAGCATGCATAATATCTATTTTTGTGATCCCATTTTAAGAAAAGTAATACATAGTATAATCCTACATACGTCACTGCAGCTCGTAACCCTCGTAGTGAATCTACAGCTGTAAGCCGTAGCTCGTAGCCCTCGTAGTGAATCTACAGCTGTAAGCCATAGCTCGTAGTCCACGTAGTAAATCTACAGCTATAACCCGTATCTCGTAGCCTTCGTAGTGAATCTACAGCTATAACCCGTAGCTCGTAGTCCTCGTAGTGAATCTACAGCTGTAAGCCGTAACTCGTAGCCCTCGTAGTAAATCTACAGCTGTAAGCCGTAGCTCGTAGCCCTCGTAGTGAATCTACAGCTGTAAGCCGTAGCTCGTAGCCCTCGTAGTGAATCTACAGCTATAACCCGTAGCACGTACCTACTACGACGGTGAAATCAATGCAATTGATGGAATTATGTTGTTAACGTCAGCCACCTTGAGCGAGCGTCGCGTTGTGGTTTCGTCGAGAGCCTCCCGAACGGAGACGTCAGTCCGATAGAGGAGACGTAATTGTCCGGAAGCGGAAGTAAGCGCGTCGCGTCGGCTTCAGACAAATACCTCTGTAACGAGGCGAGCTAACACACCACGTGTAGGTTCTTGCAACGAGTCAAAGGAAAACGAGCTCTGTGCGGGTTGCAATAGATGCGATGTAAGTCAGCCATGCGGGCAGATAACGAGGCGACGGGTGCCGGGAGCGGGAGCGGGAGCGGGAACTTGTTTAACCTAACTTATTGAAGGCGTTACTTTTCGTAATTACGTATCGACTATCTTGTTAGTCACTGCTTGGAATTTAATGCCACACAAAGATAATTATATTATTATAGAAACTCAGTAAATTTGAAACCAGCAGTTAAAAGCCAAACTAGTTGGAAATGACGATCCATGCTTAATGTGCGTGCGAGATGTTTGCCATATGGCGCCATTATTAATCAAGTAGTGGCAAAGAGAATATATACAAGGTGTAACGGGTAAGCCCTTTTAATCCGAAAGGGGGTTGTTCTAGACGTCTAGGCGAACAACTTTCGTTCTACGACTTTTGGAAATTCGGAGTATTTTTCGAAAAAATTAGGTGTAAAGTTTACTTGAAAATCAGCTGTTTCTGAGAGTTCGAGGTCATTGACCTTATGTTGTCCTTTTATTTAGTTTGATGGTTTACAATCAAAACTTTAATTACCTTTATTTTCAAAAGCAGCTGTTTTTTTCAGTGAAACATAATTCTGATAGGAGATATTTGTGATAGGTCGAACTACCGCCCAATCTCTCTCGCTACTGTAATGGCAAAGGTTTTGGACGGTTTGCTTGATGCTTCCCTGCATAAATACCTAAACTTGCATGACGCGCAGTTCGGTTTTCAGTCCGGACTATCTACAGAAAGCGCAATCCTGGGGCTCAAGCATGCTGTCCAATACTATACTAATCGTAGGACGCCGGTGTACGCCTGTTTTCTGGACCTCTCCAAGGCCTTCGATCTCGTAGCGTATGATGTGCTTTGGAGAAAGATGGAGGACAGGGGTGTGCCGGCGGAGATGATCAACATCTTCCGTTATTGGTATGAGAACCAGACCAATAATGTCAGGTGGGCTGGCTGTCTCTCAGAGTCGTACAGGTTGGAGTGCGGAGTGAGACAGGGGGGGCTGACGTCTCCTAAGCTCTTCAACCTGTACGTTGACGGACTCATAGTGGGGCTCGGCAGCATGCGTGTCGGATGCCGGGTTGGTGGCGTTAGTGTCAACAACATCAGCTACGCGGACGACATGGTGCTGCTGGGGCCGACTGTGAAGGCCATTGAGGAGATGTTGAGAGCCTGTGAGACATACGCTGCGTCGCATGGTCTCATTTATAATATAAATAAAAGTGTATACATGGTGTTTGAGGCTGCTGGGAAGTGTCCTGAATCTGTACCCCCTATAGTGCTAAATGGCACAAGTCTCAAGCGGGTGTATGAATTTAAATATTTGGGGCACTTCGTTACCGGCGGCCTTAAAGACGATGTCGATATAGAGAGAGAGCGTAGGGCTCTGGCGGTTCGTGGCAACATGCTGGCCCGTAGATTTGCCCGTTGTACAGACGAAGTTAAAATAACACTCTTCAAGGCATACTGCCAGGGTCTGTACACGGGCGGTCTGTGGTTCAGCTGTGCTAAGAAGTCGCTAGAAACCCTGCGCATTCAATATAATAACATTTTCAGGATGCTGCTGAGACTCGCCCCTTTTTGTAGTGCCTCTGATATGTTTGCACGGACACGAACGGATGGCTTTAATGCTGTCCTTCGTAAAAAAGTTGCGTCACTGGTGCGGAGGGTGAGGGAGAGTAGCAACAGCATCCTCAAAATGGTGGCAGAAGATCCACATGCACCTGTGTTCGGACATTTCAATCGAGCGATGGCCGCCGTGGAAAACCACTCGGGCGGTCGTCGCTTGATTGATCTGTCCTCCAGGTACATCACATTTTAATTTTAAGTTAAGTTATCTACTAACATAGTACTAAGTATTTACTAACAACATATGGATTTATTATAGTTGTCTGAAATAAATTATTTGAATTGAATTGAATTGAATTGAATAATCTCAAAATTTTAATAAAAAGTTTGAATTTTCAAAAGTCGTAGTAAAAAAGGTGTTCGCCTAGACGTCTAGAACAACCCCCTTTCGGATTAAAAGGGCTTACCCGTTACAAATTGTATTATAAGTTTAATTAGTTTGAAAGTATCCCACTAAATAAGAATATAACCTGACCACCCCGCCCGCCGCCCGTCGCCCGTCGCAGGCTGGTGGCTCGCTACTCAATACACCAGCGATACTCAATCTTGTTGCACATTTATTTTATAGTTTATTGATCAATCAAACGGTGTGTATAAAAGCTTAAAACTTTATTTAGCATAGCAATGAACACAAACTTTACCAATTTGAATAATTGTGCTTTAAATTAGAACATACATGCAGGTGCCAAACTATATATTCTCTAAAAGGGACTACTGGGAATAATCGGCTCTATTCTTCTTCTATATACTTATAATAAAGGGAGAGAGGACAAAAAGTCTGTACTTGGAAGTAACTATAAAAAGTGGTCTAGGGGACTTAGGATAAGTAGTAGAACAAAATAATATAATTTTTAAAATTTATGTCTGTTTGTCTGTTTCTCTGTCGTTTTCTTATACAATTAAAAACTACTAATCCGATTGAAATCTGGTTTTCAATATTGCATAGTTCTATTTTCGAGGCAGGTCGTGGTATACTTTGAATCAAAATCCAATTAGTGTAACCCGAGTAACGAACGAAAAAGTGCAACTGCTCGAGAACCGCTCGGTCGCCCGCGCCCGTGATTTCGTGTTTTTCACTTTTGCGGGTGAAACTGCGGGGCGCAGCTGGTGACCAATAAATGATTTTCAAGCAAAGGTGATTTCATTTTATAGTGGGTAGCTATAATAAAAGTTTCAATTGATCGTTACCAGTAGATGTGAGTGTATATTTATTCCAGTTATCTCCTCCAATACAGATAGATGACAGCTAGCTAGGGTAGGGGGGTATACACGCTCGAATCCCGCTACTGTGTGGAGGGACGCGGGATCGAGCCGATCTCGGTCGCGTGCAGCGATGAATACAAACGGCCGCCTCACTCACATCTTAGATTCATCGCGCTGAACGACGCCTATCGAGAGGTTTACCGCCCCCTCGCGCCCATGTTTTATACCACATTACTACCTACCTACCTTACTCATATATATGTAGGTATATATATGTCGTAGCTAGGCTACCTGGTTTGTACTTTATACTATCTTCGACATATTAAAGTAAAAAGAACGTTAGTAGGTAACGAGTGTAGCTGTACCTACGTATGGAAAATTCAAAGTCCTGACTGATTCAAGCACTGAAATCAACACACGCCTTCTGCCTGTCCTCGGCATACTGTAGACTGTAGTGTAGAGATATATTATGTGTAACGTGAAAACGTTGAAAATCCTTATCGGATTGGGACTTAGGTGGCTAATACCGCGGTCCAAGGCATGCTGGTTTGCTTTAGTTCAGCCTCTGCGCTCCCAAAATTTACAAAAATTAAAATATATAACTAGCAATACTAGTGAGTTATGAACGAGTAACACTCTATCCTGCCACGCGTTACTGCTAAGAAAAATATTTTCATTTCGTAATAGTGGTTCGTGAATCCAACCTTAACTGTGAAATAAGTAGATACAACATCATTTAAGGCAATGTTTATTTCGCCGTAGTGCCGGGCGCGGTCGTGACCCTCTACTCGCAAAGTATAGTGGATGGGACTATGGGAGTAGAGGGTTAATGGGTGTGTCGGCGTATCTGTACACCTATATCCAATAGTCGGCAAAGTGAACACTTTCAGTGTGACTTTCAGTAATTGTCGGGAACAGACGCGGCCGCAGCGCGCGCACGACGCTACCGGACGCGAGCGTGGCCAGAGCCCTTACTATGAGTTTTAATAGTTTATCGTCTCGATGAAACTGGCAGTTTACTTCATACATTTTCCATCAGCGCCCCTAGCTGTAACTATTATGAACTAAAATAATGTATGGAAGTAAACGCATGTATGAAAGGAAGCGGTGCGCGAACGACAACATGTAGACCAAAATCAGGCAGGATGTGACCGTCGAGCCACCAGGTGTCGGCGAAGACGGTCATTGCGGTCCACCACCAGTGGTGTTTAAATTGTATAAAATTAAAATTAAAAAAACAACTTCAAAAAAGGAACAAAAATAACCTCTCCGGTCAGGATCTATTCCAATCTAGTACCAAAATCAAAAAAATCAAAATCATTTTTTTTTTATTTAATCGAATGTTCTTAATGTTCCACAAATAGTTTATAAGCATTTACCAAAATATTTAGTGTCAGAAATTAGTGTAACAATTTGTGGAGAGAGAAATAAACAATTTTTATTTATTTATTTATTTATTATCTTACAAAGTATGACTCTAGTGTGGCTTCGGAACGCGCCCTTCGATGAGAAGAAGTCACTAGAAACTCATGGGGTTTTTTTGTGATCATGTTTTACAATCGTCAAAATACATATATTTTGAAGCCTTTGTTGAAGATTAGTATTCCCTGGTCGTCCGTATAAGTGTGGATTTTTGCATTGCGGTAGGTAGGTACAAGAACAACGCGGGATCGCGAATTGCGCGGGTGAAACCGCTGGGCGCAGCTATACCTATATTAATAATACTTGACACTGGCTAATTTCCAAATGGCCATAATCGGTTCACCACCGATAAGAAATAACTAATTACTAATCGGGGAGCCCAACTCAGATGTGTAATTGTGTACCTAGGTACTTACACTACTTACCTAGTTTGTTAGACAATAAATGGCGCGATGTAGCGCGGTCGATTGTGGTGCAAGAGGAGGCGAGAGGGTACGTATATAGTACATAGGTGAGGTAAATGGTTGACCCTCGTCACACCGCGCGGCGCGCTGTATGTACGTACTTCCTTGTGACAGTAGGGTACATACATACATATTACCATAGATAAATTATTAATATTACATTAGTAGGGGAACCTGTTGTACTGTGAAACCAAATCCACTCTGAGTTTTAATCAAAAAAATCATACTTCGCACTTTTTTTTCAATACTAAGTAGTAAGTAATACTGTTTCATGGGCTAACTTTAAATTGTTACTTACTACTCAGTATTGAAAAAAAAGTGCGAAGTATGTTTTTTTTTTATTATTACTTTCAATTAAGTTTAAACAAAATGACCAATTGGACCAATGGAAGACCAAAAACTATTTTGACTTGCTTCTCTTGTATACTATAACTTGTTTCCCATTTTTTATGACTAAAAATATTAAAAGAACTTATTTGTCCATTAAGCGCTAAACTGTTTTCACCTTCCAAAAGTCATAATTTGGAATGTTCTTTTGACTTTAAACATAAATCTTTGTGTACCTACATGGATAATCTTAGAAACATAAATGTAATACTATTGATGCTTTATGCGTCAGTGGTTTCTGAAATAAACGTTAAAAACAAAAAATGTGTCCGCCGGGTACAACAGGTTCCCCTACGCAAAGGACACCGGACGACCGCTTGTATCACGACCGTTTCATGCGTTAAATATAGAGATTATTGGTAGTAAACCAATGAACTATTTTAGAGTGCATTGTTCACGTGTCGTCAATATTTAGTTGGCGTCTTTTAACTTTTAATACCAATGAGTTGTCGTCCGCGAAAAATACAATCTCATAATATGTTTGTCCCAACCTTACTAGAAGGTACCTATACCTATGCAGATTTATCATAAGAACCTAGCTCGAGAGATTGGGCCGGTGTTCTGAAACTGTAGAATACAGTAGACCTAAAAAGGGTTCCTATAGCAATTCTGCCCGCAATATTGCATTTTGACACTTTCACAATACCCATGCACCTGTCATAAAACAAAGCCATGAGAACCAGGTGCATATTTATCTTGAATGTGTCAAAATGCAATATTGCGGGCAGAATTGCTATAGGAACGCTTTTTAGGTCTACAGACTTATTAACTTCATCGTTCCAGGCTCTGATTAGTATCTATACTAGTAGTTCTGCGAACATAGACCTCGCGAGTCGCGACCACCATGCGAACACAGACTTTTTTAAACAATTAGTATTCAATTAATTTTTGTGGAAAAAATATCCCACCAATCAAAAATCTCCCACGACAAAAAATACATAAGCTCATAGAACTTGTATGCAAAGTTTAATCAAATTCCGGTTTTCGTAGTGCAAAGATATTATTTAGCATCCCTCTTTGTGGGAGAAATACCCCAACAATCTGCCAACAATCAAATATCCCACACGACCAAAATATTCTATTTGCTCATAAAAATTGTATAAAGTTTCATCAAAATCGGATAAGAAATAAGACCTGTAGAGGAGAACCAACTTATAGAAACAAGAAAAATTTGAATGTTTGTATGCAGGGTGGGAGAAATACCCCACCAATCAAAAATCCCCGCGACTAAAAAAATCTATTTGCTCATAAAACTTGTATACCGAGTTTCATCAAAATCGGTTGAGAAATACGACTGAAGATAAGATAAAGATAAAGGTAATTTATTTGGTCAAGAATTTCGTAATACACATAAGGTGTTACAAAAATATAAAGTTACTTACAGAAATTCTGCCTACAGGCGTCCAAATATTTTTGAGTAGGTAGCTCATAGACGCTTCGCTCGCTAACGCTCGCTCGGTCAATTAGATATCGGAGGTTCCAGTTGAATTTCCTTTTTAAGGTGAACGCAGATTGATCCGAGCCGAAGGAGCCCAAGGCATCGAATTTTAGTCGTCCACGGGAAATAGTACCTTTTAATATTAGAGAAAGTACATTTACCCATTTAACATTAAGTATTTATATTTCCGATGACGTCATCAGATTTGGCCGACTCCGGCGAAGCCGTCGAATCGACCGATTCGCTCGCACTTTAATAGTTCTTTACGTACGAGAACAACATAGAACTTGGTTATATTCAACAACTGCAGCTGAGTACGATTCTACTGATGCGGTCGATTCTTCCGATGCGATCGATTCGTCTGACTCGGATGACGCGCACACACATACACTCCTACACGCACTCTGCCACAACAATTTCATACAACCACCTATATAAAATTTGATTCCTTTGGCTCCTTCGGCGCGGATCAAATTTAATCTGCATTCACCTTTAAAAGCACAATAATAATTCTAATTAGATGTTTTGGTTACTTAACAACTAGTAACGCCATCTAACGTATAACTGGTGAACTAATGTTCATAACAAATTTCGTTCAAAAAGTGACACATGCTGTAAATTATTATTTTTTATTGAACAATAACAATTTAAAAATGTTGCTTCGAAATTATCGACTCCATAAAATTCCTTGGTTAATACCAATCCGAGTTCATGTTTTTTATTGATTTAAAAACATATTTAAAATCATTTCATCTTGTTTAATAATTTCGTTCATAAATTCACTCGAATTGCCATCGGTCGTCTGTCAATGGCCGACTGTCAGCTGTAAAATAAAGGAGGATGGAAGCTGTCAAATGGTGAATAGCAAAGCAGGAGCGGTAGTGAGATTTATTTCAACAAATATGTCTTTTTACTCGCAATATCAGAGTTATAGATAATCCCTGCGTAAAGCAGTAAACTTTAGAGTAAATAGTAATAGTGGTCGGCGGCTGTTTGGGAACAAAATGAACTCGAAAGATAGTAAGGACACAAAGTCACTGCAGGACAAGTTAAAAGTATTCTTCAAGAAAGGCGGTCCAGGTGAGTAGATGTGTGTGTCGGTGTCTCGGCTACGGAGACAGTGCCCTGTAGCGTAGAGTGTGATGCGAGGCGATGGTGGTTGTGTTTCCGCAGCGACGTTGCCGGCGCGTACGGAGCTCTGTGTGACGGCGGAGCTGGAGCGCGAGCTGGGCCCCGAGGCGCCGCTCCACCGCCGCCTGCGCGCCACCAAGGACGTCGCCGAGAAGGCCGTGCATCTCCGTATCTCTGAGGTACGCAGCACACCACGCCCACCCGACACTTCTCACTCCCTCGCCGCTGCCTGTCTGGCTACAGGACAGATGCCAGTACATTACTTGTTTTGATGATGATGATTCAGTGGTTGCTTGTAAACAATGCAACACAAAACCAATTATCAAACAATTAAGTTAGTACTAAAAACATCCTGTCCGGTTTTTTGTTTATTAGATCTATTTGTTTGTACATACAAAGAGAGAACTTTGCTGTGTGTTTTCCATATGTTGCCTCATAATCTGAAGAGAACTTAAATATACACCCTTATTGAGCCAAACTGCTGTGCTGTCCCACTGTTGTCAAGGTGTTTGTGAATATAGGCACGCATATATTTATTATTTACTGTGTTTCACCAAAAATTATGTTTGATGATCTTAAAGCCAAATATGAGATCCATACATTATAATACATAAATGATGTAGGTACATTTAAAGACCGGTGTCTTTAGCAAGAATATACACACTATACATTTAAATGTTAAAAATTTGTTAAATGTACATACATTATGATAGGGTTCCAACTATAAAGGTCCTATATGTACATTATGTAGTGAACTTATTGGTATTAAATTGAATTCATTTGGGATCACAAAGAAATTTCTTTCTAATTTCATTCTAATTTATTTATTTATTTCATCAATATTGATATGACTAAGTTACACCAAATTTATGCTTGAAGAGCTGTGAGCCAAATATAATGTATTAGATCGAGATGTTGTGCTTATGTTTGTATGTGACTTCCTTCATGTGACTCATTGGCTCAGGCAACTCAGGCAACAATGTGGGAAATGTCTCTACCTACCTACAGTAGACTATTACTTGAAATGCTAAAATCATTACACATACCACCATTTAGACTCCAATCTAAACAACAAGCCTTATTATACATGGTATGTTAAATTACAACAAAGTTTGCTAAATCGAGAGAAATGTCTATATAAAAAAATATATTAAATTTGACCATTATAAAACAATTAATTGTTTAAATTTAATTGTTTTTATGTAGGTAGTTGAAATAGCTACGGTAACACGTAACCTACTTGTACAGAATACTTGACTTTACCTTATTCTTAAAAAAATATAGTTTTGTTGATTTACGCTACATTGTTTGTTTCTAAAATTTGATATTTCTTAGCAACACAGTACAATAATATAGAGTGTTTAATTTTTTTACAAAAAGACAAGGTTCAATTATTGGCTAGGGTAATAAAGTTTTCAAAAATCTTATAAAAATCTTTTGTTCTTTGTCAAAATCGGGGATGCAACTGTATAATAAGAGTTAATCCTGTATAATGAACGAAATGACTTTTTAATGAGATAAAATTGGATAAGTCATGTGGTCCTGACACAAGTTTAAACCTCACCACAAATGAATTTTTTCTTTTAAAATATTTGAAGTAGAAACGCTTTGAGCTATAACTGTGTGTATGGTATGTAATGTAATGGTACAGGGTGACGTGGAGAAGCTGTGGTCGTGCACCCGCGACCTGCTCTCGGAGAGTAGCACGGAGGCGCGCCACGCGGCGCTGTGTCTGCTGCGCTGCGTGGCGGAGGGCCAGGCCGACCACCTGTTGCTGATGCGCACCATCCTGTTCCGGTTCCTGCGGGAGACGCACGCGACGCGCCCCCCCGACGACGACGCCCTACGGTTCAAGTTGCTGCACACCCTCACCAACAACGGCAAAAACATCAACTGCTTTGAGGAAGAGGTACACCCTACACACACACACACAACATTCATATACAACAATATTGAGAGACAAACCTTTATGGATTCTACATTGTACAGATGTTTCGGACTTAACTGAATAAATAAATATTGGACGACATTACACGCAGCGCTATCTAGCCCCAAACTAAGCACTAGGCCTGTACTATGGGTACCAGACGACGGATATCCTACATATACTTTTTTGTTATATAATCGAACCGGTAACCTTCTGCGTTACAGTCGAGGTTTCTCCCGCCGCGCCACAGAGGCGAGCAATCTATAAACGAACCTATACATATAAAATTTTAAGTTCTTACTGATTGATCAATTAAATGATATTTAGGACTGGCTGCGTCCCGCGGTTTACCCGCGTAAGTCCCGTTCCCGTGGGAATATGGGGATCAAAAGTAGCCTATATAACCTTCCTCGATAAATGGACTATCAAATACAAAAGTTTTTTTCAATATGGACCAGTAGTTCCTGAGATTAAGACGTTAAAACAAACAAACTCTTTAGCTTTGTAATATTACTAGCAGGGCCCCGCGGTTTCACCCGCGTAAGTTCAGTAGTATTTGCGTGAAAAAGTCATATACATACAAACTTTCGCGTTTATAATATTAATAAGATTAGGATAGTAAAGATCATCTTGTGTAAACATTAGTCAACTGGTTTTTGCAGAAAGACACTTCGGTTCGGTTGAGGGTTCATTTAACGACCTATATTATATGTTGTCGATATAGTATAACATTATAAAAACATAATTAAAGTTGGCCTTTTATCATGTTATTTAACATCTAGGTGCAGGTGAGTATTCTCCTTATATCTTAACATAAATAACAAAATATATCTATCGTTTCATGTTAATAAATGGTGTATTTCTTAATAAATAAAATGGTGTTTTTTTTTTAAATTGAAATAAAGAAATAAGAAATATACAATATAAATTACATTTTTTTTTAAACTTACACGATTTCCGTCCATTATTATTAAATACCAATAATAATAATAATACAATATAAATTGTCAAAATAGTTAAAAATTGTGCAAACAATGTTTCAGATCGGGCCATTTCTACTAGAATGGCTGCCGCAGATCCAGCCAGCGGCGCATCTGGTAGAGTTCCTGCAGCTGGTGACGAACATCGTCAAGTTTAACGCGACCTACCTCGACGAGGACATCGTGCACGGGATAGTCGAGTACGTAACCTAGCCGACCTACCGACCGACCGACAGACCGAGACAGTGTGATGGGAGGGTACGATAATGTGTCGTGGGTGTGCAGCAACGCGTGCCACCTGTGCGCGTACAGCGGCGAGGGCGGCGCGGTGGGCGGCGCCCTGGCGCTGCTCGAGGCCGTCGTGTCCTACTCGCTGCTGCCGCGAGGCGCGCTGCCGGCCTTCGTGGGCGCGCTGTGCCGCGCCGTCAACGTCGAGCTGCACTGCGAGCCGTGCTGGCGGGTCATGCGGAGCGTGCTGGGCGGCGACGTCGGGCCCGCCGCGCTGCTGCGGCTCGTGGACGCGCTGCGCGACCCCGCCGCCGACGCCGGCACCCTGCGCGGCGCCGTCTTCTACATCAACATGGCGCTGTGGGGCCAGCGGCGCGTGCCGGCGCTGCGCGGCGCGCTGCTCGCCGTGCTGCCGGCGCTGCACCGCGCCGTCGCCGCGCCGACCGCGCGCCCCGTGCTCGTGTACGAGGTGGCGGTGGCCGTGCAGGGCTGCATCGCGCGGGCCCAGCCCGACCTGGCCGAGCCCGCCTGGGACGTGCTGCTGCGCGTTCTGCGCGCCCTGCTCGCCCACGACGAGGCCTACGACCCGCCCGACGAGATGATACACTCGAAGCTGCACGCCGTGCTCACGCAGATCGAGCAGCTGGCGGACGCGGGGCAGTACGCCGGCGACGCGGCCGCGCTGCTCGACCTGATCGAGGCGTGCGTGGCGGCGCGGCCCGAGCAGAGCGCGCTGCGGCTGGTGTCGGCGCGCGCGGCGGCGCTCAACGGCGCGGCCGCGGCGCTCGCGCTCGCCGAGCGGTTCGTGCGGCTCGAGGCGCGGCGCGCGGTGCGGCTGCACGCGCTCGGCCTGCTGGCCGGCTGGCTGCGCTCGGCCGCGCCGCTCGCGCCCGACCTGCTGGAGTCGGTGGGCGGGCCGGTGCTGGCGGCGGCGGCCGGCGACGCGGACGCCGCGCTGCGCGCCGCCGCCGCCCGCGCACTGCCCGAACTGGCGCGCGCGGCGCCGCCCGACGCCTGCACCGACCTCGTCGACCTGCTCGAGCGCATCCTGAACCGGCCGTTCGAGATGTACGTGAGCGACGTGCCGATCCCGGCGGACGCGGACGTGACGGACCTGCGGCTGGCGGTCGCCGGGCTGCTCGAGCTGCTGCACGCGCGGCTGCTGGCGACGCCGCCGACGCTGCCGATGCGCTGCCTGCTCGTGCTGCTGGACCACCTGGACGCGCACTACCGCCGCCCGGCGCTGTTCCGCCACCACCCGGAGATTCGGCTGCGCATCTTCGAGATGCTGTTCGGTCTGCGCGCCAACGAGTACGACTGCCTCGGGTTCTGCTACGAGCGGGAGGCGGGGGCGGGGGGCGTGCGAGCCGTGTGGGGTGAGGCGTCGCTGCGCATGAAGCCCGTGTGCTCGCCGTTCCTGGTGACGGAGCCGGCGGTGACGTCCCGCGCGTACGGCGGGGCCGGGGGCGGGGGCGGGGCGGCGCGCGAGGTGGGCGCGGGCGCGGTGCTGGTGGGCGCGGCGCGGCTGGCGCGCGGCGTGTGCGCGTGCGTGTCCCGCGAGGCGCAGTGGGCGGCGCTGGGCGGCGTGCTGCGCGCCCTGCCCGCCCTGCTGGGCGCCCGCGCGCCGGCCGCGGGGCGCCGCGCGGCGGAGCTGGACGCGCTGGCGGCGGCGCTGTGCGCGCTGCTGTCGGACCGCTCGGTGCCGCGCGCGGCGCCCTCGCTGTCGGAGCTGCACGGCGCGGCGCTCCCGGCGCTGGCGGCGCTGGCCCCTCACCACGCCAGCCTCGACCCGCTGACGCAGCAGCGCACGGTGTGGTGCCTGCTCAAGTACGGCATGGTCCTGCGCAGTCCGCAGCCCTACATCACGGCGCTGACGCTGTTCGCCCTCGAGGCTCGCGACACGATGGTCAAGATGCTCCCGGAGGTGCTGCTCGACCTGTCCAAGATCTCGGACACGGCGGCCATCGCGGCCCCGATGCTCGAGTTCCTCTCGACGCTGACCCGCCTGCCGACGGTGTTCGCGTCCTTCGTGGAGGACCAGTACATGTCGGTGTTCGCCATCCTCCTGCCCTACACGAACCCCTCCCGCTACAACCACTACGTGGTCTCGCTGGCGCACCACGTCATCGCCGCTTGGTTCCTTAAGTGTCGCCTCTCCTACAGGAAGAACTTTGTCAAGTTCATTATACACGTGAGTACCTCCACGATACGTCCGGTCCGACACACGGTGACACGGTTTATGGAAAAGCTGATCGTGTACGTTGTTCCAAGAAAAATCATTAAAAGTCATAAATAATTCGTATTTCTTTAATTAAGGTCATAGGTCCGACTATATCAGCTATTCCGTAAAGCACCCCACCACCGGCGGTACAGGACGCATCGGTCGGTACCTCGGTCGGGTCGGTTCACAGCGTAGCGGTGACGGTAACGCGACCCTCGTTCTTCTCCTGCAGGGTCTCCACAACTACATAATAATGCCGTTCGAGGAGCAGCTGCAGTTCAAGGGCAACAGCTTCCAGCACTCGAACGAGGACTCGTCCAACCGGCAGCGCAGCTCGTCGCTGGGGTCGCGCGCGGTGCCGCGCGGCGGCGGGGCGGCGGCGGGGCGGGGCGGCGGCGGGGCGGCCGCGGCGGGCGGCGCGCTGGCCGCCTTCCACATGGAGCTGACGGAGACGTGCGTGGACCTGCTGGCGCGCTACGCCGCCTCGCCGTGCAGCGTGAAGCCGGCGCGCTCGGACACGGCGCGCTTCCTGTTCGCGGGCGGACCCTCCGCCACGTGGCTCGTGGGCCACAAGCTGGTCACCATCACCACCAGCGGCTGCCAGCAGAACGCGCTCAAGGCGGGGCTGTGCGACCGCTGCGCCACGCTCTGCCGACAGCATGCCGAGGACCTCACGGCCGGCGGCGTCGCGCCGCCGCCGCCGCCGCACACGCCCGCCACGCACGCGCAGGTAACTCACTCGATGTTACAGTGGCAGGCACGATCGTTTCCATCATCGGTTTCGGATGGGGGGCTGAGAAGGAGAACTGAAAAGGGCCCCTTAACTTATACACTGTACGATTTCCCGCTCATCTTAATGTGAAATGTGTAGCTGCAATTGATAATGTGTTGTCGCAGGAAACGGTGAATCACTCCCAGATACAAGTGCAGGTGAGCGACGAAGGAGCGGAAGCGGGCGCGGGAGCGGTAGCGGTAGCGGACGCCGCTTCGCCTGAAGTCAAACGGTGAGTCACTCTACTGCTCGCTGCTGCTTTACTGTGCGGTGTGCGGAGTGGGCCTGGCTTGCGAGTACTGCCCGCGACCTCTCACCTACAATACCTACAATACGATAGAGTTATTATGCTGAGATTACAGTATCTCTAAGACCGTTCAATAAGACCACATTATTGTTATAATCCTTTTAAATTGTACAACAGTTTGGAGGAAGACTTGGGAAATGTGGAAATATTGACCAACAAACCAAACGATCATCAAGTATATTCCATAGATCCTAAATTTATCACCTTAACATTGTAGAAACTGTTTGAAGAGCCTTCCAATGTCACCTCAATTGTATTATAGGTATTACATCTTATATCGAATAAAAGCTTTCTAATGTGTAAACATTTGAAACAGTGCAACGTTACTAACCTGTCTTGCTTCGTGTGGTGTTTACTTGTACAGTGAGCTTTAGACGGGCGCGATCGGCTTACTGAACGCTAAGTTTACTTTATTACAACCGTGTCTTCGTTTGGGTACCTATAAGGCTTTCACATCGTCCTATAACTCTTAGTTGTATTAGCCAATAGCACGAGTGAGAGCTTCGTGTAAAGTTTTTAAATAGTATATTCGAATATACTATTTGAAGGTTTAGTGCCGAGCCTGTTACGACACTCTACAAACTCCATCCATCTTACTCAATCTCTAGGCATCCAGCCCAATCTCCATCCATTGTGCCCAATCTCTATCCATCGTACTCAATCTCCATCCATCCAGCCCAATATTCATCCATCTTACTCAATCGCCAACCATCCAGCCCAATCTCCATCCATCCAGCCCAATCTCCATCCATCCAGCCCAATCTCCATCCATCTTACTCAATCTCCAGCCATCCATCTTACTTAATCTCCAGCCTTCCAGCCCAATCATCATACATATTTCTCAATCTCCAGCCATCCAGCTCAATCTCCATTCATCGTGCCCAATCTCTATCCATCGTACTCAATCTCCATCCATCCAGCTCTTTCGCCAATCTTCGAATTAGGGCTCCTCCATTCTCTTTCATTTCCGGCAATCTTAAACTTTCGACACCCGATCTCCTGCGTGCCTCATTAATGTCAAAAATCCGAGGTCCCACAACTTTTGCTCCGACCACCGATGGTGGATAGATAGATAGACTGTATCTCGGGGATTTGTGAGAACTCGTTAAAGATGGCATGATGATGATGATGTCGGTGTAAACTGGCTAAGTTAAGATAGTGTGTGAGGTATGTAGCGAGTAGCGAGGTACAGCGTGTGTGTGTGTGCAGCTACAGCAAGCGGTCGCTGCAGCACTCGCGCAGCACGGACAGCAGCTCGCTGTCCGCCTCCGACCTGCATCTCGCTTCCGGTTCCGGGGACCTCTCCAGGTCAGGGGCCGCCGCTCGCTCGTTATGTATGTGACGTAACGAGCGAGAGCAAGCATGACAGTTGATAACGCACAGATTCATAAACCTTTCGGATATATTAACGGTTTTCCGTGGGTCCAAAAATACTCCTTGCTTTTCTTATCGCATCGCTACTTTCTAGACTACAGTTTTTACGCTTTTTGTTGCATACTTGTTTGTCCTAAGCTAAACCTATGTTTATAAAATTTTGGGTGGTTTTTGTATGTTTCGATTGCATGTATATTTATTTTAGAATAATTTCTTCTATGTATTTCGCGATTTTGCATAATAAAACACTTTATTTATCCGGTTGAATCGCGTTTTTATTCATGGTTTTAAACGAACCGAGCTTTCGCCAACTTTACAGTTGGTTTTTTTTTCAAGGTTAACTGAGATGTAATTTGTCTATTTTAACAAACCGTGAATGTTAAAATAGACAAAAAACGCGATTCAACCGAATAAATAAAGTGTTTTATTATTTTAGAATAGTTAATAATATAAGTACACCTGTTTAGTTTATACAATTTGTAACGGGTATGCCCTTTTAATCCGAAAAGGGGTTGTTCTAGACGTCTAGGCGAACACCTTATGTTCTACGACTTTTCAAAATAAAACTTTTTTTTTTGAAAATATTGAGATTATGTCTCACTGAAAAACAGCTGCTTTTGAAAATAAAGGTTATTGAAGTTTTGACTGTAAACCATCAAACTAAATAAAAGGACAACATAAGGTCAATGACCTCGAACTCTCAGAAACAGCTGATTTTCAAGTAAACTTACCCGTTACACCTTGTATACCTAGATGGCATAGAATCGCGTTCATATTATAGTAGTACCACTTGGAGAAACGACATACAGGGTGAGTCATTTAGACTGGCTTTCAGGGCGATCCCAATCCATAAGAGATAGCGAACTGACTAAAGGACATATTTCCCCGATTTTGACAAAACCAAAAATACTATTATAGAATTTTTGAAAAATTTATCATCCTAGCTTGGAATTCTTCATGCAAAAAATACACACTATATTATTCTATAGCTTTATAGTATTGCTTTTGCAGTTAGAGATCATATAGTCTTGGCAACAAACATAGTATAGGAATTTAAAATAAAATAAAGGTATGTTGTTTTACAAAAACTTTACTAACTTATCAAATTATCCAGAATGGTACTTATCACTTATAACTTTCTTAATAAAAGCGCCATCTGTTGGTCACTTTGCAAACTAAATTTAACATAGAATAGAACTAACTTATAATTAAGTAGGAACTTTAACACTCTCAATATAAATATAAACTTGTTAAAGACTTAATATTATGATTAAAATAAAAGGCATATCTTTTGATTTGCCATATTATGTTTGTTTCCATGATTTTATCATGATATTCAACATAATCGATTAAAATTGTTTACTTACCAATATAGAACTTTAATTTGTTTTTTTTTTTTGCAAAATGCCAATGTTTGACTCGGCTACGGAAATGAATTATTATGAATTAAAATAAATAAAATACCATATTATTTTTTGTCTAAATTGGGGAAGCAACTGCTTTCAGCTTCTTCGTTCATCTTTTCTCTTATAGTTAGGGAAATCACCTCGATGGTTGCCTGGCCAGTCTAAATGAGTCACCGTGTATATAGTTAGAACACGTTTTAACTGCAACGACAAACATTTCAGACAAAACTCGTCTGAGAACAGCAAAGCGACGGACCCTCTAGTCGAGGTGCTCAACCACTTCCAGCAGAGGTTCGATCGGATATCTAGAGAAGTGGTGAGTGAAACACACGCACACGGCACTTAGGACGTGCTATATCCAACATATTCATTTCCAACATTACAGAACCAATTCGGCATCTTCAAACGTGTAACAAAAAATGGGTTAGACCGATATGCAGCTATCAAATCTTTTGTAACACTTTACTTCAATTTTGTCAAAACTGCAAATAACTAGTTGCGTGAGGGTCATGCAGGCTTCTGATGTGGGTTGTTGCTGACAAGATATGAGTAGATAGAGCTTCGATTCGAGAGAGCGTTGTGATTGCGGATCCCAGACACAACTGTGTAAGGTGGCACGGTCCTCCATGCTTATGTCTACATACAGACTGTATGGTGGTAGGGTCCTCCATGGCTTACGTTTCCATACAGGCTGTGTATGGTGGCATGGCCCTCCATGGCTTATAGACTTATATATTAACTAGAAAAGTTTCGTAGATGTTATTTATAGAAAACCACAAAACTATTAAACAAAAAGAGACCATCGAAAGGCCTCAGGTTGTGTTGACTATGTATGTTCGTGTACAGGACTCCGAGGAAGCGAATTGGTTCCGTTTAGGTGGTACCGTGGCAGCGGGCGGGTGTCCGTGCTGGTGCGCGCAGTGGGCCGAGGTGCACGTGCGGTCAGCCGCCGGTGACGTCAGCTGGCTCATGCGGATACAGAACCAGGTACTGTAGCTCCGGCTCCGTCCGTGGTACCGTGGCAGCGGGCGACTGTCCGTGCCGGTGACGTCAGCCGCCGGTGACGTCAGCTGGCTCACGCGATGACGAGTGACGTGTCGTGTTACAGATGTCGTGGGACTACCTGTCGGAGTGTCCGCTGCAAGAGGTGGCGGCGCTGCTGTCACCGCCCGCGCCGCCGCCCGCGCCCGCGCCACCGCCCGCGCCCGCGCCTCTCGACCCGCCGCCGGCTGCGCCCGCGCCGCCGCCTGACCTTCATAAATCTAGGTGAGACCTATGTACACGTTTCACTATACAGGTTTTTACGGTAACACTCATATAGCACCCTGTAAATTAAATCAGTATACTAAATTCATAGATTTTTAAATAAATTGAAGTAATAAGTGTGCAGTTACTCCATCGATTATATGAGGTATCGTTTGTAATGTACGTTGTATGTGCAGCTCGGAGTCTGCGGTGCCGAGCGGGCCGGCGTCGGGCGCCCCGCCGCAGCCGCTCAGGTGAGTCACGTGACACCCCCCTCTCCCTCCCCACTATAGTCCACTACTACTGTGTATACTACGGTCTCCTCCCCCACTATAGTCCATTACTACTGTGTATACTACGGTCTACCCCCCCCCCCACTATAGTCCACTACTACTGTGTATACTACGGTCTCCCCCCACTATAGTCCACTACGACTGTGTATACTACGGTCTCCCCCCCCCCCCACTATAGTCCACTACTACTGTGTATACTACGGTCTCCCCCCCACTATAGTCCACTACTACTGTGTATACTACGGTCTCCCCCCCCACTATAGTCCATTACTACTGTGTATACTACAGTCTACCCCCCCCCACTATAGTCCACTACTACTGTGTATACTACGGTCTCCCCCCCCCACTATAGTCCACTACTACTGTGTATACTACGGTCTCCCCCCCACAGACGCTGCACGCAGCCCATCAACATCCCGGGCTCGCCCCAGCGCCAGTCCTCGTCCAGCACCACCGAAGACGACGACATGCTGCTGGTCATGCCGGAGGTAACAACTACATTATACAATACAGATCACTATAGTAGATGGTTAGACGAAGGCCGAATGCCATCCAATTCATCTCAAATATTTCTGGCGCTCGAACGAAGTCAGAATAGATCGTGGGTGAAACGAGTGACATTCACTCGAGCTAACACTCTACTTTTCATTTCGATTTCGACACTTTGAATAAAACAGAAATATTGGAAATCAGTTAATATTTCAGCAAAATAGTTAAAATCTGCCAACAATAGAAAACTTTTGAAAAACTTTTATATCGGTTACCTTGCGATCGAGTCCGTAAGGAGTCAGCCATGCCAAAACGTGAAAACTGTCATTCTATCTAGCATTATGCCCTAACACGATTATCATCGAGTCCTTTACTCTCAACTCGACAGCTAGTAAAAAGTGAAAACAAAAATACTTGATTAATCTGTCTGAAATTTTGACCATAATCGTTGTAGAGTTTGCGCCTCGTGATGACATTTCGTAGTGCGTGCGTTGCTTATCATACAGCCCTGTACAAATATGTACAGTCGATTACTATTAAAATGTCTAATGGTGTACAGTCCACAGACATAGAATGTACAGTCTGTGTGCAGTAGTATAAGATGGTGGCGCGTTTTGCAGGGCAAGGCGCGGCACCCCGTGCGGCGCTCCAACTCGTCGCCGGAGATGTCGGGCGAGTGGCGCGCGGCCCCGCCGGCCCCGGCCCCCGCCCCGACCCCGGCCCCGGCCCCCGCCCCGGCCCCGACCCCGGCCCCGGCCCCCGCCCCGCACCTCGACGACATGATCCTGCTCCCCAGCTGCGAGCCACAGTACGTACGGCACACTCCACACGCCACACGACGCGACGCTGACAAACTAAACGAGTGGACCACTAACACGGCGCAGTTCGATCACGCGCATCTTTTTAATTCAAAACATGGTCATGATCGGGCTTCTTAAGTCACCGACCGCGTTACTTATACCTGTACTTTGATGGCCCGATGCGTTTATTACCGAAAATAACTCCCAACATGTCATCGATAGTAAAATTAGGTAATAGCCTTATGTTCCTTATGTTCCTATCGATGAAGAAGCTGTCCATAAGAAAATGTAGTTTCAGAATGTCAGGTGTCATCCTGAAACTACATTTGCTTTGTCACATCACTTTCAGCCATTACAATAATTTACCATCTCTTTTTTTTCATTTAAAATCTAAGAGGCGTAATTGGACAATCGATAGTCATGAAATTTGTTTTCGAGTTTTCGAACCGACTCTCGCCCGAAAACTCATAGGTATACACGTTATACGTGTCGTGTCCGCCATATAACGTATACCGACCGGCGCCGGCGCCGGCGTGCACGTTGCAGGGCGGGCGCGGGCGCGGCGTGCAAGAAGCCGGGCAAGAAGAGCGACATGCGCGTGTCGTGCGAGGCCATCCCCGAGGAGATGAGCGGCACCTCGCCTGTCACACACCCCCACACCCACCACCATCTGATGACCTTCAACTCCGATCCAGGTACACTACCCACTCTACACGGGCACCCTACTATAACGACACGAGACTGATTTTTAGTTTGATTTCATAATACGATTATCTTAGTGTAAAACTTTATACCCATTTGTAACCGGAGAGTTATCTATTTCACCCCGGCGTAAACCGGGTTTTGTATCTACTATTTAAAACTTATAATAAATGTAGTTTAAAGGCAGGTCTGACTCGGATGGTGAGTGTGTTTACCTATAGATGTTACATATCGACTAACATTAACACGATGTATCCGTGATCAGCCATAACCGGTCCGCGGGTGTTGGCAGGCTCGACCGCGGCCGCGGCCCCGACCGCAGCCGCAGCCGCGGCCCAGACCGCGGCGCCCGACGCTCACCGTCACCTCAACACGCACCACCAACTGCAGAAGGTAAGTCCCGAATTATTAGTATGTAAGACATAACTATTTAACTCCTATCTTTAATAAAAAGATATAAAATAATGTACGAATGCAATAAAAAAAATCTTATAAGAAATCATGATAATGGATGCGGTAAGCCTTAAGCGAATAAAGCATATTGTGCCTATCTGTACCTATCTATCTATTAAGCATATCTGGTCATGATTTTTAATAGGTGTATTGACTGTGGTGTTTCCTGATCTAATGAAATTAAGTTAAATTACTCCCTTATTAAAATCAGGTAGGACGTTAGATAAGATCCCACTAATTTTAGACCAATTTCTGTACTACCAACATTTAGTAAAATCTTTGAAAAATTATTTTAAGGTAGCATATTATGCTGTCTGGGAGGTGCCACACGATGCTTATGGCGTGTTCTGTGACTTAGCCAAGGCATTTGATTGAGTTACACGTAATACATTGATCATGACACTACATCACTAGGGAATTTATGATAGTGCTCTGGATCTTATTTCCTTCTATCTGAGCAGTAAGGTTCAGTGTGTCGATGACAACGGAAAACTGTCCTCCGGCTCTACTGTACTAATGGGGGTTCCTCAAGGATCCATATTAGAACCATTTCTGTTTCTTGTCTATATAAATGACCTACCTTACCTAGTAAGGGACAACCATGAGATTGTATTGTTTGTTTGTTTGTGTATATATTGGATTGATACCTCATTGGTATTTTAAGTTAAAAGATTCCAATTACCTTGTCTTGCTGTAAATATTGTAACAAAGAAAAATATATTTTTCTATTGCAAATAACATTTATTTTATTAACTTAAAACTAAAAAAATATATGTAATGACAAGTTCATACAATGACATACTAAATGCGAAAAGACTTTTTAGCCGACCTAATAAGACCAATTTAAGTACTCACGCGAAAAGTTAAGACGCACTTTTCGATGGTCTACCGGTAATTTGGGCTATTACAGCTAATTTCGGACACGGTAGTTTGCTGACGATCCTAAACAACAGTAAATTTTGAGAGATCGATGGTATCATGACGGGTGTGTCCACAGACGGCGTCCGACGGCACGATGGAAAGTGGTGCGGCGGGAGCGGCGCGGCGGCGGGACGAACTGCCGCCGCTCGCGCGCTCCAAGCGGTCCAACACCATCTCCGTGATGAGTCCCACGCGGCGGGCGCGGGTCGCGCCGCCCGCCGGCGAGCGGGCCACGTCCGGCGAGCGGGCCACGTCCGGCGAGCGGGCCGCGTCCGGGGAGCGGGCCGCGCCCGGCGAGCGGCCCGCGTCCGGCGAGCGGGTCGCGCCGCCCGTCGGGCCCGGCGCCGGCGGCGGCGGGGTCACGCCGGCCTTCGTGTTCCTGCAGCTGTACCACAACATGAGCACGTACCCGACGACGCCGCCGGCGCCGGGCGAGGCCGCCGGCATGCTGGCGCCGGGCGCCGAGCGGCCGCTGCGGGTGTCCGGGCCGCAGCACGAGCGCTCCGTCAAGAACCTCGACCTCGTGCCGCCCATCGAGACGTACAAGGTGGGCGTGTTGTACGTCGGCCCGGGACAACATCAGGACGAGGTCGCCATCCTGCGGAACGAGTACGGCAGCGTGCGGTACGCGGACTTCCTGCGGCAGCTGGGCGAGCTGGTGCCACTGGGCGGGCCTTCCGCCCACGCCGCGCCCGCGCCGCCCTACCTCAACCTGGAAGCGGGCGGCGCCGACGGCACGTACACGTACGTGTGGCGCGACGACATCATGCAGGTGTTGTTCCACGTCGCGACCGCCATGCCGACGCTGCCGCACGACCCCGCCTGCAACGAGAAGCGGAAGCACATCGGCAACGACCTCGTCAGCATCGTGTACAACGAGAGCGGGGAGGAGTTCAACATCGGGACGATAGCGGGCCAGCTGTGCGCGGGCGTCGTGGTCGTGGAGCCGCGCGCGCTCGCCACCAACCTGGTGTCGGTGTGCGCGCGGCCCGAGCTGGCCGTGCTGCTGGGCGGGGCCGCACGCGCCTGCGTCGTGTCGGACGCGGCCTGCGGCCCGCTGGCCCGCCAGCACGCGCTGCACGCGGCGCTCGCGGCGCACGTGGCGGCCTCGCTGCGCCTGCAGGCGCCGCCCTACGCCGGCAACAGCCTGGAGCGGCTGCGCGCCGTGAAGCGTCTGCGGCGCCGCCTGGAGGCGGAGCGGGCGGCCCGCGCCGCACGCGCGCCCGCCCCCTACCAGCCGCAGGCGCCGCCCCGACACCACATCGACGACTTCAACGACTACACCTAACGTGGCTGCCTCCCCCCCCCCCCCCCCCCTCCACACACACCGTGCCAGTGGCTTCCTCCTCATGAGATACTGTAACGTATGACCTGAACTGAACGAACGTACTCGCGAGCCATCGACCTCGACCGCGTTATGTTACTCCATCCTTTTCGATGAGTTATAGAATGTTTAGTTCGACCACTCAGCCACCGGAGCACGGTACGCGTCGCGTCGCGCGAGTCCGCCGGCAGCTGTGAGTGTCGCGTCGCTCGCGCCGACGCCGACGACTCGTATATTGTAAATAAAGTGATTTATCGTTTATGTAATAAGTGTTACGATGCTTCAATCTATGTATACGCTGTACTATATTACGATGTATGTATGCCCCCGCCCCCCGCCCCCCTCCCCCCTCCTCCCCCCGCAATCCGCGAGTCTAGTCCTCGGTCTGATGTCAACATAACGTTGGAGCCCGAGTACCGCCTACGGCGACCCACGGCCCAGGGCGAGGGCACCCCCCCCCCTCCCCCCCTCCCCCCGCACGCACACACACACACACTCGCGCACGCCTCCCCTACAGAGAGCAGCCAGTCGTGACGTTTCTCACTCGTAAAGCAGTTGAGGCATTTCTTGTTGAAATATATTTTATGTAGCGATTTATTTCCTGACGAAAGATTTTGTAATCAAATAAATGATGGCTATTTTTTCGTTTCTTTTATTTCACCTTCTCCTACCCATACAATAAATAGGTATATTTTAGAGGAGCGAGCAGAAATTGTCGACGTTAAAGCCATATATCGATGCATAAAATAGGCTAGCGAATGTTGCATCACTGTTTTAGGTAAATTGTGGCTAATTTTAGGCAGTGGCGCGCGCCCCCAGTCGAGTGCACCTATCTGGCACGTATGGTGGCAATACCGTGCGACAGAGATAGTGGACGTTCCAGACTGCAGCGCGAACGAGATAGTAGCGATATACCCTTTCCACGACCAACCGAAGTCAGTGTGCTTGCTCGTCACAGTTTTGTCGTCTCATTTGTAGTCACTATTGACGTATCTTCACTTGTTTGCTTATATGCTTGTTTGTAAGTACGTGGATTTATGAGCTTAGAGTATATATTACTACAAGTAGTTTTATAAGCTATTTGTACTGTAAGCTACTTGATAGTGTTGCCGGATAATCGATTATGAATTAATTGATTATAGGTATCTAAATAATCTAAGAATTGGATATAGTATCGATTGAATCGATTCTTATATTTATACCAATGAAATCGATTATAAATTATAATTGCTGATTCTGATAATTATCAATGGGGAGTATAAAACAATATAAACTATTTTATCAATTATATTGTTTTGCTTCTCCCTATCGATATAATCGATCTAATTATCAGAATCTACAATTATAATCGATTTTATTTGTGTAATTTAAAAAACCGATAGTATCGATGCAATCGATTATATCGATACTAGATCGGTTTCTTAGATTATGTACTTAGGATAATCGATACACGATCGATTATCCGGCAACACTGATAATCGATCGTGTACTGACGTCCGTCAATGTGACGCGGAGGAAAGCTTATTATAAAATAAAATATAATCGTAGGTAAAGTAAAATTATGGTAAAAGTATTTAACTGTATCTCTATACTTTTTGTGGTGGCGACGTTATCGAGTGGCATGTGTTGTGTCGAGGGCGAGACGGCCGAGCTGCTGACGGCGTTGGAGGGCGCGCGCGGACTGAACCGTGCGGGGTTGTGCGTGGCGGACGCGGGAGCGGGTGCGGGTGCGGGGTACTGCCGGGCCTCGCTGGCGGACGCGTACTGGGTCGTCGCCAGCGCCGCCTGTCTGTGCGACGTGACCTCACGACGTAACCTGCGAGTGTTACGCCTGATGGACGGACTCTCCTGTATCGATGTCGAGAAAGGTAATAATAGACGCGCGCCCTAGTCACATCACTTTAATGAGAAGTCTGGTAAATAGCTACAATGAAACCCGGCTATGTCGTCCGGTGCAGGTTCACACGGCGCGAGCGCGGCGCGTCGCGTGCGCTCGCTGCACACGCCCGCGTCCCACGGCAACCTCGTCTTGATGGCACTCGACCGCCCCTACGAGTCCATCGACTTCTACGCCAACGAAACCTTCGTCAAGCATTTCCTACACCAGTTCGTATTAATTACCTAGTTATTGTTGTGTTCGTATAGTGGTGTGGCTCTTAGAGTTTACAGGTCGCCTTAAGGCCTAGGCTTTAACATGACCTAACGACTGTTATCAGAGATAACAACCGGGACCGACTGCTTAACGTGACTTTCGAGGCACAGAGGAACTCCAGAAAATTATTTTTGCCACACTAATTTTTCGGTTACCCATCCAAGTAATTACCGCGCCAAGCGTTGCTTAACCCGCATGACCGTTTACGATCGGCGCAGGTACAGCTAGTCCAATGAGCTCCTCTAATGTAGTAATGTAATGTAGTATGTTAGTAATGAGCTCCTCTAATGAGGAGCTCACGCGCGGCGGCGGCTATTTGACCGAACGAGCGAAGCGAGTGAGGTCCGGTGTAGACGGGCCTGGCGCTTGTATCTTTGTATGTTTGCAACTTATGCATCAATTTAAAAGATATTTACCACGACGACACTCAAGACTTTAATTATTTACTTGTCATTTTCAATGATAAAATTCAACAACACTTTGAAAATAATTTATCCGTCACAAGTTTTATTTAAACTACACTTAAATGATTATTTTAAAACAAGATCCCCTATAAAAGTAGCGATAAACACTGTTGTACTACAATGTGCCGTATAACAGCGGTATCAAATACCATATACTCGACAAAAGATACAGCTTACGACGTCTATACGACTACTACACTACGAATTGGTGTTTTATTTCACTGCTACGTCACTGTATTACGACACTGATTAGTATAAAGTGGGCCTTTTTTCGGTAGTGACGACGTGATATTGACGTATTTACAACCAGCTTACAGAACCGAAAGTTAAAATGGGCACGTTGTGGCGACCTGTAAAATGTTGACCGAACGAGCGAAGCGAGTGAGGTCCAGTGTAGACGGAACTGGCGCTTGTATCTTTGTATGTTTGCAACTTTGTATGTTTGTTCGACGATAACTTGAGTATCGTAGGTCCGATCTTCATGAATTTTGGTATGCGCTTAGTTTAGGTCAATAGAATTTATGAGTTCGAAGATGAGCCGAATCGGTAGGGGGGTTGGGGAGATAGGGGGTCGTGAGGTCTCAGTTCGGGGCGAACTCCTAGGCTATTTGGATAAAAGTGCTTCCAGTAACAGCTGCGAGACTGCCTTTGTGAAATTGACTCTATATTGCATGACACTAATTTCGTGTACCTAAATTAGACTGATGGTCCGTGTTTAATCTTAATATTGATGAAAACAATAGTTTGTACCTCTCACCACTAGATGGCGCTAGTGCGCACACTGAATCGCGCTGGCGTTGTGTACCGATGATTTAGTATGGTCGGAGCCTGTTGCTTCCCGATCGAGTGTTCTTTCATAGTGAATAAATAAGTACAGTGATCAAGTGAGTGTTTAATTAATCATATGGACCATCGAACCGGATAAACAGTGAGTAAAGTGCAAATATAAACTTAAGTGAAAAGTGAAGTGCTTAGTTACGAACTTAGATAAATTCAGTGTTTGGGACTTAGTAGAATTCGTGTTGAAAAAGACTTAGAAAAATTTACATTAAAAACACTTAGAAAATTTTCGGTCAAAAAACACTTAGAAAAATTTGCGTCAAAAAGACTTAGAAAAATTTATGTTGAAAAAGACTTGTAAAATTTTCGTAAAATAACTTATAAAAATTGAACTACAAAAGACTTAAAATAATTTGATCTAAAATTAACATAGTTTCTGGAAGTGATTTTGGACTTGTGATTTTTTACGAAATGAAACTTGAAGTTATATCCTGAACAATAATAACTACTTACATAGTGATCTTAAAAACACTTTGTAAACAACCGACAACATAGTTTGAGGTCTACCTGCAAAATATTTTTGAACTACCCACACTATTAACATATTTTGTGAACTACCCGCAATAATATTTTGGAACTACCTACAAGATAAGAATATTTTGTGAACTACCCGCAACATATTTAGTGAACATCAAATACCATGGCGGATAAAAAGACCAAACAACATGTCACACAGATCATTCAAAACTCATCAAATATTGAAAAACTACTTACGAATTCGAAAAAATCTGCTAAAGAGAAACGAACAAGAGGGTTTTTGGATACACGTTTGGAGATTCTTAAGGATTATTGGGTTCATTATAACAAGAATTATGACTCGATTTTTGGATCAATCGATGCTGCAATTTTAAAATCAGAATTCGACCTGGTTATGGAGGACAACTTTAATGAAACTGAAGAAAATTACCTGGAGTTATTGGCATGGCTGAAGGATAAGTTGTACGAGCTGAAACATAAAGACGATGAAACCTCAATGGCTGATACTCCTTCGAACCTACCAAAAATGAGACCCAAGCTTCCACCTATCTCAATACCTCAATTTTCAGGTGATTATAATCAATGGATGAGTTTCAGAGATTTGTTTCGCTCTTTAATTCATGATGATAGTCGTTTGACGAAGATTGAAAAACACCATTATTTGAAAACAAGTCTCTCTGGAGAAGCGGAGCAACTTCTGAAAAATTATTCGCTGACAGAAGCTAACTATGATGATGCCTGGATAAAATTAAATGAACGATATGAAAATAAAAGAATGATTGTCAACAATATCCTTAGTCGTTTCCTAAATCAAAAGACATTGACAACAGAATCTGCGAAAGGTATCAAAGATCTTTTAGATACCTCCAGCCAATGTCTCACATCTCTTGCAAACTTGAAGATCGATTCCTGGAACGCAATCGTGGTGCATCTTCTAGTCTCAAAGTTAGACCTTGAATCACACAAACTTTGGGAGCAATCACTAGAAAATTCTACAAGTATTCCTTCGTATGAGAATTTATACAGTTTTCTAGAAAAGCGATTCCGTACTATGGAAATGGTCAATCTATCCCAACCTCCACAAAGAAATAGCACAAAAACCTCTCCACAATCACACAGAGTAACAACTGTCAAAAGTTTTGCTACTGAATTCGAAAGCACTTGTACTTACTGCTCACAGAACCATTATATTTGCCACTGTAAAGCTTTTGCCTCAATTTCCGTTCCTGAACGTCAAGAATTTATCAAGAAAAACAACATATGTTTTAACTGCCTCGTAAAAGGTCATTCCGTATCCCACTGTAGACAGAGTACCGTCTGCAAAAGGTGTGGACGTCGTCATCATACTCTATTGCACTTAAATTCTCCTAAGGATGACAAGTCTGTTGATACGGATAAAGAGAAAGATACCCCAAAGAAAGATAGTCCAGTACCGAAGACATCTTGTAACATCAGTGTTAACCTGAAAGCTGAAACAAATGATGAATTAGTTATTTTAGCTACGGCTTTAATTAATGTAGATTCCAAGAATAGTGGTACTTACACATTGAGAGCTCTCATCGATCAGGGCTCACAGGGTTCTTTTATCTCCGAAGCAGCTGCACAGATGTTGAATCTGAACCGCACTCCAGTTACAGGCAAAATCTCTGGAATTTCAAATACATCAGTGGTAACAACAAAGTCCATGGTCACACTTACAGTCCGCTCCACACACGACAATGCATCAACCTTCAAAGTGGATGCATATGTTTTGAAGAAGCTTACCTCGTTGCTGCCTGCACGCGAGTTTTCACAAGATACTTGGCCTACATCTATGCAGTTGGATCTGGCCGATCCCAACTTTCACAAGCCAGGGTCTATTGATGTTTTGCTTGGTGCCGACGTGCATGCATACATTCTACTGGAAGGCTTACACAAGTGTAATTCTCTTATTGCGCTTAACTCTCGGCTTGGTTGGTTAATATCAGGCAGAGTTTCACATACTGATTTCACAGCATACGAACACAATAAGGTCGTGATGCAAACTAAGATTGAAACTGATCAGTTACTCAGACGATTCTGGGAGATAGAAGAGAATTTACCTCACAAACGACAGAAGACCGATTTAGAAATACAATGTGAAGAACACTTCAAAAATACACACACTCGCAACAAAGTTGGTCGTTATGTCTTACGGTTACCATTTAAAGATAATCCCCCCACAAACCTTGGTGATGCCAAACCTCTTGCGATCAGCCGCTTACTACAGATGGAGAAACGTTTTACACGTAAGCCTGATTTCAAAGAAGAATATCACAAGTTCTTAGAACAATATGAATCACAAGGTCATATGATGATGGTACCTGAAACAACAGAAACACAAAAAGTTTATTACTTACCTCACCATGCTGTCCTTAGGCCGACGAGTCTAAGTACGAAGCTACGTGTCGTCTTCGACGGAAGCGCTGCACCTGAAAAAAAAAATTCGTTAAATGATGAACTTCTTATTGGTTGTCCACTTCAACAAGATGTTAGAGATTTGATCACTAGATGGAGACAACATAAAATTTGCTTAGTTGCAGATATTCGACAGATGTACAGACAGATTTTAATAGCAAATGAAGATGTCGATTATCAGCGAATTCTCTGGCGAGAATCTCCAACACAACGAATAAAAGAATATAGACTACTTACCGTTACGTATGGAACTTCATGTGCTCCGTTTTTAGCCATCCGCACACTTCATCAATTAGCTGAAGATGAAAAGCATGATTTCCCCACAGAAGCTGATATACTTAAAACCGATCTGTACATGGACGATTTGATGACTGGTGCATCTACATCAGAAAATGCTATTCGGTTACAAAAAAGGTTAACGGAACTTTTGGCTCGTGGTGGGTTTCCTCTTCACAAGTGGTCTTCAAATAGTAAAATAGTGTTGTCGCAAATTCCAAATGTTGACAAGGAATCTCAAAGTTCGGTGAATATTAAAGTTGAAGACACAATTAAAACCCTGGGTATTACGTGGAACTCTGAAACGGATAATTTTGAACTTCACTTGAATTTAATACATTGTTATGACACAATTACTAAAAGAAATGTATTGTCTACTATTGCGAAATCTTTCGACCCACTAGGTTGGCTCACTCCTTCCATTATACTACTTAAAATATTCATGCAGAAGCTATGGTTGGCTGGCTTAGATTGGGACGAAGATTTACCCACTGATCTTAAAGATGAATGGATTGCTTATCTTGATAAGTTCCCACACGCTGAAGGCATTCAGTTTCCAAGGTGGTTTGGAGTTTCCGATGACACTACCAAACGGGAACTGCATGGATTCAGTGATGCATCTTGTACTGCTTATGCTGCGGTTTTGTACCTCAGAGTTTTGGGAGAAGATGATGAGATAAAAGTCTCTCTAATTATGGCTAAATCTAAGGTTGCCCCGGTAAAGCAAATATCTCTTCCTCGTCTGGAACTCTGTGGTGCCGTACTTTTGGCTAAAATGATACAACATGTTAAGACTGTTTTAAACATACCTGATAATGATGTGTATACCTGGACCGATTCCACTATCGTTTTGTCGTGGCTGCGTAAAACACCAAACACATGGACTACATTTGTTGCAAATCGCACTTCCGAAATTTTGACACTTACTAATAGTAACCAGTGGCATCATGTTAGTTCTCAAAACAATCCTGCTGATATAGCCTCACGTGGATGTTATCCATTTGAGCTACAGCACTCAAAGCTATGGTGGAATGGACCTCAATTTTTACATGATTCAATTGAAATTGAATATTCTCCAGTTGATATACCTTTCACAGATTTAGAAATAAAGTCTAAATCTAAACTATCGTGCAATGTCAATGTTGCCGAAAACGATGATGCTATTTCTTATTTAAAACGATTTTCTACACTAACGAAATTGATACGAGTGACTGCTTACTGTATTCGTTATTTTAAACTTAGTCAAGCTAGGATATTTAAGCAGCCGTTTACTGAACCGATTTATCTGACCTCTGTTGAACTTGACGATGCTTTTAATCGATGTATTAAGTTGTCACAATCTATTGCATTTCGAGATGAGATCTCACGTTTGTCATTAACTAAACCAGTTCAACCTTCGAGTAAAATATATGTGTTGCATCCATTTCTCGATAACGAAGGTATTGTACGTGTTGGTGGGCGTCTTGCTAATGCAGAGATTCCAAACGATATGAAAAACCCTGTGCTACTGAGTGGCGATTGTGCTCTATCCAGACTTATCGTTCTAAACGCTCATTTGAAATCCCTGCATGGCGGACACCAACTTACTTTAAATGTCATTCGACAAAAATTTTGGATTTTACGAGTAAAGAACCTTGTGAAAACGATTATTCACAGATGTATACCATGTTTCAAACAAAAGGCTAATCCACTGACTCCATTTATGTCACACTTACCTAAATTTCGGGTAAGCCCTAGTCGTCCTTTTACTACCAGTGGAGTAGACTTTTGTGGACCGTTCACACTGAAATTGTATTCTGGTCGGTGCAAAAGAACCAGTAAAGCCTATGTATGTTTATTTGTGTGCACCGTAACAAAAGCCATTCATTTAGAGTTGGTAACTGACCTTACCTCTGCTGCGTTTATTGCCGCATTTCGGCGTTTCACTGCTCGACGTGGTCACTGCAAAGAACTTTGGAGTGATCATGGAACTAATTTTGTAGGCGCGTCACGTGAACTAGATCAAGCATTTAAGGATTCACGATCTCAGATTGTAACTGAAATTTCTGAACTCCTTGCTAACGATCGCACACAATGGAAGTTTATCCCACCTCGAGCTCCTCATTTCGGAGGCATTTGGGAGTCCGGAGTGAAAAGTATAAAAGGTCATTTGAAGCGGGTTATAGGCCAAGCTTTCCTCACTTACGAAGAGCTAACTACTCTTCTATCTCAAGTTGAAGCTTGCGTTAACTCTCGTCCACTCACGCTTGTAAACTCCACTCTAGACGAACCTCCTTTGACTCCTAGTCACTTTCTGATAGGAGAACCGTTAATCGGTGTTCCTGAACCATCTTTGATAGACGTTAAACTAAGCCCGTTGAATCGATGGCATATAATTCAACGTATGGTACAATGCTTATGGCGTCGTTGGCAAAACGAATATTTAACGACATTGCAACACCGTTACAAATGGAACACTAATCAACCTGATCTTCCTATTGATACTATTGTATTAGTGAAAGATGACAAACTTCCACCTGGAAAATGGCTTTTGGGACGTGTAGTTCAGAAACACCCAGGTAAAGATGGCATTACGAGAGTCGTTACTTTACAATATAAAAATCACTTATTTCAAAGACCAATTGTAAAATTGTGTCCTCTGCCCCTGGATGAGTCTGACCCTGTAACTCACTTGTAACTTTAGTGGGTATATTTTGTTTTGTTTTTCCTTTACATTTTGTTTGTTTTACCTTATTTTTAAGGACTTTAGTCGTCCTTGGCCGGCGGCATGTTTAATCTTAATATTGATGAAAACAATAGTTTGTACCTCTCACCACTAGATGGCGCTAGTGCGCACACTGAATCGCGCTGGCGTTGTGTACCGATGATTTAGTATGGTCGGAGCCTGTTGCTTCCCGATCGAGTGTTCTTTCATAGTGAATAAATAAGTACAGTGATCAAGTGAGTGTTTAATTAATCAGTCCGTTTTTTATGATTCTTCGATAATTCTTTACAAAAAATCTTTACGAACCTTTCAATTAGTGTCATAAAAATATGGCGAATATTTGATGAGGATTTTCGAATGATGACTCGTACTGTACCAGCACTTGTATCCGTCTACCTAATTGACCGAACGAGCGAAGCAAGTGAGGTCCAGTGTAGACGGGCCTGGCGCTTGTATCTTTGTATGTTTGTTCGACGATAACTTGAGTATCGTAGCTCCGATCTTCATGAATTTTGGTATGCGCGTAGTTTAGGTCATAGAATTTATGAGTTGAAGATGAACCGGATCGGTAGGGGGGTTGGGGAGATAGGGGGTGCAAATTTTTGCTGACAGATAGCGCCACATCCTGGATCGCGATATCGTTGCGTTTGCTTGCAAAGTTCTAAATATTTGTCAATAGATGGCGTTCAACATCCCTCTTTTTTGTAATTTCTGACATTTCTGTACTGTGTCAAAGATCTGACATTTTTGTAGGGAAAGCATAGGGAAAGTAAACGTCCAGTATAATGTAAATAATTCATGTTGATGTTACTAATAATTGTGGTCGATTGTCGTAAATAAGAAAAAAATCTTGATGTGTTATCGTTTTTCTCGTCTGTCGTTATATTATTCGTTCAATAATAATTCTTATTTGGTAAATTAAAATAAAATTAAAAAAGTTGTTGGTGTTAAAATCCTACGAAAAACAAAATCTCTGTAAATGGATCCTCGTGAGGTCTCAGTTCGGGGCGAACTATTAGTAGATAACTCAGTTTTATAGGCACTTTGCAGATCATTGCTACTTTCATGTAACTGTAGGTAGGTACTGCAAAAAGTCTATAAAACTTATACTTACATAATCATTTATCTACAAGGGACCTAGGTACTACATTGATGACGCAAACTCTTCACTTAAAAATTCAAAGGTATTTATTAGAAGGACTTACAAGAGTACCTAGGTACTTTCAATAGTGCTCTCGAGGCCTAGGTACAGTACCTATCGATCTATATTGCAGGTATTTAACTAGAAGTGTGTATGTATTTGTTGTATATTATATTATGTCACCGAAAAATAACAAGAACCGCAAAATTCGTAGAATTCTAAACGAGAGACAAATTGTATTATTTTACGACAACATTTTCGTAAATTTATCAATTTGCGACGTCTTGTGGTAAATTTATAAACTAACCATCCATTCGCAAGATTCTAAACGGTTTGACCAATAACAAAAAAACTTTCAAACAGAGCGCACATGGCGTTTTGTTATTCTTCACCTTGTAACGTTGTAAACGTTTTCCTTCGCGCGCCTGCGCATCTCTAATATTCAAATCGCCGACTGCGCAGTTCGTTAGGTACCCTACCTAGCTTACTTGCGTGATCGCGCATTTGTTTATTGCGTCACTTATTGCTGTCTCTCGGAGCGCGCGGACGTCCTCCGACCTCGGCGGACGCGCCGTGCGCCCGAGCTTTATTTAACTACTCGAATCGAATGTCTAATATCTTTGTTATAATATACTAAAATCAGTGTAATACTAGTTCCCGATCTCGGGTAAGTTGTGCAAAGTATCTGTGTAATTTTATATTAATATAAGCTCGTTCTAGTTTTTGTACGGATAACCGTTAAACCTACTACCTGCATTATTCAATGTACTATATTATCTTGCTTGAGCCAACGACAATTTGCATAGGGCTTATTCACCCTTATTTCTATAATTCATTAGCATAAATTATTCGTGATATGAGTGTAATTTTAGTCTCACTTTCATTCTTGCTCCATCATAATCTGTAACCGTTATAAAACCTACCTTCGCTTTCTCGTACCTACTATAATCTCATTAGCCTGTTATCCCGCACTGCTGCCTTTGTACCTAATTGTTTGTACCTAATCCCATTGTACCTAATTGTTTTTTTTTATTTTTTTATAAAGGTTGCCTGGAAGAGATCGCTCTTAGCGATAAGGCCGCCCATTGTACCTAATTGTTTTTTTTTTATTTTTTATATATAGTGTTAAGTATATTAATAATAAAAATTAGTTTATAGTATATATGTCATTTAAATGGTTATATTGTAATTTTTAATGTATTTGTTTATTTTGTCATTTTTATTTTGTTTGTTTTAATTTGGTACAATAAAGAGTTAATCTAATCTAATCTAATCTGCCTAAATATCACTTCACCATGACCAGCTTCATCGCTAAAATACAGCTATAGTGGATACAGGCTACCCGCTGACCAAGGTCACGGGAAGACCATCTGCGGCGCGACAGTGCACGTCACTACGTCGCACGCGCAGATTAGTGCGACGCCTACGAAAAGGCGCAGCATGTGAAACAGGGCCCTGACACGTATTTTATTCTGAATCTTCAGGAACTTGGCTCGGGCTACCTGCTGCCCGACCTTGGAACTCTGCACGGGCTATCTGCTGCCCAGCCTACAACCTGATCACCGCTCGGACTGCAACTTGCCTTTTCGCCGCGCCGCGCCGCCGGATTACGTCGACCTTCGATCCGAGGGAAGTGCGGTAGAATCTGTGCCCGGTTTTGGTAGGAAAAGTGAGCTCGACTAGGCGGTCTCCGACCTACCCCTTTTCTTTTTGTTAACTTAAATTCATCGTCAAAATAAAATATCTTGCTAAAACTCTCTTTGTTAGTTATTTCAGACCCCCTAGGTCTATTATAGCGACAATGGCGCCTACATACGTGGTTTATTAGTCGAAGCTCATTTTTTTTACTTTAATCGGGTTACTGCTGTAGTTGTTTTTTGGTGGTGGACTGTATTGGTGTTGTAGCATTTTTTGTTAAGGCGATTGTGTTCTTGCAACTGGTGTGTTAGCAGTTGCGACGATCTTCCTGTTCTTATTTCCGTGTTGGTTCCGGAACAGAATAGGCCAATCCTGTCACTACACCTAGGGAGTCGTAAGAGGCGACTGATGGTTCACGGCTCTGCTCCGACTTATCAGAGCATAACCAGACCTATACTCAGCAGTGGTTCCCTAATTATACGCTTTCGGTTTTTTTTCCGCATTCCGGTTTTTTCCAAATAACGGTTTTTTTTTTTTTGAAATCTTTAATTAATAATCTGTGTGACTGACCGTCTTAACGGTACGTTTTAAACTGATATTTCAGTTTGGTGTAACTTCGTTTTTTTTTTCCGGTTGTTTTAGAATTTTAATACAGTAACTATACTTTCGTTTTAACGGTTTGTTTTGTGGCTAGTTATTTCAAGCCGTGTATTATTAGAGGCATATTTTTTCTAACTGGTTTTTTCAGCATACCCACTTAACTGTTTATTCTCATCCTAATTTTTTTTATTTATTTTAAAAATATTTAAAGATACCCTCATTTTTTTAAAAAAAAAAAAAACAATTTAACGTTTCTTCAACTTTATTAAAAATTACCCACGTTGTTAAACATACACGAAGATCGGCGTAATTTTTTATCATTTAATTATTTTGTTAACTTGTGTATTGGTAGGGCACATCAGTTGTGTTTTTTATATCCGTTTTTATTTTTTTAAAAATTGCTGCGTTGTTATCGCGAGTACCTATACTTTAATACTATACAACACTTTCGCCTAGCGGTAGGTTTTTATTCTACAGAGTTTGTAACAGTGCGGAAAGTGCACTTATTTAGTTTTTTTTTGTGTTTACCTACCTGAAAAAAAAATACACTATCGTTATTTTTTTTACTTGTTGAACGGAATGGTCTCGTGAACTATTTCGTTCACTCATATTCTCTTTTGCGCAACCTACGCCAGATAGGGAACTATCTTCTTTGTTTTAATTGTTACTGATTAGGGACAACATCCCCTAATATTAAATCTATATACTACATACTTATTTTATTTACAACACTTGCTTAATTTGTTATCTACTTATATAAGTACTTTATTTATTAATAGGGCGGTTTCTCGTGGACCCTTTACACAAGGCCTACAACACGGTTCTTTTTTTTTCTTGAAACTTCTTACAAGCGATCTGGTTCCTTACTGGAAAGCTTGGGATTCGGGTCACTGCACTGGCACACTAAACCAGTTGCTAGTGACCGGGGTCTCTGGATACCCTGGTAATACCTAATTACCAGGGGGTCCTTAATTAGGGGCGGTCAGGGTCAACCTCTTTATAAATAAGCCTTATGACTTAGAGGCGGTCTTAAATCAACCTCTTAAATCATAAGCCTAATGATTTTACTTTGTCCTATAGGAGCGGCGCTGGACTCCTTTTAAAAAAAAATAAGCCTTCACAGTAAAGTAAATTTTATCCCTAACTTCTAATAGTTAACCCGGGGCGAATTTACAAATTTATACATTTATAAATATCGTTTATTTTATTGTACTTGTATCATATTATATAGATATATTTATCTAAAATCTTATCTTTGTAGAACGTAATAAGTATAGTATTTTACTCAACTTATATACATTTCTTCGTATCGGATTTTTCTCGCTAAGTCCGAGAAAAATCCTTTCCTAAGAAGGGGTGTATGTAACGTTGTAAACGTTTTCCTTCGCGCGCCTGCGCATCTCTAATATTCAAATCGCCGACTGCGCAGTTCGTTAGGTACCCTACCTAGCTTACTTGCGTGATCGCGCATTTGTTTATTGCGTCACTTATTGCTGTCTCTCGGAGCGCGCGGACGTCCTCCGACCTCGGCGGACGCGCCGTGCGCCCGAGCTTTATTTAACTACTCGAATGTCTAATATCTTTGTTATAATATACTAAAATCAGTGTAATACTAGTTCCCGATCTCGGGTAAGTTGTGCAAAGTATCTGTGTAATTTTATATTAATATAAGCTCGTTCTAGTTTTTGTACGGATAACCGTTAAACCTACTACCTGCATTATTCAATGTACTATATTATCTTGCTTGAGCCAACGACAATTTGCATAGGGCTTATTCACCCTTATTTCTATAATTCATTAGCATAAATTATTCGTGATATGAGTGTAATTTTAGTCTCACTTTCATTCTTGCTCCATCATAATCTGTAACCGTTATAAAACCTACCTTCGCTTTCTCGTACCTACTATAATCTCATTAGCCTGTTATCCCGCACTGCTGCCTAAATATCACTTCACCATGACCAGCTTCATCGCTAAAATACAGCTATAGTGGATACAGGCTACCCGCTGACCAAGGTCACGGGAAGACCATCTGCGGCGCGACAGTGCACGTCACTACGTCGCACGCGCAGATTAGTGCGACGCCTACGAAAAGGCGCAGCATGTGAAACAGGGCCCTGACACGTATTTTATTCTGAATCTTCAGGAACTTGGCTCGGGCTACCTGCTGCCCGACCTTGGAACTCTGCACGGGCTATCTGCTGCCCAGCCTACAACCTGATCACCGCTCGGACTGCAACTTGCCTTTTCGCCGCGCCGCGCCGCCGGATTACGTCGACCTTCGATCCGAGGGAAGTGCGGTAGAATCTGTGCCCGGTTTTGGTAGGAAAAGTGAGCTCGACTAGGCGGTCTCCGACCTACCCCTTTTCTTTTTGTTAACTTAAATTCATCGTCAAAATAAAATATCTTGCTAAAACTCTCTTTGTTAGTTATTTCAGACCCCCTAGGTCTATTATAGCGACAACCTATAATTTTACGCGTGAGGTCGGTAAGTTTATCTGTTTCCTAAAATGTGGTCGTAAAATAATACAATTTATCTCTCGCTTTGAATCCTACGAAAGTTGCGGTTCTTGTTATTTTCCAGTAACATAATATAATTATATCTGTGTAGATTATCAACGGATCTGATGAATGAGAGGAGCCCGGCTCCGTGGCCGTACACTCTGCCGTCGTATTTGCGTGCGGCGCTCATGGCGCTGCTTACCGCGCTGGCGCTCTGCGTGTGCTGCGTGTACACGCGCCGGCGACCGCGAGCGCTTGCCAGACGAGCCCAACGAGGACCCGAAGAAGATCGTTAAACAAAATATACTATATCAATAAAATTCGCACAATAATATTCAACTCGTATTGAACATTTAGTTTAGACATTTTTGGACTACAGAATGCGCTAGAAGTAGATTTATTTACTTCATCATTGATTAATCAAGTATAGTATTAACTTGATTAATATTAGGTTTTTTCACCCATAGTGAACGAAATCATCCCCCCATTTCATAGAGCTGACCACCCAGGTCAAAGAATAATACCTACTATATCAGTAAGTCAGAGCACCCAAGCTCGTATATAGCCGGCGGCCGCATGTGCGTGCGTGCATCTGCATACGCTCGTATGCTAAAGTAGCCAGTTATTAATAATATCACGAAAACTAATATACTAACCACTATCGCGATACAAAGCCGCCGCGAATCTGACGTCACGCGTCCATTCGCGAATCGCGAAATTACTCTGCACTAACTGACCGCGACCTTCTCGACAAAAACTATCACAGTTATCAAACTACTACAGCTTTAACAAAATAAAAAATACCGACAAAAAGCTAATGGAATCCAGAATAATTTTAAATGTTTAACTAATTATGTAATAAATGTGGAAAGGATAAAAAATACCTTTAATTTAGGTGTTAGGTAAAATTCCGTAATATTTGTTTATTTCGTCTTTTTTAAATAATTTTTTTGGTTTTTGTTTATTATTTTTTTATCAAAATAAAGTTTATTTTATGCCCTTTCAAACTATATTATTACCTAAATATAAATATTTAGCTAAATATTAAAAATTAATTAGTTTAAATATGTGGGGACTGTGCTCCCCAGAATCGAATCTTGATATTTAAGTTGTTTTTTTAGGAAAATTAATACTTAATTCAACTTTATTTTGTTGTAAATGTCTCTAAATATGACTAACTTAATCACTCTTTAAGTTGAATTATTTATTTTACAAAAATATATCCAAATAATATACAGATTACATTTTGACTTTTCAACTAACCTCTTTGAAGATGCACCCATATTTCACGTTGTCCTATTCACTCAAAACGTTTTGAAAAAGTCGTAACCATAATATTTCGATAAGTAAATATCCTCATAATTAATTTTATGTACAATTATCTATAAATTAGAGTGGAAAATTACGATAATTTCACGAATTTCACTGTACCGTCCATAGAATAGAATGACGGAACACAGAATGATGGAATGTCATCTTCAATATTTTTTTTCTTTGAAATTGTCCTTGCCATAGAGTGACTTTTACATACCGTTGGATCAAGAATTTAATAAGGAGCCATCTAGTATCGTCGTGTAAAACTATTTCAATCTTTTTTTTCTCAAATAATGGCTTTAAAAAACAACCCCGACGTCACAGAAAAAGGTGACTGTAGTCACCATGAGCAGACAACGCTACTTTTTTGTCGGGGACTGTACTCCCTTTGGTCGCGGTAGTGGTAGGTGTTTTATTAGCAGCCGTCCACACTACACACCCTCTCCAAAGTTGCAACTTTTGGTTATTTTTACACGACTGCCAAAGGAAGTGTTATGTTTTTTATTTTTATTATAACTAGGTACAAATGGCAAAACAATCCCAGTCGTACTCTAGGTGGCAGAGAAGCGAGGTTGAGGGAATAAATCGAGTGGCACATGCATATCGATATCAAGTACAAGAAGGTTGAGATCATTGGGCAAAGGACCTTTTTTCATTCATTACATTAAGCCTATAGTACTATAATGAATGATGCCATCACATCAACATCAGCAACGATGACAAAGACGTCAGTGTGGTGACACATGGGAGAAATAAAGTAAATACCATATAAACACTGAGATACTTAAATAATAATATAAATAGTAAAGTAAAATGATAAACAATATGGTGGTCGTAGTTAGTGCGGTGGTGATGTTGTCAAGAGGCAAGAGTTGTCACTTGCAAGTGGGGTCGAGCGGGGGCAAGACGGGGGCTCTGCTGGCTGGTTTGTCGGCGGCGCCCGCAGTCCGCTGCGATCTCGCCTTGCCGCCGCCCAACCACCCCTACGATACCATGGACTTCTACGCCAACAATACCTTCGTCAAGCGTTTTCTACCCGAGTTCGTATGTCTTAGCGTGTTTCGTAGACAGTAGTATAAGCCCAAGCCGGCTATTTTGAGAGCTATGATGCTTAGTGTTTCCCTGCGCGATAGAATCCAAAATACGGATATCCGTAGCAGAACCAAAGTCACCGACATAGCCCTCAAAATTAGTAGACTTAAGTGGCAATGGGCAAGCCATATAGCTCGAAGGGCAGGTAACAGTTGGGGAGTACAATGTGGTAAAAGATAGAGGTAGCTAGCGATTGGTATTTGTGGCGTCGTATCGGAGAGGCCTATGTTCAGCAGTGGACGAATAAGAGCTGAGATGATGATGATGACTATTATTTGATAATTTTGTCTTTAAAAACTTAAGGCCGATTTACACTTCAATAAGTACAGTAGCGAATTATCTTGTGCATCGGACGAGTTAAGCTCTTATTGTCGTTTTCTTGAACGTCAAAAGCGAGTTAATTAAGTACCTAGTAAGTTGCTAATTGAGTTAGTGAAATAGAACGCGATCCTATTTTTCGGCAATTTCAGTGCGAAATAGCCCCCTCCCTCGCGTCTCCCGCACCCCGCAACTTTAACTAGCCACGTGTAGTAGTCAAGTAAAACAAGTTATATTAAAGGTACTTTGTGAACTGAACGCGACTAGTTCTACACGGCAACTTATGACTTCTCACTCGCCTATGTTTGGACGCCACTTACTACTGTTAACTTGCCATCTACTGAATTGTTATTGAAGTGTAAATCGGCCTTTAAAGGACATTAACTTAAATAAACTATTTATTAATATTAGTAGGATATTAGTAGTAACTTATTATTGTTGTCTAGCTTTCAAATAGTTCCTAAGTTCCCCGTCCTCGAATTATCGTTTATAGTTCTGTGAGTCAACACTTTGTGTAGATAGATACATAGACGTGTGATGTTAGAGCTGTACTGTATGTATCGGTGTGTAGAGTATCTGCTGCCACGGCGCCGCCGCTGCCCGTGGAGTCTCGTCGGTCGCCGCACGCGCCAGGTCGGTCCTACCCCGCCCACTACCTGCTGGCGACCCCGCTGCGCATGCTGTTAACGACTGTGGTGTTACCCGCGCTCGCCACGCTTGCCATGTTCTTGTTCGTCATACACTGCACAGGCCAGCACTCGCCCATCCCCTACCTGTCCATGGAGAAGCCATTTGAGCCTATGGACGATCCCATTCCCTATCAATCCATGGAGGAGCCCACTGAAGAGCTGGAGAAGTGTGCCTATTCTAGCTGTAATTAGTCAAGCTTAAATGACCTTTACTGGTGCTTTTACGTAAATTAATAATAAATAGTTTTATTTTGTAATTATATCTTTATTTTTAAGTAATGTTAAGCGAGCCAAGCGTCCACTGAGTATCATTAAGTTTTTCCTACCTGTGTCCACTGTAAACTATGACCACATAAATTGATTCCCAGAATTCCATCATACATTATTTTATTACTGGAATACTGAAATCCTACCTCTCTGACAGATTATTTCAAGTTAAAGAGGACGATTGCACCTCGGCATTTTATGATATAAGAGCTGGAATACCGCAGGGCTCTGTTCTTGGACCAGTACTCTACACTATCTTCACAGCTGACATGCCCCAACGACCTGGACTGACAGTTGCGACATTCGCTGACGACACCGCTATATTGGCCTCTCATGAAAATTCGATGGAAGCCTCGAAATCTGTTCAGGAGGGCCTAAATGACGTAGACAAGTGGCTTAAATAATGGAGAATAAATGCCAGCGCTCAGAAGTCCATGCACATCACATTTACCCTGAGAAAAGGTGATTGCCCACCGGTCAATCTAGGAGATCACTCGTTACCTATATGTCAAACTGTTAAATACCTCGGCGTACACTTGGATCGCAGGATGACGTGGAAAACCCACATACAAGCTAAGAGAGACCAAATGAACATCAGATTTAGGACTACACTGGCTACTTGGCCGTAATTCCAAACTGTCCATTGATAACAAGCTCCTAATTTACAAGACAACAATCAAGCCAATATGGACATAATAATATGGGATTCAGTTGTGGGGATCAACCTGCGACTCCAGTGTTAATTTCATTCAACGAGCTCAAAACTATATGCTCAAACAAATCGCCAACACTCCGTGGTTTATCAGGAACTCTGAGATTCACCACTACTTAAACATGAACACTGTAAAGGAGGAAATTTGAGCGTATTCTGGGACTTACAGCGAGAGACTAGAGAACTATCCTAACCCACTGGCAGTTCACTTGACCAAAAAACAAAGTCCATCAAGGCTAAAAAAACGAAAGATAATGGACATCAAGAGTCTGTCCTAAACATAGAGAGGAAATTTGACTAAAAGGAAAATTTGCTCTGCAAGCCACTTCGCTGAACACATCTGCTCATAGTTCTAGGACTGATTACTAAATCCACTCAGAAAAAAAAAAAAAAAAAAAATTTATTACGAAAAAGTTGTCATAGTTCAAAAAATTCACAAATTGACTAGTTAAACAAAAGGCTTTTTTCATTTGCAGTGCTTGATTCATCGTTATTTTTTAATCTATCTAGATGAGTGATGGGCAAACAACGGGCCATGGGCCATCTCTGGCCCGCGAATGGCTTCAATCCGGCCTGCGCCTATTAAATTGAAAATCAAGTGCTGACTTGTTGTGTAAAAATCTCTGTTGATCCGGCCCCTTATACACAATCACATAGGCACAAGTGGGAATATAAAGATAAATAGTAGCCTATCATATTCCAGGTCTCAAGCTATCTATATCGATAGCTTTATCGCAAAAGTTGTTTTTGTTTGAAAGAGTAACAAAATGTCAAAATCACATACAGACACTTGAAAACTTTTGCATCTAAAATATTACTAAAAATAAATAAAATAGGATATCAAATAAGATAATACTTGGCCCGCCATAGATTTTTGGCGTAAATATTAGCATGCAAAGGAAAAAGTTTGCCCATCCCTGATCTAGATACTAGTCTATTAGAGAATCATCTAATCTATTGGTTGTCCAAAAACATTTAACTGTTTTTAATATTATTTATTAAAACTTTCAATAATCTACTTGTTTACACAACATACCTAGGACTAGTTTAGTTATTCTTTATTATCTTGAAGGTGTCGTCTCCAGACCTTGATTTTCCCTCTTAGCTCGCGCAGCCGCCGCATCTCCTCCTTGAAGTCCTGGTGCTCGTCGCGGTAGAGCCCGTACTCGCGCAGCTTGAGCATGAGCTTGCCGGTCTCGACGTGTCGCGGGTAGTAGTGCACGATCTCCTCGTTTGAATGTAGCGGACGGTTCTCGAACATCTTCACCACCTTCATCGACTTGCTGTTCGTTGGCACTGCCACCTCGGTGAAGATCCGGTCCGAGAGACGCTTCATGCGCCGCGCGTACTTCGTTGAAGCATTTATTAATTGAGAATATTTCACATAATTTGTGGCCATCGTCTGCCTGTAAATTAGAGGTTAGGAGTTTAGAAAAGAAAGAAAAGGACAATTTCGAGTGTTATAATTGCAATGGTTTACTAGTCGTTTAATAAAGCATTAATCGCTTTTACTTACCGTCTCTCTATTATTTAACTAATACTAAGTTTTATCAGAGAATAAAAATTATCAAAATGTAAATAAATAGTTTGTGAATGTTTTTTTTTAGCTCTGCTGACCTGACTGCTCTGACTGTCATATTTTGACCAACTTCAACTTCTTTTCGGAGTTAGGCGGGAACGCGTTGAGAATAGGTGCTAAATTTTCATTTTTGTGAAATCTTGTTCAAATGCGTGCAAATTGTTTAATTTCGGGGGCATATTAATCAATTTAGTTTCGTGAAGGTGTACAAGTGCAATGAAAGTGTAAATCAGTGCAAAACTTAGACTTAAGTGTTGTCTCCTTAGCTCCATGAACAATCTTTGTAAATGGCCGCCGTGTTTACAAATGATTCCCTAGACTTGACTTTAACTATGACGACTTGAAATAGCTTGCATAATATATTAATAATACTTGACACTGGCTTATTCCCAAATGGCCGTAATCGGTTCACAACCGATAAGAAGAAAAAACTTCTTTTGTATGTTTTAATCGGTTGTGAACTCATTATGGCCATTTGGAAATTTACCAGTGTCAAGTATTTAATATAAAATATATATTCATATTACGGCAAGTTTTTCATTTTATTTTTGTTTAATGGCTTTATTTGATCACAAATTCTGCCAATGACACGTAGTGAAGAAAGATTACAGATATTTACAAAAGATTTTAGGTTCTTTCCTCGACTATAATTTGCATCGAAACAGTCAAGTCGTCATAGTTAAAGTCAAGTCTAGGGAATCATTTGTAAACACGGCGGCATTTACAAAGATTGTTCACGGAGCTTTGAAGACAACGCTAAAGTCCATGTTTTGCACCGATTTTCACTTTCATTGCATTTGTACACCTTCACGAAACTAAATTGATTAATGCCGACTCCGTGGGTGCTCGGGTGTTCTAGCACCCACGAGAGGTAAATAGTGGGTGCCGAGCACCCACGCACGACTATGAATATCTGAAATAATTATGATCTTTTATTCGTTGCCGTCAATTGCAAAATATCAAAGTTAAAAACTTTTTATGAGATAAATGAAGCGCAATTTAATTTATTTTGAATTGAATGTTTTAAAACAAAAGTGTGTGTGCACGGTGCAGCATTTAATAGTACTTACTTACAAAACGGCGCGGCGCGAGCGGTACGAATTTCCCCATGGTCAGCTAGCACTGACATAAATAACAAAAATATAAGTAGTAGGGATGTCATCAAAAAGAAAGAGAAAGAAAATAAGTTTATTCAGACAAGCACACAACTTAACAAAAAGGTACACAAGGTCAGACAAGATAGGAAAAAAAAATAAGCTGGAGTACCCACGGGTATTCCAAAAACCCGGCGCCCCTGGGTAGGATTAATTATTATCATTATTATCATTTATTTATTGCTTCATGACAGTTAACTTAATGACTAGGTCTTAAAATTAGGTATAACGTCATGAACCCGGTAGGGCACTGCAACAATTTTGTACAATTAGGTAATTTTAATTTCTATTTATAATAAAATCTATTCTTATTATATGAATGGTCTTCGAAGAAGTTTTCTAAATTGTAGTATGCTTTGTTTTTAAGGTATGTATATAACAATGTTTTAAATTTATTTATTCTATTTTCTTTTTTTATGTGTTCAGGAATTTTATTATATATTTTGATACACATTACATATGGGCCAGAAGAGTGTATGGTCAGGTTTGAGTTGGGTAAGGCTAGTTGGTCATTATGCCTTAAATTACGGGAAACAGTGAATTTGTCTTTTGATTCATTAAAAAATGATTAATTATTTTTGACAAAGAGTGACGTTTCATATATGTATAAGCAAGGTAGGGTAAGTATATTTAATTCTATAAAGTGAGGTTTACATGTATCTGTATTTTGTATATTCGTTACAATTCTAATGCATTTTCTTTTGTAACTTAAAAATTTTTTCGGCTTCTGTGCTATTTCCCCAAAGTATTATACCATATCGTATCCACGAATGGGCATAGGAATGATATGCGGCTAATGTGGTTTTGGTGTCAGTTGATTTCTTTAATTCTAGTAAAGCGTAAGTGAATCTAGATAGTTTGCTACTAAGCTCATTAATGTGGGATTTCCAATGTATATTTGTGTCTATATTTAGTCCTAATAGTTTGAAGCTACTTACACACTCTATAGTAGTGCCCTGAAAGGTAAAATTTAAATTTAACGGTACTTTCTGGTATGGATGGAATTGCATGAATTTTAGTTTTTTTAAGGTTAAGTTGTAAATTATGATCTTCTAGCCATTTCACTACTTTATTCAAAGTACTGTTTAGTTTTGAGTTTAAGTTTAAGGAGTTTTTACATGGTAAGACTATTGATATATCATCAGCATAAAGGATGCTTTCGGCGTCTATAATTTTAGGGAGATCGTTTATATATAATATGAGAAATAAAATACAGCCTAGTACGCTACCTTGTGGGATTGATTTGTATACGTTAATTTTATTGGATCTGACTTGCGATATCTCGCCAGTTTGAAAATTGTGATATTGTATATCTACAACTTGTTCACGCGACTCTAGGTATGATGTGAACCATTTATGAACAGTTCCTCTCACCCCGATGCCATACAGTTTGTCTAGTAAAATTTTATAAGACACTCTATCATAAGCCTTGCTCATGTCGAGAAGGATGCCTATTGCGTATTCTTTACTATTTATAATATTTAGGATATGGTTAATGTATTTATAGACAGCTAATGATGTGGATTTGTGCTTGCGAAATCCATTTTGACTTTCATGTAAAATTTTATATTTTTCGCAATAATTGTAGAGTCTTGATGACATGGCATTTTCTAAAATTTTCGAAAAGGTTGACAATAGTGCTATGGGTCGGTAATTATTGCAATTTGTTAGGTCACCTGTCTTATGGATTGGTTTAGTTACAGCTATTTTCAAGGGATGAGGTACTTCACCTTCCAAGAAGGATTGATTAATTAGAAAGACTAGGGGGAGTGTTAGCTCTTCAGTACATTTTTTTACTAATAGTGGAGGAATTTCGTCATGCCCAAAACTATTTTTATTTTTCATTTTCTTTAAGATTTGTTGAACTTCACGAGGGCTAACTGGATTTAAATAAAAGGAATTTTCAGAAGGATCCATTACAGGAAGCCTGAATGAGTTTCTTGCTGTTATCTCTTTTCCTATTGATACAAAATATTCATTAAATGTGTTAGCTACTATATTGGGATTATCGACTTTACTGTTATTAATATTTAATTTTATATTTGTCCGTGTTTTATTTACTGTTTTATTTGTACGTTCTTTTACAATACGCCACATCGTTTTAGTAGTATTATCAGATTTTTCATCTCACTTATATATTGATTTTTTTTACTCCTAGTCACTATTTGTTTCAGTAGTTTCTCATACTGCTTATAGTATTTATTCAGAACTGGGCTATCAGTTTTAGTTAATAAGAGCTTTAACAATCTTTTGTGTTTACATGATAATTTAATTCCAGTAGTTAGCCAGGTTTTTTTAGTTTTATTTTTAATTTTAATTTTGATTTTAGGTATGTATTTATTTAGGAATGTTTGAAGTGTGTCACTAAATGCTTGATAGTTAGAGTTTATATCGTTATGAGAAGGTAATAAGGCCTGCCAATCTATATTCTGTAATTCCGTTTTGAAGTTTTGTACATTTTGCTCATTAAATATACGTTTATACATATACCAAGTATCTCTGTGACATTGATGTGTATTAGGGACACTAATTAAGATACCTTGATGGTCTGATATTCCCAATTCTTTTGTATGTACTTTAAAGCCATCAGATGAAAAATTGGAAAACAGTAGGTCTATACAAGTAGCGCTAGTTTTTGCTATTCTAGTAGGTTTTTTAACTTTCTGAAGGAAATTGTAGCTTTTCATTAAGCATAGAAGACGCTGTGTTAATGGAGATGAATCTAATATATTCACATTATAATCGCCTCCTATCAAAATATCTTTTTTCCTATCTTTGGCATATAATAGTTTCAAAATTTTTTCCAAGGTCTCAAAAAATATTTCTGTACTTCTATTTCGTTCAGGCCAATATATAACTATCACTATGAGATTAATATTACATAATTCTATTGCACTTATTTCTAGTATAAATTCTATCGTTAAGTTTACTATATCGACTCTTTCTTTATATTTGACATTTTCTTTTATAAATATGCATACACCTCCACCTTCATGGTTTTTCCTTTTGTATGAAGAAGCCAGTTTGTAACCATCAAGAAAAAGTAAATCAGTTTTCTTTTCTGTTATCCAAGTTTCAGTTAGGCAAATTACATGCAAGGCAGTTTCTTCCGTTAGTGCATCGAAGAGGTGGCGTTTGTTGTTTAGGCTTCTAGTATTTTGATACAATATTTCTAAGTTCGTAGCGAAATGGCTGCTGGCGAAAGGGTTGCTTCGGCCGATGTTTAGGGGAGGTATCTTGAGATATAGTACATGATTGTGAGGTAACTTCCGAGTTTTGTAAATTAATATTGTCTACTGCGTTTATAATTAATTTTTCATTTCTTATAACTGCGTGATGACCTTTCTTTCTAGCTTCTAACAGGTGACGCCTCAATATTCTACGTTTCTGTAGGGACTCTTTGTCTAAAACTTTTGATATGTAAAGTCCGGAGTTTCTGAACAAAAATCTATTTTCAACTAGGCATTTTGTGACTTTCTTACTTAATGTGATAGAAGTGATAAGGAGTAGGTATAATAAGCGTATTTAAACTGTTCACCTATTATTATGTAAAATATCTGTGAATTTATTTAACTCAAGTACCACAGTAACCAAAATAAAAACCAAAGGTAAATGTTTGTTTGTATTTTATTTTACAATAGACAGTTTAGGTAAACTGTACTTCCTAGATGTACTTCCTCTTAATTAACTTATTACGTTATAGTTTCAAGTTGCGCAATGCAGGACACCTAACTACCTAAAAACATTAAAATGTATCACATCGGAACCGGGGACCCTACGAGCCCTCACTTCACTGGAGCCGACTATTAATAGTAGGTGTGCGGCGCGGTCACGGTCGGTTTAGAGAGCGAGGTCCATGCAGAGGCCGCGCTCCAGCACGGCGGCGGGCGCGCACCGCCACGGGTCTCGCGTCGCGCGCTGCCACGCCTCCAGGCGCGTGCGCAGCGCCAGCTCCACTCCCTTCAGCGACGGCTTGCCTGGGGAACGATACTCGATGCCGTCACACGTCACTGCAGTTTCTGCATTGCAGTCGAGCGTCCGCCCGACGCGCCACAGAGGCCGTCATCATCATCATCTATCTATGATTATTGCATGCTATGGTATGTAATATGTATGTAGGTAGGCAGTAGGTATATAGACAGTGTTATCCAGCCTCAACGCGGGAAAATATGTACTCATAATATCTGATATTGATACAATGTATAGTGTATTACCGTGCAAGTTGCGCGACTCCTCGACGTCGGCCCGCAGGTCGTACAGCTCCCACTGCGGCCGGTAGTAGTACTGCTGTAACGACTTGTACCACGGCAGCGGCTGCTTGCTGCGCGTACGGTTAAGTATGTCCTGTCGACCGACAATACGACGATATAATATCCCAATTTAAGCGTCTACAGTAGAGATACCAAATAACTACCACCCAGCTAGACCGCTCGCTCACCTGGAACGTGTCCGACACGTACAGGTCCTGGTCGATGGGGAACGGCATGCCGTAGTTGAGGTTGTGTATGAGCTTGTACCGGCGCGTGCGCACCGCTCGCATCGGGTAGTACATCGTCACCTCGTGGTGTTGCTGCGAGAAGAACACCGCTTCCGATGGTGACGGCGCCGGCTCTGCGGAAGTACAGTATCTCTACATCGTTATCTTGCTCAGTTGTTACTCGAACGCCTAGAAGTGATCACGAGAATCGTTCCTGACCTCGCTTCAATATCGGCAAGAGGCTCTTCGGGGTATCCTCGTGAATACCGTCGATCTCGTTATCATCCAGGTCTGTATGTATCCCGAACCAGTCGAGCACGGAGGGCATGATGTCGAGCAAGCTGACGAGCGCGCCCGAGGCTGCGTTCCGCCTGGCGTTCTGCTCCGGAGATACCATGATGAGAGGTTCCCTCATGCCGGGGTCGTACGTGTTGGTGCGACCTCCAGGGAACGGGATCCCGTTGTCGGACGTGTAGATGATGAGCGTCTCATCCAGAAGACCGGAAGTTTCCAGCTCTTTCACGAGTAGACCTACACCTGGAAACAAAATAAACAAAACCCTCTAGGATATTGAGCTCCCTTGAGCTGACAATTATGATGTCAAACAAGATATTACCTTGATCTAACCTCGACATGGTGGTGTATTGTGCCGCGACATCCATTCTCGCCGCCTGCGTGTCCTTCACAAACAAGCTTCATTATTTATGTAGGTATCTATAAATATAAACTTACAAGTATTACCCACATAGTAATACTCGTAGGTAGCTACTTTACATTAATTATTTAGGAACTTAATTACTTTTATTGGTGTGATTATAGTATGTAGGTACTTCACTTATCTATTTAAATGAGAATTATGTATATGTGTATGTATAATGTAGGGATTTCCATAACAGTACAAGAAGCAGTCGGGGTAGCCCCCGGTACCTGAACGTTGTATGGCAGCTGGACCTCGTCCCACTGGTAGTACCAGGGCTGCCAGTCGGGAATGGAGCCCATGCCCTCCTCGCCCGAGCCGAACCGCTCGCAGAACGCACCGAACTGCGGCGTCGTGTGCCCGCACCGGTGCGGGTCGTGGAAGCCCACGTAAAGGAACCATGGCCTAGGAACAAGCGACCCTCAACTAATACACTATTTATATTATATAATGTTAGGTAGATAGAGCGTCCCCACTGACGGCCATTCGCAGGCTTAGGTATTATACTAACTTAGGGAATTGTGTAGCGAAATTTTTTTTCTCTCATCTAACAAACATTTTCTACCAAAACGTAGGTAGGTAACTAGTGGAATAAGAGAAGACATGCTGCGGAACTAAGAAAAAAGAGATAATTTGTTCCCACTGATAACTAAACAATAATACGTAAAAAGTATTGCCAGTCGTTTTCGCAATAATTTCATCATCCGTTACCAGTGGGAACTGGGAACGCATGCAAAAATGTGGTATAGTTCTCATTTATGCGCAAAAGTTATGTCGCAACTATAAGTAGTATTGTCTACTTTAATAAGGATATAAACGTTGTCTGATGGTACGATACCGACTTGCCGGACTCGTTAGCCTGCCGCAGGAACTGCCTGGCGAGCAACTTGACAAACGTGATGTTCCGGCCGACCTGGTTGATGTGGTGGTTCTCCTCCGTCTGCTCATAGTCGAACTGGAACGCGTCCGCGGGACCCACGTGCTTCTTGCCTATTATACCTGCCCACGGAGACAAACACTTAATTTATAGTATTATTATAAGGTATTTTTTCCGTCTGTCAATAGTATCTCATGAACTGGGAAAGCTAGACAATTAATTTTTTGACGGATGATGAATTATTGATTTTATTAGGCGTTACTTATCGGAACTCCATATTCATGAACTATATTGAATATTTAACTAAATTAATATTTAGTTTTTAGTTATATAAGATAGGTAATTAATTGGCTGAGTAAATAGGTAGGTGGTATAAATAATTTACGCTAACGAGTATTAGGTAGGTTTGAACGATTGGAAATTATATTTATTATTATTATAGATAAGTCTGATACAGCAGTAGGAACATTTAAGTTGCGATACAATTGTAAGTTACCTAGGTACCATAACTAAGTAAGTATTTTCACTCAGGACTCTAGGCACATAACTCCTAGGTACACACAGTTTTTCGCAACCCGCTCGCCCCTCCCTCGAACGGTTTTCAAAAAAGTCGTGTTGGTATTTGCAAAAAAAATTGGCCACCCTGTATATAAATAACTCTTAAATATACCTAATTCTAATTCATTCTTTGAGAAAAATCTATGTATAATATGTATGTATTTACAAAAGAAAAATAAATATAAGTAGTATATCCGTTGTCAAGTCACCGTAACACAAGCTTAGCAGCTTACCACGAGGCTAGATGGCGCTGTGTGTTCGTCACAGGATTTATTTATTATTATTTATTTTATTATTAATTATCTACCTACCTACTCTGTCAAAATATTTTTAGAATAAACGGATATATTAAGTATAAGTAGAGGTTTTCGCGTACCTTTTTTGGTAAACAATAAGACATTAATACAAATAGGTAGGTAAACATAAATTTTCGACGTTCTCCCTAAAAATATATTTTCTAGAATGCCTATGTCACAGCCTATGTGCCGGCTCTGATGGTCATTTTATGGTTGAATGATGTAGGGAGTTTTTGGCGGGAATGCGTTGAGGAGATGTGTTATTAAATTTTCATTTTTGTGAAACTTAGTTCAAATGCGTGTAAATTGTTTAATTTCGGGGGCATATTAATCAATTTAGTTTCGTGAATTTGTACAAGTGTAAATAAAAGTGAAAATCAAAACATGGATTTAGCTTAGTGTTGTCTCCAAAGCTCCGTGAACAAACATTGTAAAAAATGGCCCCCTTTTTACAATGATTCCCTCGACTTGACTTTAACTATGACGACTTGACTGTTACGTTCAATGCAAATAACTTGCAAATATTAATAATACTTGACACTGGCAAAAATCCGAATGGAAAAGCCATTTTAAAGAAGAAGAAGAAGAATGATGTAGGATGCAGATCAATTCTACAAAATCACACTTATTAGATAGAACTTCTAAGGAGCATTTATGCTAAATCGGTCGGTAGAATTCTACGTACGAGTATTTCTTACGAACACCTAAATGAAAATGACTTAAAAAAACTTTACAAATGCTTCTTATTATGTAAATAATATTTTTTGTTTATGATCTTGTTTTTTAATAATCAGTCGTAGGTAGGTATACTAAGAGACCTAGTAAAAGAAATATGAACTTTTTGTTTTTGTACAGTTCTCTCGAACGCATGTATGTATAATTAAGTAATTCCCACAACTTTTTGGATAGGTAGGTATATTCAGTCCCACTAATACGTAGAAATATAATATCTTCTATACTCACTACTTACAAGAAAGGAAGAAAGGACAAAAAGTCTGTACTTGGAAGTAAATTAAAAAAAAAAAGCCCAGACAAAATTATAGTACAATTTGTAACGGGTATGCCCTTTTAATCCGAAAGGGGGTTGTTCTAGCTTGGTAGCTAATAAGAATAACAGATAAAGCTCCCAGATAACGGTTGTCTTTTACGTTCCTTTTATTGATATCTCACCTGTGTAGACTCCGTTGTGCCGCAGCAGGTTGGGCAGGCTGGAGACATTGTCGAACGAGTTGAAGTGATGCACTCCCTGGTGCAGACCGTACATGCCATTCTGATGGCTCGGGCTGCCCGTCAGCAGCGCCGCGCGGCTGGAATATAACGCAGAAATACTTCATCATCCTACATCCGTAAACACACGCAGGGCAAAGTTACACCACATGATTATTTAATAACTAGTGGATACAGCTAGGGTATCATTTGATGTCATGGGTACTGTAACTGTAGTGTAGATTAGGTAGGTTTTACGAATAAATGGTTTGCACATTTCTGTTGCCAGAAGACTCGGAAGCGGTGACGTACGGACGGACGTCCCTACAACTAAGTGCAATTTATTCCTACTTATTATAACTTATTCCAGCCCTAAGCTTATCCGCTGTACAGTGGCCTTATACACCATTTCTTAGCGAATAACGAAATCGGACATTTTTTTTTGTATGAAATTGACATATAAGTTCGCGAAAAATCACGTGACTCGATAATAATGTTGTCTAGGACTGCAGTAGCCGTTAGTAGTAGTAGTAACGTACCTCGGCGAGCAGCTACTGACGGAAGTAAACGCGTTGTTGAAGATGACTCCTCGCCTTGCGAGAGCGTCTATGTTCGGTGTCTGGCATATTTTGTTTCCATACGCTCCGAGTTCGAATCCACCATCGTCGGCTAAGTAAAAAATAAATTTTTCATCTCTCCTGTTCGGAAAGTTTAACTTTCATAGGTAGATAGCCGGGTTGAAAGTGGCTCATTTCATCCCTAGGGTGGAAAGTTAACTTCATTTCTTAATTAATGCAACCATTTGACACATCTTTCTTAGAAATACTAGGAGTTCGCCCCGAACTGAGACCTCACGACCCCCCCATCTCCCCATCCCCCCTACTGATCCGGCTCATCTTCGAACTCATAAATTCTACTGACCTAAACTACGCGCACACCAAAATTCATGAAGATCGGAGCTACGATACTCAAGTTATCGTCGAACAAACATACAAAGATACAAGCGCCAGGCCCATCTACACTGGACCTCACTCGCTTCGCTCGTTCGGTCAATTACTAGTAGTTCGCCCCGAACTGAGACCTAACGAGAATCCATTTACAGAGATTTTATTTTTTGTAGGATTTTAACACCAACAGCTTTATTTTTTTTACAAAATAGGAATTATAATTAAACGAATAATATAACGAAAGACAAGAAAAACGATACCATAACACGAATTATTTCCGAATTACGACAATCGCCCACAATTTGTAACATAATCATGAATTATTTACATTGAACATTAATGGACGTTTAATTCCCTACAAAAATGTCAGATCTTGGAGCATATATCGCAAGCAAACGCAACGATACCGCGATCTAGGAGGGATGTCGAGCGCCATCTATTGACAAATTTTTAGAACTTGATTTTTTTCTTTTTTGCACCCCCTATCTCCCCAACCCCCCTACCGATCTGGCTCATCTTCGAACTCATAAATTCTATGGACCTAAACTACGCGCATACCACAATTCATGAAGATCGAAGCAACGATACTCAAGTTATCGTCGAACAAACATACAAAGATACAAAGATACAAGCGCCAGGCCCGTCTACACTGGACCTTACTCGCTTCGCTCGTTCGGTCAATCAAATACAAGGAGTTTTCGGCGGGAACTCGTTGAGAAGATGTGGTGCTAAATTTTCATTTTTGTGAAACCTAGTTCAAATTCGTGTAAACTAGTAGTTCGCCCCGAACTGAGACCTCACGAGAATCCATTTAAAGAGATTTTGTTTTTTTGTAGGATTTTAACACCAACAGCTTTATTTTTATACAAAATAAGAATTATTATTATTAAACGAATAAATATAACGAAAGACAAGAAAAACGATAACATAACAAGAATTATTCCTTGGTTACTACAATCGACCACAATTTGTAACATTCCCTACAAAAATGTCAGATCTTGGAGTATATATCGCAAGCAAACGCAACGATACCGCGATCTAGGAGGTATGTTGAGCGCCATCTATTGACAAATATTTAGAACTTGATTATTTTCTCTTTTTGCACCCCCTATCTCCCCAACCCCCCTACCGATCCGGCTCATCTTCGAACTCATAAATTCTATGGACCTAAACTACGCGCATACCAAAATTCATGAAGATCGAAGCAACGATACTCAAGTTATCGTCGAACAAACATACAAAGATACAAGCGCCAGGCCCGTCTACACTGGACCTCACTCGCTTCGCTCGTTCGGTCAATTATTTAATTTCGGGGGCATATTAATCAATTTAGTTTCGTGAAGGTGTACAAGTGTACTGAAAGTGAAAATCGGTTCAAAACATGGACTTTAGCGTAGTCTCCAAAGCTCCGTGAACAATTATTGGAAATGGCGGCCCCGTTTTACAATTATTCCCTCGACTTGACTTTAACTATGACGACTTGACTGTTTCGATGCATATAATAAGCGGTCTGAGACCGATATGGGCAACTTATAACAGCCAAGGTCAACAAAATATTAATACTTGACACTGGCTAATTTCCAAATGGCCAGAATCGGTTCACAATCGTTAAGAAATAAAAAATGATTTACGTTACTGACAGATGTCTCGTGTCAACGTCAAGACGTCATTTTCGTCTGCGATATATGTATGTGCAAAATGTAGCAAAAAATATTATGATAAAACCACACTTCCGTCCGTACTTAATTGAAATAAGCATCATCCATCACATTGCCCAATAAATAAAGACTGAAGAAATATCAATCTTTAAAATAAACGATGTATGACAGATGAAACTACATACCCGAGGTACTAATGGTTGACTGAACAAGATAATGAAACCATATAGGTACCTACTTTATCAAGGATACGACTAATAAATTACACTTACCGACTAGTAAAAGTACGTTCCGAGGCTTGTCTGATAACACGGTTGTAGTGATAAATAAACACAACAGTACCACGTAAGGAACAGCCGGCGAAATCGCCATTGTTTCTCAGAGGTCGGAACCGATACGAAGTGTGCCCCAAGTGAAGGTCGCGGATGAGTTGACGTGTCGCTCGGAAACAACAAGTGTTGACGCTCTGTAATCTCCGCCTGGTGCCCTAGTTACTGACCGGTTCTACTTGCCACCATTATTTGAAAAACCACGTACATTGCGTCATGGCGGGAAGGAAGAATATCTTGTACCTTTTCGACGTCGATGGCACCCTAACTAAACCACGACAGATAATCACTGAGGAACTAAAGAATTACCTTTTAACTAAAGTTTTGTCCAAGGTACACATTGGATTGGTCAGTGGTTCAGATTATCCTAAGATAGTGGAGCAAATGGGAGGAGAAGATGTTGTTACCAAAATTGACTATGTGTTCTGTGAGAATGGATTAGTTCAGTACCGAGGTGGAAAGCTGATCAGCTCAGAAAGCATTCTCGGTCACTTCGGTGAACACAAGCTCCAGAGAGTCATCAATTTCGCCTTGGGATACATGTCAAAGTTGGAACTCCCTGCAAAGAGAGGTACCTTTGTGGAGTTTAGATCTGGCATGATCAACATCTGCCCTGTTGGTCGCTCCTGTAACCAGGCAGAAAGAGACCAGTTTGTAGAGTTTGATAAACATCACCAAGTAAGGCAGAAGTTTGTAGATGCTCTACAAAATGAGTTCGGAGAGTCCGGTCTGATGTTTGCACTTGGTGGCCAGATTAGTGTGGATGTCTTCCCCAAAGGATGGGACAAAACATTCTGTCTTAAACACATTGCTGACAATAATTTTGACGAAATACATTTCTTTGGTGACAAGACTGAACCTGGTGGCAATGACCATGAAATTTACAATGATTCCCGAACTATCGGCCACAAAGTTATATCTCCTGATGACACTAGGCAACAACTGAATAGCAGTATCACTGTATAAAGATGCCTCTTTTTTAAATATTACTCGAAGTATGTTAAAAATAAAATATTTAAAAAACACAAGTTAAAATTAATGTTTTCTTAAAAACTCATAAAGTGAACCCCTGATAAATGCCAACATTACAGATTTCTTCACTGATAGTAAAACTGATATTCATTGAGTCATAGTGTTTTTATTTTAGAACAAATGATAATTATGCTCTGTAGTATTATTTATTATATAAACTTTCTTACAATTTAATATAATTTATTTATAAGGCACAAAGTACACCTGGGACTAAAAGAATATGCCTACAGTACATAAACCCTGCCTTGTTCTAATGTCGTCTTAGATAAGATCTTAGCTTAGACGATCATCACTTACCATCAAGTGAGAAAGTAGTCAAACACTCATTTATCATCATGTATAATAAATAAATTACAGAAACCTGTATAAAAATAATTGCAACATTTCATCTAATCCAAGCACAATAACAATTACATATCAACAACTGATTTAAAACATGTAAAAAGTAGAGACTGCTTTATATCACTGAGTCAATAGACACCTTATATCTATGATGTGTTTTGTGTAAATAATAATGGTAAAATTTTTAATTCTAAAGTTATCAATGGCCCTCATACAATGGTTTTCTCTTCTCTATAAATGATATCATGCCTTCTTGCCGATCTTTAGTTGGAATGTTAATCTCATAGAACTTCTGTTCCACTTCATAGCCATCCTTGATGCTGAGCTGAATGCCTTGGTTGACAGCTTGCTTGGCACAACGCAGGGCAATGGGAGCATTTGGCAATATCTCTCTAGCCAAGTCTAGTGCTTTCTCATAGGCTGCATTTTTAGAGCTATTCTGAGGAACAACATGGTTCACTAAACCTGAAATTTTAAGGGTATATTTATTACTTTTAATTAAATTATTTATTTACTAAGATTACAAGTTGTCTTGTAATTTGATAATTTACCTAGGTTCTTAGCTTCGTTTCCACCAATAACTCTTGAAGTAAATATCAGTTCCTTGGCAATGTTAAGATGGACCGCACGTGGCAGTCTCTGGGTGCCTCCAGCTCCAGGGATCAACCCTCTGCCTGTCTCGACGAGACCGAGCTTGGCGGTTTCCGCAGCGACCCGTAGGTCGCACGCCAACGCCAGCTCCAACCCGCCACCGACAGCGACGCCTTCCACTGCAGCTATAGTGGGCATCGGCAAGTCTTCTATTTCTATAAAGGCTCCTCTCAACCTTCGGACAAACTTTGCTACTTCTTCATCAGACATTTTAAATCTCTCTTTTAAATTTGCTCCTGAAAATGATATTATATGTATGTAGTAATTGTTTTTAAACTAAGTAGAACTAGGTAGAACTAGCAAATAATCTCACCGGCACAGAATATTCCGGGCACCATACTGTGTAGGATGACAACGGAAATCTTGTTGTCCTCGCGGATGATCCGATTGACCTCCTGCATGGCATCGAGCAGGTGAAAGCTAAGCGCGTTCCGCTCGCGCGGACTATTGAGTCCGTATATCGCGATGCCGCGGTCGGCGCCACTCAGCCTTTCGAACACGACGGGGCTCGCGTTCGCCTGCAGACCGCTTGTTGCTGTTGCTAACCACCGAATACTTCCCGTTTTATGACATAACGGTCTTACTACACTACTTAGTCTTGGAATTAACATTTTCGGCACCTATATTTTTCCTGAATGTATTAATTTTAAACCCAAATTCTATCACACTAAACTCAATTTCTTCTTTACCTAGCTAGTTCGAACATATATATATAGTTTGTGGTTCGTACCTATCAAATGATTTTTATGAAATTCAATGTAATTGGTAAGTAACTTATCTTTCTTATCACCAAATTGATAAAACTCTATCAAAACAAAACTATTTAAAAAAAAAATTAATTCTGTAGGGTACCCGAAAAACGTGGAACGAGAAGTTTTCGTGTTTTGGAGTTTTGGCGGGAATGCGCTGAGGAGATGTGTTGCTAATTTTTCATTTTTGTGAAACTTTGTTCAAATGCGTGTAAATTGTTTAATTTCGGGGGCATATTAATCAATTTAGTTTCGTGAAGGTGTACAAGTGAAAATCGGTGCAAATCATGGACTTTAGCCTAGTGTTCTCTCCAAAGCTCCGTGAACAAACATTGTAAAAAATGGCCTCCTTTTTACAATGATTCCCTTGACTTGACTTTAACTATGACGACTTGACTGTTTCGTTCGATGCAAATAATCTGCAATTATTGATAATACTTGACACTGGTAAATGTCCGAAAGGAAAAGCCATTTTAAAGAAGAAGAAGAAGAGGAGAAGTTCTCGTGTTTTGGAGTTTTGGCGGGAATGCGTTTAGGAGATGTGTTGCTAAATTTTCATTTTTGTGAAACTTAGTTCAAATTGTTTAATTTCGGGGGCATATTAATCAATTTAGTTTTGTGAAGGTGTACAAGTGAAAATGAAAGTGTAAATCGGTGCAAAACATGGACTTTAGTTTAGTGTTCTCTCCAAAGCTCCGTGAACAAACATTGTAAAAAATGACTCCCTTTTTACAATGATTCCCTCGACTTGACTTTAACTATGACGACTTGACTGTTTCGTTCGATGCAAATAACCTGCAAATATTAATAATACTCGAGGCAAATGCCCGAAAGGAAAATCCATTTTAAAGAAGAAGAAGAAGTTCTCGTGAATGATTTTATTTTGAGAGTTCAGGGACTTTTAGGAACCAGGGGAGATTTCTAACATAATTTTAGAAAATTAATATAAAATTCAAATAAAATGACGTGTATAAAAAAATATTATCTTGACTTTCCCCATAAATTATCTTAGAAGACAACGAAAACGAGACAAGGCTGTATCCGCTAAATATCGTTCACTTCCTCCTGTGAGGTAGGAGCAAATAAAAGAAAAAAAAGTTAAGTAAAAACATAACCTCACTTTAGTTAAAGATTTATGATATTTTGTAATTTCATACGTTAGTATCTACCTATATAGTTTGTGGTAATTTAAAACCAAACAAAACAGACATTTTATTCTCTTGGATTGATAACATCAATATCTAGAGTATTAGAATAGTCTTTTATATTTACATATTTAAATACGACATTTATTTTTGTAATGTTAAGTACACCCTGATACCTACGTATAGAAGTACAATCAGCTGTGATGATGAAGTTCCGATCCCGTGAAAACCCCGAAATATCGGGATAAAAAGGAGCTTAAATGGTTTAATCTAGATTTACAGCTGTCTCCATACTTAGTTTCATCGCAATCGGTTGAGTAGTTTTTGCTTGAAGGATGACTAAACACGTTTGCTTATTACACGAACTTTCACATTTTAGAGTAAATTAAAAACTACATAAAATTGAGGAGTGCCTTATATTTTCAGATTGAACATGACACAAGAAGTGTACTGCTGCCACCTAGATCCAATCACAGACACAGTTTTAAAGGTATACCTTTTTAGGAATGTCCAAAATGTAGAGGCGATTCGGACTAACATAATCAGTGGTGCGTGGAGTTGTGCTATTGTAAAACCTAGTCTAATACTAGACCCCTTTCAAATAGCCGTAGCAGCCAACAAGGCAGCCATTGCAAAGAAGCAGAAAACTATGGTTACAAAAACTGTCTATGCTGAGATACTGTTCAATCTTTCTTTATCCAAGAATATAACACAAAGTCTAAATAAATTTGGTGTTGAAAAAGACCGTAACATGTTAGTCTGTTTCTTGATAACTCCCGAGCTAGATGTGAGTGAAGAGATCCTGCCACAGATCGAGGGTGAACGGTGCAACTTGGATGAACTGCTCACACTCGCTAGCATGAAGGACATTAACCAAGTGTACAAGCTGAATAATGTGAACAAAAACCTACTTGATGTTGTAATCAGTAAGATAGTAACAAAGAACTTCATATCGCATTAGAAACATGTTGTTTTATTGAAACAAGATCAATTCAATCATTATTTTATTTAACAACAACAATATTAAGTATGTAAAATGTACACTATAATTTATACAATATGTAAAAGCGAATAATCAATCAAATTATTTAATAATTCATTACAAAATAATCAATTGGCATTTGTCAGTTTTGTTCATAATAAGTGATAAAACCAGCATGTTGTGAGCTTCGAAGATATAAGATGTAAATGAAATGGACTCAACATGACTGGTGAGCCCAATTTCTTGTGTAGTAGTAAACTCACAACATGATGGCTTCACTCTCAATTTAATAATTTGTTCAATAACATAATCATTTATCTATGTTACATGATTTATTTGTTGTTACACTGAAATGCTGCTTTTACCACCTTAAATTACCGGTTTAGGTGTTAGACAGTACATAACACATGCATATTTCATTAACTTAAACTATACACAGGTCATTTGACATGATCATACATGTGATAAATGGCATCTTTTAACAATATTACACTTAGGAACTTCACATAAGTAACTAATCACAACTGAAATTATAAGCTATTATTGTACAAGAGGGTGTCTGTCTATCAATATGAACAGGTGGTGAGGAACAGTCGGCACTAGGGACCTACACTACACGCTAGTCTAGTTCAGCTACAGATGAGGGTAGCACCGTGTGAACACTGGCTCCTCCGTCACTCCATGTACACTATTGTTTTATTCACTTACAATTACAATGTTCTTTCGTTTGGCAGTGATTCATTATCATTTATTTCTAATAATAGAATAGACACAGATGCAAGATAATCAGAAAACGAAACATATATTGAACTGTAGTTCCCAGTATTACAACATATTGAAATAAATGCTGCCGACTACATTACATACCTATTTACAAACAAATTACAAATATTAAAAACTTACAAATTAATTTTATTTGGCTAGATTGCTCATGAAATTGATGTTATCATTATCAAACTAATAAGTCGCAAATTTACATTAAAATTAAGCTGCCTTTCATCATTATTAAAACACCGAGCATGCCACAAGACAGTCTAATGTGGTCCTTATTCCAAGGGATTAAAGTTGAAGCCTGCGCTTGCGGCTTCTCTCTTTGTCATCTACATCTATTAAATTATTATTAAGACATTCTACATAAAACCAGTAAAACAATCTGACATTATTATAAGGCTTTGTGGTAATGGACATTGACTACTGGTAATCAAACCACAATGACATAGTTATTCATTTCATTCTTTGGAAACATAGACTGAGAACCAGAAATGTACGGATTGTACGGGTTGTCAGCATATTACAGATTGAATAAGTGACTTTTGTTCTAAAAAAAGACTTTCAAATTCAAATGTTAATTTGTATGAATTTGACGTGAGATCAGAGAAATAACAGAGGAAATACTCTGATGATACAGAAGACTTATTCTTCACCTCCCTCCCTCTTGTATATTTCAACGTCTCTCTCTGTTATCTGTTATCAAATAGCGTCTCGTCCATTTTCGTTTCTCAGTTTACATTTGAAAAGAAACTGCAACAAATTATGACATTTTTAAGAAAAGGTTAAAGTGACCCCTTGTAAGTATAGCGATGTGAGAATAAAAGAAATGGTTAAGCGGGATAATAAGATAGTTGGTGTAGTGGACAAGTAGAAAGAAGTGCGACTATAAACGTAGAAGACTATTCTGGTAACTTTGATCGCGTCACAACGACGCCGGGCACCACTTCTCCTTACTTATTCGTTGGCCTACTTGCACAACGAGTAACTGAAAAAAAAAAATAAACACCTGTATGAATACTAATTTTTTGACACAGTTGCATTCGGCCCTCGAGGTCACAAACTTGGATTATTCATTAGACCAACATCATAAACAAGCCTTCAAAAAATCCCAGCTACCAGATTCAATACATTTGATCCAATACATTCAGACGACAAGTAAGTTAAGTTATTTTCAGATGTCCTACAAAATCATGTCTTCTTCTTATACAATTTGTAACGGGTATGCCCTTTTAATCCGAAAGGGTTGTTCTAGACGTCTAGGCGAACACCTTTTGTTCTAAGACTTTTAAAAATTCAAACTTTATTTTTGAAAATTTTGAGATAGTTTCACTGAAAAAACAGCTGCTTTTGAAAATAAAGGTAATTGAAGTTTTAATTGTAAACCATCAAACTAAATAAAAGGACAACATAAGATCAATGACCTCGAACTCTCAGAAACAGCTGATTTAAACTTTATACCTAAATTTTTCGAAAAGTACTTCGAATTTCTAAAAGTCGTAGAACAAAAGTTGTTCGCCTAAACGTCTGGAACAACTTCCTTTCGGATTAAAAGGGCTTACCCGCTACACCTTGTATATGTTTAATAAAATTAAAAAAATGCCTATTTCTCGTGGTTTCGGCAGAAGTTTCTAATGAAAGAAAAATATATATCGATATTGCCGCGGGACCGGGACTTACGCAATTGAAATTGCAAGTATAGTCGTTAAATAAAAATATGTTATTCAAAATGATACATCGTTAGTACAAGTAGGTACGTCTCGGCGCCTCGTGCCAGCATTCGTCGGTCAGTCACGTCTTTCGTCCTCAACCTACGATTTTTTTATAACTTCCACGGAGGGTGTACCTATATAGGTTTAGCTCCATTATACTAATATATTTACCTATATGAGTGAGTGTCACCGACTCTCGGCGACGTACACCGTCACCGTCGAGTCCTTGGAGCCCACACCGAGCGCCACCCTGCAACACACGACACTCGGTCAGTACCGCGCATCACCGGCCGGACGTATCACAGACGGCGGCACGTATAGATAGAGACGTTACTTGTACGGATGGAAGGCGAGGCAGGAGACGGGGCCGATGCGCGCCGCCATGAACCCCTCGTGGAACTTGATCGTGTTCAGCGGGGTGCCCTTCAGGTCGTAGATGGAGATGGTCTGGTTGTCGGCGCCCGTGGCCACGAGGCTGGCGGCGGGGTGCACGGCGGCCGCGGCCAGCGGGCCCGGCGCCGTCAGCGACAGCGTGTCCCGCAGCGCGCGGGCGTCCGTCACGCGCACCGCCCCGCCCGCCCACACCGCCACCAGCGCGGCCAGGTCCGGCCGCAGGCACAGCGCCAGGCAGGCGCCGCCGCCCGCCCCGCCCGGGCCCGCCAGCGTCGCGACCGCCCGCCCGCTGCGCTCGTCCCACAGCCGCAGCGCGCCGTCCGCGAACCCCGCCGCCAGCGTGGCCCCGTCGCGGTCCAGCTGCGTGACCGCGTGCTCCGTGCCCGTCGCCAGCTCGCCGGCCAGCAGCTCCGAGCTCGTGTCCCACAGCCGCACGACGGCCGCGTGCCCCGCGATCGCCAGCGAGTGGCGCCGCCCGCACCACGCCAGCGAGATGCCGGGCTGTCCGCCGCCCGAGCCCTCCGCGCCGACGCCCGCGCCGTCCACTGCGAGAGGAACGGACGCACGTCACTATCATAGTCGACGTCGGTGTAGAGAATGGAAATAGAGCGACGGTACGAGATGCGATACGTACGGTGATGATCCTGTCGCCTGTTCTTGTTGTTGCCGAGCCGGTCCTCCGACGAGGAGAACTGATCGGACACCAGCTGGGCGAGACCTGGAGGAAGGAAGATAAAGACGATCACATAGAGAACGTCCGGCCGTATTCGAACAGGAAGCGATCGGGAACGTGACACTGACTGTATAGCGGCTGGGCGGGCGGCGGGCGGTAGGCGGGCGGGCGGCGCGTGGGCAGCGCGCGCCAGGCGGCCAGCGCGCGGGGCCGGTCGGGGCGGAAGATGGCGAGGTCGCCGCGCGGGGAGGCGGCGGCCAGCAGGCGCGCGGCGAGCCAGCGCGCGGCGCCGGCGCGGCCCCGCCAGCCGGCGCCGGCCGGCAGCCGCGCGCCGGAGCCCCACTCGAGCACGGCGAGCGAGTCGCGCGCGCCGACCGCCAGCGCCTGCGAGTAGGGGTGGAAGGCGAGCGCGGCGGGCGGCGCGCCGAGCCGCGCGGTCCACGCCGCCGCGTCCAGGCGCTGCGGCCTGGCGCCGCGGAGCGCGGCGGCGCCGGCGCGCAGCGCGCGGTTGCGGGAGCGCGTCCAGGCGCGCTCGTGCGCCGGCCCGGACTCGGGGTCGGCCTCGGCCGCCGCGAGCCGGCTGAACGCGCCCGCCGCCCACTCCACGAAGCACGTGCTCACTATCGGCTTGCGCGTGCCCGGACTGTGACCTGCACCGGAATATTATATCGTTTCATTACTCATTTATTTATTTCATCGTTATCGATTATATGACTAAGTTACACCAAAATTATGCTCGAGGAGCGGTGAGCCAAATATAATGTATTTTCGGTGAACTTTTAAACTTCCACGATTCCTTTTCCTTAACATTATTAGTTCGAAATTCTAATTCGAAAACTCCCGGGAACCTCTCCGGGACCACGGGCGCGGTGTGATTCGTTTGCCGAAACGTCGGGGAAATTTTAATTAATAATATTTTAAATAATACGTGTCCTGACGGGATCTAGATCTGAAATTATAATAATGCTAAGGTCTGTCGAACGTACTAGAGTTAGAAGAGACCGAGTCTCGATCCCGTGAAGCCGCCGCCGCCGACTTGTCCCGGTCCCGATCTCGCGACGATACGGAGTCCTCCGAGATCGTGTGCGGGAGACCGGATTTACCGCGACGACCTGCATACGTCATAATAAAATTATTTTGATAAATGAATTCGAAATCCGACAGTTTTTTCGGCTCTGACGGGAGTGCACTGTCTCGGAAGGTCAGGGCGCTTTCCGTCGCCCCGGTCATGGTACCGTAGATCCTATTTTCTTTCCAAAGATCGTTTTGGAGAAATTCAGATGAAGGAGACACGTAAATGCTTCTAACAGTCGCTCGAGAATGAGGAACTAAATGTAGCGAAGGCTAAATATTTGGCTAGCAATACCACAGATTCGACATTTAAATCCTAGACAGTCATATGGTCAAGGGGAAAGAACAGAACCAGACGGATGAAGCGCAGACCTCGGGTACTTAAACCCGAGGTCTGCGCTTCATCCGTCCGGCGACATCGACCGAGACGTCAAGTCTCGCATATCGGCAGCTCGGGCTAAGGGGCGAGAGTTAATCGGTGTCATTTGTGACACCGATTAACTTTGTGATCCGAAGGGACAGGTCTATAAAACCATCATTAGACTTGTCCTTTCGTATTTATTTATTTCATCATTATTGATATGACTAAGTTACACCAAATTTATGCTCGAGGAGCTGTGAGCCAAATATAATGTATTTTCGGTCTGCGACTTTTAACAACCCATATAAGCCTAGACCTGTGCTAGGGTATGTTAATATGCTAATATTGACCTCGTTTTATAATAATAGTGTTTGACGCGAAAAAGCTCACCGCATGCACATGCTTGTTAGTATATTATATGGTATATATTATATAATATAAATGTATAAAAATGAAAACACATACCTACCTACTTTATAAACTAATAAAAATAAATATTACAATATATAAACATAATTAAATATTATATATAATTAAAATTTGGAATAACATAAAATATAATCTGATGCTAATTAATATAACTGAGTTATCCTTCCGTATACCTCCACGCTCTCCATAACTTATCAAAAGTATGTAAATCTACATTGATAAGCTTGCTAGTGGCCCTTCCTTTTATGTTACTGCAAGTACTGTCTCGTATAAAATTGCACAGTATTGCATTTTAAGTTTCCACAATAACCTAGCAAATAAGCGGAACCGATTCCACAAGACGTAAGTCATACCGTGGGTGTGTTCGTGGGCGGCGTGCGGCGAGGGCGGCAGGCTGGGGGCGGGGGCGGGGGCGGGGGCGGCGCGGACCTCCACCACGGCCGTGGCGCTGTCCACCTGCGTGGCGACGTACTGCACGATGTCGGCCGCCATCTGCGCCACGAGCGGGTCCGGCTCCCGCGCCATCGCCGTCACCACGCTCCAGATCTTCATGTAGACGGAGCCGAAGCCGATGGAGGGCAGCGCGAGCGCCAGGTGGCGCGGCGTGCGCGCGGCGGCGGCGGGGCGCGCGGCCGCCAGCGCGTCTAGCGCCGGGTCCACGCCGCCCGCGCCGGCCGCCTCGCGCTCGGCGCGGCGTCCGCGCTCCTGCAGGTACACCGCGATGAAGTGCTGCTCGAACACCAGCACCGGCCACTGCAGCGCGGCCAGGATCTCGGCGCGCACGATCGCGCTGGCGTCGCGGGGCAGCGCCGCCGCCAGCTGCACGCCCACCTGGTGGTCGATGGCGTTGGCGTGGTCGGTGCGCGGCGCCTTCTCGGAGGCGGGCGGCGCCGCCAGGAACGCGGCGAGCGCGTGCGCCGCGGCGGCTCGCAGCGCGGGCTCCTTGCGCCCGAGCAGCGGGAACAGCTTCTCGTGTGCGAGGTCCCTGACGCCGGCCCAGCGCGCCGCCTCGTACCCCCGCCACAGCCGCGCTAGCGCCACGCACGCCCACACGCCGCCGCCGCCCGGCCCGGCCGCCGCCTCCAGCCCTAGCGAGATCATGCTCCCCTGTAAGGCCGCCTCCTGTCCGCCGCCGTACCCGTCCACGATCCCCGCCAAGACGAAGGCCGCCAGCTCCCGGTGTCGGGCGTCGACCGTGGAGTCGCCGAGGACGGCCAGGAAGTACTTGTGTCCGCGAGCGTTCACTAAGTCCACCTGGCAACTCTGTAGACGAAGGGACGATTCGGAGTTTTAGAATCGAGGTGATCGCTGAACGAATCGTTCGGCGATCGGCGACGATAGTTTTAGTGTACTGACCGGGTCGACGGCGATGATGCGCGCCCAGATGTAGACCATGGAGGCGCGCAGGTTGGGGGCGGAGGCCTGCAGCAGCTTCAGCATGTAGGGAAAGATGCCGACGTGAAGCACCTGGCGCACGGCCCACGCGCCCAGCGCCAGGAAACGGCAAAGCAGCTGCAGCGCGCGCAGGCGGTGCAGCGTCGACAGCAGCACCTGCAGCACCATGGGCAGTTGCTGCGGGGGCGGGCGTCGCACGCCGCCTCCACCCGCCGCGCCGCCCAGCTCCAGCCACACCTGGAACGCCTGCAGCTGGTCGCGGAAGAACGGCGTCGGCCGGTAGCGGTCCGGGGCCGCTAGCAGCGCCGGCAGCTGGGCCAGGGCCAGGTCCAGCGCGTGCTCCCAGGCGGCCCACAGCGGGTGCCGCGCCAGCGACGGCAGCGCGGGCCACGACACCGGCGTGCAGTTGTACGACCGCATGATGCGGTCCGCCAGCAGGAAGTTCCGGCACAGGCTGGCCGTCAGCAGGTCGGCGCGGAACAGCCGCTGGAACGTGTCGCTGGGCAGTGAGCTCCACGCGATGGTGTCCGTGATGGCGGTGAAGATCCAGTTGAGTTCACCGAGCATGGTGCGGCGGTCGCTGGCGGCGCCCGGCACCTTGTCCACGAGGTCCAGCAGCTGCGGCGGCGCGACGCGCGTGCGCTGCCGCAGCGCGAACCACTTCATGGCCATCTTGACGGGCGTGGTGAGGCAAGCCGTGAACAGGTCGGCCGGCAGCTCGGGGTTCATGGGCAGCGCCTGGCCGGCCGCGCAGGCCGCCAGCTGGATGCAGTTGCGGTAGGAGACGTGAGGCGCGGGCGGCGCGGCGCCGGGGCCCGCCTCGCCCCCCGCCCCACCCCCACCCCCGCCCGCCGCCGCCGCCGCTTCCCACTCGCGCTCGTGCTGATCCGCAAATATCTTGAAGAAAATAAATTCGTATAAAAAACTTATTTACTGATCATCGCCAATGAATCACTAACGACGAAACACCACACCACATGCTCATGGAATGCAGAACAGAGTTATCCAAAAGCGTTAAGTACTCTCCTGGAAGCCTGCAGCAGTCTAGACAGCTGGCTTTCCAGGTCTGCTGGTGGTACATCGACAGCGGGATGTACTGCTTGTGCGTATATAGCTACATGAGGACATACCTTGAAGTTGTCGATGATGACGCCCGCGTTGGAGCAGTCGTAGACGTAGAGCGAGGGCGCGCCCATCCAGGTCTGCAGGTCGTACATCGACAGCGGGATGTACTGCGTGTAGGCCTGCAAACACGTCCCGAGATGATGATGCATTACATTTTATTTAGATTTCACTCCCTTTTTTTCGTAAATAGCGAAAATTCAGCTGTAAATTTTGTCAACGCGGTCTCGCTAAAACCCCCTTGCGTTGCTTTAAGTATCAGTTCACTTCATTGGAAATACATATATAGGTACGTATCTGCCACTCACCCTATTGAACACCCATATTTCCCCTTGAGACGTCGGTTTGGGCACGCCGTGACCGTTGTAATGGAAAAGCACGCGCTCATCTTTGGCGTTGCGACGGAGCGAGCAGCAGAGTTTCTTTACCTGTTACATTCTCTTTAGTAAATATGCGTGTGAAAAATTGCAGTATGTATACATTTATTGAACCTAGGTGCCTACACTTCTCATCAAAAAAATCGAAACAGTACTACAATAACTATTGGATGGGATGAGTTATAGTTATTTTATTTCCTCTTGTACAGCATGACAGCAGTCATTAGAGCCCGAGGAGGCAATACGAGATTTATTTATTTATTTATTTAACTAAGATTCTACAGTCAATACAATACAATATTACTTATAATTAATACACTAAACTTAGACCAAATTGAAACTTCATTTTGTAGTTTGAGCTTGTAGCTCAAGATATTGAATAAATATTTTTCTTACACTTCTTTTTACGTGTTTACTTCTAAAATTTCTCAAATTTTTCTTTAAGGGTAAAATCGTACCTGTTGGACTAAACATGATAGCTAAATACATTAAAATTTAATTTGAAACATTAATATTCGTTAAACGTTACCTTATAATATCCACAACAAACTGGCATTATTATAGTTTTATTTGTTTAATATAAGAATAATTAAACTCTTTGAAACTCATACTTCTGCTGAGGTGTTTCGATTTTTTTGATGGGAAGTGTATTTTCACACAACTAATAGGTATAAAAGGAAGTGTGGCGAAAGCCCACAGAACCGACAAGATGGCGTTTTTTGATATATATGAAGTCCTGAATCGCACTATCAACTTTCTTTTTGCGATATTTTGGCATTTACAACTTCCAACAAGATATCGTCGGACAGCGGTCTACTGCGGCGATAGTGTTCCAACATGAATGCACATCATCACTGGTGGGAATATTACAATTTTATATCTATGATTCTGAGAGAGTATAGTGACAGTGATAAATAAAAAAATAAAATAAAGCGCGTGGCCGATACTCTCCGGGACAGGGACTGAGGATCTGACGCAATATTACACTATATATGTTTATGGTACCTCATCGCTGGTGGGGTCTAGAGACTGCTTGTACCGCGCGCGTGGCTGCCAGCGCTCGTACTGCGACTGCAGCGCGTGGCCGATGCTCTCCAGCGCCTTGCTCGGTGACAGGGACTGAGGATCTGACACAACATTACACTATATGAACCACCAACATCATTGGTAACTTAGGTACTCCTCATAAATCTAAAATCATCATTCAGGTAATGTTCCCGGTTCCACTTTCAAATGTCAATATACTTTTAACTCTATATATCTCATAGTGAAAGTTATAGTAGCAAATTGTATACAAAGCTAAAATGGTATAAATTATCCTACTACATCACACAAATTCCGATTTTTCAGACCTAGATTCTAAAGATAGAGTGAGTAGGTATGCTAATATATGACTCACTTCCCCAAATGAGTTGAACCATGCTGGGCTGCGTGTGACTCACGCATCACAATGGTATTACCATAGCTCATTTATTCCAGTTTGTATGTGTAGGAACACCTTGATACTGACCTACAGAAAGCTTTGTGTTCAACTTATAAAACTGAAAATTACTTAGAAAATACTCTAGTAGAATTACCCATTAGTATATCTATATCTATACTAGCTGCGCCCCGCGGTTTCACCGGCGTAAGTCTCGTTCCCGCGGGAATATCGGGATAAAAGTAGCCTATGTATTAATCCAGGTCCCCAGCTACCTATATTCCAAGTTTCATCGCAATCGGTTCAGTAGTGTTTGTGTGAAAGAGTAACAACCTCGCATACATACATACATACTTACATACAAACTTTCGCGTTTATAATATTAAAGATTACGGATTTGACGTGACTGACTGATGGATCAGCCCAGATATATACTTATCATCTCATGGTAGGGCACTGAGCACCTCTATAAAATCTCGTTATACTATCGATTTATCTAAAATAATTTAAAAATTAAAAAACCGACTTAAAAAAAGAACAAAAAATAATTTAAAAATTTAAAAACCACCCAAAAAAAAAGAATTGATAAAAAAGACCAAAATAACCTCTACATACAGCGCCACCGACTAATTAATCTGTTTTATCATCTGAAGTCGGTCAATTTTACTGGCTTTATGGTTCCATATTGTACTTAGTTTGGAGTTTGCTGATGAGAAGGTGGTTTTAGGTGGCCCATCAATCTGTTCTTAGTTCTTTAGGGGTCTATTCTTTTTGGTAGAAGTCCAAAAACGAGTAATTTATTACATTCTGGGAAGCTATCCTGTCTATCATTCCGAAGATACTCATCAGATCCTGACCAAATTTTTATGGGACCACCACGGGGCTTCCACCTTTCCATTAAAAAAAGAACCATCTCAATCGGTCAAGCCACCTTTGAGTAATCGGTGAACAAGTGAATTGAATACAGGTTTTTCAGGAGCATTCCCGGTCCTTACCTCGAAGATCCTCATCAGATCCTCACCAAATTTTTATGGGACCACCTCGGGGCTTCCACCTTTCCATTAAAAAAAGAACCATCATAATCGGTCAAGCCACCTTCGAGTAATCGATGAACAAACATAAAAAAAAATTATACGCGACGAATTGAGAACCTCCTCCTTTTTTGAAGTCGGTTAAAAATTCAGTCTAAACATTTTACAGCAAACAGAAAAAATATTAGGAACTTTCCCATGTACTACAGTAGATACATCAGAGTAGGTATGTATGTATGTATACATACATACATAAGGTAATGACTTTTTAGATAAATTTTATACCTATGTACAGATAAGCCAACTTGTGCAAGTCATGACATTCTATCTACTGAAAAACTACTGTTTTAAGATTAATTTGGTCAATATAGGTATTGGATAGTTATTCAATATAAATAAATCATGTGACAAACACAAGGCGCCATCTAGCCCCGTGGTAAGCTGCTAAGCTTGTGTTACGGTGACTAGGCAACGGATATACTCCTTATATTTATTTTTCTTTTGTAAATACATACATATTACACATAGAAATACGACCAGACCTGATACAAATAATTATTTTTTAGCATAAATATTTACACCCAGCGGGAATCGAACCCGCAACCTTCTGCATTGCAGCCAAGCGTTTGCCTGACGCGCCACGGAGGCCGTCAAAATGTGTAAATACCAAATATAGGTATTTACATTAGAAATACCTATATTGAATCTATGTAATGTATTATAACTAGTATCTCAGTATTACATTTGTTTAGACAAAGCCACAAACCTTAAAGAGAGTGGTAATGAGCACTTCCAATTAGGTTCCTTCCCATGATGCAAGTTTTAAATGATAAATATTGTAAACCTTACCGATCCAGCATTCAAGTCGGGCACAGGGTTGTGTTTTGACAACATCCGGTGGGTCCACACCAACATTAAGGCACAGTACTAGCGCCACACAGTGAGTCTTGTACTGAAATCAGAATATCATTCTTGAATCATTTAGGACTTTAGGCAAAAGGGTTATGTTATTAAGATTTCCACACTATTCATGTCTTGAATATATAGTCAATTATTTTTGAAACATTGTAGGTAGGTGAAAATTAAAGGAAAACATGAAATTATTCTAGGAGAAAAAGATTTACTATTGGTAACAATATAAGGTAGGTACCATAATAAATATTGTTAACATACTTCTTCATGGTATGGATGGCTTTGTAATATGTATGTATACAGGGTTATGGGTTTCGAATCCAAAACCGTTCAGGGGGTGATTTTCCACATCAAAACGAATAACTTTTGTTCTACGACTTTTGGAAATTCGTTTTTTTTTTGCAAATTTTAAGGTTATATCTCACTGAAAAAAGACGACTGTTTTTGAAAATAAATTCAATTTAAGTTTTTATTGTAGTAGACCAAACTAAAAGAAAGGACATCTTAAGGTCAATGACCTCTAACTCTATGAAACAGCTGATTTTCAAGTAAACTTTACACTTAAAATTTTCGAAAACTACTTTGAATTTCAAAAAGTCGTAGAACAAAACTTATTCGTTTTGATGTGAAGAATCACCCCCTGAACGGTTTTGGATTCGAAACCCATAACCCTGTATATGATGGGGTTGGTAATACTTTAATCTCAGTTCCTGATAGTGTAATTATTATTTTTATCAAGTCCTTTCTCAGAATCACCAATAAAAGGATACTACCATTTAATTGAAATATCCTGTCTAATTTACAGTTTCATGTATGTACTGTTTTCTTTTATCTAAAAATCTTCAATATTTTTGAGTAGGTACTTACACAATGAGATGGTTTCAATAATCAGATTATTTTAACCAACAAAAAAAAACGCGATAGATACTTACTTGCAAAACTAAGTGGGTAGTAGAAAGAAAAATGCTTTGGATCCCAATTTTTTGAGTAATCTGATTATTATATATATTTACATACAATAGTAGGTATATTTTGAGTCAAGTTAGCGAATTTTTCAACAGTGTTGTTTTGAGATTCTGTCTGAATGAGCTCATGTGTGTTTGTTTTCGTTTGAAATGGAGTTACAACTTACGCAGTTTCATTGAGGGATTTGTTGATAAATGTCTTAAGACCTACCTTCTCCTTGACTCGCCATGAATGCTCAACGCGCTCGGGCGCCTTTATGGGCTCCAAGTAGCGAGGCTCGTCGTAAGCCAAAGGCACATCCCAGTCATCTACGTCGCTCGAACTATCACTATTGCGCTCGTTCTCATCATCACTGTTTTTATTCTCATCTTTCGCAATTAGATACGGAGGCATATCTGTCATTTTCACACAACACTATTGTACAGTCGCGTCAGTTCTTTTTCAGCGTTCAATATTCGCGACCAATACGGAAAAACATTTTCAAAATCTCACAAAATCATGTGCGCGTCCATTTTTCACCACATGGGAGAAATTGTTGTTGTTATTTTTTTTTTACTAAATGCAAAATCGAACAGGAGACCAATAGTAATTGTTTGCTTCGTTTGTTGTCAAAATACGTCCCGTCAAAACTGTTCAATAAGCGTTTGATCGTCTAAATAGGCATTTAACCTCAAAACACTATTTCTTCTTCTTCTTTAAAATGGCTTTTCCTTTCGGACATTTGCCAGTGTCAAGTATTATCAAAATTTGCAGGTTATTTGCATCGAACAAAACAGTCAAGTCGTCACAGTTAAAGTCAAGTCGAGGGAATCATTGTAAAAAGGGGGCCATTTTTTACAATGTTTTTTCACGGAGCTTTGGAGAGAACACTAAGCTAAAGTCCATGTTTTGCACCGATTTTCACTTGTACACCTTTACGAAACTAAATTGATTAATATGCCCCCTAAATTAAACAATTTACACGCACTTGAACTAAGTTTCACAAAAATGAAAATTTAGCAACACATCTCCTCAACGCATTCCCGCCAAAACTCAAATGCAAAAGACTTTGAATTTGAAAAGAATTGTGATTTCATTCTCTCATTTCATAAGTTGTGAACCGTGAAGGCCATTTGGAAATTAGCCAGTGTCACGAACAATTACATTTATGCAAGTGATTTGCATTGAAACAGTGAAGTCGTCGGTCGTAGTTGAAGTCAAGTCTAAGGAATCATTTGATACTACTTGTAGTAATATATACTCTAAGCATTTGATACTTTAGTACAACTTTAGTATCTTCTTACTAGTCTGTGATTATTTGTAAACACGGCGGCCATTACAAAGATTGTTCACGGAGCTTTGGAGACAACGCTAAAGTTCATATTTTGCGCCGATTTTCACTTTCATTGCACTTGTACACCTTATTTTTCATCAGCATAAGTCCCGTTCCCGCGGGAATATCGGGATAAAAAGTAGCCTATGTGTTATTCTCGGTATCCAGCTACCTAAATTCAGAGTTTTCTCGCAATCGGTTCTGTAGTTTTTGAGTGATTGAGTAACAAACAACTAAACATCCAAACACACCCTTTCACATTTATAATATTTTAGGATAATACCGCCACTGTTCACCAACAGACGTGAATTCGTCTATGGACGTTTCGTCGACAGGACCTTTCACCGTTCGAGGATCAAAGGGCCGCAGGATATTTCTAAGTGCCGCTGTGTAAAAGATCTCGACGGGAACCTGATATGCGAGGAACTCGCGGTGAAGGATAGATGGCGCTCTTATTTCCACGAGCTGCTTATTTATTCGTAAGGCAATACAGTTTGCTATATTAAGATAAAAATTAGAGATCTATTCTAAGTTGTTTCAGCCATTTGATAGCATCGTCGTCCAGGTTGATCAGGTCCAAGGGTAATTCTCCGTCATAACGCGTTTCCGGGCAATCGATGGTAATATGTTGGATATTCTGCACCTCGGCTCCACATGTACATGCGGGGGAATCTATCCAGCCGCAGCGGTGATTATACTGGGCACAGCGTCCATGACCCGTACGGAGCCTGTTGAGGTTACACCAGTCCCGCCTTGAGAGGTCGGATCCGCTAATCCTGGAACCCGGAATGAGACCAACACCCATCCCTCACACCACGGCACGAGCTGCTAAATAAGCAGTACAAAGAAGTGCACCCACCGGAACTCCTTTCGAATCAGGGACTTGTGGGGAGCGCCTGGGGAGGTCCTCAGGGTTCTTCACCGCATGAAGAATCGGAAAGCTGTCGGCGCCGATGGAGTCTCCATCGAAGTATGGAAAGCGATGGGCTCTAGTGGTGTGGGCATCTAGACATTGCGGATAAACTGCAAGAATGTCGCCTTCGCTGGTACGGTCGTCTACGCGTCTTACAAAAACCGGTCAGTTACGTAGGGAACAAATGTCTTGCCATGGCCCCTCTGCTTGACCGCAGCAGACTGGGTAGACCCAAGAAGTCCTGGCTTGACGTCGTAAAGGGTGATATGGTCTCACTACACGGGATGCCTGTACTCACTACACGGGATGCCTGTACTCACTACACGTATGTGACGCATCACGTATGTCATACCAAGCATTGCGCCACCCGTATGTATGATTATTCAAAGTACCCTATATCTTATTTCAACCACTAAACTATCCCTTTACCACATTTCGTTCAAATCGGTTTAACCGGCATTTTTACCCATCACGTATAACTTACTAAGCGTTGCTTAACCCTTACGATCATTTATTTAAAGTATCCTATTTATACCCTTAAACTAATCCCTGTACCAAATTTCGATCTACTTGGTGCGATCGTTCCTAATGACCCATCACGTATGTGTCACGCCAAGCGTTGCTTAACTTAACCCGTACGAATAAAACACTTTATTTATCCGGTTTTATCGCGTTTTTATTCATTATTTGATCCGAGCTTTCGCCAACTTTGCGAAGTGCTGACGGGTCACTGGGACACACTGTATTTAGGAAATCCACGCATACGGATAGGTATCTCAACGGTCGGTCGCACCACCATCCTTCACAGTTAGCTACTGTTGGTAAAACTTTGTTGCAGAGAGCATATGGCATCTGTGACGGGGCCCACCTGGCGTAGGAGGTCAGGCACGTCAAACAAGTCCTACGTCGCAACAACCTCCAAGTGCCGCGCCACGTTCACAGGAGCCGCCCCAAACCACCTACAGTTGATCGAGTCCCGGCTATCCTTCCATACATCAAGGGAGTCACAGACAAAATTGGAGGAATCTTGAAACGAGCTTCGATTAAAACTTACTATAAGCCACACAGAAAGATTCAACAATTGTTAAGACCAGTCAAGTGTAAGATACCCCTGGAGGAAGCAGGCATTTACAAGATCGATTGTGAGTGTGGCGCCTGTTACATAGGGAAAACCCAACGAAGTGTTGCCACTCGTCTAAGAGAGCACATGGCTGATGTGAAGCACAGGCGGTATCAGAAGTCTGCAGTTTGTGAACACACGCTGGACAAGTCTAACCATTTCCTTCGCTTCGATAAAGCACAGGTACTGGCTACAGAGAAGCGGTATGTACCCAGGATGCTTCGGGAAGCTATTGAAATTCAGAAACACCCTAATAATTTCAATAGGGAAGATGGCTGGAAAGTGCCACCTGTCTGGGACCCTGTACTTCATTTGATTAAGTCCCAGGCCCAGCCAACAACAGCTGCAAGACCACAAGATACCGTTAGCCATTTTCGTAGGACTTAGTATTTTTTGTCATTTAGATTTGTTAATTCTTAGTTTGATGTAATTAAAAAACCGACTTAAAAAAAGAACTAAAATAATTTAAAAACCACCAAAAAAAAAAGAATTGATAAAAAATACCAAAATAACCTCTACATACAGCGCCACCGACTAATTAATCTGTTTTATCATCTGAAGTCGGGCAGCCAAACTAAGTAGGTACAATATGGAACCATACAGCCAGTAAAACTGCCCGACTTCAGATGATAAAACAGATTAATTAGTCGGTGGCGCTGTATGTAGAGGTTATTTTGGTATTTTTTATCAATTCTTTTTTTTTTGGTGGTTTTTAAATTATTTTAGTTCTTTTTTTAAGTCGGTTTTTTAATTTTTAAATTATTTTTTTATTTCACCCTTTTTAGTACCTACCTACCTACTTTCGACTGCCAAATAAATTAACAATACCTATTGTTACCGTAATTTTAATTATTGAGGAGTTTGCTGATGAGAAGGTGGTTTTAGGTGGCCCATCAATCTGTACTTAGTTCTTTAGGGGTCTTTTCTTTTTGGTAGAAGTCCAAAACGAGTAATTTATTACATTCTGGGAAGCTATCCTGTCCATCATTCCGAAGATACTCATCAGATCCTGACCAAATTTTTATGGCACCACCACGAGGCTTCCACCTTTCCATTAAAAAAAGAACCATCTCAATCGGTCAAGCCACCTTCGAGTAATCGGTGAACAAGTGAATTGAATACAGGTTTTTGAGGAGCATTCCCGGTCCTCACTTCGAAGATCCTTATCAGATCCTCACCAAATTTTTATGGGACCACCAAGGGGCTTCTACCTTTCCATTATAAAAAGAACCATCTCAATCGGTCAAGCCACCTTCGAATAATCGGTGAACAAGTGAATTGAATACAGCTTTTTGAGGAGCATTTCCGGTCCTCTCTTCGAAGATCCTCATCAGATCCTCACCAAATTTTTATGGGACCACCTCGGGGCTTTCACCTTTCCATTAAAAAAAGAACCATCTTAATCAGTCAAGCCACCTTCGAGTAATCGGTGAACAAACATAAAAAAAAAAAAAAAAAAAAAAAAAATATACGCGACGAATTGAGAACCTCCTCCTTTTTTGAAGTCGGTTAAAAATTGTTTTTTACACGACTGCCAAAGAAAGTGTTATGTTTTTGCCGTGAGTGTATTTAAATTTTCTGAGCAAAAAGGAACCCCCATGAGTTTCTTCGTGGCTTCTTCTCATGTGAGGGCGCGTTCCGAAGCCATGGTAGTTTTTTGAGCTAGTTAGGGATAAAAATAATTATAATTTAAATTGAAAACTATTACAATAACTCTATAGTCTGCGTACACTGGAACGTTTTTATTGCAAATAATTATGAGGCGGTAGTTTACTGTAACTTTTTAGAATGTTAGAAATAGACAAATTACAACTCAGTCAACCTTGAAAAAGCCAACTGTAAAGTTGGCGAAAGCTCGGGTCAAATAATTAATAAAAACGCGATAAAACCGGATAAATAAAGTGTTTTATTATGCAAAATCGCGAAAACCATAGAAGAAATTAACCCGTACGATCATTTAAAGTACCCTATATCGTATTTATACCCTTAAACGTATAAACTAACCCTGTACCAAATTTCATTCTAATTGGTGGGATCGTTATTCGTTACTGTTGACCCATCATGTATGTGTCACGCCAAGCCTAGCTTAACATGTACGATCATTTGAAGTACCCTATATCTTATATTTATACCCCTATACTAACCCTGTACCAAATTTCATTTCTATCGGTTCCGCCGTTCTTGAGATATAAACAGTGTAACTAACACGACTTTCGTTTTTATAGCTGCGTCCCGCGGGATTTACCCTCCCCCGACCCGAGTCCCGACCCCGTAAGAATATCGGGATCAAATATATACATATAGCTTATAACCTTCCTCGATAAGCGGACTATCAAACACAAAAATAGTTTGTCAAATCGGACCAGCAGTTCCTGCTATTAAAAGCGCGTTCAAACAAACAAACTCTTCAGCTTTATTATATTAGGGGTTAAAGTATGAAATTGCCGATTTGTACTGAAAATCTTAATTGTTTATTTTTTAAATTTTTAACAAATTTATTTAATCAAAATAGTTGCCATTATTATCTATACATTGCTGCCATCTAATGGGAAGGTTATTAATGCCTTTGCGATAGAATTCCGACGATCTAGACTGCACAAACTGTGTGAAAGCATTTTGTACTGCCTCCTGGGAAGAAAACTTCTTGTCACGTAGATAATTGTCCAAATCACGAAAAAAATGGTAGTCCGTTGGAGCAAGGTCTGGTGAATACGGAGGATGACGAATGGTTTCTAAGTGCAGTTCCTGAAGGGTCAAAATGGTTTCTCGTGCTGTGTGAGGTCTCGCGTTGTCGTGGAGCAATAATGGTGAAGATCGATTCATGAGTCGGGGCTGTTTTACTGCTAGTTTTGTCAACATGGTTCGGAGTTCGGCACAATAGACATCTGCCGTAATTGCTTGACCAGATCGAAGAAAACTATAGTGAATAACACCATGCTGAGACCACAAACAGTTACCATTACCTTTTTATTGGTAAGTTTTGCTTTAGGACACTGTTGTGGCATTTGACCTGGGGTCAGCCATTGCATTTTTCTTTTCCGGTTATCATAAAGAATCCACTTTTCATCACATGTTACAATTCGATCCAATATTCCTTCATTTCTGTACCGGTTCAACAAGGCAACACAAGTTTCAACACGCGTTTCTTTCTGCAGATCAGTCAAATCATGAGGCACACATTTTTTTATTTTATTGATTTGACGCAAGTGAGTCAATAAAGTGGGTAAGGTAACGTTAAACCATGCCGCTAATTCCTGGGTAGTTTGACTAGGATCGGCTTCCACTATCTCTCTTAATTCATCGTTATTCACCTGTGTGGGCGGTCTTCCTCGTGGCTCGTTCTTTAAGTCGAAATTTCCATCACGAAAGCGTTTAAACCAAAATCACACGGTGCGTTCATTAGTAGACCCCTCTCCAAACGCAGCATTGATATTGCGGGCTGTTTCTGCCGCGTTAGTTCCGCGTCGGAACTCGTATTCAAAAATCACTCGAATTTTCGCAGTATCCATCTTTCTTGTCTAAATTGAATAACAAAAACAATTGAAAGTCGATATTCAAATGTTTCACATTTTTTAAAAAAAGAACATCACAGAAACCATTTGAAAAAAGTTTCATTCGAAAACCTCAAACCATGAAGATTCTATGTCAATTCAAAGAACCTATTGCAATAAAACGGCAATTTCATACTTTAACCCCTATTATTAGTATAGATATGTATGGTAGTCTATAAGGTATATATTTATAGGCTTTTTAGCCTGAAATAAACGATTTTTTTAATATTATTATTAAATTCTCGCATTTTAGTTTCGTTTGGTTCTTTGCACATGCAACATGTCACTAGAAAGTTCATCGTCCGACGAAGAATTGTTGCTCTTGTGGAGATTAGTAGCTTCTAAAAAGAAAAGGAAGTATTGGGTGCACCCAATTAACACAATGCGAGAAAAAAAAAGCGAATTTAGTAGTATTTTTCAAGATTGAGTTAAAGATGATGATCTCAATCACAATAAATCGTAAAATAAACTACTTTCTCCAACAAATTCAATTATTTTTTCCGTGTTTGCAACCTCAGATATCGCGGCGTTCTGGCGTTCTCTGTCTTGGCGGTAATAAAACTCTTGGAACGCGGCGTTCCGTTTTGACCGCCCGCTGTGTGCGTTTTTGTTATAGACTCTGTACATTCTAATGAACGCCAAACGCGGAACTCAGAACTCCTGAACTTCCTCTGTGTAGGTACGAGACAGGGATTGTTAGGTATACGAAAATAGACCTCATTTTATAATTTTTCTATTAATAATCCTTCATTATAATTTATAACTTTATGATTTATGGTACACCAATACATACATAATACAAGGAAAATACAATACAAGCCACTCCATTATAAAAAGCACCAAACAGTAGAAATATGATTACAACAATTAATTAGTTCATGTTATTTTATCAAAATGATTTTACATTATACTTAGCGAAATATTTATTATACTTTCTACCTAATTAGTTGAGCTGGTGGTTTGGTCACATTTTAATGGCACTACACAGTACACAGGTCTGGCAAGAGTCTCCTTCGGGGAGACACTCTATATGGAAAGAGTGCCTACAGTTAAAGACGAGGAGGTCGGAAGCACTCGACAAGTCCTTTATAATAATACGACCCTGGCAGATGCAGCAGAGGAAGTCATCAGTGACAGAGATGCCTCTCTGCTGTCCATGGATGAGCTTCTCGTGAAGCTCAAAGTAGTTCCGCAACGTGATCACCTTGCAGGCCTCCTGCACCGATAGTTGCAAGTGGTAGTCGCACATCATCTTCGCAAGAGCGTCTTTTAAGTCTTTAATTTCACATCCTGACTGTATGTTCTCTATCAACATTCTCGGGTCAACATAGTTCCCAATCCTCTTCAACAGTAGAGTCACGTATTCAGGTTTGTCGATCGTCTGCTTTATCAGATCAGTCCAGAGCTCTTTATCGTTGTGCTCTTGACAAAAGTCGATAGCTTGATTTATGTCATTTAACTGTTCGATGATGATCTGCAGAGCTTCCCTTGTGTTGCCTATTCTGCCTAACAGAAACACCATTTCTGGATAAAAAGCGTTACTCTGGCAAACGTCTAGAGCTTCTTGAATAGGATAGTTGTCACTGCATTTTAAGAATGGTAGAAGTTTATCTCTAGCGTATTTAGCGTACAATCGCACCAACCTTCCGTGGTATCGACCATGGGGCTCTATTTTACTGTATGCATCTAAGTATTTAAATAGAAATAGTTCGTGATTAGCGAGCTGATTCTCGACCACCTCTACGGGTACTTTGGTGTTCTCCAGCAGCATGGAGATCGCCTTGTCACAGTCGAGGGTCATTAGATCGAGGATCTTGTCGTGGATCACATTATACATCTTGTGCTTCGTTATCAATTTAAACACGTCTTTGTGTTGTAGCTTCAGGTAGGCGGTCAGTGCTTTGTCATACTTTTTTTGATAACAATAAAGTAACGCTAAGGCTTCAAGATACACGTTTTTATCTACTTCAGTCGTCAAAAGGTGTTCCAAAACCTCCTTCACGATAACTCCCGTTTTGTATAGAGTGGGATTCCAATCTTGCACTATTTTGAGAAAACCTGGAGGGTCAACCTTGAGATATTCATAGAAAATGAGTTCGTAAATGTGAGAACTTAATGCTTGATCTGGCGTTTTCGGCACATAGGGACTGATTACTCGCAGCCGGTTTACCTCTGCAAACTTGAGTATCTGATTTTCCCATAATACTTTGTCATTTTTACAAATCCTAGCGCAGAGAATCGCCGCCTCTTCGTAGAGCTGTTCCGAGAGAAGATGGTCGAGGTACTGCACGCCGACCGTCACGACAGAGTGTTTGCTCGTCTTCCCACCGACTTCTTCGAGTACAGTGATCGCCTTCTCGAATCTACCGTGCTCCGTCAGCCAGTTTACTTTATCGTCGATGTCGTAGGGACTCGCGATTACTATGTCTTTAGGAGATACGATAAAAAATCTATTCTCTTCGATAAGCATGTCCAAGTAGTAATCGTTAGATGAGTATTCCTGATAGCCTCTAATATTGAGACTGTCTGTTGATAGTTCGCAGAAGTCACAGTCTTTATAGTCGGCGAGGGCGAGGACGGGGCGCTGCGCCTTGCCGGTGTCGGGGTCGCGCTCCTTGGGCACGCCCAGCACCACCAGCTGGTCGTCGAGCGGGCCCAGCCCGCTGATGTAGTACTCAGTCTGGAACGTGTAGATGGGGTCGACGAGATACTCGGTCACATCGCGAGTCTGTATCTCGACCTGGCTCCGCTTGCGGATCACGCATATCCGAATCGTGTCGACCCACCCGATCATGAGCGTGCGCGGTGCGGCCCACACGAGGTTGCAGCGGTAGTCCTCGATGCAGTGTCCGGCGGACTTCTCCCACTGTATGAGGCCGAGCGAGCAGCGCGCCGTGAGATCGTACACTCGCACGCCGACCTCGCTCGCCCACGCCACGAACCGCTCGTGCCACACCATCGCCTGCACGTATCCCTCACACTCACATAGTACTGTGCTTCGAACTCGATTCAGGAATGTTTTCTCATATAGTGTCAATTTATTGTCACCTGAAAATATAGTAACAAAGGTATGTTAGTAGAGCATAGATTAGTTACCTGTCATTGTTAAATAAAATGTTTAACAATAAAAAAATAACAAAAAAAGGTTGGTTTTAACAAATAGTAGTTATTTTTGGAAAGTTTTTTTTTTAATTATAGCCATCCAAGTGTGATCCACAGAAGGTGATTAATTGGTACCCAAGGGGCAAAATAAGAAAAAAAGTCAGGCCGGTGCGAAGGTGGGAAGATGATCTTAAGAAGGTGGCATTATGGACCAGGAGTGCTCGGGACCGAACTATATGGAAGAGCTTGGAGGAGGCCTATGTCAGCAAACAAGCTGACAACCTATAAAACAATAAATTAACTGTTTGTTTATAATTAACTACTTGTACGGTCCGATGCGGTATGTACCTTTTTTAATTGATAGTTGATATATTGATAGGAATATTGATAATTAAACACTGTAACTGGATAGATGATTATAATGATATTTCACTGTTAACTTATATAACTGATAAAATAACTATAAACAGAAATAACTACTAGAACTGATAGCTATTGATTGATGAGTTCGCGCGCGACCTTACTTGATTGATGATAAAAACGAACTGACTTGAACTATGAGCAAATGAACTCTAAAATGAGGTGGATGCTGACGATGACTTTACGCGGCACGCGGCGATATTGCGAAAGAGTACGAGTTGGCTCGTACACTACTAATGTTCAGCAATAAAGGCTATCTTTATCTTTATCCAAGTGTAGGAAACACTTTAAAATATATCAAAAAACCAACAATAGTTGATTTACAATACCATAATTCATTATTTCAATCAAAACAAAAACATTTCTATACATAGTAAACTTGATGTGATGAATCATTCACAGAAGTAATTTTTGTTTTCTGCTTATCCTGAATGACTTAGACTAATTTATTGTATTTGTGTCCAAGTTCAGCGTTTTTTCCTCACCATGGAATAGTGACACATCACTTAAAGTTTAAAGGTTACTTAGAAATTCAGCAGCTTCTAAATTCAGCAGTAGTAATTACTCAATTATTTAAATATTATAATTTCTTCTATGGTTTTCACGATTTTGCATAATAAAACACTTTATGATGCAAAACCAACCCTGAAAAGCCAGCAATAAAAAGTTGGTGTTGGCGAAAGCTCGGTCGTTTAAAAATTATGAATAAAACGCAATTAAACCCGGTAAATAAAGTGTTCTATTACATAAATAGCCCACAAATTTTGAATACCTTTTCAGTATTCAGTTTTAGGTATGATGTTTCATTTAATTGTGAAACTAATGTTAACAGTTTGTTATGCATGGTGTGGTGGGTATACACATAGGCTACTTTAGAGCCCAGTATTCAACAAAACTTACCTGTGAGAAATCTCCTGCCAGAACCAGATTTAAAGTAGTAAGGATCTAATGCAACTGATTTTACAACCCGTGCTAGAGTGAGACTGTGTGTATTCTCGTTAGTGTAGAGGCCGTAGACGAGGACCTTGCCGTCGTCGGAGCAGCTCGCTATGTAGTCTCCGTTCACGTCCACAGAGATCTTGTTGACAGCGATCGCGTGAGCCTGCAGCTCCTTCTCGCGCCCGTCCTGCGATATCGGCACAGTGTTCCCTTCATGGTCCAACAAATGTATCACTCCCCACTGAGTCCCCAAGCATATAAACTTTGTATGAACACAAATACAACTAACTGCGTCCTTCAGTAATATGTTTTGCACATCGTTGCCCATTCGATCGTACTTTAACTTGGGCTCCTCGTCCGGAGGCAGGCTGTCGCAACTCTCGTAATTGACAGCCATGACTGGAATAATGATGGTGATTAGTTAATCGAAAAGAATCACATTATTACGCAGATTTTCACTATTTTTCTCGAGTTTTAGTCGAACTATATTGGGAAATAAATATTGACAAAATCATATACTATTTTTTTTTTACAAAAAATTTTGCCACTTTGAAGATATGGAGCCAATCAAACAAATTGATTCCAGGCAAATATTTTATGGCGTATTCAAACTACTATATCAATCAAACGGAAGTTGATGGATCAGCCTGGCCTTTGGAAAAAATATAAAATGAATTTAGATTGTCTATGGATTTCAAAAAGGCGGCAGGGAATGGTTTTTTCGTCCCAGTTTTTTTTGTTCAAAATAAACGGGATAATATGAACGTCTACACTGAAAAAAGTTACGAAAAGCAATTATCCACTTTTGGGAAGAAAGTATTGAGCGTACTTGTTAAAAAACGGAACAGAGGTATGAATGAACAAGATGACATCCAATTGAATTCCCTAATTTGGTACATAATATGTTAGTATGCTAACCGATGCTAAGCAGCTGTGTGAGATATACTTTTTACTTTCAGACATTATTCCTAATGGAAGCACACTAAACATACGAAATATGCCCGGTCAAAGTTCTTGCACCAGTCCAGCACCGCGTACGCACAACAGGAAAGTGTTGACGTAAGTAGGTTATTTAAATTCTATTTTACCCCATTTCCATTAGTCGTCGTCAGAGCCTGCATTCGAAAGTGCGGGGAATTTTTCTGTTAAAGCATGCCTTCTATGGCACCACGTGCGGTAGTCTATGAAGGCCCGAATGTAGGGAGGTAAGGTATTGATATGTCAGTCGTGCATGCTGTAGCAGAAAATGGTTAGTATATAATATATGCTAAATAATAAAGAGATTAAATAATCGATTGCGAGAAATATCGGTATTCTGTAGTGGGTAAGTATTTATATATCGACTATGTGAAGTAATCGACTAATAAAAATGCAACATTTGAGAGCTTTACATGTCTAGATATATTAAAAGTTTTTAAATTTTCCAGTTTTTTGTGCAGTGAAAGTCCAATACAAACCTGTAACTCAGCTCTAGACAATATTGCACCTTATGATATGCCAGGAATAGAAATAGTTGATGTTACTCATCAGCATGGCCCAAGGACCCACGAGAATAATTTAAATATTCTAACGGGTCCCCTAATTTCTCTTCCACATATACCTAAATCTAACGACTTGGTACATACACAAGAAGCACCACCTAGTAACCTTTGTAACGTTAATAAACATGATTTACTCCGAACAATTGATGAAAATATATTTTTTGAGAATGTCTCGGTATATAATGATGTACAACAACAATCATTAGATGATAATGAAATGATGACCAAAGAAGCAGACATAGATTGGCACAATATGTTCGATACTGAATTAATATCCGACATCGCCACAATTAACGAAACAGAAAATTTCAACAATAAGAATTCAGAAACTACTTCGGTTATAAACCCACCACAAGCCACTAATAACAATAACCAAAATATGAAAACACAAAATAAATTAAACAAACCAATTGAAATTCACGCCAAAGACAAACTAGAGGGCAAGAAACGTAAAGCACAATCGAAAATAACAGATACTGTACCGAAAAAGGTTAAACAACGTACAATTGAGAGCAAAAACGTTTATCGGAAACAAAAATATACTACAACTGTTAAAAATTGGCTAGACAATACAGACCCTGACCACCCCGCAGATGAAGATCCTGATAAAAATACAGCTAGTACTAAAATAACTAATAACAATTTAAAGATAGAATTAACAATTGAAAAAGACAATAAACTTACGTCAACAAAGAAAACGGTACAAACACGGTTGGCAAACAAGGATGGCATTATGAAGTTTAGTAAACGTAAGAACTCTGCTAATCAAGCTGCAGCTGAAGATATTCGTACAACGGAAAAAAATAACTCCACTGAAACTGTTAAATTCACTGAAAATAATAAGACAAACCAACAAAACACTACTAAAGTAAATAATAAAGAAGTTGTTGAGATTAAATCATTATCAGTAATAAAAGAAAAACAATGTAAACGAAAGTTTGTAGCACCTGTTAAGTTACAGATACCTGTAAAAGATGTCCATTACAACATCGTCGATGTAAACGCTGATGTTAGTAAAGATTTAAATTATGAGGTTATTATCAAAGATGTTACTGAATCAGACGTTTTAGCAGTTCTCATTTACAAGTACGTCATAACTTCGACTAATATGACAAATACATAAAATGGACGTACTTATTTGTTTAATTTCAATATTTATTTCAGCAATGGTTTTTGCCAATTGAATAAACATCATACTGAAGACGCATGTGAAATAGACGGTATTTTGGTGAACATTGAAGATAATTTTTATTATTTTAAAGGATGCCATCAAAGTTTTAATAAGTAATCTTTTGAGATATCAATAGTTTACAGTTAAATTAAATTAGTATAATTGATTGCCAAGCACTACATTCAACTGTTATTTCAGATATCTACTAAAGCAGATTTTGGATAATCACAATATAATCTGCTTCGACGGAAAATCGATTCTGATTTATTTAAAATCCCTGTATGATTTGGACACACATTATTTGAATGTAATTGATGCAAAGGTAAATGCAAATAGCGGTAACATTTTTAGTACCTAATTCAGTTTTACGTACCTACTTTTGTTAGGTCAGATAATTATTCTAAAATCAAATTTCAATTTATAATTTAACACCAGATAGGAGCATGTATCTTAGAACCGGACAGCTCTGTAGAGAACTTCTCGGAGCTTCAGAAACTAGTATCGTTCACTCCCTCATGGACAGTAGCGACGGAGTGCGAGCTCCAGAAAACATGCTGGTATACCACTCTGCTCAAGGAGTGCGCGCAGAAGTTGGTACAGCTGTTGACTGACAACGACTTGTGGACAGTTTTCACCAATATTGAGATGAAGTTGCTTCCTATAATAGCAGGTATTATGTCAAAACACCGGAACTATTTAAGTATTTTCACAAACACTCGCATTGAAATTTTAAATCATTATGTTCCTAAAGATATGGAACGGCAAGGAGTAGAAATAGATGTAACGAAGTTGAAGGCGATGGAAGACACACTCCTGAGTAGAATGAAGGGCGTCGAACAACAGTGCTACCAGGCAGCCGGGAAGCCGTTCCAGATCAACTCGACGTTGCAAGTCCGGACCATTATCTATGAGGAACTAAAGCTCGATACCAAGTGCAATGTCAAGATCAGAGAGACCATCGCTCAGGGAGCGAAGTCTACTTCAGAAGCTATAGTAATCTGCGCTTAGGTTATCACTATCACCGATAATAGCAAGACCTTAAACTGCTCTGCTTAAAAAAAGGCCCTGTGCATTTTATGAAATTGTTATTTTTGACGCTTTTCTTTAGTGCGTAGTAACGTTTTAAAAACGAATTTGCTGAAGCAGTCGTAGTATCCTTAAAATGAATCCTTCTCAATGATTGCAATGCACATAAGCCTTAACAGGTTGCTGATCAAAACTCATGGTCATACTTAGGAAGTTCTTTACATAATCCTAAGATGGAGGAAATGCTTGTAAGTCAGATAATGTGTAAAGTCATGACTTCTTTAACGACCAAACAAGTAACGTAGGTACCTACCGCCACGTTCCAGCTCCGAAGCCTGACATCGGTCCACCCGCTGCCGAAGCTGATCCTGGAGTACCGCCACCTGCACAAGGCGCATGCCACGTTCCTGGCGGGCATCGCGCAACATGTCAGAGACGGCGTCGTTAGGCCTACTTGGTAACGGACTTTTAAACTTATTTGGACTATTACCTTCTGGAATTTTCTGTTATGTTCTTATTTTCTTTGTTCCCATTGTAAATGTCACAAATAGGACCACCAGAGGCATATTTAAATATAGGTAATTTGTGTAATTCGGTGGGCATGCAATGCGATAGGTACTGTCATCATGTCGTAGGGTCCAAACGGCGGCAGTGACGGGTCGCATCGCCTCAAACAATCCCAACCTGCAGGCCATTCCGAAAGCGCCGTTCAATCTAACCTTGTTTCCTGAAGGAGATGCTAGTAAGTATTTTTACTACTTTCACGCAATTTATCACAACTCACCAGTTTAACTTATTACAACCATACATAAATTATAACTTAAAAAATGATCGCTATCAATCATCCCAAAATAATAGGGGTTAAAGTATGAAATTGCCGTTTTATTGCAATAGGTTCTTTGAATTGACATAGAATCTTCATGGTTTGAGGTTTTCGAATGAAACTTTTTTCAAATGGTACCTGTGATGTTCTTTTTTTAAAAAATGTGAAACATTTGAATATCGACTTTCAATTGTTTTTGTTATTCAATTTAGACAAGAAAGATGGATACTGCGAAAATTCGAGTGATTTTTGAATACGAGTTCCGACGCGGAAATAACGCGGCAGACACAGCCTGCAATATCAATGCTGCGTTTGAAGGGGGGTCTACTAATGAACGCACCGTGCGATTTTGGTTTAAACGCTTTCGTGATGGAAATTTCGACTTAAAGAACGAGCCACGAGGAAGACCGCCCACACAGGTGAATAACGATGAATTAAGAGAGATAGTGGAAGCCGATCCTAGTCAAACTACCCAGGAATTAGCGGCATGGTTTACCGTTACCTTACCCACTTTATTGACTCACTTGCGTCAAATCAATAAAATAAAAAAATACGAAAAATGGGTGCCTCATGATTTGACTGATCTGCAGAAAGAAACGCGTGTTGAAACTTGTGTTGCCTTGTTGAACCGGTACAGAAATGAAGGAATATTGGATCGAATTGTAACATGTGATGAAAAGTGGATTCTTTATGATAACCGGAAAAGAAAAATGCAATGGCTGACCCCAGGTCAAATGCCACAACAGTGTCCTAAAGCAAAACTTACCAATAAAAAGGTAATGGTAACTGTTTGGTGGTCTCAGCATGGTGTTATTCACTATAGTTTTCTTCGATCTGGTCAAGCAATTACGGCAGATGTCTATTGTGCCGAACTCCGAACCATGTTGACAAAACTAGCAGTAAAACAGCCCCGACTCATGAATCGATCTTCACCATTATTGCTCCACGACAACGCGAGACCTCACACAGCACGAGAAACCATTTTGACCCTTCAGGAACTGCACTTAGAAACCATTCGTCATCCTCCGTATTCACCAGACCTTGCTCCAACGGACTACCATTTTTTTCGTGATTTGGACAATTATCTACGTGACAAGAAGTTTTCTTCCCAGGAGGCAGTACAAAATGCTTTCACACAGTTTGTGCAGTCTAGATCGTCGGAGTTCTATCGCAAAGGCATTAATAACCTTCCCATTAGATGGCAGCAATATATAGATAATAATGGCAACTATTTTGATTAAATAAATTTGTTAAAAATTTAAAAAATAAACAATTAAGATTTTCAGTACAAATCGGCAATTTCATACTTTAACCCCTAATATCTAAAATAATATGAACACAAAGTAGTTTTAAATACTAACCAACATTTTGGAAAGGACACTAGGTAATGTAGGTATCTACATTTATTTGCAATTATACTATCGGAAAAGAGGCCTTATTATTATCTTTTTCCCGATAGTTAGACAGTTTATCGATTGCTTAGAGATCTTAGGGCATTTATCTTTTATTGTGGTGTGTTGTATTGATCTTTGCAACCATTGGAATAAGTACCCCAAGGTTCTCTATCTCAAGTTGCTACCGTTATATCCAGGCAACGAAACGATGCTCTTCCGTAGCGTGTACACCTGCCCCGCGGGGTGGACCGTGGTGGCGGCGGACTTCATGCAGGTGGAGTGTCGCGTGTGGGCTGAGGTCGCAGCTGACGTACAGCTGGACCGGGCCTTGCGAGCGCCTGATCTCTTCAAGGAGCTCGCACAACTCTGGTACATACGATGACGATTTATTTTCCATTTCCATAAATTTGCATATTATTTGTTTATTTTTATTTCCAATAAAAACAAAGACTTATACATTACAACTCAATAATTTAAAAATATAACTAAAAACCAATTAAATCTATATAAACCTTTACACACTAGTGTGTAATAAAAAACAATCAAATAAGAAGCCAAACACGAAAAGCACTCAGTAAGCTATGAAATAGTTCTCTCAATCAGGCTTAAGATACGACGCGGCAGGTTACACTAGACCAATCATGGCCCATAAGAACATAGTCTAGAGGCGCTTAGCGGCTAGTGAGCCACTAAGCGCCTATAGCCTCACGCGGTGTAGCATTGGCGACTATCTTGTCAGAAAGCAAACCACCAGGCCACGAGTACTCGTCCTCGAGCAATGTGCAGGTTAGAGAAGGGCGCGCACGAGGTGACGGGCGCGGACCGCGAGCGGACCAAGCGCATGGTGTACGCGGCGCTGTACGGCGCCGGCTGCAGGAAGCTCATGGACATCCTGGAGCTGTCCTACGACCGGACCCTCGCTGTGGTCGCCAGCTTCTACAGTACGTACTATGTACCGGACATACTATATCACTCACGTTTCCATTCTCTGCTCTCAGGCTCCGTAACATTTATGATATTTTCTACCGAGACAGAGAATCGCCGCCGCGTCGCCTTCACGTTGGGTCGCAAGCACCGTGAAAGCTCTCGTATCTCTGCTACTCCCGCTTAACCTTAGTAGACACACACAGACGAACAGGCCCACAGAACCACCGCGCTGCTTGCTAATTTGAACGCAGTTTTAACGTGAAAACAGTAATTCATCCGAATTATGTAGAGGTACACAGGAGAAGTATCGCCTATAGGATGGGAAAAGGGTAGTCCCGATAATTCTTTCCTTACGCGCAGAGAACGTTGACAGCGTGTAACACTCGCAGTATAAGTTCTGTCTGTGGCAGGAACGTTTCCCTCCCTGAGGAGTTTCGGCAGCGGCGTGGTGTCGCGGTGCCGCGCGGCTGGCGGCGCGCTGCGCACGGCGCGCGGCCGGCGGCGCCGCTTCCCGCAGCTGGAGGCGCGCGGCGCCGCGCAGCGCGCACACGCCGCGCGGCAGGCCGTCAACTTCCTCATACAAGGTGGCTCACATCTAGGATGGTGCCGGTGGGGCTGAGGCCCACTGAGGATCTCTATCGGGAGCGATTTGGGCGTCTTCCATCGGTCGAGATTAATACGACCATCGATCTGACCCAGGGATGGGAAACACCCCAATCGCAACAGAGGTTTTGACGACGAGGGTTTCTCGAATTTGCAGTTATTTTGGCTGATGTCGGTGGTGACGAGCTGAAGCTTATCCCTGGGTGACCGCTCCGTTATCGTCATCACCTCCATCCGGGGCTAACGTGTGGAACAGATTTAGGGGTGAGGTTTAGAGGACAAATGGTTCCCTTCTCTAATGAATGAGGCAGGAACAGATAAAAAATGTTCTAGACAGTATGTGATATACTCGTGGTTCGCTCAGGGTCGGCTGCGGACCTGTGCAAGCTGGCGATGATAGCGGCCGTGGAGCAGCTCCGCGCTGCGACGCTGGAGTTCAAGCTGGTGCTGCAGATACACGACGAGCTCGTGTTCCACGTGAGGAGTCACCAGCTGGAGGAAGCTGCAGGTAGGAACGGCTCCGAGCTCCGGCTGGACTTGTTTTATCCATCAGGCCGATAACTCAATTTAATAGGCTTTGTAGGCGTAATAGGATAAAACAGATTAATTAGTCGGTGGCACTGGGACCTATGTAGAGGTATTTTGGTCTTTTTTACCAATTCTTTTTTGGTTGTTTTTTTAAATTATTTTTTGTTTCTTTTTTAAAGTCGGTTTTTTAATTTTTAAACTATTTTTTTAATGTCTTTCTATTCCACTAAATAGGTCTTCTGGTGGTTCGTACACAGGGTTCGTATGACAACCCTAATAATTTATCTATGGTATGACCCATCAATTTTTGCCTCGGGCCTGTACCTACCTAGTCTATATAATAAACATTATCCCCTTTACTTAAAAATGATATTTTATTAACATATGTCGTACTTATATCGTTTCTTTGACTGTGACATGAAGTTTGAAGTGTCACAGTTACTGTTGACAAACCGAAAAGAACGTTACATTCCTAACTCATCGGGTAATCTTGTTTAAAATTATAAGTAAAGGGTAGTACTTTTTTATAAATAAAGGGTAGTACTCCTTTATAAGTAAAGGGTATACAAGGTGTTACGGGTAAGCCCTTTTAATTCGAAAGGGGGTGGTTCTAGACGTCTAGGCGAACAACTTTTGTTCTACGACTTTTGGAAATTCGAAGTACTTTATGAAAAATTTTAGGTGTAAAGTTTAGATAAAAATCAGCTGTTTCTGAGAGTTAGAGGTCATTGACCTTATGTTGTCCTTTTATTTAGTTTGATGGTTTACAATCAAAACTTCAATTATCTTTATTTTCAAAAACAGTTGTTGTTTCAGTGAAACAGACCCTCAAAATTTAAAAAAAAAGTTCGAATTTTTAGTCGTAGAACAAAAGTTGTTCGCCTAGACGTCTAGAACAACCCCCTTTCGGATTAAAAGGACTTACCCGTTACAAATTGTATAGTACCCCTTTATAAAAAAGGGCAGTACCCGTTTATAACGATAAGTAAAGGGCAGTACCCCGTCCACCAGGTATAATAAAGCGCGCGATGGAGGGTTGCGGCTCGGGGGGTGCGGAGGGAGGCACGACGCGGCCCGTGCGGCTCGCGGTCGGCGCCGACTGGGCGCGCACCGTGCCCTACACGCCTTCACTGTGATAGATATTACATGCGATACAAACACTACCGATGTACTTTTATTTATACCATTTAGGAGTCATTTCACGATAGGGAACATTCGATGTAGACTTACCTGCCCCTCTACCGCGTAACTCCCGCCGAGTTTCACTCGACGTCGATTTAGGAATGCTTTCGATAACGGGGTTGGAAATGCTACCGCGGAAGGACCGAGCAAAAATTGTCGACGTTACGTTACGAGGCATAGACAATTTCTGCTCGCTCCTTGCGCGGTAGCTTATTCCAATCCCGTTATCGACGGCATCGTATTCCCAAATCGACGTCGAGTTGAACTCGACGGGAGTTACGCGGGGGACCGGTCACTGTCACTGAAAGCCTTACCTTGACCTCGTCAGTCCCGGTCGCTAACGTTTTGAACTTCGAGTATATCGATAGGTTTCATCATCCGTCCCAAGTATGGATAGCAAACAGATTGAATTGGTTACATGCAAAATACCTAACACCATTTCAATAAAATGAAAAACTCTTTTGATTTCATTCATTTATTGTACTTAATAATGCAGAATAATTTAATAAATAGTAGATAAATAATGATCGAGTCGTAGCCGAACTGGGGGCCGTATTTTGGTAACTAGTTGCAGTTCAAACGTGTCAGAGCCCAGAATTGCACCGATCAAAAATTCCCCACGACATAAAAATCTATAACTTTAAAGTACCTGTATACAAAGTATCGTGAAGATTGATTGAAAAATACGACCTGTAGAGGAAAACCGATATACTGACAGACGAAAGAAGCTATTGCCAGACTTGAAGCAGAGACGCTTCGCTCGGTCGGTCAATTATAAATGGTACTATCCTGAGAGTCTTGCCTGAGACGATTAATCTGTACATCATTTAAACAATATAATGCCGACTGTCCACCACCAACTAAACTAAGTTAGCTGACTACTCAACTATGCCGAGCTAAGCTAATCTAACATAGTTTAGTCGGTACTGGACAGATTGGGTTAAGGCCCCAGAACAAATGTGCTCCTACTCTATACTTACAATAACTATTTGATTACTTGACTTCAATAATTATCTAGTGAGCAAAAGGCAAACTCAAATTCATAATAATCTTAGACGAAGTAATTCATAAATAGCTGAAATAGACAACTGTTCTAATGTCTCAAGGGCCTGATTACGTATGTTTTTTTCAATGAAATGGGTAATGTTCAATCACAAAAGGTATGAATAGAAGCAGAGTACAAATTAGCTATCCAAATGCGTGAAATTACACTACAAACAAACGATACTCGTTACGTTAATATACGTAATAAATAAGGCCCCTGATGTTTCAATAACATTTCAGCTTCACATCTAATTACGGCTATACTAAATCTAAATACTAAACTAATCTAATATAAACAATTTTAAATTCGTATTTTTAATAATACAATCGAATTAATATACCATGATAATAATAATATGCTATCTCGAATAAAAAAGTGTAGGTACATAAAACTACTAGTTTAGTACCTATGTGCTTCGTCATTCGTACAAAATTTCTTAATCTTAAAACTTTTCTTAAAGTTTTAGATTTAAAATTTTGCTAATATTGATTTTCCCTGTAATATCACATATTGAAGAGTATTCAAAGTGAACGTACGAAAATGTTAGTATACGTACAATAGATAGGTAGTGAACGAAGAACAGTGAAGATGGTACTCTTCACCCAGAGAAAAGGAATGTGGTTTCTTGACTATTATATTAGACTATTATGTAAGAGTAATTTAACTGAAAAGCATTTCATGCACATTATTATAATATTTAAAGCATTATTAAATACCAAAAAAGTAAAAATATTACTAAAGTAAATAGTAGGTTATTTACAGCATTTTATAGTAACTGAAGGTAGATATTTCAGCGTTCGCACAATATAGGACACGAGAGCAGCATCGGTCAAACGTTGCTATGTTAGTATTTGTGCGTAAGGAAATATATCTCCTGTATTTTACATATAACGGTCACAAGAAATTCTTCAGTATATTTTGATCAAAATAAAATGTCGATTTAATCAGCATATTAAATTCGAATTCCCTGCTTTGCAGATGGCTTTATATTAAATTAATGTTCCCGTTTTCTTCACGAAAAACTATTTCTCATTTAAACCATTATTGGGGTGACAAAAATGATCGTTTCTAAATAGTTTTTCCTTTGTGTTTGTTTTGCTTACAATTAATTAGTATAATACTATTGAAAGTTAAAGTATAAAGGTATTCATACTTAAGTACTAGGAACACTGTCTACATACAATTTTATGTGAGAACAAAAATAAATCGCTTTAAAGGTGGTCTAGATTGGCTTGTACAGACAGAATACAGATTATGTATCCATGCAGATATCTATAACTACAACTATAACGTCCACTTAGAACAATGTCTGCGTTAGAATATCCGACCCAAGTTTAGTTTATCAATTTAGTTACAAGCATAGCTAACAGGTGTCGCTACTAGCGCAACAAACAGAAAAATAAAAACTTTATTACCTATCAACTCGGATGGCAACTTGTAATTTCAAATTCATATTCTAAATATTTTATGATTGACAATACCGTCAATACCTATATTATCAAATTACAATAAAACTATAATATCTTTAAAAAAATTAGAGGAATGAATGGGGCTCGAACCACCGCATATTGAATCTCAAAGCAAGGTAGTTAACCAGTCTGCTAATCCAACTTTAACAAACGTAATGAAATAATGAATCTATACCAGCAAACGGCTACTTGTGTATCTACCTACAAAATATTAATATAATGAGTAAATTGTGGGTAGTTTGTAACATAATTTTAAATAACTGACCTTTTTACATATAATCATTTCACACAACAAACGAATAAACCATTGTGTTACTGTGCATTTCTTTCTTTTTTTTTAGGTTTCATTTAAAATATGTTGTAGTATTATGTAATGAAGAAAACAATTAAATTACATTCGTTAAATCTAACGGTGAGTTAAAATATAGTTGGGAAACTATGGTCATGTCTATTCAATGTCAAAAATAAGCATTAAAATTAATAACCTGGTTTATCTACTTACAGAGAAAAACAATCCGGCTATGGTTAAAAATATATGGAGAACCGAAGACCCAGTAACGACATAAAATGGCTTGTGGGGTCAAATTACTTCAAACTGAGACTTATCAGTGCTCAAGCGAAACAAAAGAAAATCTCCAGAATCTAGTGACATCAACTAGGGAGTGGATGAGTGGAAACAATTTGTGCCACAATATGGTGAATAGCACGAAAAATAAGACTTCAACAAATAATTAAAAGTTAAAGTAGGCCTTTACTTTATTAAAATATTGTTCTTAGTGTTGTGTTCTGAGTGTTAAGTTGGGTGTTTTTATAAAAAGTGTTTGCATTTTAAAAAATAAGATGTCACAAGTGATGTTATTGTGTATTTGGTAGAAAATGTATAATATAAATACGTTTCTACCTATACCATACATGTAATTCACGAAATTGGCATTATTGCAAAGTAAGAATTTTTTTATAGAACCACTCACAATACAATAAGTCTTGTAAGGCGTTGTTTGTAAGAATAAAGTGTTAAAAAACATTTTGTTTTCTTATTTTTAAGGTTAAGTGTAACTTATACTAAGATCATACAAAAGCAAAAATAAATATATAAGTTATCACTTAATACATAAATTCAATCAAAAAGAACTACTGCAGTCAGGTTTCGAACTCGATAGTGTCTGTCACTCAAATCCATATAAGATACCGCTTCACCAACGGATCATTAGAATTATGGTCTAAAATAACTAACTGTTGATAAGCCGTTTCGTTGTAAGTAGACGTTAGCTGTAGCTATGGATATCTACGGTGGTTACTTTAATCATATTCTGTCTGTACTAACTGGATCACGTTTTACTTCTATCTATTGTGATATACTTATATAAAGTTCTCGTTATGGTACAAGACAATACAGTCCGCCTAGTACGATTTAAGTAAGCGTTTATTAAAAGCCCTAATAATTCATATTTTTATGCGCATAAGCCAAGTACTAGGCTTTTTCTATCAGTTTAAAAAAAACATCAGCACCGAGGATCGAACTCGGCTCCTCCGCTTGCCGGGAAGGTGACTCGAACAACTACCGAGGTGCAATTTTTAAAGACAGAATTTCTTTAATAATAAATATTGCAGAATGTCGCACACATCGCTATCTGGCTCCAAATTAACTAGGCTTGTCCTATGAGTACTAGACAACGGATACACTACATAATTATCCTTAATCATAAGAAAGATTTGGAATATCCCTGTAAGATCGACCGCGATGCACCGACACCGACACCGACGCCGACGCCACTCGGCTACGTGGTGACGGCGACGAGCGTGTAGAGGCGACGCGCGCGCACGTCGAGCGAGCGGTACCGCGCCGCCGCCACCCCGTCCCCCTCTCCCCCCGCCGCCCCCTCGGCCAGCAGGCGTCGCCGCGCGGCGTTGCGCGGCGCCTGCGCGTGCTGCAGCATGCTGTAGCGGGAGCGCGTGCGTGGGAACCTGCGGGGCAACCGCCGGACTGTAGGGGCTGGGTGTATCGTCCGTGTCACTCGGGCACGAGGCGGCTCTCAACGGAACCGAATACTATTGTTTAGGGACCCGATCTATTTCTTATTCTGTCCTCTATTATACTGGGCATTTCACTGAGCTGGGTCTAGGGGACGCTATATCATAAGCATGATAGTCTCCAGGGGTCGATCTAGACTTCTTATTGAAATAAAGTATTTAAGTGCGAGTGGTCTATATGAATCGAAGTATAACAGGACATGATGCATCTCCTCTCTTGCTCACTGTTTCCTTCCACTATGAACGCTACGAATTCCTCCTTGCCGGAGGTTTACTTATGGTCCGGGAAGTGAAACGTGGACATACGAAGAAGGTAGAGGTTACCTCGAGACCGTGAGGCCATGGTCCCTCAGCCTGCGCTCCAGGTCGTCGTCCTCGCCCCCCCACCCCAGGAACCGGTTGGAGAACCCCCCCACCGCCACGTACTGCTCGGCCCGCAGCGCCAGCACGCCGCCCACCAGCCCAGGGTACGGCAGCACGAACCTGAGGCGAGATCAGGTTGACGTCAAATTCAGAGGAACTAAGGCCCTGGTCTTAGAGACATGAAATGAAGAGGATGAGTTCTCTGTGGAGTATCGGTATCCAGTAAGAGATTTAAGGTAGCTCCTACGGGATTAGGACTTGCATCGATACAGCTAGTACGATGTGAAGTGGAGTTCACTGCCCGGGTCGCTATTCCAAAACTACCTTGGAGTCTTCGAGTCTAGAGAGAAATAGTGGGCAGAAGTAAATGTGGCAGTGTATACCTGAACTTGTCGATACTGGCGCTCATGTGCCGCGGACGCCTCGTGCAGGCGTACAGGTTGCCGGCGTCCAGCGGCAGCAGGTCCACGTCGTGCAGCGTGTATACCTGAACTTGTCGATACTGGCGCTCATGTGCCGCGGACTCCTCGTGCAGGCGTACAGGTTGCCGGCGTCCAGCGGCAGCAGGTCCACGTCGTGCAGCGTGTATACCTGAACTTGTCGATACTGGCGCTCATGTGCCGCGGACTCCTCGTGCAGACGTACAGGTTGCCGGCGTCCAGCGGCAGCAGGTCCACGTCGTGCAGCGTGTATACCTGAACTTGTCGATACTGGCGCTCATGTGCCGCGGACTCCTCGTGCAGACGTACAGGTTGCCGGCGTCCAGCGGCAGCAGGTCCACGTCGTGCAGCGTGTATACCTGAACTTGTCGATACTGGCGCTCATGTGCCGCGGACTCCTCGTGCAGACGTACAGGTTGCCGGCGTCCAGCGGCAGCAGGTCCACGTCGTGCAGCACGAGGCACGGGAACCGCTCCGCCAGCGCCACGCGCGCTCCCACGTTGTACAGCAGGCCCTTGTTCCACGGCAGCGAGTCCATCTGTTCTATCACGAATATCCTACGGAACGAATATTACGTTTCCTATGTTTTTATTGCTCGAGGCATTTTAACTAGAAATATTTTTTCAAGGAAATATTTTTTTTACGGATAACTCGGAGATGCGTTTTCCGTAAAAAATATTTCTATATTTCACAATTTCATTTGCACAAATATTTCTACAACATTTCTAGAACACTTCTTATTCTTATTCACTTCTTACTTCACAAATATCAAATTGAAGTGAAAGCCACATCTCACGTCAGAGACATTAACTGTAAACCACCAGTCAATAGTTGTTAAAACTATTCAATTAGATGGCGCTGAAACCGTGCCTCAGTCGGTTGATACGATAAACAGGGACAACATGATCGAAAATTACACCATGTCACGTGGATGGCCGTGTGGCGTAGTAGATAGCGCGCTCGCCCGGCAAGCGAGAGGCGCAAGTTCGAATTCTGTCATGGGAAATTTTGTATATCAAATTTTTCTAGCAAATATAATGTTAGAAGTTCATTAGGATTTTCAAACGAGAAGAAGACAAGGAAGCGAAAATGAACACGTAAAGTGGAGAATTATAGATGTAAGGAAAGAAGTGACCTCCAGTGTATAGTCTATCGATACTTACTTGTAATGTATGTTCTGTTTCCTCAAGAAGTCGTGCATGTAAGGCAGGAAGACATCCAGCTGACTCTGTCGGTTCCTGTAGGGGACCAATATGGCGACGCTGACCTGCGGCGCGCAGTGAGCCGGCGAGAACGAGCCGTTGGCGACGCCGGACGGGTCGAACGACCCGTACGACGTCGGGATGTCCCAGGCGTTGATAGACCTGGAATATTACATTCAGTCATTAGGACCGAGAACTTCAATCTTCGAGATCGTTGAATTACAAATTTTGGAAAATTCTTTGTTCTTGGGGAAAAATTGTTTGAAGATATTGTCCCAAGTTCCAAAACAGATAGGTTTGATTTGTTTGTTTGATGTACGGTAACTGTAAATAATAACGCAATTTAAGCAGGACAATAACAGCTGTTTCCTTATGATCTGAGGGGATCAAAAGTGAATGAGAAAGCTTACTCCAAACATCGCTTGCTACACTACCAGTATTTCTGGCAGATTTCTATAGAAATCCTGTCTGCACAATTTGAAACTAAAGTGGATTATTCTAAAACATAAAACCAGAATTTAAGAGTAACTCTTCACAAATAGCACATATTAAAAGTTATGTTAATTACAACTCATGTTAATTAGAAGTAAAGGCTGATAAATTGAGCAACTTAACAGACCTATCATCCTTCAATATGGCGTCGAGATCACAAGGCGGCTTCCCAGCGGAGTGCGCGGCGGCGGCGGCGGCCGGTGTCAGCTCTGGGTAGAGGACGGCCTTCAGCTGGTGTGCGGGCACGTGAGTGTACTCGAACTGGCCGTGACCGTAGCCCACTAGTTGAACCACTCCGATCACAGCTAGTGTGTACACCAGCAGGCGTTCATACCCCACTCGAGAACTACACAACAATATGTTTTCTTTTTTTTATTTCGTATAGGCCAGCTGTGGACTTGATGGTAAGTGAGATGCAAATTAGATGTTGCTTGCTGACCTAGAAGGTACCTGTTCACACGTAATTTAAAGATGGGAGTCTTTTGTACTTGCCAGGGATTACATGGGTACTTAAGTATGTATTAGTTACAGAAATTTGGTACAATTACTGAATCAACACAGATACAGCTGACTCACCTTTATAAGCTCCCCATATACCTGGATTTATTCAGGTATATGGAGAGCATTAGTGTCCTTATGGGAAATAGTTGGGCTACAGTCTGCTGTACATCTCGATGTATCTGGGTTAAATATATAGTGTACAAACAAACTCATAACTCACTAGCTGCGTCCTGCTGTTTTACTTGCGTAAGTCTCGGTTTGGTTTGAATATCTGATGTTTTTTTTTTAATTGGTTGAGTAGTTTTGAAGCCTGTTTGTTACAAACTAATATTTATTCTTTATAATATTGGTATAGATTGGTTTACCTCTACTGACCTGGCCTTTATCAGACGATTGAGCATCTGTTTACACGCCATCCCCCACCACTAGTTAGTCACAAACAAGTAGTCAGGTGTGCTGAAACAATACTCCTTTACTTATTTAAGTTTTGTAATCTTTGACCAAACCACATGATAAATAAACAAAATATGTACTGTTCACATTGAGATATTATGCACTAGTACACTGTTCTTCATAAATTGAAGTATGGTCAGTGGGTGGGATGTCTAAAAGCTAGCTATGACACCTCCTTTTATTTATTATCAGAAAACAAGCCAATATTGTACTTATTTCCTTATTGCCAGTCTTATCTGTAAAACAAAGAAGGCTGCTCAATTGCTGATAATGGCTGGTAATTTCCACAAAAGTTACATGTTTGATTTTTATGTTTTGTCAAGTGAATATTTTCTAAGTGTGTAGTACTTAGATATTGTTTGTTTCTTTTCTATGTATGGTCAATGGTTTAATTAGTATGGATAAATAACTGTACATTTCGCAGATTCAATAACTTCTAATGGAGCTCTGATCTCCTCAGAATGTGGCCATGAAGAAAACAATGCCGATATGGTTGCCTGAAAGATGTTAACATAATATGTAACTAATCCTTTTTCATGACACTGACATAATTTATTGTCAACTCTGGGTTGTGTGGATATTGAACAGGTGGTTCTTTGGACTTTCTAGCTAGAAGAACTAGGTAGGTATGGTTAGGTAGAACTGCATCTGTATACAGATTTAAAAAAGAAATCAATATAATGTCCACCTCTGTAGGTACAAGTATATCTGTAAATCACTACTGCATGCATAGGTAAGGTAGGCAACTAATAGTATAATAAACATGTGTACCTATGCTATGAGAACAATACAATTAATTATCTATTATGCTCTATTAGCCTAGTTATTTATCAAAACTGGAGCGGGCTAGTGCCACAACATTACCAACATAATGTAAAATATTCCATTCCTGTCTCCTGTGGAAAAACTTGGAAATATTATAGTAAGAATTGATGTTTACTTCACTCAGGTAATTTAAATCTGTTGTTTTATGTTTGTTATATTTTCATTGCATATGTAATAAAAAGTTAAACAGATCTTTCTGGTACTTGCTCATAGAAGATGTTTAAACCCTGAACCTATACTTTTATATTATGAAAGCGAAAACGGCACAAGCTAATTCTGATAGCAAGTTAAGGTTGTGTTGATCTTGCATATTATGACATTACATTACACATCATTTTAAAAAATAAATATTATGCTTTCTTTTTGTTATTTACATATTGACAAATATCCCCACATGAGCCAATACTGTGGTCATATTGTTGTGGTTTCAAGTAGGTATCTACATCTTTATTTTCCATTCAAACTGAACTGTTTGTTATCTTCTACTAAATTCAATGCATTTCCTTCAAATAAATCGCAGTGACGACCTCGGGCCGCGTCCCACTTACTGCATCAAATATTGCGTTTAAATAACTCCAATGCAATAAAATATTTTTAATTGATCGCCGAAACTCTGCACAAAGTGGCAGACTTCGATTTAAATCACCCGCGTTTGCGTCGCTTATCATCAACTGTCAAAATAGTCATCTTACTTGCCAAACGTAAACAAAACAAATACTACTTTTTAATTAGAAATATTTACTTAGGTAGTGCAGTTATTTGAGTGTTCTAAAACAATGAGTAAAAGCGCAGTATTCAAACACTACGATCGCGATCATCGTCCGAAGAAAAATGTATGGACAGAGGAGGAACTAACCTGTCAACCACTAGACACGTACGCAGAAATCATCAATTTCTTGCAGGATCCACCTCCCTGGCGAACTCTGTGTAAAGAATTAACGCCACATAGCAGATATAAGATAAGGAATATGGATCTAAACATTCATCACTCCAATCCGTCACTCGAAACACCTGATTCTTTCTGTCATTTTAACCTGGATGCGGAAAATGTGGAACGTTATGACGAAGAAACATTACCAAAAACTTTAGTTTGCCACGATATGGCTAATGGTTATCACGATGACAGGTAATTTATTAAATAAAAATTATAAAAGGACTTAATTATATTTAATGATAATTATTTTTGCTTAAATTCTGCCCGCAGAAATAATAAACAACTATTTTGGTTGTAATTTTTACATTGACAGTAAGTTGTACAGTATTTTTAAATTTATTTCTTATAATGTTGTCAATCTATTATGGCTACTTGGAAAGTAGCCAGTGTCAAGAATTATATTTTTTTGTAAGAAGATCGTTCAAAATGGACCAGTTATGTTCCACAGATATCAACACAACTTCATAGAACTTTTTAAATATAATACTTAACTGTGAAAGTTTAATATACAATATCTTTTAATTTAGCGGAAAACAAACGAAAATACTAACACCGTGGCTTTAGATCACTTAAATCTGTTGAATAATCCATAAAATATCTTGTCTTATATGAATGCCTTTAAAATTTCATGAATGTACCTCTACCCCCTAGGTCTGAGCTCTAAGACAAAACGCCGATCTTTATTTAATTGCAATTTGCATTAAAACAGTCGAGTCGTCGTAATAAAAGTCAAACCAAGGAAGTCATTGCAAATGGTGGCTCTTTACAATTACTGTTCACGCGAGCTTTGGAGACAACACTGAAGTCCATGTTTTGCATGGACTTTCACTTTCATTACACTTGTACACGAAATTAAATTGATTAATATGCCCCCGAAATCAAACAATTTATACGCATTTGAACTAGGTTTCACAAAAACAAAAATGAAAATTTAGCCAACACATCTCCTCAGCGCGTTCCCGCCAAAACTCCCAAGTGTACAGTTGGTGGCAAAAGATTTACCGACTGTGAAAAAATATAATCTAGTTTTGGATTGAACACTAAGCAAAAACCAAAGACCTACAATAAGATTTTTATTTTTCAGTTATATTGATGGAACAGGACAACATGATGCATACACGTTTTATAATTGGGCTGGAATAGATATATTTTGCTACTTTAGTCATCACCTTATTACGATTCCTCCCTTGGGTTGGATAAATGTCGGGCATGCACACGGAGTCAAAGTAATCGGTAAATATAGTTTATTTTAATTGATGCTTTTATCTGGTCTTATTCCTTCGTGTCTTGTATTGTATAGCTCTGTCATACTAATACCACACTGCTAATACAAAAGTTGGTAATTGAAATCCTTTTTAATTAATTATGGGTTTGCTTAATAAAACACAATATTTACCCGGTTTACTCGCGTTTTATTCAATAACGTCATTAATTTTTCGCCAAGCTTTCGCCAACTTTACAGGTGGCTTTTTCAAGGTTGACTGAAATGTAATTCGTCTATTTTAACATTCTAAAAAGTTACTGTAAATTACCGCCTCATAATAATAATTTGTATCAAAACGTTCTAGTGTAGTTTTGCATTTAAATTATAATTATTATTATCTCTAGCTAACTCAAAAAACTACCATGACTCTGGAACGCGCCCTCACATGAGAAGAAGCCACGAAGAAACTCATGGGGGTTCTCATTATGCTCGGAAATTTAAAACAATATTTTACATCAATTTAAAAATTAACAAATCTAAATAACCATGTATGTATGTACTAAGGCCTACAAAAATGGCTAACGGTATCTTGTGGTCTTGCAGCTGTTGTCGGCTGGACCTGGGATTAAATAAAATGTAATACAGGGTCCCAGACAAGTGGCACTTTCCAACCATCTTCCCTATTGAAATAATTGGGTGATTCTGAATTTCAATAGCCTCCCGCAGCATCCTGGGTACATACCGCTTCTCAGCACCCGTGCTTGATCGAAGCGTAGGAAATGGTTATGGGTTTTAGCTTTAAATTGCGTATGTATTTTGCGGAGTCATGTCTCATATAATAAATATCCCCCTCCCTTTACCAGCCAAATCGCTGTAGTTGGAATGTGATAAATGTATTGACCAAGGTAGTAATTCACATTCAAAAACATCGGCAGATTGATGGTTGCATTAATTTTTAAAAATCGCAATTATTGAAAACTACGAATTCCTATAACAGAGCGCATGCCTATGACACAGAACATGCGTTTGCCTATTTTTTCCTTAATTAGAAATGAATCGATAAATAAAGGCATTTGTCTTATAAGTTATGTTTCTACAATGTTACAACGGGGTCCCCGACCAAGCCTATTGTTAATTTAATTTATCTTCTCAATGCAGTTTATTTATTTCAGGCACTGTCATCACAGAATGGGCCGAAGGAATTGTGTTTTGGGACAAAATTTTGGATTCAGAAACTGAATATTTAAATTTTGCAAGTGCATTAGTCGCTATAGCCAAAACATTAAAATTCGATGGTTGGCTCTTAAACATTGAAAATAAGGTACTTACTTAAAAAAAACTTAGTAAAAATATGTTACTTCATCAAAAATAACTGACATAAAATTAATTTCAAACATGTTCTAGATATCAAAACCTGAAGTACTCTTGAATTTTGTAAAACATTTGCATCATATTTTACATCAAGAGATTCCCCACGCTGAATTGATTTGGTATGATAGCGTAACTATTCAAGGTACACTCAACTGGCAAAATGGGCTCAACGAAAAGAACAAGTAAATTAATTCATTTACCTATATTTATTTACTATACCATGTATACTACTAAAAATAGATTGAAATAAGTTAGGTATTTGGTTTCAGGGCGTTTTTCGATGCATGCGATGGACTTTTTACAAACTACTCTTGGAACGAAAATGATGTTCGCGACAGTGCCATTGAGGCTGGAGATCGAGTTCGAGATTTATACATTGGAATTGACGTGTGGGGACGTAACTTTTATGGAGGTGGTCTTTTTAATACACAAGCGGTTAGTCAAATTACAATAAAATTATTTTCCATAGCAATGCCCGCATAAACATTTTAAAGCTATGCAAATAGCTTTTTCATCACATCTATTCGAAAAGAGCTAATCCAATCCGTGTAAACTAGGCTGGAACTAGCCCTTTGCTGGCGCTCACGCTAACTCGCCGGCAAAACGTTTTGCCTCCCTCTTAGCAGGGATTTTACTTTTCCGGCTACTGATTGGCCGGGGCGTTTTGAATTTGGAATGTGTAATTGTGTATATTTGTAAAAAGTGTCAATCACCAAAGAGTTCCAATAGAAATAGAAGATGAATACACTAGGAATAGCACAGGAGTAGACTAAGAGTAGAGTAGGAGACTCGGAATAGACAAGGAAAGTCAAACAAGTTAAAGGTACTCATTTTTTCATAGAGGGCGATGAAAAGTAGAATGTCTACCTCAGGAGCAAATATATAATAATAGCAAATACCTTCCGTGCTTCGGAAGGCACGTTAAGCAGTTGGTCCCGGTTGTTATCTCTGATAACAGTCGTTAGGTCAAGTTAGAGGCCTTAAGGCGATCTGAAAAACTCTAACACCAGGTGAGCCACACCACTACACGAAAAGAAGAAGAAGAAGGAGCAAATACTATTTAAAAATAGTATTCGAGCTAAAGCTCGAGTGAGATACTTTGAATCCCTCGATTCGCTCAGAATTCTACTCAAGAATCCCTCGCTACGCTCAGGATTCTACTCTAGAATCCTTCGCTTCTCTCTGGATTAAAAAAACACTCTCGCCGTAAAAATAGTCTTTTCTACCTTTGTATACAATCTACTATTATCACGGGCTTTGAACGCGACGACCGAATCAAGAAATTCTGTAACGAAAATAAACCTAACATCCCCCACTCCGACCGGAACAGCGCGAGCGGTGCGGCGCGGGCGGCAGCGCCTGCTATGCAATAGCTTTACCGCGGCAGTCCCCGAGTGCCACACGTATTTCTGAAATACTTATTACATTTAGTACAGTTTTACCTACGTAGATAATGACGCCCCCGAAATACCCCGGGAAGGTAACGGGACTTACACGGGTGAAACCGTGGGGCGCAGCTCGCAGCTAGTATTTTTAATAATAACATCGTAAGTGACTGTACTCTAAATAATTTGATTGATTGCAAGACCACTAGATGTCGCTACTTGTATTGTATTTTAATGTTGAGTGATTTGTGCACAGAGTGCTAACTGTACTAAGGCAGGAATGCAGTATGCAGAATGCAGAAATACGTAAAGAAAGGAAAGGAAGGTTTTTCTCTGCCTGCACGTAATGGTAGTGGATAGTCCCACTACCTCCTAAAAATATTATTGAATAAGAAGTCACGAACGTATACTTGATAATTCAATGCACTATATGTGGAAAATAAATGACTATTTCGATACTACATAGTCTCTTATTGTGTTTTGCAGGCGGTGAAAGTGGCGTTCGAGTACGAGTGTTCGCTGGCGATCTTCGCACCGGCGTGGACGCACGAGGCTCTCGAGGTTAAGAATATGAGCGACGTGGATGCCATGCAGCGCCCTGGGCGAGGTGGGGGCGACCGGATGCAGGAGTTCCTGCTGCGAGACCGCGCGCTCTGGGGGAGTCTCTGGCCGTTCCTGTTCACCCGGCTGCCTTGCCACCTGCCGTTCGCGACGTCCTTCTGCCGCGGGCAGGGCAAGCGGCGGCGACACCTCGGGGAAGTGATCTCCCCGCAGCCCTGGTACAACCTGCGTCACCAGCAGTACCAGCCCAGCGCGGCCCACGGACCACACGGCTACATGCTCACATCGGTCGACCAGATCGCGCATATGACGCGTTTGCGAACGGTCAAGGACAAGGCTGGCATCTTGAAGTACCGGGAGTCGTTCCTCGAGCACCGGCACGAGCTGCTGTCGAGCACCAGCAGGCAGACGCTGGCGATGCAGGACGCTGCAGAGAGTCGGGGAGGGCCGAGCGCGATGCAGGACGTGCGCGAGGAAGACGACGTGGAAGACGACGAAGGAAGAGAAGCCGCCGACGACGAACCGCGCTCGATGAAGCGCAAGGTGAAGAAGGCGGTCCAGCAACTGTTCCGCATAAAGTCGCCGCGCACTTCCGACGTCGCGGAGGCCCCGGAAGGGTCGCAGGCGAGCGAGCTGGCTCCGGGGGGGAGCGGCAAGTCCATGCTGCGGGTGTCCGTGCAGCTGGCGCTGGGACAGAGCAGTGAGCGGCGGCTCCGGTTCGCGCTCGAACCGGTCGCCGAGGAGCGCGAGTGTCTGGAGCTGTACCGCGACGACTCTTTCGGCGGCGGTTCCTGCTTACGAGTGAACCCCACGGACGTGGTGTGCGACGAGCACCGTACTATACGGCTGTTCCTGGGGGACTGGAATGTGGAGCGGGCCGTGGTCGTGTGCGTCGTCACCAAGCACCAGCCGGGGTTCTCCCGGCAGTCGCTCAACGTCCGTCTCGCGATGAGGACGTCTACCGGCGCCGCTCTGACTGCCGTGCTGGTGGGGCGGACGATGCCGGGGGCTATGCCGGCGGTCGCACCCGCTACCGGCGGCATCATGACGGCATACCCCCTGGTACCTGAAACGGCTTCGTTCCGCGCCATGCAGCGTGACTTGCTCTTGAATAATCCGGCATTTTACGTGCCCATAGAGAACCCCTACGAGTGGCAGGTGCGGTACTTCGAGGTGGTAGCCCCGGGCGCTACGATCACAGCTGTCAACCTCCGCACCGAGTTGCCCCAGGGACCCGTGCTGCTCGGACACTTCGGACTCTGCTCGAAGGGACTGGTTGAGGTTCGCACTTATACCTACTATACACTATGTACCATTACTTTAGTAGCTTTACGCATGTCTAACCTGTTGTTATATTATTTTTTTACAGAACGACGAATAAAGTATTAATATGAACGATTCCTGTACCGCAAGCGGTGGTGAAGACTCTTAGAACAGTTACTAGAAACACAGTATAAATAAACGCAGAGCGGACATAATTTTTCAGAACTCTATTTTCCATTCCTTTAGTGCTCGGAGAAGACCAAAAGAAGACTACAAAATTTCATATTATTTCCTTAACAAATTGAAAGTTGCTGTTGTTTATGTTGTTATGATTACAAGTTATTATAAGTTTCAAATATAACAATATATTATGTATATAAGTTGCAGTAGAAATTAAATGTATTGTAAGTTTATTTATTGGATATTTATTTAATAATATATTCTATCTATGGTTTTCGCGATATTGCATAATAAAATAACTTTATTTGCATAATAAAATAACCGACATTTATCATTATTTTTTCTTTTACTTCTTAAAAGTTTTTTTTATTTATTTTTTGTTTAAATTATTCTTTATTTATTTTTGATGTGTTTATTACTAATGGGTATTATCACGTATTATCTAATGTGTAATCGTGTGCTTGTCTGAATCAATGTACTTATTTCCTTTTTTTTTTTCTTTTTTCTTTTAGAAGCTAAGTAGGTATAAATCGTCTACTTAATTATCAAATAGATGTAAGTAGAATAGGTATCTAAGTAACCTACTGTGTGTATGACCGATAAGAAAATATCGATCACTGATGAATTATCAGTTATCACACGTGTATCGTAATAATACCTACTACTAGGTAGCTAGGTAGGTACCTATCACTCGTAGGTACCATACCATTTAATACCTACATATTTAGAGGCCCTAAGGCGGCCTGAAAACTAACACTAGGTGAGCTACATACAACACCACTATACGATAATTTAGGAAGAAGTAGGTACCTACATACCATCCTATGTCAATTATACTACATACCTACCTATAATAATTATACCTACCTACATAATAATACACCTTGCAGGGTATAGAGTTATATACCTAACTACATCCTGAGTTTAGTGGAATCAGCGACAAAAACTGAAAGATGATTCGTCATGGATGAACTAGAAGTAGGTAAGTAATTGAGAAAAACTAAAACATGTTTCCGAAGGTAAAGAACCTAAAATAAACAGTCGAACATTTGCGTAAAGAAATAGGTAGGTACATCTATGAATTCACACAACTCATTTAAGTATTTAATTCATTCTTTAGGCATCATTCGACACAGTGCCATTGAAAGTGACATACCTGCATAAGTTTTAACTTAAAATATTATCGTACTTTTATACGTATTTCGGTAAGTGGTTTAGTAAATTAAATTATTAATTCTTATTTACCTAATTAAAAAAAATAGTTAGAGTTTTTAGGTCACCTAAGGCCTTTAATTAACTAACGACCTAACGAGTGCAGGTATCAGAGTTCACAATCGGGACTAGCTGCTTATTTTTCCAATGGGCTTAGCGTTTTTGGCGAGATCGATCATCCATTTAAGTAATGTAATGAATGACGGCATCGCCACAAATCGCCAGACGTTACCTTACCACATTATTATACGAGTACAAGATCGGTGGGCTCAGCTTGGCCAATGAGCTCCTCATTGAGAAAGTGGACTTTACCTGTTCCTGTAAAAGAGTCTTGACTGACTGACAGACAATCTAGTGATTCTATAAGAGTTTCTTTTCATGAGGTAGGTAGGTAGGTACTTACCTCTAGAACTAAGGTTTTCCTGCAAACTTTTTTTTTTTCGCGAAACGACAAACTCTAAATAAGGATCTTGATAATTCCCGCCATCATTTTAAGCTGTTACCTAGTTTAGCAAAACGATTAAAATCTGTAAAAAAAAACGGTAGAAACACTTCCGGATCTACCTTCTCAATGAAAACAAACAGTGAACGACGCACGACCGTGAACATTGGTAGCCATTTACCAGTTAGTTTAACAATACAAATAATGTGAACACACACTTCTAAATTAACATTTACCAAAAATAATTCAACATACTTATTAATGGAACTGTGAGGTGAGAATTGAGATATGTGTAACGTAACAGAGATTGATGAACGCTTTATTTGCACAACTCAAGGTAGGTATCAGATTGCTACTTTATAGTCAAGAAACACAAAAAGCTCAGAAATGTTGCATTCCTCAAAGACTGCGGAAGGAAGTGACTTTAGCTTAATCCTCCATCCGAATATACCTACTCATTGTTGTTGTTTTTTAGAAATACTAATTTAAGTTACATCCTTCATTCTTAACTACACTAGTCAGTCCAATACACGTGTCCAGTATTTTTATTAATTAATTACACAGAGAGATTAAAATTAGGTTGAAAAGCTTGAATATTTAGGTTTGTTTACTGGGATGGTCATAGCATACTTAACAATCAAAAGGAACACGTAGGAACGCTGCGCCGCCCGTTAGTTTTCTCTTCATAATCTACTTTAATATGTATCCCATAAATAAATGTCATAATATTAAATTTTTGAGATCGATGTGTGTTGTAACTGAAACGATTGCCTTAAAAAAACTTCCCAAATTTTAAGTCAAAGTAGGCAACTATTCTAATATTAAAATTAAAGCCAATAAGGCAATCGTTTCTACTCCTGAGAGAGAGGCCGGGAAAGACCTCGAATCGAAAGCAATGCTATTAAAACAAAAAAAAAGAGTTTAATTTCAGTCCAACATCGCGAAAACAGAAGAAAGAATCAATTACATAGTAAAGTCCTACCTAGGTAATCCGAAATACGGAAATCCCTATGAGAACCATAGCTCTCAAAATTATTAGACATAGACATAAAGAATTATTAGACTCCTTCGAGGGACGTATTAAGCTCGAAGGACAGATAATCGCTGGGGAGTAAAGCAACTGGCAACCACTATGTAATACAAAACGGTTACCATCAACCGAGTCTGACCGAGTTGGTGGTCTTCCAACACTGGAAGACCACCTACTCGGTGGATCAACGACATCGTAGCAGTCGCGGGGAGTCGTTGGATGGAGGTAGGTAGCTCGCGATCGCTATTTGTGACGTCGTATGTTCAGTAGTGCACGGATAAAAGGATGATGATGTGATGTGATGAGTCCTATATAGTATTGCGGGTGAACCCACGGGGCCAACTGGTAGCTACGTAGGAAGTATATACTAACATAACATCACCTTGCAGGGTAAATAAGGTGTGATATGGTGACTAAAATATTCTTATCAACTTATCATGGATCACAAAAGATTGAATTAAGGTCACCTTCTATTTCAGTTTCGATTCCAACAAACTAAATAAGGGTGCTTTCATATTGTAAGCTTACTACCTTACTAGCTGTACCTGCGCCAGTCCAACAGAATCATCTCTCAGATTCCAGAAGTCCTGGAAATAAAAATACCTAAGCCCCGCGGTCAGTAGAGACGTTAAAATCAATTTACAATATACCTACTAATAAATAAATAAATTCAATTCAATTCAATTCAACTAATAAGCGATATATAAAATTCGTAACATGATGAAATTCAACGGGATCAGAGAACCGCGCATGTTCCATAGTAACCGGCATCGAAATCCCACAGCGCAAAGGGATAACCTGCGCGGTGAAACGACAGCGTTGATTTGCATGCATTTGAAGCCGGCACCGTCGAGTTGTTCTGTCATTGAAAGTGTCTCTTGAGCTGCCGGTTTCCATGACAGTTGAACTTGACGCGTTCAAATGCGTCCAAATCAACGCAATGGTTAGAACGACGCATGTTATTCCTTTTTGCGCAAACTTATTTTCTTGACATTTTACATGTTTGACAAAATTGCATTTTTGACGTTTTGCGTAAACTAACATTTCTTGACTTTTTGCGTGTTTGATCTTTTGTGTGTGTTCCATTCCTTGCCCAATTTTGTTGATTTTTATTAAATTTCTTAGTCGACCTGTTAAAAGGAGCATAATATGTTCATGTGAATCGAAATAAATATAGGTATTCAACAGACAAGATTGCTTTCGACGTTGATAAAAAAAGCAAATAAAAAAATACTAAGTAAGAGTAACTTAACAAGGTGATATGTATTATGTATGACATAGTTGCCTATATTAGCAAACCTTGTTACTTATCTTTCCAATTACGCAAATGTCTGTAAACAATATATCGCATAACAAATATTAGGTAAGTACTTAACCGATGCCGATAACAACCACTTTAGAATACCCATTTCAACTAAAAACGTTTTACGAAAATCGGTTCAGTAGGTACCCAGAGCGACTTGAGACTACCTCAAACTTGCAGCCGGCCGTAAAATTTGCAGTAGTTGTGGTCAATGATGGATGACTTACCACTACTACTGTGCCGACTCGAAATAATTTCGGGTTTTAGTTTTTAGCGAACCGTGAAGTCCTAAGAGAGATGCAACAGGAACATCTCTCAGATAAGAGTAGTCTTGGAAATAAATACCCAAGTCCCGAGTTTGCTGATGAGAAGGTGGTTTCAAGTGCTTCATCGATCAGTAGGTGCCTTGTTCTTTAGGGACCGATTCTTTTTGGTAGAAGTCCAAGATTGAGTAATTTATTGCATTCTGGGTACTATCGTGTCCATCATTCCGAAGATACTTATCAGATCTTCACCAAATTTTTATGTTTTTTACCTTTTCATTAAAAAAAGAACCATCTCAATTGGTCAAGCCATCTTCGAGTAATCGGTGAACAAACTTAAAAAAAAATATATTTTTACGCGACGAATTGAGAACCTCCTCCTTTTTTTGAAGTCGGTTAAAAATATGATTTTATTTTAATAGCTTATTATTCTAAAGCAGTATAAACAAAACTTTACTTACCTATTTTGAATGTCATCGACCTCAACACCGGTACCTACTCACCTACCTAATGGAGGAGTTCATTGAACCATCGACGATAAAGTCAAGGCCGAGCAAGGATACCCGCCCCGATAACAACTGATCGTAACCGAGTATCTCGAGATTAACTCCCTTATCGAACGAGTGGCGCTAACTTTTATCACAATTTATCTATGATTTCTGACATGTGTTCGCTATTGGTACTTTGGGAGAACGATATAAAAACAAAACGAAATCAAACCCTTTTATCAGTACAATATTTAAAAATCACCGAGAAGGTAGGAAGTAAAAGGCATACACAAAACTAAGATACCTGGTGTTTCTGAAGTGAATACTGGTGAGTATTATACTACACTTTCGGTATACTTCCTCATTTCTCCTGACCATCATGGTCAGACCATTGAGACTGAATTGGAGTGGGTACAAAATTTTAAAATAGTACCCACCTATAAAATCAAAGGAATTTTGTATAAGTACTACCACGGCCAGGAAGGATACTGTTAGTACTGTTATCATTAGCAACGATGGTTTTCATGTTTTTTTTGTTAGCCTCCAAATGAATTGCAGTTCGTCATAATTATCTAATTTTAAATCTATCGTCCAAACAGCAAGCAAGCCAGCATGTTGACATCGTGTAACACCGGTACGGTGGGCTCCGCCCTCGCTTCAGCGCTGCACTTCTTCGCAGCCTCGCAGTGTCTGCTGAAGGAGCCTTGGCCGAGGGGTGATCCGGTTCATAGTGAGTATACTACATAACATACCGACATTCTAGCGGCTTCCTTCATCCAGGTTATCGTGAATGGTCTGTATCTATAGGTAGATGCACCTAATGCTCGAAATAATAGTAGTTTATGCGTCATATTGAATCCAAAGCGTACGAAGGACTGTAGAGGGTTAACTCCCGAGCGCAGCGAGGGTGTTAAAAACTTAACTCCTGAGCGTAGCGAAGGAGTTATGTACCTAGAGTCCAGAGTGAAGCGTGGGATTCAAGCGCCCAAGATAAAGACAGGCTTTAGTACCGAGGTGAATATTCTACTTTACACATCTACTGCGAGACAATAAAAGGGCTACAAAAATAAGCATTTAACTAACAACAAAACAATAGATTAATGCAACGTATATAAAATATATTGACAGCTCCATAATAATTAAATTTAACAATGTTACATAAAAATGACAAAACCACGCATCGGCTTTAGCTGATGAGAAAAAAGTTGGAGCTTTATATTAACTAAAACTTTTTGCCTTACCTTTCCGTCGAAATTAAATAAAAGAAAACTAGCCCAGTTTTTATTTTTTTATGTGTTTTGTCTAGGTGGCCAGTTCGAAATGACCGTATGCTACCAGAACCTTAGTTCCAAATTTAAATTACTTTATGCCCTAGGGAATAAAGAGTCGCTTTACTTTGACCTTTTTGGTCAAATAAAGTTACTTTGTAGAGCAGTAGGTGTGAAAATATATATTATTGGTGTTGCTAAATTTTTTGTCGATATTATTGTTATTTTTTTGACAGGATGAATAGACTATCGTGTAATTATTATAATTTATGAACGTATTATTAATTAACACATCATAATAATTTGTAATTCATTTTAGTATTTTTTTTCTCTTTTATCAATTTTGATGTTTGCATGCCAAATGTTGGCAAGGTATTTAGAACTATATTTTTAAATTTAAGATCTGCTGTACCCTTGGCTGTACCATACTTTATGCAATAAAATATCTTTATTAGTATTTCATCACATCTTTTAATGGCTCGACCTCCAATAATAGAATGTAACCTAACGTGGTTGATCTTTGTTGCAGATGGATCACATTTCGACTTCATAATAGTAGGAGCAGGCACAGCGGGTTCGACTCTAGCGGCGCGACTGGGTGCTGCCAACTTCTCTGTACTTGTACTCGAAGCCGGTCCGGAGCCGCCGCATGAGAGCATCGTAAGTTAAGAAACTAGTTGATAACCAATTAGATTTGCTATGTAGCTATTCCTTGTTGGATTGGATTTATTCCAAGAATGTTTAATTTTAGATTCCAGGTTACCTCGATACGATGAAAAGCAGTCCTTACGACTGGAATTTTACATCGATCAACGACGGCGTCTCATCGCAGTCTCTCAAGGACGGCGTTCAGCGACAACCTCGAGGTAAAATGTTAGGCGGCAGTGGTTCCTTGAACAATATGGTGTACGCCCGTGGTTTCCCGGCCGACTACGATGAGTGGTCCACCATCGTCGGCTCGACTTGGTCTTGGGATAACGTCCTCGAATACTTTAAGAGAACAGAATATTTGAGCGACGAAAGAATAGTCAACAACCCGGAACTAATGAAGTACCACAGCCGGAAAGGAGAAATAGAAGTAACAGGTAATAAGAAAGTAATTCACGAAACTGACGTATTTATGAAAGCATTCAAAGAAGTCGGTTTTGATATAGTAGATGACATGACCTACCCTAAAAAAGTAGGAGTCGGACGATTTTCTCACACGATTAGAGATGGACAGAGGCATAGCTCATTGACTGCTCTCTTGAACAAAGCCAAGGGACGAAATATTTCGGTATTCAAAAATGCTTTAGTAACAAAAATTCTGATTGAGAATTCTAGTGCAATGGGAGTAAAAGTTGTGTCTGAAAAGAGTGAGTATCGTTACTACGCCAAGAAGGAAGTCATAGTTTCTGCTGGGACTTTTAATACGGCGAAGCTTCTGATGCTGTCCGGTGTAGGGCCAACAGCTCACTTGCAGGAGAAAGGTGTAAAAGTGATCTCTGACTTGCCTGTCGGAGATAACTTGCACGACCACATCATGCACCTGAATTTCATCGAGGCTCGGAATGGAACCTGCGACTACGACCAGCCCATGCAGCATATGAACCTAATTCAATATCTTTACGATAGATCAGGAATGCTAGCTAATTCGGACAGCATGGGTGCTCTGCTCGTTTTGAACGGTTCACTACCGAATACTCCAGATTTTGCCTTCTATCCGACGTGCACTCCACGCAAGAGTGGCTTTTATTACGGATGTGTGAACATGTTGGGATTTGCGGAAGAACACTGCAAGGTTCTGGACGATATAAATCAGGAGAAAGAGTTAATCGCCGTTGCTGTCGTTTTATTAAAGCCTAAATCGAGAGGCACCGTACGGTTACAATCTAAAAACCCTTTAGATGACCCTGTTATATTTTCTGGTACCTTTAACAACACCGATGATCTAAAGAATTATCCTACGGCCGTTAACATCGTTCGTTCTTTGCTGAACACGGAGTATTTGAAGCGGAGATCGGCGTCTTTGGTGGATTTAAAAGTGAAGGAATGTGAGGGTCACTCTGGAGATGAGAAGGTTAAGTGCATGGCTCGTTCGATGGCGACATCGGCATGGCACGCTGTGGGCACGGCGGCGATGGGAAGCGTGGTAGACGGTCACTTGCGCGTGTATGGGGTGCGGGGGCTACGTGTGGTTGACGCCAGCGTGATGCCGGCGGTGCCTCGCGGGAACACCAACGCTCCCGTCATCATGATCGCTGAGAAAGCAGCCGACTTCATTAAACAAGCCCATGGAGCAGAATAAATACTCGCCGCCTATGAAAAATTGACGAACGCTCCGGTTTACCAACGCGAGGTATTTAACTTAGGGTTTTCTATTGCCCATTTATTTGTAACAGTTATGTAAGTTAGATTAGTGTTAATTTTAGTATTTGACCATAATGTGTTCATTGAAATTTAGAGTTCCTGACAGTATTATAATTTATAATTACTAATATTTTATTATTAAACTACGATTTTACCGCAAAGTATGGTATGTTATTTTTTTTTTTGGAGATTGCATTACCGGCTGATACCAGGAAGTTTTTAAACTTCGCTTGGTGTCAGTCTGTGAGCAGTTAACGTTTCCTACGCCATTACGTGCTATCGTCTATCATCGTATAATGACTATATAATTGCATGTTAATTAATCTTTTATTTGATCGTTCGTTGCCCTAACTAGGTAGGTCCATACAATCATCTGTATTGATGTTAATAGTAGGAAAACTGTTGGTTATCCTAACTGCACCTCACTTAATTAAATTAAAGGGGTCGAAGTTATATTGTCTTAACAAATCGTTAACAAAACAACTTATCTTTTATTACATGAAACAGTTGGCCTCATCTCACTTGATGACGCGCGACGATGAGGTTGATGGTATAACATGGAAGCTTGCCTATAGAAGAAATTTATTCTCTCTAGACTTGAAGATTCCAAGCAGCCAAGGTTGTAATTAACTACAACTTTTACCTACTTCGTTATGCACGAAACATGAACTATCCACTATCTCATATGATAAAGTTATCATAAAATATGCACCAATATGTAGCAAGCTCATCTAAAAGAAGAAAGACTGCAGTGGAACAAGATCCAATCATTATCAAAATTATGAATTACGTTTCAAATCATAGTGCAATAGTTCTAAATTCAAGTACAAGAGATACTCGAATTGGACTATGGAGTCCAGTAATCAGCATACACTAGCCGCGTCCTGCTGTTTCACTTATGTAAGTCCTTATTCTATGGGATTAAAAGTAGCCTAGTTACTACTCGAAAATGTAGCTTTCTATAGTTGCAGAAGTTTTTGAGCCTATTCGTTACAAACAAACAATCAAATGTTTCCTATTTGATAATATTACTATAGAAGTATAGGTAGCAGTTAGCACCTAAGTGTAATTACCGGGTTTCCCTCCGTAAAGGGTGGTGATGAAGACACCGTGTCGTGACGTGAGCATACTACCGATGACAGCAGGACGTAACGTATTATAACATCGAATCAGTTACGAACGTTGAGCTAATTACCCTGCGCCTCGCGTCTGCGCCTGAGCTGCGTCTGGGGAATTCATAATTTTATTAAAGCTGTTATGGGCATTGAAACCTTTTGATTTTACCCAGGATTTTATGATAAACTTAGCAGCGTCCCGTGGTTTCACCTGCGTACCTTCCGGTCCCCTACCTCCCTCTGAGTGGCCCAAGAGAAGTTTTATGTTACTATCCAGCCAAGTTTTGAAGTGAAACTTCTATAGGTGGGAGTTAACCTGATTGTGGGCGATACAGGCCGTGGCTACGCCTCGCCACGCTATATGAAAACATATCTGTGTTTTTACTATAGTTACTTTACTCAATCTCTCCTATCTTGCCATATAGATATACATCGATCTTTTGCGTTATATAAAAGTGGGAGCTAAGTTATTAGAAGTTAGAATTTACCTTAGTGACATCAGCCATTGTTAATTACCATGCACGTTACGTCAAAGCAGATGTAACTACTACATAATACCTATCAAACTTAATTACCAACTAGGAAGAAAATGTAGTTTAATCGTCCCAATGTCTAAAGACCATTGGGCCCAGTTGACTATTATCAAATTCAGAAGGGTACAAGTGGTCCCTGGTCCCAGTTTCGTGGTGGACGACTTCACCCCTAACCCGCGCAGTTAGGGGAGCACACTTCCGTCGATTCCGGTATAATAGCTATGTCTTCTTATATCACTTCCGATCGGCATCACTTGTGGGTTGGAGAACGAATAGACGTTGACTAACCATCCGAAAATAGAAAAAAAAGAACACTGAACAATATTATAGTGTATGTAAGTACAGTTCATGCCACAAGTCGACTATTTAGTCCGAATGGCCCTAATTGTTACGAATCATAACAATTAACAACAATTTTCATTTGCACTATTTACAACTTAACTACTACGGTCGATTCGCCGGATTATACGTTAAGGTCAAACACGCATAAGTCAATCATGCTTAAAGTCAAAATCGTAAACAGCCAAACTCTTTTTTTTCAATAAGAACATCAAATATCAAGCCAGAGGCTTGGAATTGGCGTTTTTGACAATATACGTGTATACGCGACAATATTATGCGTTTTTAACTATGTACTACGTAACTATTTGCACAGGTACTTGGGTCATTCGGACTACATAAGTACTAAAAACCCCACGAGTCGTGGACAAACAATCTTTAGTTATTAAATTATATCCAGAGAAATAGACTGTTCATTTGAAAATCGGTAGCTGAAAACCTTTAAACACACCTGAAAACGATAAAATCGTTTTTGAAGACTTTATTTGACGCGACTGATTCCTTCAGCCTCTTGTGTTTTGTTTGACAACGAGCATTCGCTTTTAAAAGCTTTCCTGTCCTTATGTTGTCAAGAGTCTTAAGACTCGTATGATGAACTTAACACTATCACTACTATTACTTTATTCTACACTATGACATTATAAGTACCTACCTAAAGGTCTACGTTTGAGCAATACAAACAATTAGTTAAACGGGAAATTATTATGAAGTTTGATATAGGTTTTCCCACAACATTTCCGTAGTTGTCGGCCGTAAATTGTTTTTGCGATGTTTTCTGTTGTAAATTGTTCGAGGTGTGTTCGCGGGAATGCAAGAGCGCGCGTGCTTCCGCGGGAGAGCGCGCTTTCACCGGCGCACGCGCCGCGGCCGCTGCGCTGCGCCCGCGTCGTATCGCGTCGCCCGTAGCCGGCAGATGAGCGCACACATGCGTGCGCGTGCACACCGCATCGCGGTAATAGTGGTATCGTTATCAACTTTATCAGTCACGAGATATTGGATCGATAAGTCGTTTCGGTGCAATATTTCGTAACGATAATATGGTCTTGAGAACAATATTTTTCATTTACATCGGAAGAGTTTTTAAAGTACCCAATAGGTAATTAAATTAAATATTGTACACCATTGATGGTGGGTGCGAATGTTATCGTATGTTGTATAATTTTGGTCACTAAAAAGTCACATCGCTATTACTTTTTTGTTTCCTACTAAATTAGTTGTTGTAAAAACAAACTGGTTTCCCTTAATAATGGTATTTATATGACTAAAGACTGACCATTTATTTCGACAAATTGTATGTAGAATTATACCATTGATTTGTCGATTACAAATAATATATACATTATGAATGTTTACGATGTTACTGTCATACATATTTTGTGGCAGCGTGTGTCGATCCCCGTCGCACCGTGACTGGTGTAGCAGCAGGTAGCTAAGCGCGTCGCACGCGCAGCGGCAGTGCAGGCAGTGTAGTGAGAACCGCGGCGCGAGGCGATCGCGTGATGCATCGACATGTCGGACCCGGAACGCGGCTCGCCGGACCCTCGAGAGTACAACACTAGCGCGCCCACCGCGACCGTCTCGAGTCTCAAGTCGGACCATTCCACCGAACAGCTGATTTGTAAGACACCAGATAAAAAGACTAAGAAGTATGAGAAACCTATAACTAAACAAGTGAAGGAACAGAGTGTGACGTCGAAGAGTGTCGAGGCAGGTAGTGAGCATGAGGGGGAGAAGCGGCGGCTAGTGGTTGTGTTGGGGCTCGCCCAGGTGGTGTTAGGAGCCCTGCTGGTGGGCGCCGGTGCCCTTGCTGTGGTGAAGGGCGCAGCCCTAGCGCGCGTCGGCGCCGGCCTGTGGGCAGGCTGCGTCGCCGTCGTCGCCGGGGTTGTCGGCGTGCTCGCCGGCATCAACGACTGCTACGGACTTTACGGAGCGGGCAATGGGTGAGCATTAGGGTCATTATTTGGTCTTTAAAGCTGAGTTGTTAAATAGTTTCATCCGAATCATTATAGTACATTGTTATAGCTGGATCAGGTCTCCTTCACTCTTTTAGCCGACAGCAAGGAAAGGGTTATGTTATTCGCGCCTAATATCTTACTAATATTATAAACGCGAAAGTTTGTATGTATGTATGTGAGGTTGTTACTCTTTTACGCAAAAACTACTGAACCGATAGCAATGAAACTTGGAATATAGGTAGCTAGGGACCTGGATTAACACATAAGCTACTTTTTATCCCGTTATTCCCGCGGGAACGGGACTTACGTGGGTGAAACCGCGGGGCGCAGCTAGTCTTTGTAAATTTGTAATAAGTACCTATTGTTTATTCTCTCGTATCTTATCTATCATCCATACCACTCGATGGATTTCTTTCAACGAGGTATCGTTAGATTCGTCTCATTAGTTTTAGTGTTCTTAGATAAGGTGACATAAAAAAGGATGTCTATAGATTGATAGATTTCATTAAGGTGATGTTTTAGGCAACGTTTCAATCGAGATGTACGACGATGCGTAGCTAGAAATGTATTTGTTCGAATCAATAGAATTCTAGGATCCTAGCCTCAGATCATATATCCTAGCCTGCTCAGCAAGGGTGGAAACATCTTAGCGGATAGATCTAAATGGCGTGATTCTAATTGCTCTAATACCTAAACACATTTGTAGCTTGGTATCTTCTTGCATCTCTGGTGGAATCGCAGCATTTTAAGAGTGTATGTGAAACAATGGTTTGATCTCTCTTCTTCATTTCATTGAATGTGGCTACTTATAATTCTCGTTAAAATTACTTACCTCCATTAGTGCCTACTTAGGTAAGTACCTAACGCCAATCAGTGTTCCTTTCATCCGATAGAGATATAGAATTCGGCATCCGAGTCCACGATCAAACATGATTGGGTGCCGATCTGACCGCCTTTCCACCGGCACCGGCCAAATCTCATACAGATACAATAATATCTGTCAATCAGTGAACTGTTAGCCATAACGGTGATTACAAAAAGTAAAGAACATCTGCGATCTACGGTGGAGAAAGTCGGGTGACGTAACGATGTCAAATGCAAACTAACCACCGTCCAGTCCACCACTTTTACTTACTTACATGTGGACTGTTTGAATATTCATGATATTCATGGTCTTCTGGCGAACTGAACGCGTTCATCTCGAAACGAGGTCGACCGGCTCGGTGACATGGTCTCTAAAGTGCCTATGTGATCGAAGGATCCTCATTTTCAAATATCCCACAGAAAACTGGTCAAAAACATTCGGCTCTCTGCCAAGTGTGCCATCACAACATCCAATGTCGATAGATAGTGGGCCAGTAGGACTGCTTTTAAATAAATTATTTATTTTCTTCCAAACATAGTAAATCGAATAGGAATTGAAAATCAGGTTTTTTCTTTCAATCTTCTGTATTTTCAAGTTACAAAAGATAGTCATAAAGTAACTGTACCCACATTTTCAACAGTTATTCAGAAACTGCATGTGTCAAGTCAAAAAGTAGTAAAACTAATAAAATAAACCATTATTAATATAACGGCTAGTTACAATTAACAAAACAATCTCACACTTCCTATCACTTTCCAATTTTAGCCATAGGTACTCGTAAATTAATAAAATGCAATGCGATTAAGTACAATACATATTATACCTACTCGTTCTTCAAGATGCAAACAAATTAATTAAAAACTTTGGATCTTGAAAACTACTCGAAATCGTCTAACTAACAATATTATTTTGAACGAAATATGTTTACCATCCATTCGCTAGGTTAGTACATACGCAGCACGACGCGCGGACGCAGCGGTTGCATAACGGCTTCACTAAAATAAACAGTTCCGTGACAGTCCTGACAGACAGACGTACCTTCTGCCAATGAAGTTGCCAATTTGTGCGCGACCCTCAGGCCTCGGGCCCTGCCAGTCGCCTGCCACTGCCTCCAACCCAATTTAAAAATACCAAACATTTTTGTAAAGGGACTTGGTGAAATTATTGCTTATACAAAGTTGACGGCAGAATCTTAATCAACAGGTGCAGGTGTGCCTGCAGGCAACTTGAGAATTTCAATGGTGATGTTGACAACTTTATTTTAATGGATTTACAAATTATGGCTCTGGATATTTTAATCAGGCACCTAGATTTAAAAATACGCTTATAAAGGCCAGCAACAGAAGGGACAAATTTCGAATACAAATATTTAGCAATAATTATTGTCTATTAAAGTTACTTATATTATTTCCATAACATATCGAAATATATATTGTTCGTGTGAGAGATCGATCAAATAAAATCGCATTACTTATGTATGGTCGTGTCACAATGCCTTTACCGTATTTGTCGCAAGATCTATCAGTCAATCGTCTTCGGCGAAAGGTGTTTCGATGGATAGTGTTTCGAAGTAGCGTAGGGTACCCAGGTAAAAAGTGTTATGATCTTTCCCACTACCCGGAAAGTCTCATCCGATTCTAAATACGTCAGAAATGTGTACGTATACAAAGTAAGTACGTATACAATGCACACGGGACGTGACATAACAGTGTTGATAAGAGACACAATAACACCACGGAACCGGTACCGGACAGCAGCAGTATACGGCCGGGTGGCCCCGCGCCCGCGCTCGCGCCTCTAACGTCCGATATAATTGTCTAGGTCGGTTACGGTGGCGCACACGCACCAGTCGACTCACATTATTCAAAGGTAGAAAACAGAGATATTTTGAAGAAAAAAAGAATAACAGAACTTTTTCTACTTTTGAAAGCGAAAATTCTTTATTTATCAGTAAGTTAATGAAGAAAGGAAATCTACACCAATTCCTTCACATCCCTGCAAATTTTTTAGCCGACTTATACTATACACTTCTGTAATTTTATTTATAACCGATAGATGAGCGTTTTATTACTATATCACCTGATGGTAAGGGTTGATATGGTCTAAAATGCTCGCTCATCTAGGAGATAGGAAGATGGCGCAAGATCAGACCCGGCCTTTAGTGGTTGCACCACCATCAGAACACGGACTCATCCGTGTTGTTGGTTTATGGGTGGTAACAAGCCACAGCTGAAGCCTCCACCAAGAAACCCATTTTATGGCTGGTATGAGATACCGTAGCCATATTCTTTTAGAATCAGGCTACAGGGAATGACTAACATCATGCAAGCCTTTAGAAATCGCGATGAATTCGTTACGAGAATCAAAACTGAGAATTCATTCCGTTAAATCAGTAATTGGAGCAACCAAACCACACGATGCTCATTCAATTATACGCTGTGGCTCCATCTCGGAGTGAACGGAAATTTCTTGTGTTCACTCACTTTACCAGGCACTTAGATAGGTATGTACATAGGTACTCTTAGGAATATTACTTACAAACTTGCAGAAATTGTAAAATGGTAAAGACCACGTAAAGAGGACACATTTACCTATACTAAAAGTTCCTTAAATTATATGACGTTGTAAAATAATTTAACAGCCAACTTTAAAAGTTATTTTTTAACCGACTTTAGAAAAGGAAGAGTTCTCAATTCGCGTCGCATATACGTATATTAATTTAGGTTTTTATTTTTTAAATTTTAGGTCGGTTTTTTAATTTTTTTGTGATTATTCAGTGCTGGCTGTTGCATCAAACCCAAACAATCAGACAAAGTCTTCTTCTTCAAAAAGACAAAAACTTAGGTATCTATCGATTTCAGCTTGACACGGCCGTTCTTTTTATCGCTACAGATTTATAATATGTGTAGATTATTTCAAGAAAGAAAACCACCCATAACTTCTTAGTAGATGAAGGAAAATGATTACTGTGAACAATTAAATCAATGGTGTGTATGGTTCTGGTAGGTGAGCGCGCACAACTACTCGTATATCTGGTCGGTATCTGTACAGTTTTAATGTGCATCTAATATGTTATGTTCTTGTTGTGTGGCCGCTGGAGCGTGATGCGTGTGCGCATGATGAATGCCTGTAGTTGGGTCGAACGATGGGAAGTGGGCCGATTGAGTGCGAGACTTATCCTGAGATATTGCAACTACTTCCGCCATCGTATCCAGGGGCGTCTTAGCTCAGCTCATGTACCGCCCGTGTGCAAATATCTCCTTCGTCAAGCGTCAAGCTTTCCACGTAACTTTCAAATATCTTCATTCTAGACTTACTCCTTTACTTATAAACGCTAATTAATGCGCTGCATTAACTAGGCATTATTTGTCTTTTACTGTCACATTTCAAAGTTGACGGACAGAGACAAACGTCACATAACTTAGTCATGTGTAAATAATATTTTATAAGTAAGGTAGCTAGTGTTTAACTTACGGAGATCATTATGCCCACTGCATACGGGTATAGGGTTTGAAGGACGGTAGGGTAGGGGTAATAAAAATACAATTTGTATCGCTATCTAAACATATAAAATTCAAAGTCCTGACTGATTGATCTGAGCTTTCTGTGTATTTGTATTACTTTTAATGTTTACTTATTATTATTGATTGTTATGCTAATATTTATCAATGTATTGATTGATTGACGAACTGACTGAACTATGATATATCAACGCAGAGCCCAAACTGCTGGTCCTAGAGACATAAAATTCGGAGAGTGTGGGTATGGTTAGTAGGTATTAGTTTATTTTTCAATAGGTATATTTATGCCAAATAGTGACTAACATCGTGTGTGATTTAATTACGGAACCCAGTGAAAGCGACCGTCAACGTGATCAATATCATATAATTATAGTGCTGAGAGCCTCTGAGAGTCTGGTAAACGATCGGCATATATACCGTGGTAGGTACCTGCCTACTCAGCCGCAGTAGTTTCATATGTACTTATTTTAAAGTTAATGATGCGAAATCTAATGTGTTCTTACAAGAGATTTCATGACTATAGTTAATTCATATGACGACGTCAACGACTCACTGGTGCACGGTAAAACTCGTAAGAGCTTTTGAGGCACCTTTATGTATAAGTTTCGTGTTGTTACTTTTTTTTTTTGTAAATAAAATAAATAAATTAATAATAATATAGTTACCACGGTGAAGTTATTGTAAGCTCTTAGTTTATGTCCCACTGTAGGACAAGGGTCTCTCTTCTCTTCTTATTGAGGTTAGTCAGTAAGACATCACGGTAGCCTAATCCAGATTGGCGAATGTCCCATGCCTTTGGATCGTGGTGAGTCCAAGAACGTGTCAGTTTCTTCTCGATATTTTCTTTCATCGTTAAAAGCCACGGGCAAGTTCCGCTACTTATTGCTATTTTGTCTTCTCACCGTTGTCAAAGAGAATATAATCACTACGTTTTAACCGTTGTATTTCTCGTTTAAATACTCACCCAATCAATTACTTGCCCATGTAATTGATTCATCTCGTGACGTCAGATCCCATTGGTTCAATCACATTACTCTTTGGTATTTTAATGGTTTCATTCTTATAAGGGATGATCGACCACACCAAAATTCGGAGGAGTCAATGGAACCTATAAGATTTGACGTGATGATATTATGAATAGAGTAGAGACCCGACCTTTCCACACCTGGTAAAAGCAGTTCAAACAACAAATTTATATTCCCGCCGTTTGCAACAATTTGTTATTTTAATGTTTGTGTTTAATTTTTTGTTTTGTTTTTGTGTTTGTTGTTGCGAATAAACAGTTAAGTATTTTATTTTATTCTTCTATTCTACATTTCGTTTTATTAAAATAATTCGAATAGAGTATGATGCAGTAGGTATATTATCTTACTTATTATAACAAGCTACGAGAGGTTAATTGTTTGAGACTCCATCAAATGTCAAGGTTTATTTGTTATTATCATCAAGTTAAACACCTAACTACGTACGTTTTTTATAATAGGTAATTTAACATTTGGATGCCGCTCGGCCGTCAGAGATGTTCTCTCAAAAACTAAATGCGTGATGATGAGCATTCTCGTTTCCACTCTAATAAGATGATAGTTGGAGGATGTCGGCCCTGCGTAATACCATACCTCTTGTCTAGTTGATCATTATTGTGGCCAAAAGAAATGTGTTAAGTTTTTATTCGGTATCTAAACTGTAATAATAGGACCCTTTTACTACACTGTCCGTTTGTCTCTCTGTCTGTCTGTCACACCAGGCTGTAAGTAATCTACCGTGATAGCTAGACAGATCACATGATCACAGACGTTGTAAGTACATATATCTGTTGCCGCTATAACAACAAAAATACTGAAACTGTTTTCTGTCTGACGCGCACTTGGTAGGTTTTAAATAACATATTAGGTCAGCATTTGATGCCTATAATATAGGACACACTAACTTTCATCTCTCTTCACTTCTTGTCCTTTCGAAGTCTGCCTAGAAGAGATCGCTTTTAAGCGATAAAGCCGTTAATTGTGCCATCTAAATTTAAGTTATTTATGTTTTTTATTTGTTATAGTTTTAATTGGTATTAATTAAGCAACTAGGTAATCTATCTGATTACCACCTGACTGTGAGTATTGTTCCAGGAGTCCACTGCTAACTGCATTCCTGGCGTTATCCCTGCTGTGCTTGGCTTGCGGGAACAGCGCTGCAGTGCTGGCAGCGACAGGACTTCAGCGAGATTCAGCGCGGTCTCAGCCCCAAACGAACTCTAGCTTTGAGGTAAGTGGACTGGATGACGGTCGGCTTAACTTAATTCTTATGTGATCAGTCCTCTAAAGAGAAAGTGGTAATTTTTAGGGTATATATGATATTCTATTAGGGAATCTGTGACCGTAGGTAGACCTAGACACGTATCTTATTTGCTCCAAAAATATACGCCTATCGTAGGTCTACTTTTGTGTAGACAAATTTTCATTTATTTACGCAGCTGTTCTATCTGTTGCTTCATCACATAATACATAACTTGCTTCAACGTTAAAAGTACTTAGATGTCTATACTATATACTTGTACAACTACTATACCAATAAATAAGAAAATGTATGCAACAGAATATCAAAGATGACAGGAAATGACAATCTTTTTGAGCTTCAAACTCTACATTACATAACATGAACCAAGTGCATTATATGAGAGTAATTTTGTTTTTATCTTTGTATTAAATTTTCAAATGCATTTACTTTCCATCTGTTACTTAATAAAATGGTAATAAAAGTAAACTAATTGTTACGAGTTTGCAAATGAATCGGTTGCGCAATGACTGATGGTAGATTTGCCGTGAAGTGATAAAGACGAGTTGAAGGAAATTATTGATTATATGCACCAGTAACGACGGCAGATGTCTCAACCGAGACATCGTTTGGTTGGCGTAAACATTACGTTTAGGTGGAGGTTATTTCAGGACGGGATATAATTCGACCAACCCTCCTAGACGAAACCAAACATCGATAGAATCAATTCAATTGGGATAACTTTATTGTTATGTTTCACCTGTATAAGTCTGATCCCGTGGAAATATTCAAAAAATCATTTCTTATCGATGCCTACATCATAAATTTTCCAAATTTCAGTCCTTTATATCAGCGGTTTAGGCTGTGTGTTCAATTGTTCATCTGTTATTAACACAGTTAGGACAAAGCGTGTTTTAGATTATGGATAAATCTTTGTCTGTATCTATCCATCATTATTATATAGTTCATAAATACTCCCATAATTTAGATACAGTCGAAGTCAAAAATGTAATGACCAAATCATCTTTTATCTCAAGTAGAATGTATCCCCACAAAATTAATTTTGGTCTGATATATGAATTCTATTTCCACTACTAGTCCTAAAAGAGTTATATCTAGCACCTTGAAAAACGTTAAGATTACTAATATTTTTGGCATATTCCACTAATCCTCTTACTCAATCCCCTGCCCAGGGGATTTGTAGACTTTTTATCCACAAATCCCCTGAGCATCCCGCCTTGTTGCCGCCAGGGGATTTGTGGACAAAAAGTTCACAAATCCCCTTAACCTATACTTAAAATCGGTGTAGGTCTATAAATAGAATATAATATTTACAAAATTAAAATAAAATAATTAAGATGTCACAGAAATGGATTAAGTATCTCCCGAGCCTATGATTAGAGCTAACGATCCGATTATAAATCAATTATTTTGATATTCTTTTTACCGATGTTTGTATCGAAACGATCCCGTTCCCGCGAGAATATGCGGATAAAAAGCCAATGTGTTATTTCAGGTCTCCAGCTACCTATAACTATTTCAAGTTTCATTGGAATCAATATATAATTAGTTATAATAAAAGTTATTTTAATGTAAGCAACGGAAAATATTATTTCTATATTTTTATTTATTTATTGTAATTTTTTTTTTGTGAAAACTAGTTTCTTAACTCAAATTGGTTTTTTATTTAACTTGTCCGGCGGCGATGATGTTCCACCGGGGGGACACGCTAATACAAACTGAAAAATGCTCTGAGTGTCGATGTACCACCGGGGGACATCCTAACCAGACCACTTGAAACTCTAATGTATGGAAATAGAGTGGATTTTTGTTATAACAACTTTTGTTCATGGGCTGCTCTGATATATTTTACGTCATTTGTCATTGACAGTAATATTACCGCCAGTTGAAAAAAAAAATAGGATTTGCAAATTTTTGTTTTCAGTTTTTTCAGTTCCGCCATTTATTTTTGCAGTTTGTGTGAACGTGATAATTAATTGTTCCAAATAATGTTAAGTGGGTGATTTTAGTGGTAAATTAGTGTTAATTAGTTTATTTGGTTCAGTCTTTTGGTATGTATCGTATCAAAATTTCAAATGTCATTGTAGAAACACTTTTTTACAAGTAAGAAAACCGCTCGATAAAATACGTAAAATTCGTGTTTGGTTGAGCTTTAGCGTCATGAACATAAGGGTCACAATGGAATGTAGTTTGGTCAAACTTGTAAGTTATACTTACGGCACTTTTATTTCAACTTGAATTATTTATTATTTTCCTATGATAGCTATATGTAAATGATATTTTATGGTAATAGGTAGACTGTAATGGACACTTTTTACAATAGTTGAACTAGGACCAGATTACAGTCATTGTAAAACAAGCTTCGTAGAGAAAGTCGGAAGAAAGTTGGGAAAAAGTTTTTACTTCAAAGTAAATAAATAATTATTTACTGCTTGTACACTTCTGCACACTTACACAGTGCTTGTATACACTTTAAGTGTGGATATTTGCACTGTAGTAGGTAGGTGAAGTAAGGCAAAATTTGTATGTCAGTAAGTGATGATGACGATGGATGACGATCAATGACAATGGATGACGATGGATGCCGATGATTCAAAAACAACGATATTAGGGATTTTTTTCTTTATCCGGATATCCGGATAAAGTAGCTTATATGTTAATAGAAGTGTTATGCTATCTGTATGCCAAATTTCATTGAAATCGGTCCAGCCGTTTCCGAGATTAGCGCGTACAAAGGCACAGGCAAACAGACAAACGGACAAACAGACAAAAAGTTAACAAGGAAATGGGGTCTGTTACGTTAGTACATACCTCTAAAAATAGTTTTTTCAAAATATCTTTCAAAAACAGACACCGATTTTATTATAAGTATAGATTAAGGTACTTACATATAAGAGTGTTTAGATTTATGAAACTCAATCAACATTGATGAAAGTGATTATTCTGTGATTTTGTTCACCACTCGTATATTATGTAAATAAAACACGAAGACTGAAACTACGTAACACACTGTTTTTATTTGATTAAAAAAAAAGGAAATGTAAATTTCGGTTAAGGGGATTTGTAGACTATTTGTCCACAAATCCCCTGCTAATCCCGTTGTATCGCCGCCAGGGGATTTGTGGAGAAAAAGTCTACAAATCCCCTGGGCAGGGGATTGAGTAAGGGGATTAGTGGAATATGCCATATTTTTATGTTTATGCTTGAGATGTTTTAACTTGATCGATTATATTGCAAAACGATTAATCCCACTATTGTACAAGTGTACCTACATGTACCGGCAACAATTGGGCAAGACCACAACCATTCCTAATTACGCGAGTCTACGAGTATGATTACATTTTTACGAGGATCCCGTTAATAATGATTTGTGTTCGTGACTGTATAATGTGAGAATCATTGATGGTGATGATTGCAGGTCTCCGGGCCTTGACCGGACCCGGACGGAAATTGTACTGTTACATACTGTGACTTACCATACCCATTGCGTTTGCGTGTGATAACACCGTCTTTGGATTACCAAGGCGTAAACGTCGGCTATTAAGCCGACTTAGTGTTTGATCATTTAAAAACTTATTAAATCTTATTTAATTCGACATAGATGCAAACCGGGGTGCAGGGGGAGGTGGCTTACTAAGATCCAGTAGGTATTATGAAAACGGTACCTAAATACTATTACCTACGGAAGTCCGCAAAGGAACAGGAGAAACCTAATTAAATTAAAGGTTTAGTAGCACAGAATACAAAATAACAAATTGAAGTTAAACGTTAATATTACTAGTAAAACGTGTAGTTAAAAAATGATGATTTAAACTTACAAATATCTTCGCAAGGAGATTTATTTTCAAAAAATTCCCATGACAGGATTCGAATTATAATAATGTCTTGAGCAAGAAAAAACAAGACATATTCAATGACGATTTTCCAAAAATATCTACTCATGAACAACGCAATAAATCTAATAGAAAAACGGAATTAAATTGAATTGGAATTAGACATAGGTTTTGATTTTTTTGGACAAGGTCAAAGAGAGAGTTCTATAGCTGCTGGGTTGTATCATCGTATAGTATATGTATAAGTTGTATAGCTACTAAATCTGTGATATACTTTTATTTACGCGAATTTTCAACTAATGTGGCTTGAAAGTTAATTGTCAGTATAACCTAACCTAACCTCAGCCGACCTGCCGGTGAATACGACACGTAGGTACCTACCTAGTTTACCTACTCAATTTATAATCATTATTTAGGTCATACTGAGTTCAGGATTTAATATTATTCAAAATTATTTAATCAAACACATACCCATTTTAGAAAGAAACTAAATGGTCTTGGCCAAAATATATGTATTTTTGCTAGAACTTTAAATGTAAAAAGATTAATTCTCCATGTCTTGTTAGATTAATGCAATCACAGTGATTTTAAATTGCCCATTTATCTGTCTGTTGCTGTAGATCATTTTGGATTAGAAGGTCGATGACTGTTCTTCTGCTTAGTTTTAATCATAATAATATGTAAAGATTACAATTACATTACACAATATATTTGAAGTTACTTTGTGTAACAAACAGAATAATAATAATAATAAAACACTTTATTTACCGGGTTTAATCTCGTTTTATTCATGATTTTTAAACGACCGAGCTTTCGGCAACTTTACAGTTGGCTATTTCAAGGTTGACTGTTTTGTCTGTGTTGACTGTTAAATTGTTTTATTATGCAAAATCGCTAAAACCATAGAAGAAAGTATAATAATAACTTACTAGAACTAATTCGTTATCTTATCTACTTTGAAACTTACTTAATTGGTAAGAACTGTCACCATAAAGAGAGAGAGTTGCCATTCTGCAGGTAGATCTCTATACCTACCTCATGGTAGCATTGACATCGTGGGAGTCGTCATACATAATATTCAGCTTTTTATTGCCAGATTAGCAATAGTCATAAACGTTGAACTGTGTAAAGATACAAAGTACAGCTGGCTATTCTCTGTAACATATATCGAATTTGATACGAATTCAGAGATATATCCCCATTTTTGACAAGTTTCTACTATCGTGATATTCAGAGTAGGTAAAACCTTGAGATGCAGCTAGTACGAGTATAATATATATTTTGCGTATTCAGGGTGGTTTTCGGTTTTGTGTTTGATTTTAGGATTTCAACGTCAGCAGTCAAAGAGTTTATAATTCGTTGTAGTTCAGAATCAAAATAGTCAACTATATGTAGCCTACGACCGCGACGTCTTTGTTATACTTTTAAATGACAGTGACCTAATTTAGGAAGTCGTTTTTCAGGGACTTTAACAAAATATTTTCAAATGAGTGCATGTTTCCACGTTGTCACGTACACGTCGCCATGACAACTATACGTCGATGGCCTCAAGCCGCGCGTGAGTGCCGCACGCACACGTGTGAACGAGATGACCTTTCTGAATTATTGTTATTAAATCTTGTTAAAATTAAATAATTATGGCAACTTATTAAATTAACTACTATAAGTACCTATAATTTTTATGGTTTTAGGTCCATGCTTTTACATTTCTACGTTTTGTTGTTTACCTACGAGTTTGCTTATAACCTTTTGCATCGATTATGTATGACACAACATTCCATTCTCTTTCACTAAGTTTTCCAACGTGTTCGGAATGTTTGGCAACAGCCGGATGTAGTTTGCAATCATAATGATTAACATTATTAATTTGATTTCAATTCATTCATTTTGCATTTTATTTCGCGCTTCACTGGACGATATGAAAATGTTTTAAACAATAGTGTTTCGTTTCGGCATTACTGGAAATGTATCCGGATTGGAATTTTCAGCTTTTCAGCTTTATTATAATTAGCTGTAAGTATTTGTTTATGTTTTTTTTTTTTGTAATATTTTGGTACAATAAAGTTTTATCTTATCTTATCTTATCTTATCTTTTCTAGTTTTATTTGTATGTCTTGTTGTCGGTTCTTTCTTATCTACCTATACTTACTAATATTAAAAGACCAAAGATTTGTTTGTTTATTCCGTTTTCATTTTCGCAATTTTACATAATAAAACACTTTATTTACTGGGTTTAATCGCGTTTTATTCATGATTTTTAAACGACCGACCTTTCGCCATCTTTACAGTTGAGTTTTTTAAGGGTGACTGAAATCATGAATAAAACGCGATTAAACCCGGTTAATAAAGTGTTTTATTATTACGGATAGGCTCCAAATCCACTTTACAGTTTTTAAAAGTCTTTCCTGAATAGAAAGCTGCATTATCGAGTAGTAACATAGACTATTTTTGATTACGAAATTCTTGCGAGATCGCGACTTACTCGAGTAAAACCGCGGGACACAGCTATTTGCATAATATGGTCAGAAAGATATTTATTTAAAAAGTAAGATAGACTCTCATTTATTTCAATCTTTGTAAATAAGTTATGATTTTTGACTAGTTTACCTACTTTTGAAACGACAAATTATTTTGGCCACCAAATCTCTGTTATTTAGTCTAGAAAAATCAAGTTTAAGAATCCTAGTTCTAGAGATGAGTCAGAGAGGACATTTCTCTTGATTGTCATTAGCATAGATTTCATATTGTCGTGAAATGTTTTCACGTTTCGAACCGGTTTAAATAACCTACGAGTGTGTTGACAATATGCATTACATTTTTTTGTTCAGTTATCGCATGTTGTCAAGAGTAGGTACATCTACACATACTGATTGAGTACAGTGATAGGATACACTGTCGTAAAACAAAATGGACTGTGTGTTTAAACTTATTCGCTGTACAGTACTGTACGTACAGTAGCGGTAGAGGAGCGGAGGTCGCGTTCCGAAGACTATATTGTCAATAGTGAAACGATTCAAATCGATCATGTGAAATCTAAATAAATAAAACTATTTTGACTTAGCCTCAGCGGTCAGACAGAAGTGCATTAGCAATTTAACTGAAATTTAGTATCGGTTTGTACACCTTATTTCATGTAAATCAAGACAATTTAGGTAGGCAACAGACATGTTAACCGCATAGGATAGATCTGCTACCAAATTGATTAACTTATATTTTTAAGGTCAAGAGTTAAAAGTGTATTAACAACACACCATTACAAAATAATACGAAATAATGTTTATATAAATAATTCCTCCATACTAATTTAGGTACAAATTCCTAGTTTAACAACAAACCCTGTATTTTTATCCCAGGATGAGATGCAAGCATGGACACGAGTCCTGACAAACATCGCGCTTCTGATCATCGCCTCGGTCCACTGCCTGGTCTGCGTGGTCTCGATCTACCACCTCTGCAAGCGTGTCTGCCCGTGCTTCAAGCGCAAGCAGCCCTACGACCACAACCAGTTCGACCCTGGCTTCAAGCATGCCAGCACTTTCACGGCAGCTCACGTTGATGAGAAGGGCCTCGATGGCGAGAGGATCCGGAACCATGAGCTCTGCAAGGACTTGGAGATCAAGCTGCAGGGGGATACTTTGAAGAAGAAGAAGGTAAGCATCTTTTTTATGCCACTCGGAAATAAAAAGAATGGGAAAATGTCCAACGTTGAGATTTAACTCATTTTTCTCTCGTTTTATTCGCGTTGTTTTTATCTGTAAATTATACTCGAAACGTCGGACATTGATTAAATGCTAAAATAACAAAAACAACGGTATTGAAAACGGGATTTTTTAAGCAACCTCCTAGAAAACAGAAAAAAAAAAGTGTTCTGTGTCCTATATGTTCTTGATTACCGCATAGAATCGGAAGAATGATTTGTTTCTATGTGATATACGAATAAGACCACGGAATGCAGTTAGTAAAACAAGAATTCGATTAGCATTATCAATAAGTAACCCGCCGCGTTCACACACGCAACTTACCTTTTGATTAATTACTTAACATTTTGTTAATGGTTTAAAATACCTCTCTAAAAACAACATTCAGCAGCCATTTTCAATGAAGCGGGTAGAATCAGTGGCCCGATTCTGTAAAAACATAGCATACGACAAGCAGGCGGGATGCAGGAGCATTGCAGAAGTCGATTTGTAGCATGAGTGAAAATAAAAGCTATTCTATAACTTCCTTAATACTGACTGGCTGAGGGACAACGGGAGCTATTTAAATAATTAAGTAGCCCTTAAATTTGAAGGCTACTTAAATAACTAAGTAGTAATTAAGTAAAATAACATTACAGCAGACGAAATAACGTACGTACGTCTCCAGCACGTCGCTTGCAGCCACGTCCTTACCTTACCGAATCAGGGCCCTGGGCACTTTATGTGTGTTTGTTTCCTTATAACGTGTGAAAACTTGGAAGACATACTTAAAATGGAGTCGTACGTGGTATTGAGTAGAAACCATCGTGTGCGCGATAATTACCCACAGTGACCATTATGTCGAAAGTTAATTCCTCGGTGACAGCACTTTCTGGTACCTACCTGGCTGGTCGGTCGGTGGTGACTGGTCACTGTCACCGGTTTCCCTCACTAACTAGGTAGCTGGGAATTAAGGTAATATGAACAATGATCATGTAAAAGAGCGTAGTTCTTTCCGAGTATGTAGGCGGTATAAGTTAGTTGGTTCAAATCGTGTTTGGACTTTGTACTGATATTCTGGTTGTAGGTGATAAGAAGAATGAATGTCCTTGAATTGTTTGGCAGATTATTGATGTAATGAAAACTAGATATGTACTTAATTCATCGCCTAATGCCGACCTCCGATAAACCAGTGTCATTCAAAATGTTTAAAGGACGAGTCCTTAATTCTCCGTCTAATTTGCAGCTCAATTTGAGACGATTTTTTTGTGAACAAATCAATAGAAAGAAATATTTTTTTTCGTTTGTTATAAAGTCAAAAGAAGCATTGGGTAGGCAGGTATAGTTTTATCAGACCGTAAAGATCAGATCGTATAAGAGTTGTGTTCATTACAGACGGAGCCAGAGTTCGGCAGCGCGAACAGCAAGGAGCGGCTGGTGACGCGGTGGCTGGGTCGGCAGCCGGCGGCCGTGCCGGCGGCAGCGGCCCCGGCAGCCGCCAGCACCGGCCGCCGGCGCGGCGTGCGCAAGCAGCGCCCGCATCCGCCGCCGGTCATGTTGCTGCCAGCACATCCTGCCAGCACGGTCAGTTCACTACCACTTTCTCTCTATCTCTCTCTGTAGTCGGCCCTTCATGAGTTTCATGACTAAGGGTCGTAGTCATCGTCTGGTATGGATTTGCTTTTAATAATCTGTCTTTATCGGCCTCGGTTCACTTTATATAGATAAATGCTTAATTAAATACATTACATTTCTTATGTTACTGTGTTTTATCCGGTTGTCGTCACATCAAGTCTTATATCTTAACAGCCACCTGCTAGCGGCTGCTTAGCCACGGTGGCAGTTGGGAACATAATAATGTAATCTTGTCCCGTACATTTGTTCCCAATAGCTACCAAATTTTCAGATGGTCTATTTTGATAACGTTCTCTACATTGTTACCTGTTTTCTGCTATTGCGGTTGTTGGTCAATATTTATACACCTGCTTAGGTTTGATTTTAAACACAGATTAATTAAAGCTCAAATTAAGGTCTCCTAAAGTTCAAGTTCCCACGATATTCCGATATAAAATCTAATAACAAAATCTACTGGACTGAACATATTGTATTGCTTTACAAAATTGCATGGCAATCAGGCAACAAAACACTTTCATTTCGAAGTAATGTTGCGTCGAATTACGTGTGATTCAATGTTGGATTTCTTTTCGTTCAGCGCCCTGTGTACCTGGTGTAGTCTGTGGTACGAACGGTCACGTTGTGAGATACCTACCTACCTACAACTATAGGTATTTGTGACCTCTTGACCCGACTGGTTACCTAACATCGTCACGATTAAGATAATATTCGTTTAGGTTTTCGTTTACTTTGACTCCATAGGTGTGTGAAAAAGCTTAAAAGCTTTTTCGCAATCTATTAATTTGGACTTCATATTACCTATATGAAGTCCAAATTAATAGATTGCGAAACTTAGTATAGGTACATCGAAATTCAATTTATTATTCTAAAATCTGGGTCTTCAGTATGTACCATCAAATTGTGTGTACCTATACGAAATTTATACAAATGAAATTAAGTGAATGTTAGATATTAAAGATTGATTTGTCTTTGGTAGGTAGGTATCTGTGCCTATGATTTTGGGTAGGTAATTATGATTATACATATATCTATGTACTATCAGTAGGTACCTAATAGTATTAGTTATATTATGATAAACATCATACTTGTTGATAAACCATACTATTCTTTAAAAGTATCAATGGAAGTGAAAGTTTTCTTCTTTAACCACTTAATTAGGTATTTGTTTATAATTGTACTTTGGTATAGAATTGCATGTTATACTATACGTTTACAGGAAGGAATGTCATTGATAAACTAATTACTTATAAGAAATTTAATTTAACATAATATGTAGGTACGTACTTAAAGCAATTGGGATTAAATTATACTCTTGTAAAATAAAACAGAATATAAGCAGCAAAATGTGCACCGTAAATATAGGTAATTAAAGCTTGATGTAATTTAATATTGACTCGTCATCTATCTACTACGGGGCGTTAGTTATAGAAAAGAATGACTGCAAACTACCTATACCCTTTTTCAGATATTTACCCCCTTATTTATAAACGCTAATTAATGCGTTTCATAACTATCTTTTACTGTCACATGAAGTTTCAAAGTTGACAGACAGAGACAAACGTCACATTACTTAGTCATGTGTGAATAGTCATGATGTGTGAATAATATTAATAAATAAGGGTGTTAGATCAAAAATGTAAACTTAGAACTGTCCATTATCAAAGGAAAAAGCAAACAAAGAGCTGTCACTTTGATATAATTGGAGTGTATTCTGTATTTAATGTCATTTATAAGCTTCCACTAAGAAAGTATTTTTCGAAAATCCCACAGGATCGGGCCTTAGGTTCGTTAAAATTGCGGGACGCTTCTAGTATCTTATAAGATGATAGAGAGGATAACTGTATGAGTCAGTGACGGCTCTTCACGCAGTATTGCAGCGGTCAGCGCTGATTGCGTGCTTGTCTTACCAAACGTACGATTAGTAACGTGATAGGTACTGATGTAGGTAGCTTCTTCTCAGAATGAGGTAGACTTTCGACGCGAGTACGTGCTGAAAGTTGGCGAAAATTGACCGGATTTTTCTGAAATAAGCGAGAGAAACCGATATCTAGGCGGTAGATATTCGTGCTTTGGTAGTTAAACTTTATCAAAAGTTGGAGAAGTAAAGATTACGATATTACCTACAGCCTACAGTGCCCGTTTTATTAAGTTTTGAAGAGACATTTTATATATCCCAACCTTAAAGTCAATGAAGAAACGCTCCGAAGTAAAATATTTAAAAACATTGAGTCAGGATCTAAATAATTACCAATTTTCGATGTATTTGACAACGAGATCCTATTACTTCGGCCGTCAACATAATACATCTTCATACCTACGAGTATAAGTGAACAAAGATATGAAAATGTGAAGTTTTCCGCGGGATATTTCCCGCGATGATATATCTATAACGATCACCGGTGTATGTGTGGCTACTGGCTATGAGAGCGGAACATCAAACGTCGGTGCTGCAAAAAGCCGCGTGAGTGCGCCGCTATGCGCCCGCGCACGCGTCACCGCGCCCGTTGCGACTATATGTATACACACTCGGGATTATTGGACTCTGCATGATGATTATGATGAATTCATTCCTATTATTTTAATCAATTACTATTATTCGAGACCTTGGGTCCGTGGGGCTTTATTTTCCTATTTATTAGTTTTAGCTTCTGGTGAACAAAGGGCTGGCTACTAGTTTGGCCAAGGATAAGCATACGCCATCCAATGAAGCAATGCAGCCTTTAGGGTACCATGCCTAGGAAGTCATTTTTGAATACTTCATTGTAATTATTTTATTTAGTGCTTTAGGCACTTGTACACCAAATTTATAAGGATATATTGTATGATCAATAATCATATACAAAAAAAAAAAAATATTTGATAACTTAAATTTAATATGTGTTCTCGATAAAATATGTATATTTTCCTTTATCAGAAGTGAATCCAACACAACCTCTCGTAGTAACTGGATTCTAATTTTTTAATTGGTTTAATAAGCGGTGCCTAAATTTCATAAAGCAGTAATTAGTGGCGACAAGTTAAGACAAAACCAACAGCATAGCCCATCCTTGGCACAGATACTGATACCTGCAGAAGTCTGTTAATTTTAAAGCGCTCCATTATCTTAATAACTGTAGATTGTGTACGACTTATCTTAAGATTAGACATAAGTAATGTAAAAAACGTCTTGTCCCAGTGGATTTCTTGTTTTCCGATGACAATCTGCTCAAGACACTTCGTACCTTCGTCTATCTTTCAGAAATCGTGGGAAGACCTGTCTTGTGATTGTGACACACACAGCCCTAAATACTAGACGATTATATCAATTAAAGAGTTGCTTTGCTAATGGCGCTCCGCTATTTCAGATCTCGGACATGTGGAGCAAATGCATTTACTTAAGTACCTACTATGAAATTATACCTTGGTATTCTAATATGCACTTTATTTAGTAAAATAATAAGATTTATTGTTGTACCTCCTGGGTTTTTTTTAGTTCGATTTTGTTGTTTCTCTATACAATTAGGCCGTGACAGTTGTCAAGGAATCTTGTCTAGAGAGTTTTATATTTATGAAAGATGAAAGAGTGTCGGTATGTTTATGCGTCTTGCACACGGCTGTTTGGCGTTTCATGTCTAATTTATGAGAATAAATAACATCTGTAGGTACGCGGACCTACTACTCTAATAAGATAGCTGGAGACTGATTTTGGAAGACGTCACAACCCACACTGGGTTGTGAAACGGCCAATGGAAGTCAGAGGTTAAGCAAGAATTAACCAGAAAAACGCAACGCAATAGACAGAGGAATGTTTACGAGTGTCCAGGTAGAAAACTGGAGCTAAAACCTGGCACATTAGGTAGCGTACCTGTGCGGTGAAACGGCGCACATATAAGCTCTGACGCGCTATGGTGATATGGTACTCTGGTAGATCAGAGCTGGAAACTGAAAATCACCCTTTTACGTATAATCTAATATATAAATATATTGCATGTTATATATTATGTCATCACAAGCTAGAAACACAACGCTAGGGCACCTCTAAATAACTAAAGGTTACCTATAATTCATAATAAGTATATAATTCCAATTAGCTCTGCTAAAGTTCAAGTGAGACATAAATTCTAAACAACAAAAGTATAAAGACATTTTATGTTTCTTATGTTAAAAAATAGATCACATAATATTATTAAGATAGAATTGAATATAAATTTAAATCGATTTAAAAAAACATTCAATGAAATATCCTATATAGAAAATAAAGTCGGAATGGGTTTCTGATGCATATTATATTATTAGCTAGGTTGATGTTATTATCAGATATTTTATTATTTCTCTTGAATTTTGTTTCTTTCTTATAGCTAATGTATATGATATTCTCAAAATTTCCACTGGGTCATAAAAATAACGCCGATACCGTGGTCGATCGTTACCTGCGCCTGCGCCGATGCGTTAAGTGTCGCGATGACCGTGTTATCGACTCTTGGGCAACTTTAATGTTTTAATAAAAGGGCCGGTTATACAATGATATCTTATGTTTCCGATTGCCTCTTTTCGCATTATGTAAGCTTTTATTTTTAAAGTTAATTGAATTATATTGTTCTTTTTTATTAATTCAATTAAAACTCTATTTAAAAAGAGACAAATCATTACAGCAGCATTGCGACTTTCGAATTTAATTTACCTATTGGGAACGCCGTAAGTTACTGCTCGATTTCTTTAGTACTTTTCTCCCTAACTCTCTCGTAAACGTGTTCCTTGTTACTCGTTCGGTAGTAGTTCCGAGGTCCCCAACAATCCTGCCTGACCATATCGGTGTCTTGCGCTGGCTGCGCCCGCGGCGCGCAATTACCGCCACTTTCTCCCGACCGTCCGCGTACGTCCGCGGCGATCACCGGAGAAATCGGCGGCAAGTTGCACACATCACCATCCAAAGGTGTTAACAAGAACCGATGCCCTTGTCGAGTTATTTAATGCATCATAGTGCATGGTGCAACATTCATTTATGTTTTTTTTTCTCTTCGTGGACAACATGGGCGAAACGGTTGGGTCTTCCTTGTCTTGTAGGTTTGCCGTAACCCAAAAAGTAAAAAAGGAACTCTTAGAAGATCACTTGTAGATTACTACCAGCGATTGTCATTTTTATGTTATTTGGTCAATGTATCGTGCATAAGCATGCTATAGTTGAGATTAAGTTGGTAATATAAGATCGTCACAATTGTCGTCATTTAAATCGAACTATTTTCCATTACCTTTAGTGCGTTGGTAGTGCCGTTATTGATAATTTCAGTAATTTGACACCAAAGCAACTGTGTACTTTGGTGTCAAATTACTGAAACTTCCTCACTTCCGGTATAGCAGAACCTCCTCGGAATCAGCTTCCTACAGCCCACATCATCCACAATCTTGGTGTCCTCATTACGCGCGCACTTGTCGCGTCGTCGTCGGCTGTAATTGCAACAATGACATAAGCGTGTGTAGACGCCATTAGCGCCGACAATGGAGGGCGTCGACCGGCTGCGCTTGCGCCGCGGGCTGGGAAAGCCACGGCACGAGAGTAGGTAGGTATAGGCACCACGGTGCGTGTGTAGGAAGACGAGCTTGAAGAGTGGCCCGAGTGGATGGGAGGGTGCACTTTATTGTAATTATTTTAACGTGGTAATACTTAATAGATAGACATTTCAAAGAATGTCTATCTATAATCAATTAATCAATACTTAAACAGAAGTTCATAGAGCCCAAGAGTAGAGACGTGACTAAAAGATTAGTTTTCGCTAATGTTTGGTTGGAAATATCTGCAATTCACAACAATAGTCTAACCCCGTAACTGGTTTTTGCGCGTCCATTCATAGGACGGATGTGCAAAAAGTGCGCGAGAAGCGAGCACAACAAAAAAAACCGACTTCAAAAAGAAACAAAAAATAATTTAAAAAACAACCAAAAAAAAAGAATTGATAAAAATGACCAAAATAACCTCTACATAGGTACAGAGCCACCGACTAATTAATCTGTTTTATCATCTGAAGTCGGGCAGCCAACCTAAGTACAATATGGAACCAACCAGTAAAACTGCCCGACTTCAGATGATAAAACAGATTAATTAGTCGGTGGCTCTGTACCTATGTAGAGGTTATTTTGGTCATTTTTATCAATTCTTTTTTTTTTGGTAGTTTTTTAAATTATTTTTTGTTTCTTTTTGAAGTCGGTTTTTTAATTGTTAAATTATTTTTTTATTTTACCCTTTTTAGTATACTTACTTACCTACCTAAAAATCAACAATATTGTTACCGTAATTTTCATTATTGAGGAGTTTGCTGATGAGAAGGTGGTTTCAGGTGCCCCATCAATCTGTACTTAGTACTTAGGGGTCTATTCTTTTTGGTAGAAGTCCAAAAATGAGTAATTTATTGAATTCTGGGATGCTATCCTGTCCATCATTCCGAAGATACTCATCAGATCCTTACCAAACTTTCATGGGACCACCTCGTAGCTTCCACCTTTAAATTAAAAAAAGAACTATATCAATCGGTTAAGCCATCTTCGTATAATCGATGAACAATTGAATTGAATACAGCGTTTTGAGAAGCATTCCCGGTCCTCACTTCGAAGATCCTCATCAGATCCTCATCAAATTTGTATGGGACCATCTCGGAGCATCCACCTTTCCATTAAAAAAATAATCATCAAAATCGGTCAAGCCATCTTCGAGTAATCGATAAACAACTAGATTGATTAATGCGTTTTGAGGAGCATTTCCGTTCATCACTCCGAAGACCCTCATCAGATCCACATCAAATTTTTATGGGACCATCTTGGAGCTCCTACCTATCCATTAAAAAAAGAATCATCTTAATCCGTCAATCCGTCTTCGAGTAATCGGTAAACATACAAAAAAAAAAAAAAATTATACATACAGACGAATTGATAACCTCCTCCTTTTTTTTGAAGTCGGTTAAAAATACACTGTGTGGTTTTACCTTATGTTATTACGTACAATTTTGCTACCAACAATAGTACCATTTTGAACTATTGTTTATTTCTAAGCGGTGTATTTAATTTACTACTTACTGCCATCATATTGTTAACGTTAAAATATCAAAAATCAGGCTTCAAAATTTGGGTGGGTCTGGGTTGACCTATCTAGCCTATCCTGCCAAAGAAAATCTCTGATTGGAATTATCTACTTCCAGACTTTCAAGTTTTCCTTTGTTCTGTGTTATGCAGACATGACGATAAATTAGATGAATTTATCGTACCCAGTCTTCCACAAATTATTAGTACAAGCAAGATATACCTATGTATTCAGCTAAACGGAAATGTCCTGAGCTTCCTTCCGGGGTCGCAACGCGGCGCGGCGGCACGGACGCGGGCGAAATGATCTCGCTTGACGGCTTTCAATTTCAACAGAGGAGTGACGAGTCTGAGGGAAAACTTGAGCCCTTTATGTGTTCTACAACTATCTAGATACCTACATACTTACCTTTAATATTTCGATACGCAGCGCGTTACGTTAAATTATAAACGTATACAAGATGTAACGGGTAAGCCCTTTTAAGCCGAAAGGCGGTTATTCTAGACGTCTAGGCGAACAACTTTTGTTCTAAAACTTTTTTATTGTTTTTTATTATTATATTTCTTATGTTCTATTGCTCAAGGCATTTGACCTAGAAATATTATTACAAGGAGATGCGTTATTATCAAAAATTTCGGAAATTACACAAGTCACGTGAGTTTCTGTGTGATGCAGTGGATAGCGCGCTCGACCAGCGAGAGGAACAGGTTCGAATCCTGTCATGGGAAATTTTAGACAATGCATCTCCTTGTCAAAAAATCTACGAACATTTTGTTTTAAGTATACTATCACTAATAGGTTATATACTTAAAATAAAGTTGGTCCGTTAGAGGTATACCTCTGCCTCATACAACATAAAGTCTAATTTGTTAATAACCTACGAAAAGGAGTTACTTAGTAGATACCTGCATAGCTTGCAAGTCGAGGATTGCGTCAGAAACCGCAGTCCTATGCAGGTCGCAATATTGTGGTTTGTAAACATCGTCGCTTGCGCCCGCGCCGCTGGCTCAGAATGTTAAACGGATTTTTTCTCTAAATAAGTGATTTGTAAATAACATACTGACCCTGTATACTAAACCCATTGCAAGTTGCAGGAGCTTGCAATACGTCTACGTCTTGGGAGAAAGTGTCCCCTCCGAGCATTTTGTTTTCCAAACTTTTTTTTGCGATTTAGTTGATCGATATGGTTATACTCGCTTCATCTCAATTTCACTTGTGATAATTATTCCTAGTCCTATATTTCATCATCACATAAAATTAAAATATCTTTAAAATACGAAAAAGGTTTTTTCAAACAAAAAGTACTTGTAAAATTTAGGCATTGTTTTAATTAAATAGATATCGAGTAAATTGGGGTTATTTTGTGACAGTATGGTAACTACTAAAATTATTTAACGGGGTATTTACCATGTTTAATAGGGGATATATTATATTTACCATATTTAATAGACCCCGGGGTGTAACCATGTAAGTTTAAAAGCGTATAAAATATGGTACTTTGTGACAACACCACTTTTTTGGCAATCAATATGTCGTATCATTTTTTTTTAATTTTAACGCATCGAATGATCTTTTTGTTTAAAAATAAAACAAACTTTTTATTTCGATGTAAATTGAGGAACAAAAATTATATCTTCGAGAAATGTTGTCACAAAGTATCCCCAATTTACTGTAACGGATTTTACGTTCTCAGTGCTTTACGAAACGATATAACGCTCCCGCCCAAAACTGATAGATCTTAGTTGCTATCTCACTAGCAGTTAACTACACTGATTTTTCATTACAGATACAGATTAAATGCAGTTTCGTATAATTGCATTAGCTATCTAAGCTCGTAAGTACGTAACGTGAGGTTGTGGCAACCGACAACCGTGTGCCATTGTGGTGTGGTGTGGGGTGCAATCATGCGTGCAATCATGCGTGCAATCGCTAGTATATCTACGACTATATGTTACCGGGTGATTTGTCAACAAACACGCAAAATTAGAAGTAGTGTAGAAAACATATCACATGTGATTGTGAAATATTAGTGCTGTTTAAAGTTCTGTAGCTATTAAACTGTCGGGTTAAGACTAAAATAGTTATTTTTTATGTAAAAACAATAGATAAAAGAATAATTTTTATTAGCAAAATTTCATATATGAATCACCTAGCTATTACATCGTTTAGTCTTGGTCGAACCCCCTAATTTATAAAACCTAATTAATGCGCTACGTAACTTTGCATCGTTTGTCTTTAACTGTCACAAGAAGTTTCAAAGTTGACAGATAGAGACAAACGTCACATAACTTAGTCATGTGTAAATAATCCTACTTCCTACTATCCTACTAATATTATAAATGTGAGAGTGTGTGTGTTTGGATGTTTGTTACTCAATCACGCAAAAACTACTGAACCGATTGCGATGAAACTTGGAATATAGGTAGCTGGGGACCTGGATTAACACATAGCTTTTTATCCTGATAATCCCGTGGGAACCGGACTTACGCGGGTGAAACCGCGGGGTGCAGCTTGTATTTTATAAATAAGGGAGTTAAAGTATATCGTAGCCATATGCCATATGCCGTAACGAAACTGTAACGCCTTTTGTACTAAGAGGCGACCAAAAAGTGTTGCTTGAAGACGTTTACCTAAGCGTAGTTAATTTAAAATTCACGTTTGTTGTATGTAAGACCAATACTTGAGGGGGGCCTTAAATATTGTTTTATTTTTTATTTTTTTTGTGGTAGCGGCAACAGAAATAATTCATATGTAAAAATTTTAATCGTCTAGCTAATACGATTCGTGAGATACAGTAGTGATAGACAGACAGCGAAGTCTCAGTAATATGGTCCCGTTTTTACCCTACTGCATGGAAAGGTTTATATTTTTTAGCCTTTGGGTACCGAACCCTAAAAACGAATTCTTGCTGAACTTTTCTCAGACCTCTAGACGATTTTGTTTCAATGAAGCCTCCAAGTATAAACTTGCCCTTCCTTCTTATAATGATATTATTATGAGAACCCTTAGTATACATTGATTGTTTTTACAATTATTATATTTCAATATTTTACGTCTATGCTGAAAGGTAAATGAAACGTATATGTCAAGTTGTAATTTGTTGTACCACATTGCGTTTTGCAGCGTGAAATTAGTTTTTGTTATTTATAGTCTAACATTATGCATAGTCTGTGTTTATTGTAGTGAAAGATACTTACAAGTGAAAGTGACTTTTTATACAAAAAAACGTTAGCTAAGCTGCAAGACATAATTATTACCTATAACTATGAAACGCAATGTCCTGATTAACTGATCAACCAAAGTCTAAATCGCAATCGATAGCAGAGTTCAAATTTAGAGTTTGTATGTGATGTAAAAATTCCCACAGGATTGCAACTCACGCGGGTGAGACCGCGGGACCCTTGCCCCATGTAGCTAGTTAGGTATAAACTTTGATTCGGATCATAAACATGCTCGGACTAATAGTTAAAAATTTTAGCTTTGAAATATATAATTCGAATTTCGAATAATCTCGATATTTTGAGGACCTCTGTGGCGCGTCGGGCGAACGCTTGGCTGAAGGCAGCAGAAGGTTGCGGGTTCGATTGCAATGGGGGTTTGCAAATATTTATGCTTAAAAATAAATATTTGTATCTGGTCTGGGTGTATTTCTATGTATAATATGTATGTATTTACAAAAGAAAAATAAATATAAGTAGTATATCCGTTGTCTAGTCACCGTAACACAAGCTTAGCAGCTTACCATGGGGCTAGATGGCGCTGTGTGTTCGTTACAGGATTTATTTATTATTATTATTTATTATTTCCACAATATTACAAAGATTACCAAGTACCTAAAGGACACAGACATGGTTGCTGTGTTTATCTCAGTATGTTGCAAGTGTCTGAAAATACAAACTTTACACTAAATAAAGTGTAGGAATGTAAAAGTTACGGAATCATTGCGTGCTCCATGAACGCAACGAAATCCTAGAAATGTAGCCATTTTCTTAGCTTACTACTTGCATGCCTATTAGGGCTTGGAACTTTGCTATTTATAAGGCACGGTTTACCTAGTACCTAGGTGATAAGGCTTCCAGAAACTTGAGCAGGTAGGATTTAGATGTTCAGTAACTTTGGGTAGATGTTGACGACAGTATACGATAGTCCTACGTACGTTTACCCACCAGTGGCCACAGAAATCTAATTGAAAACTGTACAGAAAAGGGTTACCCAACTTATCCTGTACAATACGGCCTTATTGATTTGTTAATGACATTATGTTATTTAACGGGCAATGAGCATAAGTTGTACAATATACCTAATCTGCCTTCAAATAATTAGGATAAAGATAAGAAGGAGAAGAAGTCTGTGTCGACCGTATTTGTTTCTTAGTAAATATATCTAAGGAACAATCGTCGAAAATCACCCTAGCTTCGTAACAACAAAGTCTAAGCACGTCTGTAATTTATTTACTGAGTTTAGTCTACAATTCCACAAACCTAGTGCGTATTGTTCGGGCCCGGCAAATGGCCGAGTCGTGCCAAATGAATTATTTATACAAGTAGATACGAGAATTGGCTTAACTTTACTATTGTCGGTCGGTCGGTAAAGGTCGAAAATTTAAGTAACTTAGTTTTTCTCTCGTTTCCGGGATATACTACTTCCTTTATGAGCTTAAAATATGCGATAATTTGTATGTATGAAGTCATTAGTACATTAAAGTAAATATAATGTGTTATTTGTTTAATTATGGCAGGTTGGGAAGTAAGTAGTTGTATAAAGTCCAATTAGAGTAGATATAACCAATCAACACTATCCAGCGATATTTTGCACATTTCTTATATTCATATTCATAGAAGTATGTAATAAATACCTTGGACAGTGTATTGAAGTAACATAAACATAAAATGTTTTATTTGAATTAAACTATTTTCTTACTCCAGCTCAGTCTTCATTGAATGTTATGGTCGAGCTGCAATATTTGCCTTTATTTATTTTCTAGTTTTTAGTCGCTAAAACTGAACTAAATTCTAAGTAGAATTAGGTATAACGTAGAACATAAATGTACCAATTTATATTTTGCCTAACCTAATCCTTTTTCTGGTTTTGAAATCATTTAAAACATCAATTTAATGCAGCTGTAGGTAAGTACTTATTCTACGAAACAACAGCAAATATTTCGATTTCACGGGATATTAATATCTTAGGGTAGAGTATCTATACCATAACATAATTAATTAAAAATATTACATTATATATTACATTTGATTGTTCCACTTTGTTATTTTTCGAAAAACTAAAAATTTGTTAATCGAAGATATTTCCGCTTAGGGATTCCGCTTGTCTAGCATCTTAAGTTTTAAATTTAATTGTATAATTTATGGCTAGATGGCAGTTTGTCTTCTTATATGAAATGTTTATAAAAATATTAGTACATCAATCGCGTTAGCAGTACTAGTACTATTAGTGTCAGATCAGATCACATACAATCACAACCAAAACCCCTAATAATTTATCAATGATCACAACTAAGGGCCCTTTCACCTCACGCTTCATACGCGTAGGCCTGCATTCTATAGCTCAACAGAGAATTCTGTGTCTGTGACTTTTACCCTAACACGCATTCGTTAACAACTAAGAAATGTAAAATATTGTTTTATCAAATCTTTGAAATTGATAGAATAAAAAACGCATTTTATGCATATTTTATGTCAATAATATTGCAGATTTTGCATCTCAGTATTCAATAACAATTACAAATCATGCAATGTTAGTTTTCGAAATCCAAAATTGCTAATTCTGCTCCCGGGAGTAGAATTTTAGAAACATAATTTGTATGTTTTCCATGTTTTTATAAACCGTAAATTGGGGATACTTTGTGACAAATTTTGAGGGTTTTCGAAGATATAGATTTTGTGTCTATGCGTTCAAATGTATGATAGTAAGTCATATTGATTGTCAAAAAGTAAGGTTGTCATAAAATTAAGCGTACTGTCACAAAATAACCCCATTTTACCCGGTATATGTTTTTTATAGTTCTCTAATCTCATCTGAGCGATATTCCCGCTTGCATCCCTTTTAGGACCACGAAAAACCTTCTATTATGTTCGGGAAAAGTAGCCTTTTATAGTTAAATCGCATAAATTGACCTATCTTGGAATAGGAAAATAAAAATTTGTGGTGTTAGACTATGTAGGTAATTCATGGTGATTCCTATTCGTTTTGTTTATTTTGATCCGTCTTTAATAGCACGATTTATTACTATTAACCGTAATGGAAGTATGAATAGGTACCTCAATAATTATTATGAATAATAATCCACATTAGCCGTCGCTGTATGCTCTACCCCGGGGGGTACGTCGAAGGTTACTCTCATTCAGAACTAATTGCTTTTCGTAATTCTCCTTCACGTTGATATTTAGACTAGCACTAACTCGATCGATTACTGCAATCAACTACATAATTATAGCTAACTTTAAAGCGATTAGGTTCACAAAGCAATTACTCAGGTGCTTTATGTATGTCTACGTAAATAATGAGTTTTATCGACGGAATTATGTTTATTATGTCTATGCAATGTGTTTGTGATACGATGGATTGAATGAAAGAAGGTTTCTTGATGTAAAATGTATTTTCTTAGAGATGCTGTGTACACCTTGAAAGTCCAATGCAAAGTACATTTTGACAATTGGACCTAAAAAATATAAGCTAACGCCTGAATGAAAGTTTATAGTGATGAGACGCGATATAAGCTTCTCGCAGAAAAGTAAACGTGAAGGTAATGCCTGAACATCTTCGCGCCTCGTTGAAAGAGTGGAAACAGTCTTTCAATGTTGGAGATCATCTTGCTGAAGTAGTGGGCACAGACGAATCAATGGTCTTCGTATGCAACCTCTAGTTGTGTTGACATCTGCAACGCGTGACAAGCCATCTGGTCCCGGAAATAAGCGCTCGACTCTACCAAGACGCCAGTTGAGTGGTGGTACATGTTCTTCATGTATTAGCACCAAGTCACCAACACTTAGTTTGGACATGTTAGTTTTCCATTTAGTTCTTTGCTGCAGCTCTCCAATGTACTCTCGCTGCCATCTATTCCAAAAATGCTGCCGTAACTTCTGTATTCGTTCATAGCGCCGTAAACTAGTTTCCTTCAGATTATGTAAATCTTGTGAGGGCAGCGCAGTTAGCGGTCTTCCGATAAGAAAGTGTCCCGGTGATAGAGGAAGAAAATCGTCAGGAGAGGATGATAAAGGACTTAAAGGTCGACTATTTAATACAGCCTCCACCTGAGCAAACAACGTAGTGATTTCTTCAAACGTTAAGTGACTATTGCCGATTACTCGTTTGATATGGAATTTCGCGGATTTAATACCGGCTTCCCAAATACCTCCAAAGTGAGGAGCATACGTCGGAATAAAATGAAACTTAATACCTTCTTGATTTGCAAACTCACATAATTGATCAGAGTTGTTTTTTAAGAAATCGCCTATCTCTTTAGCACCTGCCGTGAAATTACGTCCATTGTCTGAAAACAACTCTGCTGGTTTACCCCGACGAGCAACAAATCTACGAAGTGTCATCAGAAAAGCATCCTTTGACATATCGCTAACTGCCTCTAAATGCACACACTTGAAGCGTAGGCATATGAATAAACACAAATAACTTTTGACTAGCCTACTGCCTCTGCCTTTACGATTAAGTGTAAAAAATGGTCCAGCATAGTCCATGCCTACCGATACAAAGGGATAGTCGGGAGTTATTCTCTGTGCTGGAAGATTGCCCATTTTAGGGTTGAAAGTCTTACCTGCTATGCGTTTGCATCGCATACAATTATTGACGACGCGCCTAGCAAGGCGTCTACCATCTACTGGCCAAACATATTCTCGTACGAGTGCGAGCAGCAACTGGGGGCCTGCGTGAAGGCTTCGTAAATGCTCTCGTTCAAAAATAAGTCTGGTAAGACGATGAGAAGCATGGAGCAGGATAGGGTGCTTCTTTTCGTACTTATAATCTGATGTGACAAGCCGCCCTCCTACTCTGATAAGATTAGTATCTTTTTCTAGAAATGGTGACAACGATAAAAATTTTGATTTTGTAGGTAAAGATTTATTTTTGTATAAAGTTTTGTATTCGTCGCTAAAACATTGACGTTGTGCAACAACACATAAGTAAATGAATGCTTTGTTGATTTCATGTAGGCTTAATTTTCCAATAAATTTCTTTTTTGGGTTTTTTAAATTATGTATGAACCTCATTATGTAACCGCAGATTCTTTCAAATTTATTTAGATTGGAGTATTTATCGAAATCTAAAATTGATTCATTAGTAGTGACTATGTTTGACTTAATTTCTAGTAATGTTTCGGATTCGTTGTTACCTTTGCTAAGACTTGGCCATTTGGCTTCGTCATGTTGTAAAAATTGTGGTCCACACCACCAAAAATTGTTTGTTATTAAATTACCTGCATCAACCCCCCTGGAAATCATATCAGCTGGATTATCTGCCGTGGGTACATACCGCCATGATGACTGTTCGGTTGTATCAGTGATTTCAATAATGCGGTTAGCTACGAACGTTTTTAACTTCCTTGGATCAGTACGTATCCACGCCAGTGTAATACTAGAATCACACCAATAAATGATTCGATGTGGTTTGAATCTGATTGATTCTAGAACAGACACACTTAGTCGAGCGGCCAAAAGGGCTGCGCACAGTTCTAAGCGTGGTACCGTGGTGGGCTTAACAGGTGCTACTTTAGATTTAGCGCAAAGTAGTTTTACTGTTACTTCATTATTGCGATTGATTGATCTAACATACAGACATGAACCATAAGCACGGATGGATGCATCACTGAAACAATGAATTTCTATTGTTATGGGGTCCGTACAAATGACATGCCTGGGTATTTCGAAATTTTGTAAATAAGCTATGTTCTGTTGAAAATTGTCCCAGCTTCGTTTGATGAGAAGTGGAACTGGTTGATCCCAGTCAAGTTTTAAAAGCCATAAATCCTGAATTAAAACTTTAGGCTGTATAATAAAGGGACTTAATAAACCAAGTGGGTCGAAGATCTTAAAAGACTCGGACATTATAATGCGTTTTGTAGCAACTTGATTTGAAGGAAAGTTTTTAGTAGGAAAATGAAATTTGTCGTTGGTAGGATTCCATCCCAAGCCAAGAGTGTTGCATGATTCACTGAAAGTTAATATATCTTGATTGTTTATGAGTTTTGTGTCTTTGAATAGCGTTGATAAATTACTTTTGTATTTTCGTAGATTAAAGCATCCGGATTTTAGAATTTTATCAAGTGATTGTTGTATATAGCGTAATTCTTGTTCGTTGTCGCTACCTGTAATGAAATCGTCGACTAGAACGTCGTGTTTAAGTATATTTGCGAGTAATTTGTCATCGCACTCCTCCCCTAGTTGATGGATACATCTAGTACTCAAATAGCTCGCACTTGCGGTACCGTAAGTAAGAGTATTAAGTTTTAGTATTGAAATCGGCTCATATTCAGTTTCTCTCCACAGAACAAGGTGCAAGTTACGATCGGACTCGGAGATTTCGACTTGTCTATACATTTTCTCAACATCTGCTGTTAGTAAATATTTATACTGCCTTGCCCTTATCATGATAGAGAAAAGTGAGTCTTGTATGTTTGGTCCGACCACTAAGCTGTCATTAAGAGAGTAACCTGAGGTGGATGGAGCTGAAGCGTCGAAGACTACTCTAAGTTTAGTCGATTCACTGCTCTCCTTTAGGACAGCGTGATGACATAAGAAATAGTTAGTGTTAGGTTTCATATTGCATACAGATAGATGTCCTAGATCGCGGTATTCTGAAATGAATTTTGAATATTCTTGCTTTAACGTTGGATTTTTCTTGAATCTGTGTTCTAGGTTATGAAAACGTCGCTTGGCTAAATTAAATGTATCGCCTAAGCAATCTGCTGAGTCTGTAAATGGCAATTTCACTTGAAATCGACCGTTCTGTAATCTAATTGTATTTTGTCTGAAATGTTGTTCGCAGTATTTATCATTGTCACTTAAAATAGTTCGCTTAGGAATTTCTTCAAGGTTCCAAAATATAGGAAGCATTTTGTCTACTTCTCCAGTATTTTGTGTTGAAGATGATGAAGATGAAGAACATTGTATGGAAATTTTGTCTTGTGTAATGTTATAGTTTTCTATAGTCTTGTTATGAGTATTGTTGTGATTTTGTATAGTTTTGTCTTGTATATGGTTGTAGTTTTGTATAGTTTTATCTTGTGTTTTGTTGTAGTTTTGTATAGTCTTGTCTTGTGTATTGTTGTAGTTTTGTATAGGTGTGCTTTGTTGTATAGTTTTGTTTTGTTGTATAGTTTTGTTTTGTTGTATAGGTTTGTTTCTTTGTATAGATTTGTTTTGTTGTATGGGTTTTTTTTGGAGTGTATGTTTGTTTTGTTGTATATTTTGATTGCGTTGTCTTGTATTAGTTTGCATTGCTGTTGTATAGTTTTGTGTGGATTTATTGTGTGTTGTAGTGTCGTTATTATGTAATTTTGGTAGTGGACCACTTATTATCCACCCTAACTTGGTATTGTTCAGCTTAGGCATGTGAACACCAAGCGAATGCTGTTCATGTTCTATGATGTCCCAAAATACGTCCGCCCCGATCAACAGATCGATCTTAGAAGGCTGGTGAAACGTAGGGTCTGCAAGTGTAATGTTTGTGGGTAAGTTTAGCGATTCGAAAGTAATGCGACCTTTAGGTAGTTCGCTGGTTATTTCGTTCAGTACTAAACAATTTAAAATAGTATTAAATGATGTATTTAGCGAGTGGATTTTGATTTTGCAATTTTCGACACTGTGATTGGAGTTGTTGTTTCCAATACCTATGATCGAAATGTAATCACAAGGAGTTGAGCTTAGACACAACTTGGCCTTTAGTGATTTTGTGATAAAAGATGACTGGCTTCCACAGTCCAATAGAGCGCGAACATTAGTGGAAACGCCTGTACTCGTATTGGAAACCTTTATTAAGGCTGTAGATAGTAAAACTTGTTCGATATTTTGTGACACGTGGGTGACGATGGTTTCTGAAAGATCAGATGGACACATATCGTCGTTAGTAGTATTAACGTTATTAGAAATGGTGTGATCATGAAGTAAAGAATTATGCCTTTTTGTTTTACAAATTCGACAAGGTCCCAAGCGACACTCGTTTACCGAATGACCCTGGCGCAAGCAATTAGAGCATAACTTGTGATTTTTGACGTCATTATGCCTTTCTTGAACGGTCTTGGATTTGAATGTATTACAGTCATAAATGCGATGATTTTCACCACATATTATGCAGGTAATATCTCTTGGATTACTTGCATTAACACTAGCAAATGATTTTGTATATTGTGTGATTCTGCTGTTATTATTTATTGAGTTTGAAGTATTGTTATTATTGTTACGATATGAAGTTGTGGGTATAATTTTATTATTGTTTAAATTATTGCCGTGAGATTTACTTCTGTTAATGGATTCTAATACGTCAGCTCTATCTATTAAACATTTTTTGAATTGTTCAAATGTAGGCATATCGTCAAGTGTATTTCGATACTCTTCCCACTTAGCAAGAGTAGAACTATCAAGTTTAGATGTGAGTATAAATATTAACAAAATGTCCCATTTGTCGGTAGGTTGGCCTAGGCTGGACAAGGCACGCAGATTTTTCGTAACGTGATCGACCATAAAGCGCAGTGATTTTTCGGACTCACGAACCATCGGAGATATGTTAAATAGAGAATTAAGATGATGGTTTGTAAGTGTACGCTTATTGCTATAACGCTCACATATAAGATTCCACGCTGTTTCGTAGTTGGCCGTTGATATCTCCATATTAGAAATTATTCTAGCTGCCTCGCCATCTAAGTAAGATGCCAGATAGTGGAACTTATGGATTGGTTTTATACGTTTATTGTTATGAATCAATTCTTCGAATGTATCGTGAAATTCTAACCAACGGAAATATGAACCGTCAAATTTTGAAATTTGAATCAATGGTAATTTAAATCCTACACTTGAATCACGATCGTCGTCAGCAGAGCTGTGTACAGTATATGGTGCGTTAATACTAGTATCGTGAAATACTGACTCACGCCTTTGTAGCTCAAGTTTGTTATTTGAATCGTCTATAATTTGTTTAGAAAAAGCAATAGCAGCTACAAAGTCGAGTTCAATCTTATCACGTTCTTCAATTTCGGTTTCTAAGTTATCTGGATTAAGCACTTCAATCTGAGTTTGCAAATTATCAAAGCGTATTGACAAAGCCTCGAATTTTCCCATTCGTAAGGATAATTCAGCTATATCGAGACTAGTCAGGTCTTTCTTTTGGCCTACAGAGGCTATATAGTTCTTGTATTTTGTAATTTGGCCTTTGACTGAGCTACGTTTAGTAGTTAATTCACGTAACTTGGCTGACGGTTTAGTTGAGGAGTCCGAAGGCGACTCCTTTGTCTCTGACTGTTTATCACTATCTAAAGTCATTTTGAAAGAAATAAAGTACTTGAATGTATGTATATAGAAGTAGTATAGATGCTTGGTCCTTGTAAGCCAATAGAAATGACTAAGTTAGCAAAACAAATGGAACTAGCTCACGGTATGCTCCTCGCTCTGGTAGTACTCGCCGTTCAGTTTTCCAGCTGGTGCTAGATACGAAACTCGGTGCTCGGCAGCAGGTTTTAGCGATGAGACGACTCGGTACAGCTGGAATAGTCGGCAAATATAATTACTAACGAGAAAAATCGATAGCGAAGAACGAAACCGCAGTAGGTAACTAGTCTATGAAACTTACAAGAGAAAATAAGGTTTTTTTATAGAATGGGCCACCAAACTTGGTACAAATTAAGTAAACTATATGAAAAATTTCATTGTACTCAAGTTAATTTTGTATTTTTATGGTTATATAAAGAATTAAATGCAAATTACGTAAAAATATTCCGAAGTATTTTTTTTGTGAAATGATGTGGGTAGTAATCGATGAATTCCTTTCGTATTTAATTATTGAAATAACTTATTATTGGCACTTGATTTATGTGTTTTAACGTTTAAATAATGTAGTTTAGTTATCGTTGTAACTATATTAATGTTTGTTTGTTTGCAAAGGGTCTTGATTGTATGAAATATTCGACTTTGAAAATTGGTACTTTAGGTGTGTGATAGATTGTATGGAAAGGAACTTTTGGGACACTTATCTTTGGAATCCGTTCACATGGAGTAGCTTAAGCTGCTTCTCTGCCCGTGCTCAGATGATAGGTTGATTCCCTTTTCGTTCTTCTCTCTGGATTAGTGCTGGATATCGTCGGAATGACTTGGCAAATCTGATAGCAATCTGCGTCGAAGTCTCCCGGTATTGTCTTGTATTTTATAGTTTTTGGCTGGATTTGTGCTGATTTTTTCGGTTGTTCTCCCTCTCATGGGTCTCCAATTTATGTTTGTGATACGATGGATTGAATGAAAGAAGGTTTCTTGATGTAAAATGTATTTTCTTAGAGATGCTGTGTACACCTTGAAAGTCCAATGCAAAGTACATTTTGACAATTGGACCTAAAAAATATAAGCTAACGCCTGAATGAAAGTTTATAGTGATGAGACGCGATATAAGCTTCTCGCAGAAAAGTAAACGTGAAGGTAATGCCTGAACACAATGTCATAAAATTACTAATAATGAAAATATGAATCTAGCTAGCTGGGTCCTGCGGTTCACCCGTGTTAGTTCCTTTCTTATTGGATATCTAGGTCATATAAAGAAGACATTCTACTTTAGCCCTGCAGTTTAGGTTGTGAGTTGATCCACCAGTCAGATAGTCAGGATAAAGCATTTTATATATTATAAAAAATAGATGGTGTTTAGTTTGCAGTTAAAAGATTTACCAAACGTGTTTATTTTATTAATGAATGACCTCATTTAATTTTAACAAATTGTGCCTACGTTAGACTATAATAAGACAAAATAAAGACAAAAAAATAAATAAATTTAATTGTTTGCAGTATGACATTGAAACATCAAAATAGCTAAAACAATATGATAATAGTAGATATTATAAACCTTTGTTGTGTCTGTCTGTTGTACTTGTATGTAATGTAAGGGAGGGGGTGTCGCCGCGGGCCCATTCAGACAATTCTCACGCGAACCAGCGCGAGAGCGAGCGCGTTCTGGTAGAGTACAGTTAGCAGATTCAACGATTGATAACATCTATTATACTGTATACTAGCTAGTCTAGTACATACATTTAAATGATATGTAACAACAGCCTTATGATCGGTAAAAGATTTAAGTAATCATTGTTTTCTCACCCTAAACAACTAACTAGTCAACCATTGTAAAAATTCTGTATCTTAGTAGTGAATTACATTAGTTTGCTTTCTGTTGTTACCCAATAGTTTTGTTTATTTTAAGCGTTGTTAATTTACCACATTTCATTTACTGTCTATAGCATAAAAATCCTTGAGTATCTTGTGTCTTTCTTGTCATCGGAGGTCGCGTTCTGAAGACACACTAAATGGCTGACAACTCCAAACGATCGTCTAAAATCTTATTGAATAAATATTAGTTTTGATTTAATTGTCTTTGATTCACAACGGAAGTGTATTCGGGAAAGGAAGTTACAAATTAATAAGTTAGGTACTGTTTTCTGTAGTCGCTACTCCAGTTCTGTAATGTTTATTTGGTAACATTACGGCGCGGGCTCAGCAAAGGTCGCACCTGTCTGCGCTGCCCGCTACACCACACACCGACCAATCTTGCCACTCCTCTTTGTTGTACTGCGCTCAGTAATCTCTGCTAAAGGGCACGGTTCAATCAACACGATAATGCACAGTTTATTATACTTAATTATATCGGGTAACTTTAAATGATTCTAAATGAATTATTTGAAATTACAAAATTAATTAATATAAAATTGTCATAGTAACTGAAAATGGCGCTGGGCATTTGAGATGTACTTAAATAAATGTAAATACTGCACGACATTACACACAGCGTAATCTTCTTACAAACTAAGCACTAGGCTTATACTATGGATACTAGACAACGAAAATACACTACATATTTTATCTTTTTTTTGTTGTAATTAAATTACGTATACACGTCATATGATACATAGAAAACACCCAGACCAAAAATACTAAAAGGCACCCACAGGGAATCGAACCCGCAACCTTTTTCATTCTTTCGTCGGTCTTTGTCCGACGCGCCACAGAGGTCGTCAATACCTTTCTTATTGTTTATTGATAGAGGAGAGGACATCGAAACCAATTTTATATTGGTCTTATCGTCAAGCTAACTCGTCCGTGTTCCGATGCATAAACGTATGTGCGATAGGTGTAATATAGGCAAGTGCAGTCACAAAGTAAGACGAGTCTAAACTCCGTCCGTCATCTCCCTTCTGGTTCGCCTGTTGAATCACCAGAGATACACGTTATATCTAATGTCGAGTCGAGGTTATACCATCTCCGCCACAGAGTCCGTAACCTTTCTGACCCGACATCTCTAATGCTAATAGGTACACATTGATTTCACGACATTAAATAAATTAATGATAATTCGGTAACATAACTGTTACGCGCACATTACCATAGTGATGGGAAATAATAATATAAATTGATCTATTAATTTTATTGATCTTTTCTATTCTCTGTTGTACGATTTTGTGATTCTTAATTCTAGATTAGTTTTTTTTATTAGTTTATCCGTTTATGGTAATGACTTAAAAATAACTGGATTGTTTCAGTTGGTGCCACAAATCGATTCACTACATACTTTTAAATCTATTAACCTAATATATAAAAAATAATTTATAAAACTTCAATATTAACGAATTAATAGTTTAATTAAAGTTTGTTTTACAAGTAGTGAACCGCGGTTTCACCCGCCTAAGTCCCGATCCGTACCCTATGTTACTCCTCGATATCTATAATGTAGCTTTCTATTGGTGAAAGAATTTTTAAAATCGGTTTAGTAGTTTCGCAAAGAATTCTTTAGAAATAAACAAATCTTTCCTCGTCATAATATTAGTAAAGATTCATTTCTTGTCCAAAAAACTGCAAAAACAAATTATTCTTCGTTGCTATTAAAGCAACAGTCATATGACCATCTATCTATCTATAATGAATGTTGTTCTATACAAGACACAAGTTGTTTCCATCTCACAAACGTGTGCCCATAAAGCTCGCAAGCCGCAGCAGTACAGAAACTAGACGGTTTTGACCTACAATCGCTCAAACTGCACCGATACTACCTACTATTCACTTTCTCGTCTTCATTTCCGTACAAACTTTAAATGGCTTTTAAACTTTTATGTCTAAAAAGTAAAAACAAAACTGCAAACTTAGTCTTAGTGCAATCAATAGAAGATTCAGAATTCAAAATAGTTCAAAACTGCAGTTTCCTGAATGTATTTGTTAGTTATTCAAAGTTTAATAACCCGTTGATGTTTAAATCGGCAATAGTAATAGAATAAGAGGGTGTAATGACAGGTCGTGAGGTTGTAACGCAGTGGTTGAGTGCTAATGTAATCTGCATAAATGTAGTAATGATGTAAGAGTGGTATACATCATTATATTGTACTACTCGTATATGACATAACGTTCCGGTCCGTATACCGGACACTAGTACCGCCTTATCGTCTGTCGATGTCGTATTTCATATAACAAATGAAAGTTCCTGTTATTAGCATTCTATTAAGAACCGACATCTTGACAAGTGACAACCTCGTGCATGGCGCGATAGGCGAACTCCCGTCTGTTACAGAAGTCAGATGTTTTCGGGTACGATTTCATGATACACTCATAGGGAAATGTATGAAAATAAACATGTACTTTCGTACTTAAAAACGTGCTTTTAAAATTCCTTTGACTTTTCCTGGGTCAGGAAAAAGAATTAATAGTCTTAGAAGCATTCAATTAAAAGAGTTTGTTTTATGAACTTTGTGGTTTGAAGGTATCTAGTATTAAATGGTTTACGGAAAATCCCGCGGGCTCGGGACGCGTGTTAAACCTCAGAACACGGCTAGTCAAGTATAAGAGGCAGACGTATAAAACGTCTACATTAACTCTATAAGTAGCAACTTGCCAGCAAGAAGCTCTGAACGAACGGTAAACGCCCATACAAAAGACATCGACGCGCTCTCCCCCACAATTAGCCTTTACAATTTGAGACATTCAACTTTGAATCGTATATAAATATTAAAATAACTGTGAGAAACTATACTTTTTACTTACAAATAGTTTGTAAAAGAGTCTTTAAGCGCGTATTGTGTTAATTATTCGGTTTCTCACGTCCTTATTTGTGTAGATATACTCATATAGGAGGTTTTTTGCGACGTTTTACGTCTAACGATTATTTCAATCAATCAAGTAATAATTTGATGTTATGTGCTGTATAATTAAGTCGAGTTATTTTCGAGATTGACGTCAAATCTTACATCATGATTTATTAAGATTTTTATTGATTAAAATTGGCGATCGGACAGTGAAAGTTGTTGCGATAGTTCGATACCGTTCCAACTGTGAATATGTTTTATCGAAATTTTGTTTTTATATTTATTTTGGACGTTCTTTTCGCATAGAGTTACCTACTTTATTTACCTACTTATTATTTATCCACTTGTAGCCATGATTAGTTACACCTCGCGGTTTTACACATACCTTCCTATATTCCCATATTGGAACTCTGTAATAAATATTAAGTTCATTCGCATTTGGGTTAGTATTTTTTTTTGTAAACTGTACTACAGATAATTGAAACTTAATTGCAACGTCGATCGATCGCGTAAGGAACACCACTCTGCGATCAAAGACTGGGATAGCCGATATAGGTAAAAAAACTGCCAACATTAAGTGGGATTGGGCGGGCCACGTCAGTCGAATGCATCCTGACCGATGGGCTAAGGTCGTCACGCAATGGGTGCCGCAAGACGGACGTCGGAATCGTGGCAGACCCCGAAAACGGTGGCGTGACGATCTCGATGCATTCCACGGAGATTGGCCAAATCTAGCTTGGAATGATGTTAGGGAGACCTTTGCCCAGCAGTGGGACAATATAGGTTATTTAAAAAAAAAAAGAAACATTGCAACGTCCTGCAATATTCATTTTTTTTTTTTTATACAAACTTTTCGATAGTTTATAAAATCCAGTTACCAGCTTTAAATTAAAATAATAAGTATTGCGTAGAAGGTTCTTCGTTGCATAATCCTTCGGTACTTTATTAAAACGGTCTGAGATCACGAAACGTGTATACATAAATCTGCGTGAGAGATGTGCGCGGTACTCGGGCGGCGCGGGCGTGATGAGCCGTGCCTTATGAATACACCTGCTCACTTGCGCAAGCGACGACGTTCGCAATGGTGACCGACCGACCCATAGGCCAGGGCTGGATCTAAGGACCAATTCAATATTGTATTCATGTATAGTCTATTTCACGTGCCTTTATCCACGATATTAACTCGTGGGATCGGAAGTTACGCGGGGGGCAGCTGTAGTACCCAAATAATTATCTTAATATTTTAGATACAATTACCATGGTATTACGCTAATTATGGCAAAAGTCTTCAGCATAGTTAATTTCTATCCCTAATTTCATACTTCACTTGCCTATATTTTGTATAGTATCCGATAAGTTTGATTTCTGAAATCATTGTTGTCATACGGAATGACAATCCTACTAACCCTACTAATATTATAAATGTGAAAGTTTGTGTGTTTGGATGTTTATTTCTCAATCACGCAAAAACTACTGAACCGTTTGCGATGAAACTTGGAATATAAGTAGTTGGACACTGGCTAAATTTTATCCCGATATTCCCGCGGGAACGCAACTTACGCGGGTGAAACTAGCCAATAACATAATAAGTTCAAGAGCTCTTTGGAAACTATAATGTGTGGATGGATGTAGGTACATTTTGCCCTGTAAATTTACTTTTGTAAACGAAATTACAGATAATCCATTATTTCCTAGCTACACCTATGTCGTACCTAATACCTCTCATCTCATGTAGAACCGGCGACCGGGACACCGGCACCACCGGGCGACCTTTCTTACATACTTCAACATTCACACGTATTTCTATATATCGACAATTGCACGAAAATATTATCTTAATTATATATGACAAGTTGCGTAACGAGGCGACAAACATTGGGTAGTTGTTTGAACAACTTTGAAGGTCGGTTTTGTTTGACGGTAAATAATACCTAATTACGTAGGTACATATATATAAGCTAAAGAAATATACTAGCTCCTAATTTTCCTTTGTTCCCAACGAGTTACACAGTAACCTGTAACACTGTGACTCGTTGGGAGAACTTTGTAAAATAATTCCCAACTACTCACACTGTAACACATTGGGAGACCTTTTTTAAATCATTTCCAACTAGTCACACTGTCAACCTGCTGATAGAATTTTCACAAAAGAAGAACAAAAAGAAGGTGTAAATTTTAGGGGTTGTAAAATATTTATGTATTTCGAATCCCCAAAAACTTTCGTTTTCTCAGTTTAGGTCTCAAATTCTTTAGACAAAATAAGTTACAGTTTGAATCCAGAGTAAGTATCTCCTACTTTAGATTAAAACTCTGCATATTATATTAATAACTATAGCTGCGCCCCGCGGTTTTTATCCGCGTAAGTCCCATTTTCGTGAGAATATCGGGATAATAAGTAGTCTACTGTTATTCCAGGTATCCATCCAGCCACCCACATTCTAAGTTTTATCGCAATTGGTTCAGTAGTTTTAACGTGAAAGAGTAACAAAGTGACATACAGGCATACATACAAACCTTCGCGTTTATTAATATTAGTAAGATCTGCGATACTTTTGACGGCAAGAGAATCTCTGTAAACCTGTCGTATTTAACTATTGTACTAGTTATTGCACATAGTTTAGATTGATTTTATAGGATTCAGTACATCGAAGGTGGTCTCGTCGCGTCTCCTGAGACATGAGTTACGACCGCGACCCTCCTTCCTGCTTTCTAATATGAATATAATGTCTAACGTCTATGAACTGCGCAAAACATCTCCTTCGTAGTAGGTAGGTACTTCAATATAGTTTTAAATTTAAACCATTCATAGATGGACCTTCGCCTATGCTTTTACTTAGGTACACAGCTATTTATCAAGATTAATCTATATTGTAATGTAATATGATAGCTTAAAAGTAATACACAGTATACAGTAATAAGTAAACTTTGTAATAGCGTAATATAGTGTTAAAAGAATTGTAACCTGCTATGTGAGCTTTATTAAATTAAATAAATAAGTCCTTCCTACTGAACTCGGTTGAACAGGGCATCATTATAATCGATAAGGTAAGGCAGTTCACCATTATAGTTAACTGTATTGACCTTAATCACAGTTTACCTAGTAGTTGGCGCCCCGGCGCATGTATATTTCGTAGGATGATTTATTAAACAGAATTTCATCCTGCTAGGTTTTTGCGCAAATCTTAGAAATTTTCGCGAAAACTCGCGGAAACACGGATAATTAGTTACACATAGGCCATGATATTTCTTAAACTGAATTACTGAAATAGGTTAGGATTTTTGGCACAAAATTCTGTTTTTCAAATCTTCTTCTTCTTAATTATTGGCATCTGCTCGCCACATCATCCTATTACATAGGACTCAACCAAGTGTCATTGTTGTAGTAAATACCTGCAGCACTAAATTACTGTCTAAATTAGGTTTAAATAAACTGTATGCATTAGACATGCGAGCTACTCACTGTAGACTTACTACCTACATTCAAGTCTCCAGTGAATACCTTAGTAATAGTAAATTGTGTAAGCTTTAAGCAAACCCATGTAACTAATAGTTATTTCTTGCATTTATCTTGGAGATGAAATCAAGAGTCTGCTCGTGTAGCGGTCTCTGTCACAACTTTAATGTACAGATAACCATCTTACCTATTCTTTTATTAACTAAAACAAAACTAACTTGGCTGGGTAATTCACACTTTTTAATTTTCACTTTTACCTAATATTTTGATCACAATTGTGGACTCTAAACTTGAGTGTTAAGATTTAGAATTGAATAGAGATATCGTTATGGGAAAATGTCGGTTGAGAGTGAATGTGAGTGAAGGTCGGAGATTATTTGATAACGTCGGTATCTAGAGTACGGAACTGGGGAACTACTAACAAAGGCTTATAAAAATAAACAATAACACCCCCAGAATAGCTAGCTATACAAAATAGCCGGTAAAGTAAGGGTAAAGTGCGTTTTTACCAAAGATAATATGTCCTAGTTATGGATGACATGTGTTTGTTAGACCCAATATAATCGCTTCATTTTACTAGCTTCGCTTAGCTAAGCTTTAGTGGAAACGGTTTAGCACAGCGAGACCAGGTAAATGGGGCTATCTATTGGTTCTTAATACACATATCCATATTTAATTACAATTATCGTGTATCTCCGATAAAAAGGTATAGTCTTAGGGATGATACTCCCTCTTAGGGCCGTGTTCAGGCCGGAAAATACCTACTTCATACAAAAAAGCTCGTCAGGAATAAGTTCGAGGAGGGTAAAATAAAAGCACTTTGCGGTTTCTAACGACATTTCAAAGACAAAACAATACCAAAATTAACTTAATTCCACCAACAGCAATAAATCACAATTTATAGCCATAATATCTCGAAGGTAGGTACTGTAAACCGGTCTAGATAGGAATTAGAACCGCGAGACCTAGATGTCCTAGGAAACTGCACTCCCTACAAACTTTGTTACACCTGTACCAAGGCTTACATCATTTGTGGCGACCCCTGTGGCGCGGTGGGCGAATAAACTAAATTGGAATTGGTGCCCGCCGTTGAAATAAAATAGGTCATTGCATGAGTTAAGGATATTCATAATATAATTTGTTAATCTATACACGTTTATAGTAGGTGTGTGTAAATAGTAATTCTATAAGCATTTTATGAAGTAACGTACTTAATCCAATCTAAGATTTTACAGATTTCTCAATACATACAAACTTTATTTTAAAGAATTTGTCTTGAAAATTGTAAGTAATATTATGAAATGTTTTCAATTTGCATGGATGCGTGAGGTCATATCAATTTACAACTTAAATTTAATAAAGTGATGAAGTTTTGATCTCTCGTTGACATTTCTATATCTGATGACTTTTTACAACATTATAAATAGCCACCCTTTTATTACACTCAATCTATATTAAATGCAACTTTGTTACTCTCACACGCAAAAAAACTACTGTATTAATTGTGATGAAACTTGGTATGCAGATGGCTGGAGATTTGAACTAATAATAAGAATAATTTCTATCCCAATAGTCCTCGGGATTGGGATTTACTCGGGCGACACCGGGAGACGCAGCTAGCTAGTTTAGTATTATAGTAACATAACAGGTTGTTTGTTCAGGTTGCGCTTGCGCCGCAAGTGTATCAAGGAGGTCTGGTTCGGGTATCCAGAGCACTTGTTCACAGACATTTGTGATTTGTGGCTTGAGAAGGATTTATTTGTTTTCTGCTTGTTTTGATTATCAACCTTGCTGTGAATAATTTCAATCCGATTAGGATACCTATAAGTATGTCGGTTGGAAAGCTACGTAGGGCAGATGACCCAGTTTTAGCTATATTAGGAGTACCTTACTAACATTCAATAAAACAATAGAACACGACTCTAGAAACAAAAACGAAATGTCAAATTACAGGCGTAATTTTTTCGGCGCAGCTGTCCGGGTCGAATCAAAGTAGTGCAAATGCGACGTACGTACTTATTAGGCAATTAAATACATTAATGTTTTTATGTTGACAAAACACGCGAAGGACAATGAATTAGTTTAGATAAGCTTATCTGATTGCCGGATAAAATAAATATGAATAGTAGGTACCTTGCATTGAACAGTGTTGGAGGTCGGCAACGTGCCGCTCCCGTGAAAGGAATTCGCGTAAAAAATAGGTATTACATAGTGATGTAATGCGTCTTACACCACAACAAAGGTACTACAGGTTGCTGAATTAATTTACTGAAAATCGAAGACATGTGCTATCTTTAACTGGCGACATAAACCCTTATAGCCTTATTAATAAAAGGTGAATCTTGGAAAGTTCTGGTCACGGAAAAAGACAGAGCATGTTCTTACTACTCCAAGTACTCCAACCTTATTTCCCTCTTATTTAAGGCTATTAAATATACTACTCTTCGGCATCCCTTAGCCTCCGCGCTAACGATATTCTTTTAGATCCGCTAAAAGAATATCGTTACGGTTTTCTGTGCCCATCGTTAAAGGTGACGAGGGGGTTCCGTGGTAGGAGGCTTCGGCTGCTTTCTATTTATTACCACCCCGCGAACTACAGGACGCGTTCCATTACGTAGACCGGTGTACCCACTAAGGAAGACGGGTCGGATCTTGTTCCACTGCCAGCTTTCTTCTAGATGGGTGATGAGATAATGCATCAATAGCTCATCTGTCGTGTACAATAAAAAGCCCTAAGTACACCAGGCAGACTTCATTTTTAACCCTAAATAAAGGACACAAAGACACGATAATACCAAAAATGTATGCGAATAACACCGTGTTAGCAAACCCGAGGAGTTAAATGTTATACCCAAAGCTGGCGCAAACCTGCCTAGCAATCATTGTTGGGCGCCATATCAACGAGGTGGTAATACTATGCTAAGTGGACTTGCAAAATCTTTGTGTAGTGAATTGAGTGGCCATATTTGTCGCAAGCAATTGGTAATAGATCGGTATTAGAACGCGATTGCGGTCGTTTCTATTGTCTGTGGTAGCAGGTTGCGAACGTGTGGAATGTAGAATGAAGTCATTTGTCTTGTCTTTAGTTGTTGATGGCTCGTTTGCCTTGATACCAGATCTACCTATACCAACCTAGCTGGAGAATGTTCACTCATGAAAAACCATTTCTATAGTGCCTACTGATGCAATCTAAGTTTCTTGAGGCTTGAACTTTTTTATCGAGGCGGCTTAGAGCTTATATCTCCTTCTGTACTAGACCGAGTAGGTGTAATGGCTTAAAATTTATATTTTGTAATTCAGTCGTCATAAGTAGGAAATCGACCAGTCAGGATCTTCTCACTGTATGTCACTGTGGTGTAAAATGTTTTATGGCAATCCTAGCGTGTGATTCAGATCAAAACATCAACAACTTTACATTATATAATGGAATACTCAGCACTTCATCCTATGTACTTGTAAAAAAACAGGTACCTGTCAAATAATATAATTATGAGAATACATATTATTATTATAAGAAGAAAAAACATCACGACTATACGTTATCTCTTGCTTAGAATCTTCGTTTTTTTATTTATATCGAAATGATTTAGAATTCACAAAAACATGGTATGTAAACATGGCTCATCCGGTCCACTGAGCCCGGCCTTGTAGCGACGTGATGTAAATAATTCACTTGGTATATCTAACATACCTACTCAGGTAATTGAGAGGTGAAGTGAATGGTGACATAGTGACACTGTGATCAGGAAGGCGCCGTAGTTTTTAACCGACTTCAACAATACGTAATTTTTGTTGGAAACTTTTAAATAATAATAATTGAAACAATGGTATCATACAAACTGTCAATAATTGAAACGAAGACAAAATTGATAGGATTAGCCTATTTATACTTAGAAGAAGAAGACTCGTATAGACACGTGTACACGCTATAGTTATAGTTACGCTTATAGTTAGGTTCCAAGTTGTAAAATAGTAGGCAAATGCCTATTACTTCCCTACCTATTGCTGAAGAAGTACCTAAGACTGCGGCCGCATAGCCAGGAGGCTGGCTTAGCGGCTATAGACTAACGAGTCACCTAACTAAAACGAAGGTCTAGAAATTTTTCGACTGAAAAACTGACACTGAGCGCTTAATGGCGCCTAGCTATGTATATTGTCAGAATGCAAGCCGCCTGTATATGTGGCAGCCCAAATTAGTTCTAGTCGGATAGGTTGATACATCATCAACTCCCAGTCTGCAATATAAAAACAGAAATATCAATACATTGATTTCGCAATACTGTGTAGATTCCGTAGATGAGCGCCGAAAGGAGTTTGTTTTTAGCAATAACAAATAGCAATGTACGAATAATTTGTATGTTGTAGTTGGGTCGCGTGCCGGCTTGTGTGATGGTGCCGCCAGCCGGGGCGCCGCGATACGCCACGCTGCCGTTGCCGCCGCCGCACCTCTACTACCCCGTTCATGATAACGTGAGTTTACATGCTGTTTATACTGCTTCACTATACAGCTGAGCGCTGTTTCCAGGTGCATCTCTCTCGGAGCCCGGACTTCGCTTACACAAACAATTTGGGACAATAGGTAAGTCATTGATGACTTACCACACTTACTGCAAATATATTTGACAATGAGGATGAGGACGGATGAGGGCTGCGATAATGATGATGATGAATGTAGTTGCACTATAAGTTGTTTACACTTATCTACATTCCGTTGATTTCCAGCGCATGCGTCGTCGTCGTTCGCCACGCACGGCCGCGACGACCGAGCGTCGTCTGCGCGGTCGCGGTGGCGGTGGCGGTGGCGGTCGCGGTGCGCGGGACCGCGACCTCCAGCAGCAGCAGCTGGCGCGCTCGCTGGAGCGGATACACCGCAAGCGGCGGTCTCACGCCGACCACGCTACAGAACAAGACCTCGACCTCAAGCACACCTATACGGGACTAGACAGGTACATGTAAGGATTGAGGAGCCAAGTCATGGTTTTACAGTAAAATCACACACTTATTTAGTAATAAAATAAGTGATTTTGTGGACCAAATGCTGGATTTTGTAGTAAACGTCTGAATTAAGAACCCGTCCGTATTTCGCAAAGAAACAAAAGTTGTACCATTTAGAAGTAACCATGTATGGTGCCTATAAGCCTATAAGATCCAGTACTATTGAATACCTACTCACTTCCTTTGGCACTACAACCCTTGGGTCTCCTCAACAGTTTCCTGCCATTTCACATGTCTACGACCAATTCATTTTTCGAATTTCCTTTAATCTTCTCTAATGCAGATTTGTACAAGGTCAACAGACATGCAAAGTTTTGGGAAGATGCTACTTTTACTTATACACTCTTCCACTCCCCTCTAAAGAAGAAAGAAATACAGTCCTTCTTCATCAATAAGTTGTCCCCAACATATATCGTTAAACGACAAAACTTTCCTATAGCTCTTACTTCTATCTGACGAAGTACTGCTATAGCAGTCGTTAGGATAAGTTAGAGGCCTTAGGCCGACTTCAAAACTCTAACCTTTAGGTAAGTGAACCACGCCACTATAGGAAAAAAGAAAAGTTTCTATATTTTTTTTAATAAATCTTGAAGACTCTGAAAGAAACAGCTGTACTGACTGTAAAACGGTTACTGGATTTGTTGAATTAGAGATACCTACATTGAAATCTTAAGCAACTGCTTCTCCACATATATATTACCTACTAGCTGCGCCCCGCGGTTTCACCCGCGCAAGCGCAAGTTGCGATCCCGCGTTGTTCTTACACCAACCTATCGCAATGCAAAAATCCACACTTAAACGGTCGCCCATTGAAGTACTGATGATGCCAGGCGCTGCCGCGCCTGTAATCATCAATACTTCCCTGGTCGTCCGTTTAAGTGTGGATTTTTGCATTGCGGTAGATAGGTGAAGTAAGGCCAAATTTGTTCATGACGATCGATGACGATTGGTGATGATCGATGACGATGGATAACGATGGTTAAAAAACAACAAAATTACGCAATTTCTATTTTTTATCCGGATATCAGGATAAACAACAAAATTACAATTTCTATTTTTTATCCGGATATCCGGATAAAAAGTAGCCTATATGTTAATCGAAAGTCTTAAGCTATCTGCATACTAAATTTCATTGAAATCGGTCTAGCCGTTTCCGAGATTAGCGCGCACAAACGCACAGACAAACGGACAAACAGACAAAAAGTTAAACACGGAAATGGGGTCTGTCACGTTAGTACATATCCCTAAAAATAGTTTTTTCAAAATATCTTTCAAAAACAGACACCGCTAAGTTACGATTTTATTTTAAGTATTGATCGATTGATTAATTGTGAGTCAACCATAAAAGATATACATAATATGCTGTTGCAGGATATTTTTCATTTACATATTTATTTTTTATTTTATTGCATGTTAAGCTGTACAAATCCGTCATACATAATTTCTGTGTAACTTTAAACCATTCAGGCTGCACACGCGACGGAAGCTTAAAAAATGAAGTAACTTTTCCCGTTTTTGAAACTTTTCTCTTCACTGCTCCGTTCCTATCTATCGTAGCGTAATGAAAAGTGTTCTATAACCTGCCCAGGAGTATAAAGTATAATCGTACCAAGTTTCGTTAAAATCCGTCCAGTAGTTTTTGTTTCTATAACGAATATACAGACAGACAGACAGACAGAAAAAATTTTTATTGATTGCATTTTTGGCATCAGTATCGATTACTAATCACCCCCTGATAGTTATTTTGAAAATATATTCAATGTACAGAATTGACCTCTCTACAGATTTATTATAAGTATAGATAGAAGATGAGATCTATTAGTGTTCTGGAGCGTACCTACCTAGGTATGTCACTTTACAATAAATATATGCCAACCAATGTAACGTTCCGTGTGTTCCAGAGCGTACGCGGAGCAGTTCATAGCGGTGATAGACGAGACACGTCACGCGCAGGCTTCGAACCACGACTCTCTCACCAGCGTCACCACCTCCGACTCGCAACCACCAGGCCCCTCGCAGCCGCAGCCGAGCGGGCCACTTTAGGGGTTCCAGTCACTCTCTATAGGTTTTTGTTTTATATTAATGCGGTCATTTGGGGACCTAAAAATCTGACAGGATTTCCATTATAAAACATTAGATTTGTACCTATCTAGCTGTTCATAACCCAAATATATTATTTACTAACTGCGCCCCGCGGTTTCACCCGAGTAAGTCCTAATCCCGCGGGAATATATGAAGTTTCCGGCTACCTATGTTCCAAGTTTCAGCGCAATCGGTTCATAAGTTTTTGCGTGACTGAGTAACAAACACACATACATACAACCTTTCAGCTTTATAATATTAGCAGGAAAGTTATTTTTTTTAAATGTTATTACTTAAATGGATTTTCTTTTTTGAAATAAGTATTCGTAGTAATTAGCAAATCTATTTATTCTTTAAAAATCTAAGATATAACTCATAATGTGTATAAATCAAATAATTGTAATATTTTATTTTGTACAGTCGGCAACAAAAGTGTATAATGTATCAACTTCTAAAACCGCGGGAATTCCGTTTGTCTTGTTTTTTACGTGAAGTACCTACTACATTACAATTTGACTTCACCTCACCTCACCTGACGGGAAGTGATAACGAGGTCGACGATGTAGCACGGTTGTCCAGAAGAAACCTATTTGTTTATCGAAGTTCGCGACAAAATAAGAATTTATGCAGTTTTAAAACTCAACACGATAAATATGCACTTTTGTTGAATCTTACGTTTTTTTAAATACGATTTTAAACTAACATGGTTGTTTTCACTACAAATGTTATTTAAAAACGGGGTATTTAGTCATTAATTTCTCTAGCTCGCAGCTCGCCAGTTGCAATTTCCGGCGAAATATCAAGCTCCGTAAGAAAGAAATAAAAATCTTGGTGAATGTCACGTTTTTAAAGAATATTTGTAGGTTTATGCTAATTAACACACAATAAATCGAGGCAATCATTGTAAATAACTTAGTTATTAAATTAATAGCTAAAACGATAATTATAAAACTTGGAATTACTAGATTTAGCTAATAAAGCCGGGTGCAGACGTGTTGTTAAGTTTATAGTCCGTAATATAATGGCAGGGGCAGTGTCATGTAATGATCTTTAAAAGACTTTATCTGCATAGAGGGTGTGTATTTAATATGCATTTTAACGACCAAATCACTCTTAAAGAACTATACCTAATTACTGCAGTTGACTGCAAAGTTTTACAATTATTTAAGAACTCAATTCTTTACTGCAATTTCACATAAAACAGAGAGTGAGGTAAATTTTATTACTTATTCAAGAAATTATAAAACCCTTAGTTATGCTTCGTAGTTCTGCAGATTTCTTATTTTTCGATTTCTCTGTAAATGTAGGTGTACTCGGTTTTATTCATAAGATTTTAATTTCTAAAACTGACATTTTACAATAATTGTATAGGTAGGTACACTTTCTGCACTTTTGACTAACACTGTACTTATATCTAGCTCACTAACAATATTTGTAAACGAGTGTTAATATCGTCAAATATCTGTGTTATATCTTAATTCTAAGTCTTTGATTGTAATTAGATTGTTTCGTACAGGGTGTTTGGTGCATAGTTGAGCTAATTGTAAAAAAAAAGAATTTTAATTCAATACAACTTTTACAAATTAAACTACAGTTCTAAACATACCTATCAAGAAAATAAACATATGCCTGAACTAGGGTTAATCCTGTATTTCAGGTGAAAAAGGAGAAACTTACTATGTGTATGACAGACATGGTTTGGGTCCGATATCCACACTGAGTGGTGGCCGTGGTGTGGTCCATTGATGGTGGCACCACATAGATAAAAAATCAAGCCCACTTTTATTTCAATAGGAAATAATAATGATTACAGGAATCATTCATTACTTACCTACTAATCAAATTGAAGTATTTAGTCAGAACAAAACAAGATATTACTGCAAAATCGCGAAAACCATAGGAGAAATTAAGATATTACTGTTTCATCACACGTATATGATTATGTATATGTATATTTATGTATAAAATAAAAGTTTGTTCTCTAAGGGTTTTAAGCAGCTCCAAAACTCTAAAATTAGCATACTAAATTTGAATTTAGAAGCCGCTCAATTATTTTAGTAACTAGCCCTTATATTATAAGTGACGTTTCAGAATTTGGCCACTCTTCTTCTTGAAAACTGTATAGGTGGAATTTGGCGCTAGTATCACATACCTAATTGGTGGACTACCTACTGTTTGTAAATCGATTAGATATTTTGCAAATCGAGCAATGATGTACCGAACACCCTGTACGACTAGAACATAAGGCTGTACTGCTCAGTACAGATATACGTATGTACTAAGTCCATGTAAATATACAACGGGAAGTCCTATGTACCTAAACGGTGCCAAATAATACCTAAACGCGAATTGGTTGTGTATATTGAAAATTGCTCAATTTATGATGATTTAAAGGTTTACGTCCACTGATGTACCGTGGCACACTATCTGTACTTAATATTACTCTTTTTCAGAAACTTAGATCAAAAATGTAAACACAGAACTGTCAATTGTCAAAGGAAAAAGTAAACAAAGAGCTGTCATAGTTTTGTCTTAGATTTTCGCGATTATACGTATTGAATTAAGCACAATATTTACCGGGTTTTACTCGCGTTTTATTTATTAATGGCATTGTTTGTTACAATGTACCGAGCTTTTAAACAACCAACTCAACCTTCAAAAGCTAGCTGTAAAGTTAGCGAAAGCTCGGTACATCGTAACAATGCCATTAATAAATAAAACGCAAGTTAAACCCGGTAAATATTGCGTTTCATTGTGCAAAATCGCGAAAATCTACGACAAAACTATGACAGCTCTTTGTTTACTTTTCCTTTGATATTGAAAGTTCTGTGTTTACATTCACTTTGAAAAAAATTATATAAGTTTTTCTGTTTACATTATTGATCTAAGTTCCTGAAAAAAGGGTATAGTACAGATTTTTAAAGAGCGTGCAATGTACAGTGTATTCCTATCAAGAGTTGATAAGTAGGTACGTAAAAGTTTGGACATAAATGTCCGCAACGCATTATATTAAATTGGATCGCGCGAAAAGTCGTGACTGGTGCTGCAGGGAACAGCTGGCTGTGGCAGATGACGTGAAAACTACAATTTGATCCGTTCATGATCCGTTTCAATCGAGATTTGTTAGTGACAGAGTGTCATAAGTGTCAGTGATCATTTATTTTTAATTTAACACCTTTGTATACCTGTGTTTTACAAATAAATGATTTTGATTTTGATTTGAAAGTGTTTACGCCGCATTGCACGTATAATTTACGTATCAACTCATGTACCGTACCGACTGTACCGGTGCTGAAAATTTCACGTGGGCGGATACCTTTAAAACTTAATTGCTTAAATTATTATTATTAAGTACCTAGTTGTAAGACAAAGTTTTCCTCGAGTTTCAACAAGGCACGAAATTATCTAAACTTATATTTGAAAATATTGTATAATGTAGAAAATATAGGTAGGTACACTTTGTACAAGTTGATTTGTTATTTTTCTCGAGGTAATGTTTATAAAAGTAGGTGTGAAGGATCTGTTTAATTCTATTCTATTCTTGTTACCAATATATTCATATTTTATCTATGTCTTAGACAATGTAGGGTTGTTGTAAATATTTCGTTTACTCTTGTCCGTAATGTAACGTAGGTATATAATGTAATGTAATGTAACATCACAGTCGATATAACTTATATTAGAGAAGGTAGGGGAACAAAGAAAACTACAGTTTATAGAAAGCTAGCGTAGTATTTATTAAAAATGTAACGTAAAGCTTGTAAATTACGAATAAATATTTTATATTTTAAACTTGTTTTAATTAGCGACTGCAGAACAAAATTATTTACAATTTACCTACTTCTACTTAGATATAATCTAGTTTTAACCTAAGCTATTTAAAGTATATGAACCAATGAACGCATTTTCAGTACATCGACGCCGTCGCGCGTCGATTGAAGAGGATTAAGAGAGTATGTTCTTGATTAACACTACTTAAAGCTCAAGGGAGGTAATTTGAATCGCTGCGCTCAGTAGTCTCAGACTCTCGTCTGCAAATTAGACATTACAACCCTTGTGTTAACAACCACGCCCAACACCCTATCCTAAATCAACTCTTAATATAATCACAACTCTCATTAATTTAATAATTCTGTATCAATGTATACGTTAATTATCATTATTAGTAAATTCATTTAAATATTGTTCATGTTAGTCGATTATCGAATGTCAGTATCGATTATGTATCAAAGAATAGCAATACTTTTATTTTTTTTAGTAATGTGGTAACACTTCTGTCTTTGGTTGGTCATCCTGCGATGTCATTGTGATCTCGAGTAGAAAAAGGTTCATGAATCCATTGTAATCATAAAAGATAAGAAGTAAAACTAAAATATATTCGACTGAATCGTTAACTGAGATATTATTTGTCCTCCAGACGATAATATTTCAGAAGTGGGATAAGCAAAATGTCCGGCCCGTACAAAAATGGCCTCGGAAAGAAAAAACGGACTTTCAACGATTCTTCAACGAATTCTACGCGTCAAGACGATATTTTTTTTTCTTCTGCGGATGAGTCGGTGGTACCTGTACCGAAAAAACGCCGTATAACAGCTATGGACGCCGAAATAATACCAAAATTCCGCCCAGACGACAAAAACTGTAACGTTATTACATGGCTTCATAAAATTGACCAATTGGGAGATGTGTACGGTTGGGCCAATCGAGACCGTCAATTTGTGATGCAAATACGACTTCGAGGCTCCGCCAGAGAATGGTATGACGATTTAGAAGACTATGATCTCTCTTGGAACGAATGGAAAGATGCATTACGCACCGCTTTTCCTCGATCGACGGATTTTGTTGATCGCTTAGAAGAAATGCTAGCCAGAACGAAATCCGATTCGGAAACCATGACTAAATACTTTCACACTAAAATGGCACTACTGAAGAGGTGCCAGATACAAGGAGAAGACGCAATTTCATGTATTATTAGAGGTTTACCGCAAGAAATAAGAGCGAACGCTAAGGCGTTCCAGTGCTCAACGCCTCAACAGCTATATTTTGGATACCTGTCATCACTAGAAGACTATAAAACTGTAGAAGCTGCTGCAATGTCGAATAAGTCAATATGGAGGCGCGGCAACGTCCAAGCAACTACACCTATTGCTACTAAGTCTTCAACGGCTCGCCAGCAAACTCTACCAAAGGTCTGTTACGCTTGCCGCCGACCAGGACACGAAGCACGAGAGTGTAGATCACTGCAACGATGTGGAACTTGCCAGCGCACTGGACACGCTACAGCAAACTGTTGGTTTGGGGCTTCCTCATCACAACAACAAGAAAAGGTGAGCCGTATTCTTCACATTACTTACAAGATATTCCAAGATTTATATAAAAAGGTAGTACATGTGAATGGTTGCCAGATGATCGCGTATATAGACACAGGTAGTCAGTTGAATATTATTACATCTACACAAGCTAGTAAGTTAAAACTTATCTTATATCCATCTGTAACATTTATGAAAGGTTTTGGTGGTTTATGTACTCGATCTTTAGGCACTGCTAAAGTATATGTCACTATTGACGGATTATGTATCAGTGGTGATGTTGAAGTAACCGATTGCAATTTGTCAGACATTGATTTAATTGTAGGACAGCCCATGATCAATCAGAATAATGTAAGCCTCGTTACGACATCAAACTGTGTGACCTTTCTACCCGCTTTAAGTTTGACAAGCATACTTAGTGATATTCGTCTTGAAAATATAGACTGTGTGGACAAATTTCCTGTTTATCTAAAACAAAATGTCAAAATACCAAAACAAAGCGAAGCGTACATCGAAGTAATTGTGGGAAATATCAATAATAATAATAATAAAACAGCATTTTTAAGTAACCAAGTTTATTTTGAGTTAGGAAATTCAGCATATCTCATACCACAGGCAATCATAGCACTCAATCATAATATTCTCAAAGTTTTTAATGTTGGTTACGAAGACATAATTTGGTCGGCAAATAGGTTAATTACAAGGGCAGAATCGATAGAAGAGAGTAAAATAAATAATAGCAATATATATACAATTAACAATATATCCTCAGTTAAATCAAATACAATAAATATAAACGATATAGATGTTGGGGAACTAAGTAAACAAGACCAGCATTGTTTACTAAAACTATTAAACAAATTTAATCATTCATTTGCAAGAAATACTAAAGATTTAGGCTGCACAGACTTGATAGAGATGAATATTCGCACAACTACTAGTCAGCCCGTATATTTCAAACCATATAGGCTCTCTTACAAGGAAACTGAAATAGTAAATAATAAGGTACAGGATCTTCTTGATGCTGGCATTGTAAGAGAATCTCGTTCGGACTACGCAAGTCCTGTGGTGTTAGTAAAAAAGAAAAATGACGACTACAGACTTTGCGTAGACTACAGGGCTCTTAATGAGCGTACTTTAAAAGATCGTTTTCCTCTACCGCATGTAGAAGACCAGGTTGCTAAGTTGAGTGGTAAAATGTACTTTACTACACTTGACCTTGCTCAAGGTTATCATCAAGTACCTATGGCTAAAGATTCTATAAGCAAAACTGCATTTATTACACCTTCTGGACAATATGAATATTTAAAGATGCCATTTGGTTTGGCAAATGCACCAGCGGTATTCTCAAGATTAATAAAGATGGTACTGGGAAAGCTAAACGAAAATATAGCGCTGTATTTGGACGACGTTATGTTACCTACGATTTCTGTAAAAGCCGGAATTGATTTACTAGAGATGGTTTTACAATTACTAACAGACGCTAATCTTAAATTAAATTTAAATAAATGTTCGTTTCTTAAAAAGAGTGCAAACTATTTAGGTCATGAGATCACCGCTGGTACTATCCAACCTGGCCAGGCCAAGATCAATTGTGTTGCTCAGTATAAACGCCCTCGTAACGTTCACGAAGTACGTCAGTTTATTGGATTGGCTTCGTACTTTCGAAAGTTTGTCAGAAGTTTTGCAGAAATAGCGAGACCAATAACGGAACTAACCAAAAAGAAGTCTGCTTGGGTTTGGGCAGATGAACAGGAATACGCATTTCAGACACTAAAACAAAAACTGACGCAACGGCCTGTATTAGGAATTTATAATAAAGACGCCAAAACAGAGCTTCATACTGACGCAAGTCGATTAGGTCTAGGTGGGATTTTAATGCAGTATCAGGATGACGACAATTTAAAACCGATAGCGTATTTTAGTAGGGTAACAAGCAAGGAAGAGAGTTTCTACCACAGCTACGAGTTAGAAACATTGGCAGTGGTAGAGTCTCTAAAGCGATTCCGTATATATCTAGTAGGGATCCCTGTCAAAGTCGTAACCGACTGTGCAGCGTTACGCACTACGTTAACAAAAAAAGACCTCATTCCTCGCATCGCCCGTTGGTGGCTCACTATCCAAGATTTTGATATACAAATAGAGTATAGACCTGGTCATAAGATGAAGCACGTCGATGCCTTAAGCAGAAATCCCATATGTAGCAATATATTATTAATAGAAAATTCTGATTGGCTACTAACTCTACAAATGCAAGATGAAAATATTCAAAATTTACTAACTCAACTTCGAGCTGAAACCTCGAACCGCGACATTGTATCTAATTTTTGCATAAAAGATGACGTATTATACAGAAAAACTGTGGCCGGTGATAGGTTTGTCATCCCTAAATTAGGAAAATATGGATTACTTCAAAAATACCATGATCAAGTAGGACATCCTGGGTTCGACCGCTGCGAAAAATCTATCAAAGAACAGTTTTGGTTTTCTGGTATGACTAGATTCATTCGTAAATACATAAACTCCTGTTTATCTTGTGCATATTCTAAAGGTAATTATGGTAGGACTGAAGGTGAATTACACCCAATTAGGAAAGAACCTATTCCGATGCACACATTACATGCTGATCATCTAGGTCCCTTCGTGAAGACGAGAAAAGGTAACGTATATGTCTTAGTAATAATAGATTCTTTTACGAAATTCGTATTCGCTAAGCCAGCCAAGACCTGTAATTCAATAGAAACCATTACGTTACTTAAAGATGTAATAAATCAGTTTGGCAACCCAAAAAGAATCATCACAGATAGAGGAAAAGCATTTACTAGTCGATACTTTAAACAATTTTCTGAAGAATTACAATTCAAACATGTTCTAAATGCAATAGCAAGCCCTCGTTCAAATGGACAGGTCGAACGCGTAAATAGGACACTGTTAGACGGTCTAAATACTATGTCTGAAAGCGAATGCACTTGGGACGAAAAGTTATCGGATGTAGTTTGGGGCATCAATAATACTTGCAATGCCACCACTGGATTTTCCCCTTTTAAACTCATGTTCGGGCATGAAAATAGTAGATTATCGGGGTATAGAATTAGCGAAGAGAGTAATGCTGAATCACAAAAGCAGGAACTAGAGAGACGAAGGGAAACCGCTAAGTTACGAATTGACAGAAATATGACACTGATGAAAGATAGATTTGACCGTAAGCATAAAAAGTGTGTAAAATATAATCAAGGACAACTCGTTTTATGGAAAGGCGGGATCGCTAGGGACAATACAGCTAGAGTGACTAAAAAACTAAGTGGCCTATATACTGGACCATACAAAATTTGCAAAGCTGATCATTCCATTGATCGTTACACTATTATAAGTATAAAAGGCATGAAAGGTTACAAAAAGTTTAGTGCCGTAGTACCAGGTGAAAGTCTTAGGCCGTATAACGCAATCATGTCTGATAATAATGATAGTTCAGGTAGTGATCATGACATAGATAGGGATGATTTAATTGACCTCTTAGAAAGTTAATAACTTTTTGTTGGTTACCTTAATAACTAAGAACATAAATGGTGCTTGATTACTAATTTTGAAAAATTAATTATTTTACAAACAAATACATATTTTGTTATTTCGAATTTAAATTTAGGTTGATGTTATCAAAGAAGAAAAAAATTAGCATAGTTTCAAACTCAAAATATAAAACTGTGTGATCTAGTTACACAAAGTTAGTGACTTTAACATAAATAAAATATTATCTGTCACTGTGTTTTGTTTACTAAAGCTGTATATGCTATTATTTAAAATATATATTAAAACTGTGTGACTAACTGAAACTGTGTGTATGGTTTCCATGCTGATGGCGTATAGCATAAACCTATCTATAGTAACTGTGTGATTTATACTATGTGACTGTGTGATTAATACCTACTATGTGACTATGTGATTAATACTATGTGACTGTGTGATTGATAAATTTATACACATATAAAAATATCTATGTGACTGTGTGGTTTCCCAATCTCTGATGGCGTACAGTATAAATATAGGTGGGTGACTGTGATTACGATAACAATATAATACTAACAACTCTGTATGCCTAAGTTGACCTAAATGGTGTACCTACAAAATAAAACGAAAGAAAGAATATCAACTTATCAAACATTATAACATGTATTTCATTCCATAATCGTTTATCTAACATAGGTAATACATAATACTGCTGTATTTTTTTTCTTAATGTTATAGAGTTGGGACAACACAAAAATGCTGATGCGGCGCGGGACGCAACCGCAGATACAGGATGGCCGAGTGTTAACAACCACGCCCAACACCCTATCCTAAATCAACTCTTAATATAATCACAACTCTCATTAATTTAATAATTCTGTATCAATGTATACGTTAATTATCATTATTAGTAAATTCATTTAAATATTGTTCATGTTAGTCGATTATCGAATGTCAGTATCGATTATGTATCAAAGAATAGCAATACTTTTATTTTTTTTAGTAATGTGGTAACACTTCTGTCTTTGGTTGGTCATCCTGCGATGTCATTGTGATCTCGAGTAGAAAAAGGTTCATGAATCCATTGTAATCATAAAAGATAAGAAGTAAAACTAAAATATATTCGACTGAATCGTTAACTGAGATATTATTTGTCCTCCAGACGATAATACTTGGTTAACAAGTCATTCAGAAACGACAGAGAAAGTGTGTATGAAAGACAATAACACAGATTTAAATGCACTTTTACCGTACCCTACCATAACCTTACCATGAGTTCACATAAAAGTGTACGTATTTACGTAGCAACTCATGGTAGGGGTACTGTTCATCTCTCGTTCACAAGTCTAAGTAACAGTTTAAATCGCTCGGTGATTCTATCAGAATTTTTGATGGTGCGATCCAATGTAGTTGGAAATAATGACAGTTTCTCCTTGTAAGATTCTAACAAGTATTGTAAGTTGTGATAAACAAGGTCTTGCAAGGTACGCCATCTTCCCCGTTAGAACTCGTTGTCGGAGAGTGCGGAGGCCCGGCCGGGCGCTATGGTCGGTCGCGCGGACTGCAGCCGCAGCTCGCTCTCCGAGGAGCTCCCCAGCGAGTCAGACCCCGACCCGTTCCCACCGCCGCCAACGCCTTCTACCCCTAGGGAGGACAACTCGAATTAGGGCAAATCCAAAGCTCGAAACTTGACTCCGGAAGCTAATCTACCAGTGCACCTGTTTGCATTGCCACCGTCTGGCTGTAACAACTTTTAGCACCAGGTTTGTACTCCTCATCTCAGCCCTTATCCCCATACGACGCCACAAACAGTTTGCAGTAGTTAGCTCCATCCGACGGCTCCCCGCGACCGCTACAATGTCGGTCCATGGAGTCGATTATTCTAAGTAGTCCCCTTTAGCCCTGTCCCTTTTAGGTGGTCGCCACGGCTCCGTGTCTCACATCGCATCGTAGTCCTCACTTGTTTAGACTTTACTCCCTAGTTTCCACTTTCCCCTTTTTCTTAAGTAAATAGTAAGAGACGGATATGCACTATCATCCTGACTACTTATTGGTACCTTCGATGAGATCAGCGAAGGAGTCGTCGTCAGCCGGCTGCAGGGTCCGCGTGGCGGGACGCGGCCGCCAGCGGGAGCGCCCCGAACCGCCCCCGCCCCCACCCCCACCCCCGCCCGCCTCCCCGCCCGGACCACCGCCACCGCCTGGCGACAACCGGAGTATGAGACTATGGGCTTAGACTGATGGTTTTAAAGTCCTAAGAAGACCGGTGAAAAGATCGTTAAGTTATTGCAATCAACTCCAGAGAGATTTCCTACTCTTCTTCAAGAATCGGTATGCAATCCTCTAGAAGAGCTTAAATCCTGAGCAACCCCAGGACTTCTCCAGAAAATTCTACCTTATTAGAGGTTTGCGCCATTATTCTACTCCTCGGAATTGTATTGGCGCACCTACAACTTAGACGACTATCTTAAAGAGTGTCACGTGTTACGTACCGAATATTTGTCTGTCGGAGTACTCGGTGTCGGTATCGGTGTCGTCCTCGTCCCGGATCTCGTCGAGCGAGTCCCGCGCGCCGCCCGCCATGTTGCCGAAAGCGCGACGCGCCCCCTCCAAGCTGTTACCTGAAATCACGATTATTACCCTTGGATTTTTGTTTGTTGAGTACCTGCGCCAGATTCATGTGTATCATAGAACTAGACCTGCGGAGTTACAGACCTAGCAGTTCTCAAACCGCTCCGTCTCAGGAACGCGAGCGCCGCAGCCGTGGCGAGGAGGAAACCATCCTAGATGAATAAGGAGGATCAAATCTTCTTTTTATTTACTGTTTAAATTATGAAGTAGACCTCACCAGCAGTCTTAATCCTAAGCCTGGTCCTAGGCCTGGTGGCAGGGCGCGGCTGCTTCACCTCACTATTATCCTTCCCATCATCGCTAGATTCCACTTCAGACTCGCTCAGTTTCCCCAACACATCTTCAGCTTCGTACTTGTGAATCAGCTGCATTATTGCTGCCTGCTGTTCCTCCGCTTCCTGGAAAGTAGAAGCAGGTAAGGAACCGACTCGAACTCCACTCCATTAGGCTACGTCCGCATACCTAGAGGCTAGTGGCTTGTCTTCGCGCTACGTGACATAAAACCAACCTGTTTCTTTACTTCGGCATGCAAGCCAAGCGAATAGCTAAGCGACTAGAGCTCGGTGCGATCTGTAAGAACTGTGTTTAATGGTAAATAAGTAATTGATTGATTGAGACTGTTCGTTTAAGTTAGGTGACTCGCTAGCTGCTAAGCAAGCTTCCTACCTATGCGGACGTCCCCTTACATTACCAGATGCTAGAAACGTATTACCTGCGCATGTACATCGTCCAGCACACTCAACTGGTGTCTCAACGCCTCCCGGCACCGGTATCGCACCACGTATTGTTCCCACAGAGCCGCTATTTCCGCTTCGAGGGCTGACAGCTCCCCCTGATATGCCGGCCTACAAATTTAACGTTATTTTAATAAGAAAGAAAGAAAGAAAGAAAAACATTTATTGACAACAAACACACACTTATGAACAATAGGACATACTTGTTACATAGATAATAATATAAGACAAAACAAAGATCGTTTTGTCTTATATTATTATAAAAATAAAAAATAAAAAAAACGAATACGAGGTCCAATCAACCGCTACAACGTGAGCAGTGTGCCTGCTGCCAACGAGGATCTGCCTCGGCATACGTTGTGACTTCAGAAGAAGCCACAACACCGGTCTTCCGGCATCTCCTCCCAGTGACGCATCGAACCTCCAGGCGTAAATAAATATACGTAATAAATAACAAATAAAAATAAGAAAATAAAATATTACTAAGATTAATAAAAAAATACTATACTTAATTCAATAAAATGTGCTTCGATACTAATAAATTAATGTAAATGTACGTATTCAAAGAAATATATATATAATATATAATAACGTCCAAATAGGACCTGGATGAGCCCCCCGATGTGCGTTCACCTTGCCGTGGTGTTTTGGGGGCTTAGTAACCGCTTGGCATAGCAATCCAGCTATGTCGAGCGGTGAACCAAGAGGCGCACTAGGTAGGTATACTTCACACTCGATTCTACTCTTACATACAAAACACACAATGACATCTTACATACACACATGACACACCCTCACATACACTACACATCAATAGGTGGGTGCCCTTGCCTTAATTGGCCGGGGTACGTGTTAGCTTAGGTGCCTCCCGCGAAAGCGGGTATGGGTGGCAATGGGCCTTGCCTTCATTGGCCGGGCCTGGTGGAGAGACCACCTTAAAAAACCCGAAAGGTAAGCTGGTGGTGCGGGGCGAGGCCTGTGTGGCCGCCCGGTGGCGGTCGCAACCGCACTCCCAGGGGGGGTACCTGCCGCCCCCTCCCTTGGGTAATAAATGTAGGCTTCGTAAGTGCTGAACCGGCTCCGGCCTTGCGTGACCTAACTACCGTGTCACTCGTGGGACATATATGGATACTCTAAATCAAACCCAAAAAACAAATGATGAGAAGGAGGAGTTGTTGAAGAAGGAGGAGATGATGAAGAAGGAGGAGTTGATGAAGAAGAAGGAGATGATGAAGAAGGAGATGTTGACGGAGAAGAGAAGTGAGGAGTTAAAGATGAAGAAGAAGAAGTCGAAAAAGCGTAATATGCCCGAACGTCTAGTCGAGGGACAAAGACGACTGTCAGCCCGAGTCAGTCGATTGTCAGAGGCGTCCGGTGAACGGCAGCGCCGACAGGATGGTGAGCGCAGCCTCAAGGGTGACTTCGAGCTCTTGGAGTCAGAGGTGGAGAGCATAACTAGCCGCACTAGTATGAAATCTGCGTATAGCGGCAGCGCCGAAAGCCTAGATGAGCCTGTGAGGATCACTAGTGGTACCTCTAGTATGGCCTCAGTGATCAGTGGCAGCAGGGAAAGCCTCCCTACTGGAGGCAAGAAGAGACCTCACGACTGCGAGCTAGACTCGGACGGTGACGAATGGGGAGGAAAGACATTCGTGTTGCCCAAACCTACATCCACCGCCAAGTCCACGGGACGAGGTCGTGCCCGCGGCCGTCCGCCTACAACGGGCGAATATGTAGGACTGGCCCTGGCCAAACAAAAGGTGTTGGAATTGCAGCAGCAACAACTCCGCCTTCAGGCGGAGGAAGAGATTGCAGCGATGGCTGCTTCGGCCCGGGAACTTCGGCAAAAGTACCCGACTAGGTCCGAAGCGCTGTTAATGTCGATGGCTAGCGCCACCGCTGAATCTAGCGCCCAGTCCACTCATGAACTCGGTCTCAGAGTGGCTAAAGACGCCGAGACGATTAGGAACGTGGCGAAAAATAGCAAGCAACTGTGTGGGAGATACCAGATGTATCTCAAAGAGGCTTCAGCCAGTATGCAACAGGTGGTTCAGGAACTCAGCCAGCGAACCGCCTCTGAGGAGACCGCAGTTCTCCAAGCGGAAAATGAGAATATGAGGCGAGAGCTGGCTGAGCTTCGTAAGGAGCTCTCTTCGCTAAGGGTGGAGATGGCGAAGATGCGAACTTCCCTACCACAATCCGCGCAGACTCCGATCGAAAGTCAGCCCCAACTAGAGGACTTCCGTCGTTTCTTAATGATAGACTTAGGAACGATGGTGAGCGTTCGGCTGGCCTCGATAGAGGAGAGACTCCCGCCTGCGCCACGCCTGCGCCCGCCATTGGCGGCCGATCGGGCAATGAAGGTCACAGTGGGATCTGCACTACCTCCCCCGCTGGTCCCCTCCGCGAAGGCAAAGGTCAGGGCAAGAAGACAAAAGTCGTGTCTTCGTCAACCTCTGCACCTCCGACCCCAGCCCCCACCGCAGCATCGGTCTTGCTGATCCCACCGGCTCCTTCAACAAAGGGCAGATGCCGTGGAAAAAAGACAGGCAATAAAACTGCACCAGCCCAACCGGCTGATGATGCCGTAGCTGGACCGTCCTCGGCCTGGCCACCAGCCCCCGCTATTGCCGGGCAGCCGACCGCACTTGCCCCATCCAGGGAGTGGGTGCGTGTCGGCAGAAATGGTAAGCGAGAGGCTAGCAAGAAGCCTCAGATCCCAGCGAAGAAGGGCCCGAAGAAGCCAAAGCTTCGGACACCGAAGACGGCGGCTGTAGGTGATACTACAGCCAGAAGCTGAACGGAGTGGAGTCACCTATGCGTCGGCGCTGTCGGAGGCCAAGAGACAAATTGACTGGGCAGCTCTTGGCATTGCAGGACTTCGTCCGCGCCGGGCTGCGACAGGTGCACGAATATTTGAAGTCGCTGGCGAGGACAGAGTCGCAGAGGCCGACCAACTGGCCGAACTTATAAGGCAGAAGTTGGGTGACGAGTGTGTCCGGGTCCAGCGCCCAGTGACCACGGCGGACATCCGTGTATCCGGCTTGGATGACACCGTCACCGGCCCGGAGCTCTTGGCGACAATCGCTGCTGCGGGTGAATGCGCCGCAGAGGCGGTCAAAGTTGGCGAAATCCGCCAATCTTCAGGTGGCATGGGAGTCGCATGGGTGCGATGCCCAATTGACGTGGCCAAAAAGCTCGCAGGTGCCGGCCGCCTACTTGTCGGTTGGGTGTCGGCAAGCGTCAAGCTACTGACACCCAGAGAGAGGCGTTGCTTCCGGTGCCTTGAAACCGGGCACGTGCGCGCGCAATGCAAATCAGAGGTCGACCGGAGTGACTTCTGCTACAGGTGCTCTCAGCCGGGACATAAGGCAGGCAACTGTTCGTCTGCCCCATGCTGCACTCTGTGCGCGACGGCTGGGCTGCCAGCGGGCCACCAAGTTGGGTCCAAGACCTGTAAAGCCCCCAAGCCCAAAAAATCAAAGAGGACAGCTGTTGCACCCGGCACAACGCCATTGGCTCCAGCTGATCCGGCGCCTTCTGAAGCCCCTGGGACTTCTCAAGAAGGGATGGATGGTGTCGCGGACTTTGAGATCGAGTGCCCCTAATGGATCAAGTTCGTATCCATCAATTTCTACAGGCGAACTTGAACCATTGTGGGGCGGCCCACGATCTGCTCATGCAGACGGTCGCCGAGGAGGGTATAGAGGTTGCCGTACTAGCGGAGCCTCTGTTCATCCCCCAGAGGAGTAACTGGATAGTGGACGCGGCGACCCCGGCGCTGGTCGCGATAGTCCCATCCAGGGCCCTATGCGTCCCGCTTCCTAAACCCATCGCTCGCGGCGTGGGCTACGTCGCGGTGCTATGGAGAGACATAGTCGTGCTCGGGTCGTACTTCTCGCCGAACCGGGACGACGACGAATTCGAATCTTTCTTGGGCGAGGTTGGGGCCCTTCTGGACCGCACACAACCTCGCCCGGTACTTCTACTGGGAGATTTGAATTCGTGGTCTACAAGATGGGGCAGCGTTCGGGCCAACTCTAGGGGAATGAGATTGGGGCCATGGCTTGACTCTCATGATCTCGAGGTCCTTAACCGCGGGAGGACAAGCACCTGTGTGGCGTCAAGGGGAGAGTCTATCGTAGACGTCACATTCGCCTCCCCCACACTTGCCCGCAGAGTGCAAGACTGGCGGGTTTTGGAGGGGGTGGAGACTTACTCAGACCACCGGTACATCCGGTTCGGGATCTCCACCCAGACCTCCAACCCTGCGGTCCAGTCGCCACGGACAGACCGCCCTCGGTGGGCATTGAAGCAGCTGGACAGGGAGCTGCTCGAAGAGGCTGCCATTATCCAGGCATGGGTGCCCGTGCCGGATGTCCTGGAAGATGTGCATGCCGAAGCCGAGTGGCTCACCCGAGCCGTGTCCAGCGCCTGCGATGCGGCGATGCCGCGAATTAAATCGAGGGGTCCTTCGCGGCAGGTGTATTGGTGGTGCGCAGAATAATAATAATAATAATTTATTTGCGAGAACACATAGCATAAAGATCTTAAATAATAATAGGTACATGTATTCGGTCTGCAAGCAGACGTGCAAATTTTTGTTTTTAATAGTCAAAGTTGAATCAATTCAAATAAAATTAAACAAGGAATAAAATGTCAAATTAATCAAGGAATAAAATGTCAAAAATTAAGTCTACAAAATGTCTTAAACTCTGTGAGGTCATAGAAACAGTTATCGAGAAGCCATTTACTCAACTTTGTCTTAAATAGATTGCCTTCATGTTGCTTGAGGTTATTTGGTAAATAATTATAAATGTATATACACATATTAAATGCGTTTCTTTTATAAATGTCTATAAGAAGTGGCCTCCCTGCGCGCCGCTTGTGTACATGCGCGCCGCCCATACACCCGTCACCGGAGCCGGCGTCGCGGTCGCCGGCTCGCACCAGGCGAGGTAGACGAAGTGGAGGAGGAGCTGCACGCTGTTTATAAAGCAGCCAAAAAGGCCCTCAAGACAGCCATTTTCGCAGCGAAAGACCAGGCCCGAAAGGAGCTCCTTGCGTCTCTCAGTGAGGACCCGTAGGGGCGTCCCTATCGTTTCGCTAGGAACAAGCTCCGGCCATGGGCCCCACCGTTAACGGAGACGCTCGAGCCCGAGTTCGTCTCAGACGTCGTCTCGTCGCTCTTCCCACTCCGGGACGAGCACGTACCTCCGCAGATGGCTTCACCTACGTCCTCAGGGCTCTCGGCCGAAGAGGAGTCCGTAGAAGTTACCGCACAGGAGCTGAAGATGGTCCTCCGTCGTCTCAGCGCCAAGAACACCTCCCCAGGGCCTGACGGCATACCGGGGCGCGCGTTGGTTCTAGCCTCGAAGCACTTGGGGGACCGTCTTCGGAGGCTGTTCTCCGCTTGCCTTGAGCGTGGGGAGTTCCCCGCTCGATGGAAGGTGGGCAGTCTCGTGCTCCTGCGGAAGGAGGGGCGGCCGGAGGACTCACCGTCAGCGTATCGGCCGATTATCCTGCTTGATGAGGGGTGTAAACTCTTCGAGCGGATAATTGCCGATCGCCTAACGTGCCACCTCACCCGAACTGGGCCGGATCTTTCGGCAAACCAGTTCGGGTTCCGGAGGGAGCGCTCGACGGTGGGGGCCATCCTTCGGGTAAAGGCTCTTGCGGATGAGGCCGTGGCCAGGGGAGATGTGTTGTTGGCGGTGTCACTTGACATTGCCAACGCTTTCAACACTCTCCCTTGGGCTTGTATTATGGAGGCCCTGCAATACCACGGGGTGCCGGCTTACCTACGGCGCATTGTGCAATCGTATCTGTCGGACAGGGTCATTGCGTTCGACAGCCGCGATGGGCCACGCACGTGGCGAATGTCGTGCGGTGTTCCACAGGGGTCGGTCCTCGGACCTCTCCTGTGGAATATTGGATATGACTGGGTGCTTCGCGGTGCCCTGCTCCCAAACCTGGCCGTGACGTGTTACGCGGACGACACCCTAATCACGGCCAGGGGGAGCACACACCGCGAAGCGTCCATTTTGGCAACGGCGGGTGTTGCACACACTGTGCACAGAATTCGGCGCTTGGGGCTAGAAGTAGCCCTAAGCAAAACTGAGTCCGTGGTGTTTCACAGCCCGCGAAACAAACCGCCACGGAATTTCCGCCTGGTGGTAGGTGGAACACCAATCGCTGTCGAGTCGACTTTGAAATACCTCGGCTTAGTCCTCGACAGTGGTTGGAATTTCCGAACACACTTCGCCCGGTTAGGAGCGAAGCTGCTGGGAACGGCGGGGGCACTCTCCAGGCTTTTGCCCAACATTGGCGGCCCTAGCGCCTATACCAGGCGCTTGTACATGGGCGTGCTGCGCTCAATGGCGCTCTACGGTGCCCCCGTATGGGCCTCCAGTCTCTCTGGTGGCGTCATCGGCACACTCTGTCGTGCGCAGAGACTGATGGCCATCAGAGCGACTCGAGGTTACAGAACAGTGTCGGGCGAGGCGGCCGTCGTCCTTGCTGGGTCCCTCCCTTGGGATCTCGACGCGAAATCCCTTGCGTCACTCTACGAGTGGCGTGAGGATGCGCGAAGTCGGGGCGACCGACCGGCGCAAAGGGAGGTGGAGGAGCGCCGGACGGAGCTCCGACAGGTCCAAGTGGAGATGTGGCAGACGCGACTGCAACAACCGAGGGCAGGGCTATGGACCATCGAGGCCATCAGGCCCGTGTTGGTGGAGTGGCTGAATCGCAGCCACGGGGCACTCTCGTTTCGCCTCACTCAGTTGCTGACGGCACACGGTTGCTTCGGCAAATACCTTTGCCGAATACGCAGAGAGGCGGACGAGAGGTGCCATCACTGCTCGTCGGACTGCGACTCCGCCGAGCACACGCTCGCTGCCTGTCCAGCATGGGACCAACAGCGGCGGGAATTGACGGCGGCCATTGGTCACGACTTGTCGCTGCCGACCGTAGTTCGCACTATGGTCAACAGTGATGAGGCCTGGCAGGCCGTTAGGACCTACGCCGAAGACGTAATGTCCTCAAAAGAGGAGGCGGAGCGAGCACGTGAGCTGCTCCGCGGCTCGCAGCGCCCCAGGCGAAATCGGCGAGTGGTCAGAAATGACCACTTGCCACCCTAAACGGCTCATGGCGGCGGACTCGGGGGGGTCCGTCGCCGTACGAGAGCCCGAGATGGCGGCGGCGTGTCCACGCCGCCTCTCGCGAGGGTTTTACCCTGTATGGGGTTTTCAGAGATGAGGTCCGGAGCGGACCACCCGCCGCTAGGGCTAGCCGATGTACTGCTTGCAGCTTCCGGCGATGCCCTGGCATAGCGGAGAGACGGACACCCTGGGTTTTTAGTGGGTATACCCCTGGCACACACCATCAAGACCAGGAGGGACCCCCACTCACCGGGCCGCTCTCTCCCGAGAGTGGCCCGAAGGTCTTAATAAGATTTTCCCGGGTTAAAAAAAAAAAAAAAAAAAAAAAAAAAAAAAAAAAAAAAAAAAAAAGGACCTGAATGAGAACTGGCAAAAGATAGTAGCTATTGGACGGCACAGGCGCAAAGAGGCTTATCCCCAGCAGCGGATAGAGATAGAAAATATTTTGAGTTTCGGGTGTAATCAATTCATAAATATGTTAATAATATTTGACTACCAACTGTAAGTACTTCATCTTTCCTTATAGGTGTAGGGCCGATAAGGGCCACTCAATGTCGGAGTCGAAATATATGAGGTTCGTGAAGCCAACATTGACCTAAACAGGCCACTACAGTGAATAGAAATAGTGAATTCTATGTATAATATGTATGTATTTACAAAAGAAAAATAAATATAAGTAGTAAGTATATCCGTTGTCACCGTAACACAAGCTTAGCAGCTTATCATGGGGCTAGATGGCGCTGTGTGTTGGTCACAGGATTTATTTATTATTTATTAATTTATTAATAGGCAGTCCACGTGCAGTCGAATAACCAGCGCATTTGCTATGATTTTTCCACTAGCAGCAGCTTCATGCCAAAACTGTGGTTATTCAAACAGCTCACACTACGTACACAGTACTCATACGATACTCCAGAATTCTTGTCGTCTGTATTTCACCATCGATTTTCGATTGCATGTCTTAAACACTTATTATCTTACTTGATCTTCTGCACAGTATGAAGTCGCTTCTCGGCGCGGTCGAGCTCGGCCCTCCTCCTCTCAATCTTGGCGTCGAGCGCGTCTGCTCCGGCGGCGGCCTGCGCGGTGCGGTCCCGCGCCGCCGCCACCTGCGTCGCCGCAGCGGTCAGCGCGCGACGCAGGGCGCCCTCCATGCTGGATAGGTCCAGCGGCCGGGACAGAGCAGCTTCACGGAGATGCTGGACCGACATAACGGAGCTATTTATTGAATACCTCCTTAATTACCAGGGTTATCCACAGCCTTTCAGACGGATATCAATGATTATGATCGACTTGAGATGCCGGTTTAATTTTTGAAACTAGCAAGATGGAGATATTCTCCCGACATTCGGTAGGCTGTGAGTGAAACCCTGCAGAAGTTCTAGACGTTTATCTATCTACAATGCTTGCCTTATTTTCCGGTTCTTTGGCCAGAAGGTCGTAGAGAAATGCTCCCTGGGCCGTGATCTCAGTTGCCAGAGATCTCGCTTGCTTGATTTCACCGAGCTGGAATAGAATACCACCTTCAGTATCAATTCTTTTTAAACCTCTGGGGGAACTTCAAGCCAACAAATGATGGACGCCAATAATATAATACTACCCAATGCCAAAGCCTATTACACAACTGCTGAACAAGTGTGTTACCATAGTACAAAATAGTAATAGTATACAAGCTTATCCAGGCTTTTACAAGTCATGTGACTGGTTACAAGACTCGTTCATTACAACTTATGTGACCGGTCACATATATTTCAGCAAATCTGGGCAAAATGTGAGAAGCTCCGAGGCGCCAACTACTAGGAAAACTCCGGTTTTACCCTAGCGGTAACGTCATAGTTGAGCGGCATATCGTCGGCGCGGTGCGCATGCGGCGGCGGCGCGTGCAGAGCGGCGCGCAGGAACGAGGCCACCTTCAGCAGTTCGCGCACCGCCCACCCGTCCGACCCGTACAGCTTCTTGCCGTTCAGCTTTATATTGGCGCGGGAGTGCTGGAACAAACCATGCACCTCTTACGACTTTACGAGGGACTCATTGGCCTAGCCTAATCTTGTACAATTGTGCGGATTGAGCAACGCTTGGCAACGTTCATTGCTAAGATGGATGATCGATATTAAGTACGGCAAAAATCGTATTCCGTCCTTCGGAAGTAATCGGAAGGCATTAAGCTGTTGGTTCTGATTGTTGTCTCTGTTGCCTTGTACTGGTTGTTAGGTCAAGTTAGAGGTTTTATGAGGACCTGAGAACTCTAACGCTTGGTGAGACGCACCATAAGTACAAACAGAAGAAGATGCTTATAACTAGTACCAACTACAGCAACTCGTCACGTCACTCACAAATAGTGCTATGGCCTGCGTGACGAGCGCGACACGTCGCTCGAGACTGTTAGAAGGTGGCGGCGAGAGCTCCGTGTCAGGCTCCAGCCTCGCCGCCAGCCAGCGGAGACATTCCTCCATCAGCGCCCAGTTCGGCACGCGAAACGACTCCAGAGATATCGGCCGTGGGAAGCCCAGTACTCGCATCGCTTCGCTGAAATCTATACGACGAACAATTTTTTTTATTACGAATAGATTTTTGGTAATCGATAGTCAAATACTTTATTTCATTAAAATCTTGTATATAATACCATTATCACCCTAGAACGTCTTATTAGCTATGATTTTAGATTTTTCGGTTAAATAAGAGATACCTATGAATACCTATGTATGTAACTAGCCCAATATCTGATTCTATGACTTTAAAATCAATCACGTTAAGCAGTTGGTTCCGGTTTTTATCTGTGTTATGATCAGAGATATGTAAAAACTTCTAGATACGTAATAGGGCAAATTTCTTGGCAACACAAATGCAAGCTAGCTAGCCAGAGAAGTCTTAGTTCCATCCCAGCTCACGTCACGATCACCCGCTTGTTATCACACAGTACATTTAGTTCACTTTCACAACATTATTCACAGACAACAATGCCTTCGGGCGTATTTAGGCGATGTACGAATAGTACTTCAAAAACTGGCAATTAAAAATATTTCATTTTATACGTAAGTAAAGCTGTATTTATTTATTTTAGTTTATTTTGTGAAATGTTTTTTTTCCAAAAACTCAACGAAGTTTTTGACTTTGACGTTTTATCATTCTCTCCTAACCGCTATGAGATGTCATAATAATATTATGACATCTCTTTCTTACGTCATGCAAGTAGCATTGTGTCTTAATGTTTTAGAAAGAGATAACAATAGTTTCGTCTATTTCTTCTTTAAATTATGTGAATGAATATAAATAATGAGTTTGTATATCATAATTTGTGGCGCTTTTCAATGATGATTTGTTCTGCAATGGCGTCTCTATAACTTTAATAGACTCATTGGTTATGATAGCAGACGTTAGTTAGATCAAGTCAAAGGCCTTAGATCCACATAAAAACTCCTAACACTAGATGATCCACACCACTAACCCGCAATGAAGAAGACTGTGACGATCCTAATCAATCTACACAGAATATTTGAATAACTTATACTTACTTCTCAAGTCTCTGTACGACATGATGCACTAATTTCACTGAATCTTCTCTGAATCACTCACCCTGCACGAAATACAAAAAAAAACCCTAAAATATTTTTTCTTCGACAACGATTTGTTTACAATAAGGAGTTGCTATGACAACGTGACAAAACCAACTTGACGTGGCTGTCGTCGTCGTCAAGGAGTTTATATACAAAATACCAAAGAATATGCACTATATAATGTCCGTAAGGATTGAGGAGCCGAGTAATGGTTTTAAAGTAAAGTCACGCCCGCCCTTATTTAGTATTTTATTTATATAATACTTTTATTAGAATATTATTATGTATGATTAAGTAGATATATTTGTTACATAATACTTTTAGATAATAGAGATACATAATAGAGGAAATTAATATCTAAATCGTAGATAATACGATTTTCCTAATCGCTAAGTAATTAAAAATTAAATTGGACATACCAAGTGTTTATTTTTTAACCCTTTGTTATACCTGTTTCAATAGATTGATAATTAATTAATACGTACCTACTTATATTAGTCAAGAGCAAACCATGAGTCTGGCTTTGCTATTATATATTTTAGGCGCTTGATAAGTGTTCTGCTCTCGCCTACATCCACATTTCCAAACCTTATCCAGACATCTACTTTTGAGATGTAAAATAAATAGAAAACGAACATAAGACGTAAGACAAAGAAAACAGTGAATTTAAGCAATTCCAATCAGAATAAATATCTTATCTATGATTCCATCCAATATACTTTAGGATCTTCTTACTAGTCTGTGCATCCAATCGTGGTAAGCTAATAAGACGGCACGGACGCATTGACGTTCTTTGCCGAATGCCTCCTATTAAGAAAAATAAATAAAACATAACATAAACACTAGCTTCATAACTTTATTTATTTACCTACCTATCGAAACAAGTATATATCGAAGCTATATAATGTAGGGAAAACTCTGTATTAGATTGCCTTTTTTTTGTTTTCCGTGCATTCCCTACACAGTTATAGGATTCCGACAAAATATGTCCAATTTAATGAAAAAATCATAAGTCAATGGTGGGTGGTTGTCTCATGTTACGCTTCAGGGCTTGTTCCCGTTTGATGGCCACTCGCAGTCGGGAGGCCTTCAGTTGCCTGGAAGAAAACATATTGTCTTATTCACTAGCGATGAAGATGGTCAAGCTGGAGAGTGGATAATACAGCAAGTATTAGTTAGTTTCTAGATAAGTACCTACACATGAATGAAATGACTATACAATATACATATTTGAAAACAAATTATCAATCAATTATACTATACTTCATACATTTTTATAGGCATACCTATACAAATACTTTAAAGGAAAAATCTTCATCAGGGAGGAGTCATTCACACAGGTAAATCACACTGGAAAGTGGTTCCAGTACTTGCATTCAAACTACCCTGAGTCAGAAGCTTTCCTGTCTACTATAGACAAGGAACTCAAGTGGTGGTGCAATGGCTTAGCACGCTACGGTACAGAAGCAGAGACGCGAGTCAATTGAGTTTTTGAAGATGTATTTTTGCTTGATAATATTTGTAAAGACTGTACTACCTCTGCCTGATCTTCTCCTGTGTCTCCGGCGAGGGTTCCCTCGCGGGGAGAGCGGCGGTGCGCAGCAAGTCCCGCAGCTTGCGCATGCAGTCGGCCAGGTTCAGCTGCTGCGACCGAGTCGTGTCTGACCGGACAATCAGGTAGCCCTCTTTGGTCAGTCGGTTGCCGAGCTGGAACATTAATCCCACGAATATAATGCAGTAGCGCGTCGATTAACTATACCGTAATTTTATTTATTTTCACTGACTATTGTCAGTGTAATAAATTTTAGTGAAAAAAAAATCGTATTAGGTATGTATTGCATTTTTTTAGCATAAATGTTCATAATATCAATTCATATGAATATTAAATATTTTAATATCAATTGTATTTAATGTAATTTTATTTATTACAATGCCAATAATGGTGTAATAAATAAAAGAGTTTTCATTGGATACATAAAATATACAGTTCGATTTTCCGAATAAACCAATTTTCTGAACACCCATGTCCCCCAATTAGTTCGGATAATCGACGCTCAACTGTAAATGGGAAAGTTTAGATGTTTCTTCAGCTTTTTATGGTTCCATCACGCAAAAACTACCAAATCGATTGCGATAAATTTTGGTATGTAGATAACTGGAGATCTGGATTAAAACATAGGCTTCTTTTTATCCTCATATTTTCACGGGGTCGGGACTTACGCGGATGAAACCATGGGACGCAGGTAGTAATATAACAAGTGACAAACCACCATGGGAAATATTCACTTTTATTTTCTAAGGAGCTGAAACTGCTGCACCAATTTTGATGATGTTTATAGTGTCTTTGAAAGCTTGGGAGTAATGTAGAATACTTTTATTCTAAAGTTTCTATTAGATTAGCACACCACAAATGAATAAATAAATATAATAAAAACAGTATGGCAATGCAATGCTGCATATAAACAATATTGCAGGAAATACAGCGCAATCTGGGCCAAACCAAGCAACTATAGGCTTGTACTATCCAACTACATAGAAAATATCCAGAACCAGAAACAAAAATGTATGTATGGTCAGCGTTAATACTTTGCTGAATATGAACTTTACATACCATTTGTAGAACTTTGTTCTTAACATCTGGATGTAGCCAATCAGCTTCAGATGGCTTGAATCTAAGATCCACTTTGGTGTGTACCTATAATACAACAACGGTATTAGCATAGTTCAATTCTTGTGGGGTGTTTCTTCCATGCTTTAATTTATAATTGTGATTAAAGACCTATCTCAAACATTCATAATTATGCACTTCTAAGTTATTTCTCTGACATTTATAATTAAGTAAATGAGTGAGACAAAACATTATTGAGCCAAATTTAATAAGGTACAGCCTTATTCACGAAGATCCTATGCATGGCTCACAGCTTAATGCTTTGTCTTCTTTTTGCGAGGGATACCTAATCAACAACAGTGAAAATGTGGCAATAGCTGAGTCTACACATAGGTTTACTTAGACACAACTCTATATGGCTGTAAGTTTCACAGTTATATTCTCGAATGTTGACATTTAGTCTTACTTTGTTAACATTTTGACCTCCAGGACCGGAGCTGGCGCTGTATGTGATGTCTAACTTCTCTATTGGTATAAAACCATTGAACTTTTCATTCGGGTCTGTGCTCTGAAATGCAATAGGCTTTAAATTATTTTTGTAACAGAAGCAGGTTATCTTAACTAATATCATTGTATTGTGAACAGTACTTACAAATGAAGGTGTCGTGAGCTTCAAAGAACTGTTGGGATATAAACTTTCTAGTGAAATTGAACTTTTATATGCCATGAAACGCTTTGCCAAGGTAGTGTACGAAACATTTTGTATTACTTTCTGCACAAAACCTTGACGTAACGACGCGAACGCCATTTTATTTAATAATATAGAGTTTTTCGCTTAGTATTCACAATAAATTGCGAAAATATTTAGTTAGTTTTGCGACAATTTTCAAATCACAACATAACCTCAAAAAGAATTGTCACTTTGGCAATGACGTTTGTTTATTTCTATATTATCTTAATGTTTTAGAACGTTTGAGAATTCGCCAGTGTCAAATATTTAATATTATTAAATATTTGACACTGGCTGACTGGGATTCAAGGTTATTTTACTAATAAAATTATACGTACAACTAAATTACAATGTGTTTATCCAAATAAATAATTCGTTGCGTCCTATTTAGCTGAATCATTGCGAAAAAAAAACGTTGAAGCTAATAAGATTACCCTACGGGATGGGGTCAGTTAGCGAATTATATTTGGAATCGGTCAACCGACCCCAACTGACCCCATAGATTTTTTTTTATTTTTTCTTATTATCTATTAGCTGCGCCCCGCAGTTTACCAGCGAAAAACCTGATCCCGCGGGAATATCGGGATAGAGTACATATATAGGATGTAGTACATAACTACATATACCTATATTTTGATTTTGGATTCGAAACCCATAACGCTGTATACTGAGTTTCATGGTAAAATGTTCAGCGATTTTTTACGTAATTTAATAATAAAGTCATTTATACAGACATAAATACAAACTTTCGCGTTTATAATATTAGTAAGATTTAATATACACTTACTTTACATTCTTCTGCTGCATGCACGTTTTTGAGAATCTATTTGTTTAAGCTTATGTTAATTAATTAAAACAAGTTAATTTATATACTTCACTAAAAAAATAACAATTAAAAAAATGCTTAAGTACCTTATTCATTTAAAATTAATTATTATAATATGTTTACTTTTAAAATAAGCATTAATTTTAAAAGTATTAAATATTAATACTTTTAATATTTTTTAAATAAATAGTCTTAAAAAACTTTTTACTTTTTGTATTAATTTCTTTTAAAATTAGCATAGAGTTTTGGCGGGAATGCGTTGAGGAGTGTGTTGCTAAATTTTCATTTTTGTGAAACTTAGTTCAAATGCGTGTAAATTGTTTAATTTCGGGGGCATACTAATCAATTTAGTTTCGTGAAGGTGTACAAGAGTAAATAAAAGTGAAAATCGGTGCAAAGCATGAACTTTAGCTCAGTGTTGTCTCCAAAGCTCCGTAAACAAACATTGTGAAAAATGGCCCCCTTCTTACAACGATTCCCTCGACTTGACTTTAACTATGACGACTTGACTGTTTCGTTCACTGCAAATAACTTGCAAATATTGATAATACTTGACACTGGCAAATGTCGGAATGGAAAAGCCATTTTAAAGAAGAAGAAGAAGAAAATTAGCATCAATTAAAAAAAAAATATATCTCGAAATATTTAAATAGTTATAACGTTAGATCTTCAAAATGTTTTTAAATTGTCATTTTGCCAGTAGCACTGAATATTTTATTTCGAAAACTGTATATTTGTAGGTGTTCATATTAGTTAAGTACATTTTATAATACTATCTGTTAGCTACAGCGAGCGTTGAGCTTCGTCCATTGTCGAGAGGATTTTCTATGACAAGAACTGTGGAAGTTAGTGAAACAAAACGTAGTGACTATATTCGAGTTTTAGTTAAACACCAATGTAAGATTAAAAATGACGTCTTGGTGAACGTATAGATCTGCTAACTACCTATCTACCAACAAATTTAAATTCAACATTCTGAAAAACTTGAGCATAAATGCCCGTGTGCATGTTCACGCTCTAGATAATTTAATTAGGATCCCGTTCCGCTCCGCTCATTCCTCTTACGTTTCTACGAGAGTATTTAGACAGCCGCGATATATTCATCAATTTTGTCATTTAACTGTTTTGCAGGAATTTCTTAACATTTTGCCTCTTCTATGGGCAGGTATCGATTAAATATCAGAAGAGATTGTTTTATAGTTTAGGGTAATAAGCACCTAGTCAGATCGCACGGCGCTTTCGGTAACATGAAATAGAGAACCAAAAGAAGTATAAACAAGGTGTAACGGGGAAGTCCTTTTAATCCGAAAGAGGGTTGTTCTAGACGTCTACGCGAACAACTTTTGTTCTACGACTTTTGGAAATTCGAAGTACATTTCGAAATTTTTTTGTGTAAAGTTTACTTGAAAATCAGCTGTTCCTGAGAGTTCGAGGTCATTGACCTTATGTTGTCCTTTTATTTAGTTTGATGGCTTAAAATCAAAACTTCAATTATCTTTATTTTCAAAAGCAGCTGTTTTTTCAGTGAAACATCACTGAAAAAGTTTGAATTTTCAAGTCGTAGAACAAAAGTTGTTCGCCTAGACGTCTAGAACAACCCCCTTTCGAATTAAAAGGACTTACCCGTTACAAATTGTATTTATATAATATACACTTATATAATAGACACATTGGATAAGTAAATAACTTAGGTGAAGACATATGATAAATTGATAAGTAACCTATGTCTTCAATAATTGACGATAATTAAAATTACTATTTATTAATCATAGATTCAGTTCCACAGTTCCACATGAACGCTGTTTGTCGACAGAACACTTTCACAAGCAAAATAGGTAAAACATTGTAGTGAATTTTTTGTCAATTGTTATCAAAATGCGAATTAACACCCGAGGAGAGATCGAATGATGTATATTTAATAGCCAGTGCAGTCCTATACATAGATTAAGAATCGGAGAAGTATGGCAATCGAAAACAAAGTAATCAATCAAACACACACACACATCGCTATACTTAAGATGGCTATTGCGAAAACCTATTTGAATATTTTTATAGCTAACGTAATGGTTCGGTGTTAATTCCATATAAATCTATTATGTACCTGTTATTAGGTGCTTTCTTTGGTACCTTACCCACTTTACCCAACACCTAGAGTAAATCACAGCATCTGATAAAACCGCATGCTCTGCACTAGAGCAGCGATAATTACAGCTTCTGAGCTACTGCTTTCATCAATTATGATAATATACTTCTACGTGCACGCAACGACACTGACTTTCCGAATTCCTGCGCCTGCGCAGCGCGCCTGCACGTCATAAATTTAATATTGAATACACCAAGTTAATCGTTGCGTGAGTAACGCGCGTGCTATATCTTATTAGATTTAACATTAGCCTGTATGCAAAACAGATTTGTATTACGATAGCCGGCTTAAAAGATCTTTGTCGTGTTTATTCAATAAGCACGAACAACCAAACGTGTCTCATAAATTGAAATTAATATCAACTTGCACGCGTGATGATAAGTAATGCATTCTTGATTTTACAACCGAACATTGAATTCTAAAAGTTTCTAACAACATACCGACATCACTTCTGTATCTGTATCTACACATTAATATCATTAAAATTCTAATTGAAAACCTAGTTAAATTAGAAAGATCTTTTTGCCGTAAAGTTTAACACCGTGATACTTATATTATTAACAATATAAGTAGGCACTAAACTATAATTGTAACACAACAAATCATGAACTGAGATGATAATCTTACAGAATGTTGCTCTTACGTAGGTATTCGACATGAAAGTCGGCATCTAAGCTGAGACTTGCCATCGCAGACACATCTATAAACACATTACTCTCTAGTGAAAGCGCATATCTAATTAACTTGAATTAAAACAATAAACATTCTAATTAAATCGCACACCGAAATTGTCGGCGCTCACTTCACGCTCTTTTTGTTCGGCCTACTCTCGCACCACTGTGGCTAGACACCTCCTCTTACATGCGAGGATCGACTGTTAACATCACTCTGCTGAAATTCATTCGAATGAAGCATCTCAGCGTAAGTTGGCCAAGTAATTACAGTGAAAAGAGGAACATTTAACGGGGGTAAAAGTTAGTTTATAGTCTGGTAATCCGCATCACTCGGAGCCCAAACTATAAACTGTGATTTATTGCCTGATTTTTTGTTTTGATATCTAGATTTTAATGAACAATGGTTGCCTAACCCGGATGAGCGTCCTGGCTTTAAGCCGGTGGCTAAATTAATTTGCATCTTATTCTGCGTGTATTTATTATTGCTATTCCCAATTGTGGTTAGGCTAGCGACTAGTCGAAGAAACATTTGCTATCACAATATTTGGTGCGTTAGAGTCACTGATTTATTATATTCTATAACTTCATAATTTACTAATAGCTACTAAGTATTATAAAATATTGTAAGTTATAGCTATGTGCTTACATCACTTCATAGATCGAGTTTAATTAAATTTAAATTTAAATCATGACTATGTTTGTTATTTAAGACGAGTCAGTAATCGGACCTATTCATTTTATCATTGTTTTAAATACACAATGATCGTAGTTTTCTTTTTATGTCACTGCATACTGTTCGAAAGAAAGGTTAACCTACATAAGTACTTAAACAATAGCTTCCTCGTTTAGTGGGAACGAGCAAACGTTAACGGAAGTTTTGATCTATTATTTAGTAACATTTCGATTTTATGATATCAAATGAAGTGATTAAATTCAATCATCCATACAACTAGTAGGTACCAAGGACTTGCACTATATCAACACCAAGAAGAGAATACACAAAGTATTTTTGTCTCAGAATGCCGGATATTCATTTTCCTATGAGAGCGAGCGCCACATAATTGAATGGCATGCAACGAAGGAATCATTCCTACGCATCATTTAATTAGATAAGCATGATTGGTCTCCGAGATACAATCGTCAGTTCCTACATAATTATACATGCAAGAAGTAACTATTTATCTATTCGTGGAGGATCTCATCGAAATAATAAACACGTCGTTGTTTACGGTGTGATCGAGATATGGAGGTACATACAACAGTTTTGTAATTGTTAGGTTTCACCGGTTGAGTGTTGTGTGCTTGCTAAATTAAAGAGAAGTCGGTCTCTATGTATCCAGTTTACATTTTTTTAAACTAATGATGACCTAATGTACATACGCAATCAAGATTAAAATAAAATCATGTCTTTATATATTTATAAACTTGTGATGAGAGTTTATTTATGAGAGCCAAGCGGTCGCGTCGGGCGAACGCTTGGCTGCAATACAGAAGGTTGCGGGTTCGATTCCCGCTAGGTGCAAATATTTATGCTTAAAAATAAATATTTGTATCTGGTCTGGGCGTATTTCTATGTATAATATGTATTTACAAAAGAAAAATAAATATAAGTAGTATATCCGTTGTCTAGTCACCGTAACACAAGCTTAGCAGCTTACCACGGGGCTAGATGGCGCTGTGTGTTCGTCACAGGATTTATTTATTTATTTATTTGGGATTTTTTGTTTACGTAGAAGTAGGTAATACTTCATTTATTTGAGTATGTTAAATATGTGATAAATAAATATAAGATAAAGTTTACCTCATTGCACTCTAACTATGCGTGCACAATGCATATCACTAGGTCAGTCGTCGTGAAAATAATACTTACTTATAGCAAAGTCATCTATTGCAACATTGATTGATTTATTGATTGCAATGCAACAGATCACGATCATACATCCATCAGCAAAGAAATAGGATGGTACTATCTGCTAATGAGAGAAAATACAATTCTAAATTTAAAGTATGTTGCACAGTTATTTTACCTACCTTGTTATCTATTTTATTTTTTTAAATTAGTTCAAATTTTCAAATTTCAAGTGGTTTTTATTGAAACTATTTTGTTGATTCTGTACCTATAGCAATAGTATTATGCAATAGTGACATAATATTTTCACGAACCTACGGAGTAGGTAGAACATGTATACCAACTAGCCAGTGAAATCACAGTGAACAATGTCACGACGTAAGATCTCGCAGATTCAATCAAGAGTGTAAAGAATTTAATTTTCATACAACACTATTTAAAGCACCTGTCTCACTGACGACGTATTGAATATATTGCTATAAGTATAATATCTATTTTAAAACAACTTATTTTATTTTAAAATATTAAATACCTTCTAGGATTAAGCCTACAATGTGTTTTTTAATAAAATATTTAGCGGCACCTTCGGGTTAGTTGACCCCGTTTTTATATTATTTTATAAAATGAACTCGCTAGTCAATAAGAGTATTTTAAGAGTCAATTAACCCAAAGTAGGAAAATTTGGAATTTTTAATTAATAAACTTTACTAGAAATATTTAAAGGAAAAATCTTCAAAAATTCAAAATCCCTCGGCCACTTGCGGTTGAGGCACTGGGGTACTGATCCAGAGACGCGAGTTCAAATCTCGCCGCAAGTGAATTTTTGAAGATGATTTTTTCCTATAGATATTTCTAGTAAATATGCCTTGAGCAATAAAAACAAATTACGTAATAAACTTTTTATTTGGTTTAATTAACCCAAGATTGAAACTGTTCAATCTTGGGTGGGTTTCAGTTATTCGTGTCGCAGTCTGGCTACTGAGCCCCACGACTGAGCCAGACTGCGACACGAATTACTGAACCCGATTTATTGGTAAGCAAAAATATCTCCAAACATTTTAATTTACCAATTTACCTAGAAGTATTACTACCGGTGAGCAGTGCCAACAAAATTCAAATGCACCTGGAATTCATAAACTATGCTTTAGATAGAAAAACATGTCTATACACACGATATTACATAACATGACAAATATCAACACTTGACCCACTCGTTTTATGTTTAAATTTTACATACTTAATTTAACATAATATGGGTAGGTAGGTACTTCAATAAACAAAAAAATTAGGTACTTAGATACACCTCTTAAATTTTATTCTATACATATTTTGATGTTACTAAATTTTATTCTGCAGTATGTTGTCAATGAGTTAGTCGTCCTACCTTTACCTATGATGTCCCGTAGGGTCAGTTGACTAAAGAACCAAATAGGTAATTAACGGTTCAATAAAAAGACAACGAAAAGGGAGCAACAGCCATTAAACAATGGAATATCTAATCTAATATAACTAAAGTAGGTAGGTTAACAATAACGAACCAAACAAATAAAATAATCGTAGAACGGTAGCAAAATAATACATAATTATTAAAAGTATACTTATTCCTACTTCATAAGTATCATCCATCATCAACTACCTACTAAATCAGTAAATTGCAAATTTATAATTTGCTGAGATTGTTTCGTTTACCGCTAATCTGCTTTCCAAAGCTGCGGCACTGCGGTGACCATTAGAAAGTGCACGAGAACAATAAGGAAGGCCGCTCGTAACGTAAAATATCTACATGGCCGGCTGGCTATTGACAACCGATTCCAAAGAAAATACCGAGAAAATATCATGAAAATTGCCGCAGTTTGTTAATTTCATAGATCGTTTATTATTTATTAGCGAGACAATTATACCTACTCATCACAGGTAGGTAGGTAGGTATGTACCTAACCGCGCAATGCGCGCGTTGCGCGAACTATAATAATAATATGAATTTACTCGGCACATATTTCTCTAGTCTAATGATGAAGACACCGAGTCTAGGATTGAATTTAAAGTAATTATGTAGGTAAGTACTAGAACTTTCGAAGTATAATCAACTGGTATCTACCTATGATTCAATTCACATAATATACATGTATTTTACTTTACTAGAATTATAAAACATAAAAGTTGATGATGGATAATAAATTATTAATTACCAACGAAGTATGAAATCGACAAAGTAAAATTTCAAACTTTCACGCGAAAAATTAACACAGACGTCTAATAATTCATTGGTCTGCAGCGGAGAAGGCTTGCTACTATTGGTGGAAATCACAGGAGATAGTTTGCAGCTATGTTCACTATCGTCATCCCCAGCGCACCGAGCGCGCGATCTTCAATCCAGTCAGTCCACCGCGAACCTCCGTGGGAATAACGTGTGTTCGTTGCTATAATTTTTGCTTATTAGAATCGCCGCCGGTTTTTTACTGTGCCGGTAAATGCAATTTTGGACACATTTAAATATTTTTTGCCGACCTGTGCTGAATTAAGTTGTTGAGTGGAGACTTTGTAGTGGATCTGTGTGATCTACGTGACTGCATTTCTTCAGTGAGTGAGTTTGTTGGAGTGTAAAAAGGTAAGTTTTTGTGAGAATGTGTTCTAAGTAGGTAGTCTGTATCGGTGGTTGTCCGGGCATGGATGGAACAGGCGGCGCGGCGCGGCGCAGGGCCCGACCGAACCGAACGCCCGTAGGGGAGCCCGGCTGCCGCGAATCGATTGTCCGTCGTCCCGGGGCTGCGGCTGGGATGGGTAGATACCTAGAGCTACGCACCGCTCGCGCTCGCTTCGTAGGGTTGGGTTCTACACCCTCGCGCCTCTCGTGCCCACCCTCGCACCTCGTCTCGGTGCGGTGTGTGTACACCACCTATACGAAGCTATGTTACATTTACTTCTTGAACTTGAACCTAAAACTACACTCTTTCTATTGGAATCTACTTAGTTAGGTACACTTAGAAACATATCAGAGAATTCTTAAACTAGCCTCTCTCATTTACGCGTTATTCTAAAAGCGCTAAAATAAAGTAGATATCTACAAGTTATTATTCACATGAGGATTTCTTTCAATATGAATGAACAGTGAATGTAACATCGACAGATAAAGGAGCACTATCTACCTACTTTCGTACAAAATTAAAATCTAAAATATGTGGGTAGGTACATATTATGTATATATTTAGGTATTCTAAAACTCAAATAGGGAAGTGGGGCCGATACAAAATTTGTACCCGTTTACTAAACCCATTTCGTCAACCAGCCCAGCAGCCCAGCAGCCCAGCACCCGTAGTGTTAATAGGTAGAAGAGACGGGAATAATAATACCTATCACAATAATAATGTTTAATGGAATTTTATAGACTTGATTCTTTGTCATATTCACAACACCATGAAATTATTCGCTATATTTCCCGGTAGACAACTAGGTAGCCATGTTGTGTTCCGTTTGTCAGTTTTAGGTAACCTACCTAGGTAGGTATGTCTAGAATCTAGATTTTTTAAAACTAATTGAAAGACATTTTTGGTACCTAATTGTGTAAACTAAATTTTGACGGCTACGTAGAATACACCTACCGCGTAATTCCCGTCGAGTTTGTAGCCTTAAATTCCAATGTGTCCTAAACCCGCCCGCTCTCCATTTAATTATACTGTACCGATATTCTAACTGTGATGTGACATCGTTCTTGCCTTGTGCATGTGCTTTCGCCACAACTTACGCAAACAAAACCACAGGTCGCAGCTAGCTAGTCGTACTTACAGTCTATACTCACAACATTTAAACTCAATTTTCCGTGAACTTCATACTATTTCAGGGTTTAAACTTTAAACAAAACAAAAGGCGTAGTTCGTTGACCGCCAAACTAACCAGATGAATCATCCGGCCGGGATCGATAAGTAGGTACCTAGTTATAGTACTTGAATTAAGTTAGTCTGCCGTCTAGAATAGGTTCCTTCGTATAAAACATCTAGTTATACCTAAATTATGTGGTACATTATGTGGTACACTAGATCCTTCTTTTAAATTAGTAGGTAATCATAATAATTATATAAAATAAATAATTGGCCTTTTCATCTAAATTAAGATGATTGCTGTATAAAGCAACTTTATACAGCCTAGTCAGTCCTGCCCAGAGGAAAGAACGTCGTGGTTTCGAATCCCGGCTGACCGCGCACCAATGTCTTTTTCCTTGCGAAAAAGTTATGTGCGTTATAACATCCCTCATACGGTGAAGGAAAATATCGTGAGGAAACCCACGACTAAGAAAATAGTATTCCGACGAAATGTGGACAAAAAGGACCTCGGACTGGGCCCGGACAGCAGGCGGATGATGTTGGGTTGGGACGAGCTGGACTCAAACTCGAACCTAAGTTACTAGACCCAGTTGGCACTATTAGGGTCCAGTGAGAAGAAAGAAACTGCCTGCAGTGGGACTGTACACGTACAAGCTAAAAAATAAAGAAGTAGGTACCTACTTAAAGGAGTTTTGCCTATAATTTATGCAAAATAATTCGCAATGCAACTTTCGAATGATGGGAACGTCAGTTGATAGACACGCGGGCCGTTATCAGATACGGTTAATAACATTTATCGGGCGAACTTGTCGAGGATATTTGCGTTCTCAAGAGCTTGTCATACTACACGCTTGATTATTAAAGCTTTTTGATCTTTATCTGCTTTAATAGCAATGAAATAGTAGTTTATGCACCGAGGTACTAAAGTACTGTCTTATATAGCGGGCGTCATATTGAATCCAAAGCGTACGAAAGACTCTAGAGGGTTAACTCCCGAGCGCAGCGAGGGTGTTAAAAACTTAACTCCTGAGCGAAGCGAAGGAGTTATGTACCTAGAGTCCTGAGTGAAGCGTGGGATTCAAGCGCCCAAGATAAAGACAGGCTTTAGTACCGAGGTGAATACTCTACTTTACACATCTACTGCGAGACAATAAAAGGGCTACAAAAATAAGCATTTAACTAACAACAAAAAAATACTAGAAATATTTTAAAGGAAAAATTCATCTTCAAAACTCACTTGCGGCCAGGGACGCGAGTTCAAATCTCGCCGCAAGTGAGTTTTTAAAGATGAATTTTTCCTTTAAAATATTTCTAGTAAATATGTCTTGAGCAATAAAAACAAATTACGAAATAACAAAAAAATAGATTAATGCAACGTATCTTACTAATATTATAAACGGGAAAGTTTGTATGTTATGTGAGGTTGTTACTCTTTCACGCAAAAACTACTAAACCGATTGCGATGAAACTTGGAATATAGGTAGCTGGGGACCTGGATTAACACATAGGCTACTTTTTATCCCGTTATTCCCGCGGGAACGGGACTTACGCGGGTGAAACCGCGGGGCGCAGCGAGTATTAAATATATTGACAGCTCTATATTAATTAAATTTAACAATGTTACATTAAAATGACGAAACCACACATCGGCTTTAGCTGATGAAAAAAAAAGTTGGGGCCAAAACTTTTTGCTTTACCCTTCCGTCCGTGAAAATAAAAAAAAATAGCAGTTTTTATTTTTTTAATGTGTTATGTCTAGGTGGCCAATTCGAAATGGTCGTATGCTACCAGAACCTTAGTTCCAAATTTAAATTACTTTATGCCCTAGGTGCATAATGAGCACTTTATGCACCTAGGGAATAAAGAGTCGCTTTACGTTGACCTTTTTGGTCAAATAAAGTAACTTTGTAGAGCAGTAGGTGTGTAAATACCTTTTTTTACCATTTATTATCAATTAAAACCAGTTAAAAACATTTAATAGTTAAAGTTAACATTTTAACCACCAAGGCTTATACTTATGCTAAGCCTTAAGTTTACGTCGAACATCCTGAACGGTTTTAGCATACCTATATTTTCAAAAGTAAATAGAATAGAATAGAAATACAAAGATTCAGCATTATAAGTAAGTAATTGTTTTTGTTGTCTTTCTATTCTTACCACAAAATAAGGAGCTGTCGACTCCTTACTTATTTTACGGAAGAACCTACGTAAGCCCCACCTTACTTCAATCCTTTTTATAAAACACTATATCGGCACCCCGCGGTTACAACCCGCTTAGGTCCCGATTACTCCCCATAGAAATATCGGGATATCAAGTAGTCTATGTGTTAATCTAGGTTTCCAGCTGCTGCTGTCTACATAACAACTTTCATCTCAATCGGTTCGGTAGAAAAATCACAGTTTGATTAAATTAATAAATTCATATTCAAATGTACTGTATTTGAAAATGAATTTATAATATAAATACACAGACAGACAGAACGGTCCATTAGATCTAAACGTGTAGACTCTGTAGACACACAAGACACAAGACAAGACGAACCGATGTAAATGTGTAATGATGGTGCATTGATTACAGACAGACATCCGTCCATTGTTGCCTCGTCGGCGGCGGCGCATGAGCACGTACTATTACTAGCAAAGTACCTTGGTTTCACTCGTTTACGTCGAAAAACCATTTCTGATCGGATAACTACATTATAAAGAAGACACTCTTCAAAGTTCACTTCTCTACTATCAACGGTTTAGTTAGCAGAGATGGACAAACTTTATCTTTTTTGTGCTAATATTTACGCAAAAAATCCATGGCGGACCAAGTATTTAAACTCTTGCCCTTCCCAGTTCCCCGCGATAAAAACAATACTATTGTGATTGTTTATTGTATGTTGTCCAAAGAGATTTTTGTTCAATATAGACTGCACTAAATTTTTAATTTTTGATAGTCGTTGGCTATATTTTAAACCATTCGCGGATCGGAGACGGCCCGCGGACTGTAGTTTGCGCATTCCTGAGTTAGGTTGTTGCGTCAGTCAGTCAGGACAAAGCTTTCATGGTTAAATATGTATTTATTTAGAAAGCTATTATACCGAGACGACGTCTCACTCAACCGAAACCCTTCTTATAGACGAGCATGTTACAATACCATATTTTGAAATACCATCAAAGAACTCACGTTAGGGGTTGCTGATATCAAAGGCTTTTCATATCCCGAAAAAAATGCTTGGAAAAGAATATTTTTTTCGTCTCACTTGTAAAACATAATATAATATACAGTGGTACGCAGGACTCAAATAAAATCGCGCCGAATTCTGTTTTTTTTTTAAATGGTAATATAATTATGATACAGTGGACATTTTGATATAGTGGACTTCATGTGACTTACGGCCGAATACGAAACCCTACTCAACATTTGAGATAAACAGAGAAGCAGCTCTTAAACTCCAAAATTGCCATACTAATTTTAAATTTAGAAACTGCTCAATAATCTAAGAACCTCTCAAATTTTAAATGACGTTTCTGTATTCGGCTGTAAAGGATTTAAGTATCTAATATAGTGACAGATATAGTCTATCTATAGGACAGTTAGTACTCCTGTTGGACTATTGGCCTTCCTTAGTCATTGTTCTTATCGGGTCATTCCGCTCTGAATCGTATAATTAAACGACATCAATACTAATATAATAATAAAGAGGAAATATGTTAACAAGTTTAGGATACTAGTACTTCTCTGAGAGTTTATCTATTCTACAACTAATTTTGTAAGAATTCGCACTTTATGTCCCAACATCCAGATTATTCCAGATATGTTCTAGGGTCACGTTGTAAACCTTAGACCCCATCGATCGACATTTACCGTCTGGCGATACAGTGCAGTGCTCGATCAAACGCTCACGCATAACGTAAGCATAATATAGGCAATTAGGCAGTTAGTTAAAAAAATATTTTACTTTTTGTCCCCGTAATAGGTACCTACTTTAATGCATACAATTCTTCTTCTATCTAACTTCTTACTAATCTTATTAACACAGCTATTATAAACGCGAAAGTTTGTTTGTATGTGACTTTGTTACTCTTTCACGCAAAAACTATTCAACCGATTGCGATGGAACTTGGTAGGTATAACTGGGAGATCTAGATTACCACGTAGGCTATTTATCCCGATATTTTCCGAAGATGGGATAGCTTAAGCGAGTAAAACCGTAGGGCGCAGCTAGTTGCCCACATAAATATTTAAAACAACAACGTAGCGATACAGTAATACAGCTAGCAACAGTGATTGTCGCGACAGCAGTTTAAAAATAGAACAGCATCGGACTCCATATTTGCAATTCTTCCTTTTACGTCGTCAGTGTTAATGGGGTTCCGAACTAAAATGTACTCGATACTCATCGGTTTTGTTTGACACACGCGCGTGCGCATTTCAGAATTGTACTTAACTAGACACTTCCCGCGGTTTCACCCGTTCCCGTCTGAATTTCGATCCATTCCAAGAGATTCGATACTGCTGGATACCAACCCATCACAAAGTATACACTCTGAACAAAATATCATGTTTCTAGGACCAGCGGTTTAGGTTGTGCGTTGAATAAGTTCATTCAGTCAGTCTGTCAAAATACAGTCAGGATTTTAAATTTTATATATATAAACAGAGTGTGCCTTTAGTTATTTTGGGCCTAAAAGTTCCAGATTATAATTTGTAAAGTCTTTGGTATGTTTAACTTATACGAGTAGGTGTACTACACAAGATATTCTGATCTCTTATAAATTCCCTCTATTTATATCGTTAAACTAAAAAAAAACAACTAAAAAATGTTTTTTTTTTTTATTATCTGTGGATTTTAAATGTAGTCGGGGTATTTTTATTTAAAAACCTTAATTTTTGAGTTTTTGGCGGGAATGCGTTAAGGAGATGTGTTGCTAAATTTTCATTTTTGTGAAACTTAGTTTAAATGCGTGTAAAATGTTTAATTTCGGGGGCATATTAATCAATTTAGTTTCGTGAAGGTGTACAAGTGTAAATAAAAGTGAAAACCGGTGCAAAACATGTACATTAGCTTAGTGTTGTCTCCAAAGCTCCGTGAAAAAACATTGTAAAAAATGGCCCCCTTTTTACAATGATTCCCTCGACTTGACTTTAACTATGACGACTTGACTGTTTTGTTCAATGCAAATAACTTGCAAATATTGAAAATACTTGACACTGGCAAATATCCGAAAGCAAAAGCCATTTTTAAAGAAGAAGAAGAAGAAGAAAAACCTTAATTTATTGAGCGACAAAAGGACGTCAAAACAACGAGAAACGAGCATGGTAGTTCGGATTTTCTTATCGCGAGATCTTTAAATACACCAAGATTATGTAATAGTCCATAAATATTAAAGACTAGTTGCGCCCCGAGGTTTCACCCGCGTAAGACCCGGACTTGCGGGAATATCGGGATAAAAAGTAACCAATGTGTTATTCCGGTATCCAGATACCTATTACCTATATTCCAAGTCACATAATATACTTACAAACTTTCGCGTTTATTATATTAGTAAGAATATTTTGTGATGTCGCGCTTACAAAATCACTGAATAAATCTTAGCATACTCAACAAATCCATACAACGTTTATAAGCAAGCCTCTTTTAAATCTGAGAAAGAATTCACGGATCCTTTTCTTGAGCATTTCAAAGGGCAAGAATTGTGGAGCGGATGTGTGTGGTAAGTTGGTAACGCTATGTTATTGTTTGATATTCATTAGCATCTTTTGAGGCGATCTTACTAATATAATAAACCCGAAAGTTTGTACCTATATGTATGTGACTTTGTAACTCTTTCACGCAAAAACTAGGTACTGGAGCGATTGCGATGAAACTTGGAATATAATAGGTAGCTGGGAACCTGGAATAACACATAGGCTTAATTTTATCCCGATATCCTCGCGGGAACGGGACTTACGCGGTATCGTTTTTTACTAAAAAAAGATTCTTGACAATTAAAGTAGATTCTTAAGAATCTTTTAGACAAAATAACTTATTTTTGTATCATGGAAGACAGTGCAAAGTTAAAGAAGGAAAGCGGACCGCGGGTTCCCGAGGGGATGCAACCGGGTTCATCGCTCGGATGATGATGATGATGATATACCACTTAGTTAAGTTAATAGTTCACACAAACAATCCGTCGTTGTTAAATGAGAGAATTAACGTGAAATATACTACACAATTACAAATAAATCAGAGGAAAACAAATGGTGTCTATAAATAGAGGCAACTAAGAACTCCCTTGTGAATGTTGTGAACAGGGCGGCTGCAATACGAGTTATTAATAACTTACAAAGGTATAAGTATCTTGTTTTACAATGCGTTTACATTGTTAAGTGCATAAATGTCAGTTGTTATTATAACATACGGTTTACCTAATCTAGGTTTATCGTAGCCGGTTTAAAAATATTCGACGCGTTGATGTCTTTTAAAAGAGAAGAAATTATGATTAAAAGTTTTTGTGTCGTCTTCATATTTTGTTTTCACTAGGTTTTTGAGCTAAAATTTTCATTTTAGGATTTATTAATTTATTTATAGGAATATTTTTAAAGGAAAAATTCATCTTCAAAAACTCAAAAACTCTTCAATCTCGCCGCAAGTGAGTTTTTGAAGATGAATTTTTCCTTTAAAAATATTTCTAGTAAATAATATGCCTTGAGCAATAAAAACAAATTTACGAAATATTCTTTTTTTATGTTATATTTTATTACTGACATTTATGTATATCTCGGAAATAAAAAAGCTTGATTCAAATATTTAGCAAATCGTGAGAGTTTTTAAGGCAAAGTAAATAAAAAGATAAAATCTTCACCGATGTACACACAACACTCCCCATGTGAAATAAACACGGAAAGTAGTTGATCTAGAATTCAGGATTATTCTAGTAAAGAATTTATATTTGTAACCTACATGCCGCGGACGCTGAGTGCATTTATTTTAGCACATTATTACTATAACACGATCAATATATTTTCCTCGTTTATGTTTACTTTCCTGGGTGTGGCGACTGGCAACACAGATAAGAATTAAGCTTAAAACATCCAGTAAATCATCGTTGAATGCTCTTTTAAAGTCAGGCACGCGCTGAGAACCAGTCCAGTCACAGTCGACTCCACATCAAACTGAGAGCAGCGATTCAGCCCAGCGCTGCAGCTGCTAACGAGACCGCGAGCCATTGACCTTGAGTTACTGCAGCCAGCCACGAGTGTAGGGATTTAGCGCTGCAGCTGTTGACAAGCGCACGATGGCACGAGCGAGCCAATGACCTTGACATTGCTCCGCCATGTTGTGGTGTGGCCCTCCATGTTTAGATGACAGTGACACGCCGTGCAAGATTCCTATTTCGGAATTAAGATCGTTCTTATTTTAAACTTTTTAAATTCACACGATTTGTTATCATAACATTTTCCCGAGTCTTAATCGCGTATTGTTATTTATTTTCTTACCTCGACATTTCAACTATGTTACAATAGTCGTGGAGACTGGGGCAGCGGGCGTTATCTTCTACTTACTTTGTACTACTACGTTTATTTTTTTACTTTGTAGTTATGGCCTATCTCTCCTTGATAAACGTGGAATATGGTCAGATTAGATCACTTTTTGTTTCTTGTCTGTCAACTTTAAAAGTTCCTGTCTCGGAAAAAGGTAAGAAATAATGCTATTACTAATCAGATCTTACTTCACGTTTATTAATAAAGGTGTACCTACAGGTTCTCTCAGAGATAATCAGTCATTATTAAGTAGATTCCAAATGTGGGCATAGTCGTCACCCGGAAGTCGAACACCTTCGTAATTAGCATCTACCAACATCAATCAAGTTGTCGATTCACTTTCACGCCTGTCGACGCGGACGAAACTTGAACACTACATTTGTAAGCTCATAAACTAATAATGATTTAATAATCCGACAACATGGACCACTTTCTCCAAAAGGTATCAGAACGATTCTATGTATTGGAAGTAATGTTATTGATTGATCACAACTTGCTGATAAACATGTTGGTATAGTAGGTAATTTTATTACAACTTTCGGATATACACTTTAAACTGCCACTAAAACAACCAATTCTGACGACACCGGCGAGATTACTAGTCTATATTATAAAAAAGCTTTGCTTTGACTGACTAAATCACTGATCAACGACAGTAGAGAGGTGAAATTTGGAGAATGCGTTATTTATATTATAATGTAGGCATACGGATAACAAAGGAGTTTTCTACATTCTCACGAGATCGGGACTTACGCGGCTAAAAGCACGGGAACCAACTAGTTCTTTAATAAACATCTATGGACGAGACCCATTCCAAAGCCACATTTTCTTGTTGCACAATATTTTCATCCTTTGTTCAAATTCCATCCATAGTTAAATGTAAAACTAAGTAGAGGTTAGCCTATGTTAATGGTAGCTTTGGAAACCATCGTCCCGTGAAGTGTTCACACAGTGAAGACTGAATAATACTGTTTAGATTTGGACATTCAATCTAATCGTGTGGATATAATTGGACAATACCTCATCGAAGCTCTTAAATATTTCCAAAAGAATGTTTTACTTACATTGTTTTTGTCCTTATAATGTTATAAATGTGTTGGTAAAATTCATTTTCTAGTTACGAGTACTTTGTACTTTTCAGAATCTGTTCTTTTGTTAATCTGTCTTTTAGGAGAATCTTGCTCTTGGAGGCGCCTGTCCTTATGATAATAAAGCTTGGAATCACTCATAATTCTCTCTAGAGAACTGAAAAGCTCCTAAGGGGCTGTTTGTTCCTTACCATCCACGTACGTTTATAGCTCAGAATTCATAAGAGTTACTTAAACAGGCTCAGCACGTAGTGAATGTTTCGTGCATTGAGTTTCAATGCGCATGACTTGATCCTAACATGGCAGGCAACCATTACACCGCTTTACAGGGATCGATAGCACCTATTAGTACATTTTATGGTCAATTATTGATTTTAATAGTAATTATGTGTTAGTGACTGAATTATGTTGTCAAATCTGATTTTAATTTTGGTTATTGATCTATAATAAGTATTTATAGTTCTTTGGATGTAGATCAAGTTATTATCTTAGTTTTAAGAAAGACTTGTCAAAATGGGAAAAATATTTTCGCCGATGATAAATTCTAATCCTTATTAATGTCATAAAAAGTGTTTCTTTGTTTGTCACGAATATGCTCCGAAACTACCTACCTGACCAATTTCAAAAATTCTTTCACCAATAGACAGCTAAATTATCTAGGAGTAACATAGTCTACTTTTGATCATTATGTTACAATGGGATCGGGATAAACGCGGGTGAAACCGGAAGACGCAGCAAATAAAGTAAAGAATATAACAATGTGGATCTATTGGCAGTATTTGATGCATCGAGTCCGGAGCTGCGCGGGCGCCGGCTCAGGCGAGATGAAGCGGTCGTCGAACCTCGTCTAACGGTGCTTCATATTCGCGTGTAGCACCATCGCCCGCGCCGGCACTCGGCGCTCCCGCTGCGATGCAACTATACTAGCGCGGCACGCGATAAACTAGTTACTGAGTTAGTCCACGTGATCATTACCATTACGACAGGCTATTTACTATTAGTCGACTAGACAAAAAATGGCTAAAAAATGCTCATAAGACTTACACTACACATGCACACCGAACCTACTAGGTAATTAGAAATAAAACTGAACATTTACGAAAAGTTCAACGTAATGATTCTAAATATCTAGCCAGCAATCTAAAGTACTTAGGTATGCTTATTATGGCATTTAGGGCCATAAAAACCATTCAATTAATCAACCATATTAAAAGACAATCTATATGGTGTGCCTTAGGGCTATATCTTGGGGCCACTATTGCTTAAAATGCATACAAATGATTTTCATTTTATTAACAGTTAAAACCAGCTTATCATTACTTTTAATAAATGTTTGAGAGTAGAATTAGCCACTTAATTAGTTAGTTTGATGAATAGAATTAATAAATATAAAATTAGAAATGAACACTTACAACGAAGTTTCTAGTGCTAGCTCGCTTACAAACTAGGTCACACAGACGTACCACAAATTGAAATAGTCAAGTCACACATAATATCTTTGTAATGATCTTGTTGGAGAAACCGGTGTTGTCTAGTGCTTGTTGAAGATCTATCACGGAAACGAAAAGACTTCTTTAGATGAAATCATTTGACTAGCGACTACCGCTAGCCTAAATGTTTCTTACTCAACTCAACTGTTTATTTGAAAATCTGTCAAGCTGACGTTCGAAATGGAAGCTAAAAACGACCGTTTTGATCGTTTTTTATACTTGTTTTGATCCTCTTTTGCTTTTATATTGATTAGTACGTGGTTTCACCACAGAATATATTATAATGACTGCTGTCATCTAAAATTAAGATCTCGATGAGCTCTTTTATTTTAGTAAAGAAGCGTTATGTAGTCTAGAACTCTAGAATCAACGCATCTGATATGCATGGGTAAAGGCACCGAGTACCTATCTAATCCTAGATACTCGGTGGTGACGGTCTGTCTCTTTCACAGGCCTTTTGTGATAAGCATAACAACAAATTACTATAATTAATGGTCGGACCACTGACAGTTTCATCTCCATCATCTTTTGTTTCTTTAGAAGTTTCGATTCACACCTCGAGTAACAGCACTATCAGAACCGTTGTTCCGAGCTTGGCTTCTGGGTCATCGATGGCTTGCGATCTACAACGGGACCGCAGATTTGACTCTTGTATCGAACGTCTTGCGCGTTGTTCAGTTAAAAATGAAAGTAGCGCGGCAACTGATCTACTTATTAAGCTGATCTAGAAAAAATTCACACAAAGACGCACTTTAAGGGTAAAAGCATACTACAGACGTTTGGCCTTAGCCTTTGGCGATTTATTTTGGTGATAATTGTATTCATCTCTTTATTTATAAAAAGCTATGTCCAGACTGACGGATGAATCAAACACAACCTAAACCGCTGCTACTAAATAACTGAAATTTAGAGACATGTAGACATCGCATAAGAAAGGATTTTTCGAAATCCATCGGGACTATCGTGGGTGAAGCGTAGCGTAACTAGCTACAAGGTACACCAGTCTAACAATCGGGTGGGACGATTGGTTTAAATAAGAAAACAAGAAGGTGGACTCTCTTTTGGTTCATTCTGTGACTGTCATAAGTAATTTTACTTATGATTAAGCTACTGCATTCCGCAGTACCGCTAGCTTCCGAATTCTTAAAATAAACAGCTGATAACAGGTCGGATTTCCTGCGGACCAGTTCGCTGGCGCCGCGAGTGGTTGACCTCGCAACTTCAACTTATAAATAACTTATCAAGTTATCAATCAACCTCGCGTGGGGTCGCCGGTCGACGCCAGAAGCTTTTTATGGCCGGTTAAAATAAACAAAAATTAAATGCTTGCTAGTTAACACTTGGTACACTAGACATGACTGACAGGGAAGGCGCTATAGCTCTATTTAATTATTCTTGTCAGTCTAGGGTCGAGGTCGTGACCCTTGACCGTGTGTGACCTTTGAGGTAATTTTCAAGAAACACGCTCATCTGCGTATATATATGTACTTGTTAAGGTTTACTTGTGTAACTTGTAGATAGATACAGAATACGTCAATAAAAATGAATAGTTTTTATTCGAGTTTTAATTATAATATAGAATAAAAAGTAGCTTATTATTCGCCCATTTGTAATGAAGGTGATCTCAATTGTCTTCGTCTCATCTAATAAACTAAGTACATATTAACATTCTACCATCATAACATAAGGCATCGCAGAAACAAAAATCGCTTTACGAGTATATACATATAGAACTTTTGGTTGCCAGTTGCCTTCAAATTGAGCGATCATCTACTTTGTACTTAGGCTGATTTCAAATTCTGTCTTCGTTCGCCCTTACAAGTCTTGAGAATTTTCGAGTGTCCCCATTTTGAATGAAGTTTGCTGAACCCATGCAGGAGGTCGTGCAAAGATCACTGGAACATGTGCAGTTTATTTATAAATTGAATTTCGGTTAGACCCATTCCAGTGTGCGATATAATATAAGATATCAAACATAACGATAGAGATCCCACTCAAACATTTTAATTACAAGACTTTTATGCACTGACATCTTCGAGCCAAAACGATATTGATTCAGTTTGCACTATAGATTTCAACTTTTGTTTGGCTTGGCCAAGAGGCACTTTCACACCGTCATTTTCCCCACTCAGAAATGCTTGAGATTATGGAATTTAGTGGTGGCTATTAGGTTTATCCATTAGAATTCTTCTTGTGCTTTCATGCTGTAAATGCGCACGAGTAGGCATATAAACCTAACTGCTATGACTCAACTCCCTAAAAAGGGCAATATTCAATCAATTAACATTCATTGCAAATCCGCCCATATTTGTATTGTAGCATTTCCTTAACATTGTATCCTGATCGGTTCAGTGTTAGTAGGTAGTTAGGTACTGACAGCCGTGCCCTCATCCTGTGTCCTAGACACTCCTTGCTGCTTAATTAGGTGGAACTTGGTAAGCTATTTCACGTCCATGTTGATGGATTGCTGTCTCATTGGTTGGCTTCCAGATTACGAAATACAAGGGATCTGATATAACAGAATATGATAGAACAGGCTATTCTATCTCAGGAACTAGTCATGAATTTGTTGGAAAAATATTGTTCGTGGTTCGATGTTGGATTGAAAACTAATTTTCGTGTAGTGGTGTGGATCACCTAGTGTTAGAGTTTTCAGGTCGCTCTAAGTCCTTTAACTTGACAACAGAGATAACAACTAGGACCAATCGCTTACCGTGCCTTCCGAAGCACGAACTAGCTGGAGAAAGTGTTTTTTTGCCTCAAAAATTATCAGTAACCCATTTTCGGTTCTAATCGCGTTGTGTTGTGTTGGTTTATCGTTTTTACAATGGCCGACTTGTCGAGACCCATACAGATATCTTTTTCAGGGTTATTCCTTTAATCCCCATTCCGGGTAGTCCACCCTAACACAGAAAAATGAGTTTAGTTGTAGAATCGGCATGTTTTGCAATCATTTTACATATAGTTACGTCGTAAATGTTTGTTTTTTAATTTTCAAGGTTTTCTATCTAAATCCGAAAGCCAGATGCGGCTATGAATTCTAATAAATTGATTAGAAGTCTATAGCTGCTTACCCGGTCTGGGCTCTGGTAGACTGAGGTTTAAAAACACATAAACTGTTCTGAATTATCTAGAAGATTAGTGTCACGTACAAGACGTACATAGTGGTTGTGCTGTAAACGCTATATTATTTCCTCATAAAATGCCGTTAGTCTCATGTTCGGTTTCTGTGATTTTTATCGTTCGTTAAAAACTATCTTATGAAATAGTTTTTGATAGATGGAACTGTAAATTTCTATAGATTTTTAAGTTAACAACTTATATTATTAGTAAATCCTTACCCGTTGTTTCTTTTGGCTTCTTCTCATCGGAGGGCGCGTTCCGAAGGCACACAAAAATCTTTACACCTAAAACGTAGCCCTAAAATGATCATCTGCAGTTATTTTTCTACAAAAATCTAAAGGAAATAAAGTACTTTAATTTTGATTTTGAATCACCATTTAAGTTAACCATCTGCAAAAACCATCATCTTCTCATCTATGAATTTGTTAATATAATTAATTTATTAATATAATAATCTATATATTAACAATTTCATTAATTTTTTCATTTAAAATCTGTCTTCTAATGAAGACTGATTTTAATAATGAAATAATAAATGATGTTTTAAGTATTAATTTTATATTATAGATCACCAAACTGTTCAATTTAAAGGTAGATAAAAAACTTCATACAACTAAGAGTCTATTCAGAAACTGCCGTCTATTATCTATCATTAATAATTCTTGAATCCAATTCATTTGACACGCATGTGTGAATAGTGAAGTGAAGCACTAATGAAAATGTAACCACAATGTAGGTAACTCTATCTGTAGCCTACGATGTACGTACAATGCGCAGGAGTGGCTGACCCGAGCGACCTTGCGCCTGCGACTACAGAATACCGTGACCGACGTGTTTGACACGCGTTGGATAATACTGTCGAACCTTTATTTGCATTATTTATTAGTAACTATGATGTGTTCTATATGAAACTAGCTGCGCCGCGTTTAATTATGCATGTAAGTACCGTTCCTTTCCCGTTCCGTCTTTCTCCAAGATCTACTATTTAAAAAAAAACAAAATCGAAATCGGTTCAGCGATTTAGACGCGAACACTAACTTTCGTATTTATAATATTAGTAAGTATAGATTTTGAAGTATACTTAAAAATGCCTACACCGTTCTTTTTTTGTAAATGTTATAGGCTGGTTTTTATACGCCATAAAACAGGTAAATTTGAGTCAGACATACTACAATGGTACCGTACGTTTTACGTGTGGTTAACATAGGTACCGAACACAAAAAAATAATTATTTTTCAAAAAAAAATCTTATTTAATCCTTAAAATTAGCATAGCAGTTTTCATTACGGACTGAATCACCAGACCTCGGAGTATGAACCTATGAGCACTCAAAGAAGTTACAAGACACATCGCTAAGCCAACCGTGAAACAACTTGTAAAAAATAGCTTGAAAAAGCACTCAACAGGTCGTCGACTGCGTGCAGTAGAATCATTGTATAGTTAGTTAGTTGCCTATAAAATAAATTAACTCTTACCTCCTGTATTATGTTGTTACGTTAGAAGTTCAGAGAATTCCTCTTTGAATTACCTTACTTTAAATTACTTAATTCTAGATTTCTCTTCTGTTTTCTACCATGAAGAAGAGACCTGTAAAGGTCCCAAAACGTCGAGCGTTGAAATAGTACCTACTATAATTTAATTAATTTCAATTTTAAAAATTGTGTAATTTTCTCGACTTTCATTCCGAAGGTTGCGGTTTCGAATCCCCCCGACCGCGCACGAATAAATATGGCCCTCTAATTAACATGGCTCTGACGGTGGAGGAAAACAGGAGGAAACAAACGGCTAAACAATTTCAAATTTTATTTTTAAAGTTCTATTAAAACAACTCTTTTTGCGTAGTGCAGCGTGTAAAAATGGCAACCGTTACATACTGTAGTTAGATGTTTAAAGAATACACGCATGAATACATAATAGTCTACAAGCTAGATAGACTACGTGAGTAGGTATTATTATCTCAAACTCCGGGGACTACAAGGAGATGCTTCTCTCATCCGTAATTCAATTTCACCAATAGTTACTCTGCAGTTCTCTCCCAGATCAAGTCTTTATTGAGTCTAGACACCAGATTTTAAATGACCTTACCCTTCTCACTTTCAATGAGATGCGTTTACCCTGACAGCCGTTTTCACCAATGTAAGTTCCGAGTGCGTGAAAATTTCTAATAATTCTTTTGTATCCACTAAAAAGGATTTTGTGTATGTAAAGATATCCACCTATGCAGGTGGGGGATATACCTGCATAGGTGGATATAAGTGAAGAACACACTCTCCAAGGTTCATGTCCCTTCAGGACCAGCGGTATGGGCTCTGCGTTGATATATAATTCAGTTATTAAGTCAGTCAATCAATAAATCAGTCAAGATTTTAAATGTAATATGTACCATACATATTACATAGATCAATTTAATTGCAACCTACAAAATCACTTAAAATTCCCCATAATTATACCACTGAACAGTAAACCAATCCCTGTCAACATAACCAGTTTGAATCGATCTCGAATCCCTAATGAGGCGTCAGGCATACTCCATTGTCTCCCCGTAATCCTAGAGCGAGGACAAATGAACTGCGAGTCATCTGTCTTTCGTTGGTTCGTCTATTTCAAACACAAATGAACTGTGTTGCTTGAGTGGTTTTATGATTGTCATCGTTTGTAAATACTTGTCTTTAGGGTTCCGTAGCTAAACGTAGCGTAAGCATAGTAGGTGTTGGTCACATAATTTATTTATTATTCTGTTGCCACTACAACAACAAATATTGAAACCGGGATAATTTTTATATTAGAATTCGATCCCTATTTCTCTATACATATTTGGGATTGACTGATTCCCCTTGAATTACTTCAAACCATAGCGGTTGACTCAGAGATAGTTATGCACACTTGAAATGATTTTGATTGTGGTATAAAACATATTTAAAAAGTGATACAGTAATAGCCCTCTTTCTTTGTTCAGCAGGTCACAATGAACGGGCTAAACGGTCACAGCAACGGCGACTCCAATGGAGCCGGCGACATCATAACACAGAACCAGCAGCGGGGCTGGTGGACCATCGGGCTCATCAACTCCCGGTACCGGTATCTCACTGCAGAGACCTTCGGTTTCAAGATCAACGCCAACGGAACCAGTCTGAAGAAGAAACAGATCTGGACTCTCGAACCTGCTTCGGGGAACGCCAATGACAGTGAGTTGGTGTTTGTTACTTGACTTTTACTTGCCCGGAACTATCAGCAAATAATTTAGTTTGATTTTTGCAGTCTCATGCGTTTTCTCTCTTTTTGTATTTAATGGCTGCATATGTTTCTTCATATCAAAATACTTTACAACTTTCCCTTTTTATTTAGTTACCAAGTTTATTTATAATTGTATATTTGAAAGTTTGTTTATTTATTTGTTCCCACTTCACTGTCAAACGTTTCGACCAATTTGGATGAAAATTACCCCGATCCCGATAATTCCGCAGAATCGGAACTTACGTGGGTTAATCGCGGGGCGTTGCTAGTACGAAATAAATTAAATGCTTGAATTACGTAAAACATTATCTTGGATCTATAATACTTTCAAAAAACAGAGCAGCTTAAAGTGCCAATTTATAATTGATGCAAAGCCTCCCCCTGTGGCCCTTAACCGTCAATTAAGATGGGGCCGCAGTTTACACACGCCTAACGACGAGCTCCCCTCAAGTTTACTTTAGGGAAGCCTTTGCCCTCTCATTGTTGGTTTAGGAACCTCTTGTTAATGAAGATTGTAGTTGATAAAATCTCTGAAATTTAATTACTCTCTTAAAAATGTGTACTATCAACACCAAAAGTGTATGTGTGCCTCTAATTTACCCGGCATTCCATATTTGCCACCAATTTTAAAAAGTTGTCTCCTGTGTCCACCAATGTTTTTCAGGAAGTAAAAATCTATGTCATTCATTGTGTTTTGTATCTAAAGCGTTCAAAATTGTAGTCGTTACATATATTCAAATTGTGAATGGGAAGGACGATGTTCGTCGTGGTATGACCTTCCAAGGTCAACATGGGATGGCCGTCGGCCGCTTCCCATTGTCATGTTAACAATCCCATGACGCTCCGGTTACGGAATACCATCAATCAGATAATCACCATTCTTTTAGTACAATCAGGTATATGTGGGATGTTTCTGATTGTTTGGACAATTTCTTGTCTGTTTAATAAACAGCGTCCAGCGGTTTCACCCGCGTAAGTCTCGATCCTGTGAGAATTTTCTAAAATCCTTTCTTAGTGGATTGGATGCCTAAGACCTACAGATCTCACAAGCTCCTAATTTCATGTCAGTAGTACCAGTCGTTTAGGCTGTGTGTTGATATATAGTTCAGTCAGTCAGTTAGGGCATTTAATACCTAGATAATGCACTTGCTTTAGTCTATAGTGCAGGTAATTATTACACGCGTATGTCGAGACATCAATTTCAAATGTCGTACCAAATCCTAATGGATGGCACTAGTGATATATTAATTGCTATTGACTGGTACCTTAGCTTCTTCCACATTATTAAAGTCTTGAATGCCGCAATAAAATATAATTTACTGTCACATAAACCACAAGAGCAGTATCCGAACAACGCGCTTGTTGCTTGTGGACTTCACAATGGTCCATGTGTGCGCGTCTGTGCGAGAGCTTTTCAAAACCTTCCATTGAGTGTTATCGCTCAGGAAATGTCTGTACCCTGTCAGAGCTTGGCTAGCGGCTAGTGGACGTCGACTGTTGTCATATTACACAAAATGATTTTAAATATTTTGTATTTGATTTGGTTGGTAGGTAGTTTGTTTTCGTATTTTAAAGTCTCCAATTGTTTAGCTTAGACATAATTAAACTTGTTTGGGGTTTGAATTTCGAAAGTTTCCCACCTTCTTCTCTTCGTCGTGTCAATGTCATTTGAAGATGTTCCGAAGGTTAAATTTTTGAGGAACAGAAATCTGCCACATCTACAGCCCTATTAGTGGCCTCCATCAGGGCATATCAGTCGTAGTGTAGGAAGCAAGACACACCCACCAATATAGACATATCTATATCTACATTTAGGTATATCAGTAGCCATACAACTACGCGCATGTAGATGCGAGGGTGTCTTCCGGGAACCAGCTGTCGCTGATCGATATTGTCTGCCTGTCTGCACGGACGACAGTCGCCTGATTATGGGTCCTATACTCCATTCACAAATTTAATTAAAACTATCTATATTCGTCCTTTGGAACACTCTTACAGCCGCATATTTTATGTAATGTTCCTGCCTAGGTAGCTGCAGGTCACCGAGTATGAAAAAACCTACCCACGACACTTCAAATAGGGTGGGTAAGTGGTCAAAGTGTGTGATAGAAATCAGTCACTTTCAGACTAATTATCTGATTTAGTTACATTTTTAATCGCGTCTTAATCGCATAAATTATAAAATTATTTCTTTACCTCACCTTTCCCGACTATTGTAACATGGTTGAAACGTCGAGGTAAGAAAATAAATAATAATACGGGAAAATGTAACTATGTTAATAAATTGTGTGATTTTTATAAATTAACTAAAAATAATTAACTTTCTTTGACGTCTGATAGCCATACTTTAACCAATTCATATCTCCCAATGTTTTATTTCCATTCATCTACATAGAACCATCCATTATAGTTATTTCAAATGAAATAAGATGGAAAAACGAGGAGATTTCATGGTCATACCGATGCTTAAGGCCTATGAAAAGAAAGACTTGTCAAAGAAAGAGAGTAAAAACTTATGAATTAGATTTATCTTCTGTTCTTAGAGATATTAAATTAAAATTACTCTCATTTTTCCTGTTTACGTCTCAGTTTAGATACTCTTGAGAAAAAGGTCTGTAAAGATTTTGAAACGCAGTACATTGTTAAATTTCTAAATATAAACCAACGCGAATAACGATTAAATAAAACCGGAAAAAATAGTTTAATAATTTATGAAATGGCAAAGATAATTGTAAGAAAGGTGAACCATGCGATTACTTAATTAGAATTACAAACAATACGTCTGTTTGCAAAGTGCTTAGAGATAATTCACGATACAAGTCCACGTATGTCCGGTATACGAGAGTAACTGGACTAATCAAGATACCGTTCTGCTAAGATCCGTTCGAACAATCTCATTTATCTCGGTCTGCTCTAGCATGCTCCACCATCATTAATTTAGGAGAGTCAACGTCATTCCTGATTGCGATTAATAGGGTATAGCTTGTAAACCAGATGTACCTATATAGACTTTGCATGTTTTTTGGTTTTTATACTCATAATTTGTAAATCAATATACAAAAGGCTAGCGAATATTTTAACAGACACTATTTTGGCATATAGGAAATGTTTGGAAATGAAAAAGACGAGTTTTTTTATTTAATAACTGGCGATCGACCTAACGATACATTGACCAATGGCAGTGCTATATTGTCTACCGTTTTTTTTTTATTGAAAACTTTTTCTTTCGTAAGAAGAAGAAATTGTGTTACTGGAAGGTTTGGCCACGGAATAATAAAATACTAAAGATGTCACAATCCTGCGCAGTTTCATTAGGGTTTCGAGGCTTAATAACATAATATTCAAATCCTGAACAAAATCAGTTTCAAGGTTAAGCCACAAACCGTGGCTTATAGCCATAGCTGTGCTTGCATCGAGTTCTTGTGCACGGCATACCCACAGTTTACCTAGTAGTTGGCGGCTCGCGACGCGACGCTCTCAGTTGCCCATCTTTCATACATATTTGTTTCCTGGGACCGGTCTCTTTTAGAAATAGAAATCAACTTAAACACTTAATATTAACTTATGTACTTAGTTAGTTTCAAAACGGTCCCCAACTCAACATATAAAGCTAGTTATTGTAGGAAACGATAAGTTTTAGGAAAATTTACACATCACTTGTCAAAGCCCGTCTTCAGAAAACAGACGATTTTGCATACCTACTATGACTTGTTTCTTGTTTCTACTATGGTATAACAGTGCTGTCGTTATATTGCAGGCATGATCTACCTCCGGTCTCACCTGGACAAGTACCTCGCCGTGGACTCGTTCGGTAACGTCACCTGCGAGGGCGAGGAAAAGGAGCCGGGGAGCAAGTTCCAGATCAGGTAAAGGATATTATCTTACTTCCATATATTATCGACTTATTTACCAAGTTTTCTCTACGTAACACATCTCATTGAGATATTATGTAATAAAACTTAGAGGTGTTTTTTCTTATGTTGTCGGCATTGTTTCGATGCCATTAAGACGCTAGCTAAAGAGTTAATTAGAGAAGGTGTCTCAAACATATTCCATATTCCTTATGCGAAATAAATTATCATTCTGCTCAAAGAATTTTGAAACCACCAAATTCGGTCCCTACTTATTTATATGCAAGCTTCCGCCAAGCGTGAATTTTTATTCTGAAACACATTTGCAATAAATCTTAAAGTCCATAAATATCTCAAAAAGAGTGGTTCAAACACCTCGGTGTCCGGTGGCGAGCTGGCGACGCGCGATGCCGATGTTGAGTCATGCCGCGGTACTACATTAGTATGCGAGTACACGATCCACCCTTAGATAACGATGGTGGACATCCGGTGCATGAGGCCATCCATTGTCTCGTACATTTTATCAGCTTTTGACAATTGTTTAGGAGATTTATTGGTAAATCGCATGATAAACTTTGGTTTCAACTTCCAAACTCATAATTCTGTGATATAAAGCAACCCACATCATCTACTCTTTCTTTCTTCGTACTTTCTAATTTCAATTGAATAACTTAATTTGTCCTAATTAGGTATAAACCAAAATCAATAAAAACAAATTTACCTCAAGGTAGATCCTGAAATTTCAAGTTTTAGAATCCGAGCATCGTTGGAAATAGTTGGAATAGATCATAGCGGAACTAACCCGGAAATTTCCTATCTTGTCATTTTGCACAGGTTTCTTGTTTTGCTTTGAATGAAAGTATTTAACTATAAGTACCTTATTTTGAATTGATACCCTTACCCTCGCGAGGAAACCCACGGCTTTCCTCTGGACATGGCTTACTAGACTAGGAGGGTGAAATAGGTGCTGGGCAAGCTTACTTCCACCTAACAATCTCCCGGGCAAGACAGCGTCATAAAAAGTTTGAATTAAAATATGTGCTTACGCTGTATAAAATCGTCTAAAATTAGATCGAAATGCCCATTATTACCCAAACCTATATTGTGATACCCTTATTGGTCACAAATAATTGACTTTACGAAAGATACCAATCTCAAAATCAATAAAACATTAAGTTCCCTTGTTTGTAAACATTTCTTCGATGAGTCACACCTCTCGGCTTCAGGGGGAACATCTGAAACCGGCTGAATCACCGCTGAATCATGAACTTGAATAACTTGACCTTTCTTTGACTGGTACTTGCTATTTGGAAGAAATTATCGATTCATACTTTGGTAACTAACACGTTTCCCTTCCATTACTATTTATAGTTAGAATTTCGAAGGTTGTTTTGGCCTAGCTGCACCAGCTGATTTTGAATAGACGTGTGGGTTAAGCAATGCTTAGCGCGTTCTTTACTTGGATGGGTAACCAATATTTTGTGTGGCAAAAAATCATTTTGTCGAGCTCCTCCGTGCTTCGGAAGACACGTTATGCAGTTGTTTTCGGTTGTTATCTCAGATAGCAGTCGTTAGGTCAAGTTAAGAGGCATTAGGGCATTAGGGCAAGTTCGCCCTAATGACACATTTGAGTTGACAGGTGTCAACTCAAAAGTGTCAAACTCTAACCAAGTTCATAATGTCCTAATCGCAAAATGTCCAGCGGATGCAAATTGTCCATATCCCAGCACTAGGTGAGATTGCTTTTGTGAAATTGACTTTATAATGCATGGCACTAGGTTCGTAATGTAAATTTCGCTTCAAAGTACCTATTAGAAAGCTGTAATTTGGCATATTCAATAATAATTTCATTTTTCTAAGCTTTGCTTAAGTTCCTGTTATATCGTCAATTTGCATATCTTGGATCTCAATGGACCCCGCCTACCTGGATCCAATCACAATCAATTGTCTATGGTTTCTAATTTAGATTGCACGTTTAGATATATTATCTTAGTTTTAGAGCGTATATTTCCAACGGGCTTCTTGGCCACGGTGACCGTTGGTAACTTGTTATTGTAATCTTCCCTCGTCCATTTGTTCCCATCGGCCACCGAATTTACAGATGGTGGTCTATTCTGATAACGTAATCGATATTAAGTAAAACAATGGAATAGCCGAAGCTGGAACTAAACCAAAAGACAATAGGCAATTCCGTACATTTTCATGTTAGTAACCACTTAGTATATTTGATGTAACAACATGTGACGATAAATTGAAAACTAAATAATATAAATGCTTTTATATCGCGATATTTCCCTAGAATTGGATTCGTTTAAAACCGCTTGTTTTCATCGACCTTCAAATTAAAAAAAAAACAACAAAAAATATTGATTTTCCATCTACATTAAAAAGCTAGGGAGTAGCAGGGGTGAACAAATTGAGTTATGTACACAGGAAATTAAATCTTACTGCGAAGGAGATGAGGGTGCAATTTACTTTGAAGTGGTGAGTGTGCGTGGTGGCAAATGTTTGACGAAGCAGGTTGAAGAGTCATTGCTCAGGTTGTGAGAGTTAATTATTCTGGGGTTTTGTTGTCAATATTCTAAGGATTTAATTGTAAATATGCCACGCCTTTGTAGGCTTGCAATTTTTTTTGCTTTAGGAAGCGCTTTATACGACCTACGCATTGAGCCAGCGTTAAGTGATTTTCTATTTGTTATAAAAATTTAAAACTTAATAAACAATAGACGATCGAAACAAAAACGAAAGACGATCGAAATGAAAAGAAAAGACGTACGAACCATCACATTCTAAATTAGATAGTTTGCCAAAACAGCTCGAAACATATTACCCTGCAATAACAACCCATATTACCCTGCCCTTACAATAAGTCCCATTTTTTTTGTCACAAAACAGCTAGTTCTAAAAAGTATAAAAAGGGCATCGTCGTTATCGTCCTACAACTCGAATGGACCATTATCATTAAATGTCGCACATAAACCCCTGACTGCTGACATTTGCGACCTAACCGCGCGGCACGGCGCGGCGCGGGCGATGGCAGCAGGCAGTTTATCATCTAACGGCGCGCGGCGGTGTGGACTTACCCTAATGACATTCCATGACAACGGTCACTGAGTTTACAGAGGTTGTGTGCTTCTTATTGTGAAAAAAATTGCTTATATTTCTTTAACCCGTATGTATATTCGGGTTAGAGAAATATACATCGACATAGAGAAAATTACATTGGCCACCGAATTTACACATGTTCGCCTGTTCTAATAAGGTACTTTAAATTCGTCACTAGATATTAAGTATAACCATGGCATATGGCAAAATTTTAACAAAACACGATCGAAGTAGAAACAGAAGACGATCGCAGTAGAAACGAAAGATGATCGAAGTAATTTGAGATTTAATTCATTTTATGTCGTTGACCCGGTAACGTAGTATAACGCCCCAGATATTTATAAATATTAAAAAATATTTATTGATCAAAATCTTTGATACCCTTAGGAAACTGTCTGTAAAAAAGACAGTGAAACTTCGGTACGGAATTGCAACCATGCTGTTAATAAAAGTAACGCGACCTGAAAATAATTTTTATTTCAATATGAAGCCACGAAAACACAAGTAAATCTAAAATCTTTGATTCTAAAATAAGTATAAATATCTTCAGTCTCTAGAATTCCTTAGCTTATGCAAATTCAGGGGTTAACACTTGCCCTCAAGACAAGTTCAAGCACTAGGTTCGAGTCTCGACGAGCCCTTTTTTGTTGCAACTCGGTTATATTATTGCAAGAGTTGCAGTCGTCTCGTTATGGCGTAGTGGGCGGTATATTTACACACTTGGTTGGACTCTGTAGGGTCGGGTTACGCTCGGATTGTGGTCTCGAAGTGTAGATTTACTTTGCTTAGACTGTTAGTGTTTCTTATTTTTATGTAGATGTTTAATAATTTAATAATAGTTCATATAAAAGTATTAATCTAAGGTACTAAGTAGTTAAAAAGTGGCAAAAGAAACCTAATTGGACCATACCACTAATCAATTTATCACAAATAAAAACTGCTGTTGTATGTAAGCCCAACTTAAATATTTATTTTATTCTGTGTTTAGTATTTCAAGAACAGCGACAATAGGAATTATACATCATCTGTGAAAATTTCAACTGTATAAGACAGACAGTTAAATCTTAATAAAATGGGTCTAGTTTTTATTATCCTTCGGGCACGGAACCCGTAATCGAAAATAAATAAAATTTGTCCTTTTACATCTTAATCTTTTGTTGTTATACTAGCTTGTTAGGTTGTATTGTACCTACCTACCTATGTATTGGATCGCCGAGATAGTCCGCATTGCTGCGTGTGCGCAGATATCGATGACCGGCGCAATTAACGATACGAGAGCAATTATTTCATTACATTCTCCACACCGACCATTTACTTCAACGTTTACAGAGCTTTTCTTATAAGATTTATGTGTAGCATTTGAACATATTTTCGTTAGTATCTAACACTTATTTTATACATCAGTCTTACTGTGATCAAGAAAACCTGTAAGTTCCCTAAAAAGTTGAGTTATTTACAAAAGAAAAACCTAATTACTCGATCAACAAATAGGCCACCTATCTAATTCTACAACTTAAAACTAATGTACAACTATGCATCGTTTTATTTAAAACCCCTTAAAAGCTAAATATATAAATGCACACTACACATTCACAGGTGGCTCCCGTACTTAAAGTACAAAAAAATAAATGAATGAAGCCATTCCAAACCATTCGGATTCGGATGCTGATTGTTATGTCAGTTTTTTGTAGAACGGCAGCGCGTACGTTCCTACTTATCTTTTCGATTACCTTGTTGTAAACCATTTAATTTGAAGGCAGGTTTTTTGTAGTCGTACGTAGTTTAACAGTAAAATTATGATGATAGTGGCAGGTTAAATGGACTCACAATTGTGGTGAGCAATGATGGATAATTGCGGAGATGTTGCTTGCGTCCTATTTAGTTGCGAGTACTGATTCTTATTAGAACGGGCCCCGTACGGGCCGAGGCGGGGACGGGCTTTTGAAGACAGCTTTTGTTTTGCATATCGTCCGTATCGCATTCGTGCTGTCTTCAATTGACTCTTCATACAGTAGCTCGTCTCCGCCCCGAGATATGGCTCAGTCTAATAAGAATCATCCTTTATGGGTCTGAGCCCGAATAAAACTGATATTTTCATATTGTTTGTTCGTGTCTAGTGTATCAGAAGACAACAGCGGTCGCTGGGCGCTCCGCAACGTGGAGCGAGGCTACTTCCTGGGCTCCAGCTCCGACAAGCTCACCTGCACCGCCAAGGTCCCTGGGGACGCGGAGCTGTGGCACGTGCATCTCGCTGCCAGGCCTCAGGTAACACGAGGCGGGGGAAGGAGTGCATAGACTTGTGTTTATGGAGAACTGAGAAATATCCTAGACAAAGTAACTTAAAATTTACCAAGGTTTTACCTACAAGTTTGAGGTTGGAGACAGCCCTGTCGAAGCGAATGCACTTGTTTTACGAGACGATAGAGTTATCGTCGAACGTGTCGCCTCGATGACGTACGACTGTTCGTCTGCCTGTCGTGTGATTAATGGACGGGCTCTGATTGTGTGACTCACTCTCTTGGTTTCTTGAGACTTTTGAAGATCGTTAACTTTGTCGGTTGTTAAACTATGGGTCAAGATACACTTTTCTAATAAATAGTTTTAAAACCTATAGGATTTTACTGTGACATCTACATGTATTGTATACAAATAAACAAAATTTTCAAATCGTCTTAAAAGATAAATGGAGTGAGATTTCAGAACGCGCCCTCCAATGAGAAGAAAGCACAAGAATTACTGTAGTACAAGATTTACTTTTTCTTTCGACCAGGTGAACCTCCGGTCGATCGGTCGCAAGCGCTTCGCCCACCTGTCAGAATCCCTGGACGAGATCCACGTGGACGCCAACGTCCCGTGGGGCGAGGACACGCTCTTCACGCTCGAGTTCCGCGCAGACGAAGGGGGGAAGTACGCGCTGCACACCTGTAACAACAAGTACCTCAGTGCTGGAGGGAAGGTGAGCTATGTCGATAGATAGATAACTTTGTTTGTGCAATATAAGACATGAAAACACAACAAAAATACATTTTTCGTAATAAAGTCTATTCGGGAAAAAGTATTTCGTGATAAAGTTTTTTCGTGATACACTAACACAGCCCAAATACATTCATCATATAACCGAAAAAAAAAATAGTTAAATAATATTTATTCAATAAGATTTCGCATGATCTTTTTGAATCGTCAGCAATTTAGTGCGTATTCGGAAAGTAAGTATACTAAATACTTAGTATACTTAATCCGCCTATATTGACCAAACCATTCATAACGAAATACACATTTTGATTTGATTTACATATAAAATTCTTGTGTATAAAATGTAACCAACTATAAGGTTTTCTTGTTGACTACGAAACTCAAAAAGTCGAAAATGATAACCTCATATCCTTTATTATGAAATGATATACTTTAGTATCTTCATAATAGTCTGTGGAAATGATCAATGTTAGTGAATAAAGAAAAGATGACAACACAATGTAATAATGAGACAATTGTTTGTTTTTTAGAATTAGACCCGTATTGTTTTGAAACTTACCACGAACGCTTATGGCAAGACAATTTTAAAAACCGCCCTATCATCACTATATTAAACCTTTTCTGATAAGACTGCTCCGTAATAATAGTTGATGATAGTATGAGCTTGCTCTTGTGAACTCTAGTTAGCGTGATGAGGTGACAAACATACCTACACGCACATATCCCATTATAATGTTAATAGAAATATACCTAGTTAAACAAAAAACATTGTAAACAAAATGTATTGTATTACAAAACTGTGGTATACTCAATATAACCTATCGTTTTATACAACTATATTGTATCTATTCACGCGCCATCGCCCTTGTTTTCTTCGATCTGTGCAAGTTGTGGCAAAAACTTAGTGAACTACAATCATGGTATCACATTCTATGGAAGCAGTTAGATCTATGCTTTTATGGGAAGATATTTGCATTGCAGTCTACGGTGAACTGACTATTGCAGAATATTTGCAAATTGTTCTGTAGGTCTTTGTTAATAAATTTATGTTTTCATGCCTCAAAAGGTAGAAACGAAACCCTTGTAAGATCACTTTTTTTTTTCAAATTAAGGTTTGATTAGAACATTTAGTAGCTACAATTGTAATATTCTAGGATCTATCCACGAACCTATTCAAATTGCCCAAGCCTTCTTTTAACTTAGCTAATTATAGCTCAATGGTAAATATTGATAAAAAAACCTATGTATTATATCCGTTGTCTAGTACCCATAGTACATGCCATGTGCTTAGTTTGGGCCTAGATTCTAAGAATGTTTTTTTAAGTTTTTAAATTAGTAATAAAAGGAAAAAAAAAGATAGCTCTAAACTCATTTTTCGGTTAAAATCGTTGCTTTTATTATATTAAGCATTTTATATAAGCCTTACTATTTAAAATATTTACAGACTTTTTCCTCCAAGGGTAGATTACCATGAGAGAGAAATAAGAAAAAAAATGAGTTTATTTAATTTAACAAAATATAATAATTCAGGACGCACAGTGCAATCTAGCCCCAGACTAAGCAAAGGCTTGTAATATGTGTACTCGACAACGAATATACGACATACTACTTTTAGCTTAAATCGAACATCGCGAAAACAAAAAGAAAAATCAATTCTAATTTCAAAATGTTGTCTGTAATGTACCCAGCTGCAAGACACTTGCACGTCAGTGTGTCTATTCAGCGCGGAGTACCACGCGGGTGCGCTGGCGCTGCGCGACGCGAGCGGCGCGTACCTCGCGCCCATCGGCTCCAAGGCGGTGCTCAAGACGCGCTCCACCGCCGTCACGAGGGACGAACTCTTCTCCTTGGAAGACAGCCTGCCTCAAGCCGCCTTCGTCGCCGCTCTCAACGAGAAGTACGTCTCCGTCAAACAAGGTACGTACCTCGCGTCCATCGCCTCAACACGCTCCACCGCCGTCACGAGGGACGAACTGTTCTTGCACGAGGATCGTCTGCCTCGAGCTGCCTTCGTGGCCGCTTTGAGCGACACGGTACGTCACGTAGTAGTACGTAGACTACTTAAATGAACAGGACAAGAAATCTCATTACCGCGATGCAGGTCTAATGATTTTCTTTTGGTTGCTAACCAGTTGGAGGGATTGGTTAATTGGTCCGTTTATTTGGTCGAAATGGAAGGGCAATCAAATATCTACTGCCCCTTTTTTAAGAAACCACAGAATACGTTGCGTTTGTATGTGATTATTTCGTTGTTAGGTTTCCATTTGATAACTGATATTTAGACAAAGCTGTATCAAACTGCTCTTGTCTGAGAAGTTAAGCTGTCGTGGTTACAGATCGTTAAACTAAGTAATAAACAACAATACAGTATATCTGCAACAATACAAACATCCTTGTAGTAGATACATATACACCTACGGACCGATTTGAGTTGCAATATTTCTCCGCCGCGCCCGCCGCCGTCGGATCATTTGATTGTTGTTGTACCGAGAACTCCGCTCCATTGTTTATTTGTTAGTTAGCCCACTTACTTAGATATCATACTTCGTCATTACATTACCGGAGTAGGTAGGTAGGTAGGTATACGGTTATGTTGGATATCACTGCACGGAAACACGGAACATTTATTTCTAGGATTGAAATCCTATCGAAAATTATTTCCATACAAGTTTTTTTTGTATTATTCACAAGAACGTCGGTATTTGCCGGTATTTTGAGTGCTGATAACAACACGTGTGTGTAACTAGATTTGGAAATTTTGTTTTTTAACTCATTTCGAGTAATCAAATTATGTAAGATTTTTTGTGGATCTTTTATTTAGGTAGATAATGATCATCATAACGTTTTAATTTTTAACCTTTGAAATAAAACAACATTATTTCTTTGATTTTAGTAGGTAGGTACATACTTGTACTTATATCGACCAGATACTATAAAAATAATCGTCAATTTAACGACTTCAAAAACAGAGAAGATTAAAAATAATCACTCGGTTAAGTTCACTACAGAACGATGTCGGTAATTGTCTATACTTTCCATCGACAATAAGCAATCATAGCACAGAAATGTTGTCTGTGAGTTGTGATTACAATACTATTACAATGTCATTATTTCCGTTTGTTTCTTCCGAACACTTTCACCTGTCTGTCCGTCCGTCTGTCATGGTTTGATTGCTATCGATTCTAGGGTCTTATTCATAGAAGTAAAACTTAGCTTTTCAAGTTTATATACTTATAGCAAACTTATTTTTTGTGATTCTCATATCCAAAGCAAACGCGTCAAAGCGCAAAGCGTCTCGGCAAATGTAGTGTAGGACATCCTCAGGCACGTTGGAGCGACGATTTGCGTAAGACAGCTGGCACAAACTGGATGCGAGAAGCCGAAAATAGATCCAGGTGACGTGCAATTGGAGAGGCCTATGTGCAGCAGTGGACTGCAACGGGCTGATGATGATGATGATGATGATATCCAAAGGGTAAAAACTGGACCCTTTTACTAAGTCTTCACTGTCCATCTATTCCTCAAGCTGTATCTAAATAAAACAAAAAAGCTATATAAAGCTGTATATAAATAAATAATAAATAAATAAATCTATTTATGATAAACCGTAATAGTTAGACAGTTGAAATTTTTACCAGTTATGTATACATATATATTGCCGCTATAACAACAAATTAAGTACTCCTAAAACAGACAACAGATGTAATTTTCTTGTGACAATAGTACGAACCCCTTCGAGAGACCGACATTCTAGTTTTTAGGTCAGTATTAGTATATAAAATTCTTCTAACAAGCAAAATAGTTCAAAGTTGTTGAACTAAAGTACCAGGCGAGTATAAATTGCAAAGAGCCTGCTTGACCCGTCCTGAACTCTGCCGCGCTGAGCCTTGCGATACCATCGTCTGAAAGATCCTAGCCTGGTCTAGTTTAGAAGTGTAGGAATAGCAAAGAAATCCGTTTTAATTTGGAAAAATACTTTTTTATCGGAAGACTAAGCGCATCCTAATAATATAACGTAAACACTCTCGCAACTATCAGCGGTTTAGTCTGTGCGTTGATCAAGCAGTCAAGGTAAAGCATTTTGTAGATATAATAGATATAGTGGGTCGCCATTTTGTTTTTATTTTTATGTCACCTATCTAAGAACCATCGGAAAAATGAGACGAATCTAACGATACCTTAAATAGAGAAATCCATCGAGTGGTTTGAATGATACGAGCTGAGGAAGAATATTATAAATACACAAGATTGGTTCCAAAAATATAACCGTTTCCTTGCAGCCCGGTAATTATCCGGGCATCGGAACATGTTAATGTCCTAACCTAACTATAAGTATATACCTAAATGATGTCTAGTAACTTACTATCTAAAATGCAGAGTCACGTCCGACGGTTAGGTTCAGTTTATATTTACGAGCGGAGCGGTAGCGAGTAGGACTTCCAAATGGGTTGAGGGTGAAGTCGTCCCCCTCGAAAAAAGGAACAGGGACCACTTGTACCCTTTCGAATTTGAAAGTAGTCAATTGGGCCGAAAGGTAGTTTAAACGTTGGGACGAGTTGACTACATATTAATATTCTCTAGGGGTGAAGTGGTCCCACTAAGATACTCAAGTTAAAAAATAGCTTTCATCTACGTCTACGTTGTACCACAGTAGAGATAATTAGTAGTATGCAAGCTTACCTTAATTTAAAACATTAAGTGTAATTTTTATTACACAGTTAAAATAATACAATTAAACAACATACAAAAAAAAAGAAAAAAACTTACCCGTAAGCTTACCAGTTTTCTGAAAACGGGCTTTTGGTAAGGCATGTGTCAAATTTCCTACATAGGAGACCTTTCTTAGAGATAAGGAAGCGGGCTCGGAATAGAAAAACAAGAATAGAATAGAAAATCTTTTATTAGCTTAAAACACACGACACATTAGAAAACAAGAAGAAAACAATAAGAAAAGTACGAAGTATGAAAGCTTCGCAACTCGGGAAACTGTGGTTGTAGACGTTGTAGTACTCTTAGCGCTCCCGCTCGTCAATGGAACCTCCCCCGTACGTCACCGGCGCGGGCTGCGCGGCGCGGGCGGCGGTCTATCCTCCCACGACTCGAGGGTTCACCAACGACTTGACGATCACGACTGTTTTCCAAGAATTCGTTCAACTCTTTGTCAATACGATAAATTGTGGTTTCATAGACAAAGTTGGTTTTGTTTCGGTTTTTCTATGTTCTTTGTTAAGTTTATCTTTATGAAGTTTTGGCTAAGTCGTGACCAAGGAGGCACGTATTTCTATAATTAAAACGTGGACACTGCCTTAGCATTGTTAGGGTTTTCTCGAAAACGGTTTAACAATTTTTGGTTAAAAAAAAGTATATCTTAATCTGATGACACATCTTAGTTATCTAATCGAAATCTCCGTTAATTCATCACTTTCAGTTTAGTTAAATTATAGTACGAGAAAAGATCGCCCCAAACCACACCACCTAAACCACCAAACACTATTTTGTGGATTAGACGGACAAATATGTTTATGGCTTAAAACCTGTCCATTCCATGGGATGAAACAGTCGAGTAAGTTTGTAAGGAGAACGAGTAGGTATCCTTACTAATAATAAAATAAGTACCTAAGTAAAGCAATACGTGAGTGTCACGTCACGTGCCATGCAAGATCTAATGCATCGCAAAAAGCGCTCCATACATCTCGACTTGCTTTCTACCGTTTCTCGTGAACGGATGGTTGGCTAGGCGCTCGACGCTCGGCGCCTGCGCACCGCAATTATAACGCGCCAAGCTGCCAGGATTTTTTGTTGGCAATTAATTAAAAAGTCATCTTATGAGTACACTTAGCTTACACTACAAACTGATTTTTCACTCCAAAAATTTCAGTCTTTGTTGTCATTCTTCATATAAGTTACGACGCGTGTACTTGTATTTCGTTTATTGTTTACGTCTAGAAATAATAAGAGTTCCTAGATATAAGTAGGATTGGTTGAAATATTTGTAATGGTCGAGTTTTATTCACAATAGAAATACCCGGTTTGATCTGCGGTAAGATTAGATTAAATTAGTTAGATAAACACTTTGTCGTAAAAAAATTACAAAATTCATAACATAAACAAAAACATACAGCTGAATTACAAAAAACAACCCTTTCCTTGCAACCGGGTAAAAAAGGTGAAATGGGCAACTCTATCGCTGGAAGCAATCTTTTTCAGGCAACATTCAAGAGCTAAAACACCATCAAATGTCGCTTTTTATTGGCTTAGCTCATCAAAAGTTAAGAAATATGCTCTTCAAATATACTATTGATTATAAACGTACCTCTGAAACTTCTGATTAATCTTACTAAAGTTCGAGTTCTAACTAAAAATTCTGGGTTTTTGAGTTGGGAAAAGTTGGGCAAGAAGGTACCTACTTGCCGGTTGTTTTGTGTTTGCTTGCACAAACACTGCAGCTTGCAGCTGAGTAAACATAGACGGCAACACATTATTTAAGTTGTTAGCTAGAAATAGGTACCAACTTCATTTATTTATTTTATTAGTCATCTTAAATCAAGAATAATTTAAGCTAATAAAAATCTAAAATTTGTAGTACCTATAAATTGGAAAAGAGCAATTATTTCTGTAAAGAAATCGAGGATCGGTTTCGCTAACACGAGCCAATAGTAAGAATAATGCGTTCCTCAAATCAACCCTGTCGTCTAAGCTTACTCACTTGGTTAGGGCGCTCCGCTCGAAAAGTGGAGGTCGTTGGTTCAAGTCCCGGAGGGAGCATTGAATTTTGTACTAACAAATAAACATTTTTTTTCCAAATACTTTGAACATTTTAATATTATGCAAATCATCTGCAGTTTTTGTGAGTTCCGTTTACATTACAAATGAAAGTTTCTTGTTTATAATTTATGTGCATTTATTAAACTTAAAGTCACTCTTTAACACTTATTGCTGTCAGTGTACCCACTGCACAGACTGCTTTAGTCCACTTTTTATAAGAAATCTAAACCCAAATAAAAATGATCAAGATGAACAGAAATACGTCATGCAAATTCGGACCGGTAATAGTGTCAATCTTATTAAAACGAATTTCTTAATTTCTTCTATGGTTTTCGCGATTTTGCATAATAAAACACTTTATTTACCGGGTTGAATAAATCGCGATTAAACCCGGTGAATAAAGTGTTTTATTAATTAATTTCTTATTAATTGTAACATGATATAGGTCTATAAATATTATTAACTTTATTTCCAAAATTACACAAAAAATACTTCAAATTATCATTAAAATGTTAAGTTAATTCAAATATTGTGGGAAAGGTGAACAAAGATCATCGAATCGCAGTATAATCACACTAATATTAAATGCGAGAGTTTAGTTGTTTATTTGGATTCAATGGATACTTCTTAGCGAAGCGATTGCGAAGAAACTTTGTATGTAGATAGAAAAGAAATCAATATAACGAAATAGGTTACTTTTTATTTCGATCGATTCGACGGGATCGTAACTTAGTAGATAAAAACGCAAGGTGCAGCTGGTTAGTAATATTTTTTAGAAATTTATATTCCATAAACTTACGAAATTATGACAACCCTGTGGTGCATTCCAAGTTATTAGCGGTATATAGAGTTGCGTCCGCGCAACTAATCTGTTTGAACCCTGCAATGTGATTTAACACGCCATTTGAACGTTGCTGCATTTGTTGTACCTACTTGTATTATGCTTGTCTGCAAATTTGCCATTAGTCATCTCTCGAACTCCGTTGAACTGCACCGTTAGCAACTAACTGTACAGTCAATGAACGGACTTAGAGTCTACCTACTTACTTCTATTCAGTTTTATTACAATTATTCGCTGAATTTATTATCTTTACCTAATTAAGTTTTGAATTAACTTGGAAAAATATTGCATTAATTTGCAGTTATTCACGTCTCATAAAAAATCTAGATTTTCTAATTTAGTAGCGCATATCTCTTTTTACAAATACAAAATGATATAAGCTTTTATTTGCAAGTCTTGATTTCTGTCACAGCATAAAATAAGAATATAATTGCTGGACGTTGCACACAGCGTTATCTAGCCCCAAGACTTTGTTTTTCTGTATTAGAGTTAGTTATCAGGCCGCGGCCGCCCTAAAACCTGTAACTTGACTAAACCGTTCAGCTTCAAAATGTCCAAATCCCAAAATGTCCAGCGGGTGCAACTTGTCCAAATCCCAGAATGTCCAAATCCCAAATTGTCCAAATGTCGACTGCTACTATCAGATATAACAACCGGGACCAACTGCTTACGCAAGAGAGATAAATGTTTACGTAATTTTTCGTGCAAAGCTACTAGGGTTTGGTTAGACTTTCCGACTAACAGAGGATAGTCAATCCAATTTCATATCTCGATATTTTTGTATTGCAAAGTTTCCAGATGTTGACCAAGTCCTTTCCATCGTTCCAGGTGTAGACGTGACCGCGAATCAGGATGAGATCTCTTCCCACGAGACGTTCCAGCTGGAATTCGACTGGGCCACGAAGCGCTGGTACATCCGCACCATGCAGGACCGATACTGGACGCTCGAGACCGGGGGCGGCATCCAGGCCAGTGGGGACAACAAGTTAGTATACCTACACCTGCTTATTGTATCCAGCGAGAGTGAGACAGGGGCACGAAGGGCTTGTACATCTGCACCACGCTGATACTGGGCGCTCGAGACCGGGGGCGTGGGGAATGCACCCTCATCCTGTACAATTTAGGCATGAAATGGTAGAATCTCAGGACCGGACCGCATTCCACGGTGGTGTGACGTATTACCAGAATTTCGCGAAACCCTTTGACTTATTCTGAATTTCCCATTAGTCGAGACTGGTGTTCAGTCGTGTCTAAAATCAGATCTGTCTTGACATCTGTCTGTCTTGTCCACTCGATAAACTTCAGTAAAATTTCGTATAGGTACTTAACCGATTTTACATCTATTTCCTTTGGTAAAATTTCTAGATATAAATTATTACAGTTGCAAAATCCACCGGAACCTTTCTGCGTTTCAGAAAGAGCCGTTCAGTGTATATTATATCTAAACCTAACGACATAGCTCAGCGATACAGACGGTACTTCGAAAGGGTTGGCTAATGTAATTGGGCGGGAATTGGGTTTGGCAGCCTTCCAAATGCCAACTTACCTCTACATCTTGTCCGTTTAGGTATATCTACCACCCCTAGCTACATGTGACTAGAACTAGCTAGATGTGATGTCTCTGTCTATCTATTTTGTTTTAAATTTTCAAATAAACGAAAACCGGACACAAATAGATTACCAGTGACAGAACCCACAAACGGGGCCCGCTGTTCCCAGTAGGACACTCCGAGGAGCTTCGTCGAAGAAGTAAGTCCTCAATGTTAGATTGGTTTTCTATAAAGCAGAGTAGCCTCCTGCCAAAGTGCACACTACCTGCCCCCCTACCGAGTAACTCCCGTCGAGTTCATCTCGAAGTCGATTTGGGAATACGATGCTTTCAATAACGAGGTTGAAAAACCGCGCAAGGAGCGAGCAGAAATTGTTCTATGGCTTTAACGTCGACAATTTCTGCTCACTCCTTGCGCGGTAGTTTTTTCAACTCCGTCAACGACGTCGACTTGGGAGGTACGCGGTAGGGGCTGATTATAGAGACAAGAACCGGAGCAATAAAGCCGCTCACAATGGCATGGTGGTGGTGCTACGAGGTGCTACAGCTCAGCTAACAGTCTTGTAATAGTGTGTATCTGGTCCCCAGGTCATCTAACGCGCTGTTCGAGCTGGAATGGCAAGGCTCGGGCTCGGTGGCGTTCCGCGCCAACAACGGCAAGTACCTCAACACGAAGCGCTCCGGACATCTGTACGCCAACGCCGACGCCGTCGACGACAACTGCAAATACTACTTCTATCTTATTAACAGGTACACAACTAACTACTTTAGCAAATCTTTGAGAAAATGCTTTTTAAAATTCTGTACCGGAAAGGATTTGCATTTGCGTATTCACATTTTTTACGTACAATTTTACAAAAACAATAACAATACGCGAATAAAACGCAGAAAAAAATCTACTTAAAGTTGTTGTTGTTTTTCTTTTATTGTGATTATTTAATTTGTGGTGTGTTGCAATGAATAATTAAAGAATTTTTGATTGATCAATCAATCAATCAATCAAAAAATCTTAATTTTACTTGTTACTAATATTATAAACGTGAAAGTTTGTATGTATGAATGTGACTTTGTTACTCTTTCACGCAAAAACTAATTAACCAATTGCGATGAAACTTGGAATATAGATAGCTCGTGGCCATTTTATCCCGATATACCCGTGGACTCGTGACTTGTGCGGGTGAAACCGCGGAGCTAGTATTATATAAAATACAAATACTGTAAGTTTAAAAAGTTTATTGCACCTGCATTTTACAAATCCATTGTTTTGCGTGTTTCTGGTTGCGGTACAGTGCCCTTAGTTGAAAATATGAAGATATTGGAGTGTTTCCTGAATTTCTTCTCGTTTTGCTTGGTTGACCTATGACACAAGTGGAAAGACCTATCACAACGTATTAGTAAAGGTGCCGGTTCAAATCCTATCTTACCATAACTTTCTATAAGTTGCTCCCAGGCGTTTTACGTAGCCACTTTGTCTAGGTGACGACTACGAAGTTCCATAAATATTATGAATGCAGATGTAGTTAGTATACTAAACAGAGGGGTGTTCAGGAACTCTTCAGTGATAACGTATTAAAGTATAATGTATTTAATGCAATTTGGTATGTCCCCCCCCCCCCCCCCAGGCCAATCCTAGTGTTGAAGTGCGAGCAGGGCTTCGTGGGCCCGAAGGGAGTCCGCCTCGAGTGTAACAAGGCCAACTACGAGACCATACAGGTGGTGCGCGGCCCGAGGGGAGCCGTCTACTTCAAAGGTAAACATACATAGCTTTTGTTACATTTTATACATCTCTCATTATATTACAGTGAAACGATTGGGTAGGAAGTCTTTAGGGGAAGTCGATAGGTCTCATCCGTTCAGTACTGGTCGGTCATCGGGCCAGATGGGACCTAACTACCCCACAAACAAAGTGACCAAGAATATCGCTGTCGAAACTCCCCAAAACTATGATGTACGAATTGCTTGAAGTTCTGAACTTACGCTTTAATCTGCCAGTTACTTTGAAAATCTTTGTTAGAGATATCGAAAATTTCTGATTATTTTTTGACGCAATAATTTAAATTATTTTCGTGGTAGATAACTCCCTTTATTTTGGTGTACTTTCAAAATTAAAAATACACAGACACAAATAATCCGGAGCCCGGGTCCACTTTTTGGTCTAAAATGTGCTGAAGATCCAAAAACCATTATATATCAAAGTTTTAGACAACCATAATTTACAAATAGGTCTTCCTGATCTTCCTCTATCGAATTCCGCACTGGGCAAAGGAATAACCGTGCGTGGTACGGTACAAACCACGACATCGATTTGCATCAAGCAGACGGCAGATTTAAACCGGCAGCTCAAGAGACCTCGATTTTAATGACAGCTCAACTCGACGGTGATAGGGACTGGGTAGGGCGTAACTCCCGTCGATTTCGACTCGACAATTTTCGACGTTAAAGCCATAGACAATTTCTGCTCGCTCCTTGCGCGGTAGCTTTTTTTCAATCCCGTATCGACAGCAGCCTATTCCCAAATCGACGTCGAGTCAAACTCGACGGGAGTTATGCGGCGGTCTCACTAACGCGCTCTCTCCTCCCTCAGGGTCTAACGGCAAGTACTGGCACGCGGACAGCGAGTCGGTGACGATGGACGCGGACACGCCGCAAGGGTTCCACCTCGAGCTGCGCGAACCGACGCGGCTCGCGATCCGCGCCGCGACCGACTCCCGCGCGTACCTCGCCGCCGCCAAGAACGGCAACTTCCGCCTCGTCTCGCCGGACCTCGCGCTCGCCACGCACTGGGAGTACTAACTGGCTCCGAGTCTACAGCTGCAGTACACGGCACGGGGTGTGTAGGTGGCTACAGGGGGGGAGCTCTTCCTTCTATATCGTGTACTTATGTCATCTCGAACTTTGTTAAAGGAAAAATACATTCAAAATCCACTCGTTCATTCCGGAGTGCCGAACCGGTGTCCGGAGTCAAATATTTCTAGTAGAAATGCCAACAAATTACGAAATATTACTTATGGCTTGCCAAAATACTGTTAACAGAAGTTCACTGCAGTGCTAGTTAGTAGACTAAACATTAAAGCAAGTTACAGACTTCATTTTAACTGTATAATTTAACCGTTCAGTTTAACTAATCAAATTATCATTAGATACAACAGGTCGGCTGTACAGTTAAAACTGAAGATCTGTTGTCACCTTAACGAATGTGTCGCTATAGATGCAGTCGGCTAAAATCAAGTTCTGAAATATTATACAGTTGAAAAACTAAAACAGTTGATTTTTACACTTTTAATAACTGCCGAGTAAAGTAAAGTTACAAACTACACTTAAGTGCAATAGAATCAGTTTAAGTTTCATTGCCTACAAAACAATCGATTTCATTGCTCGTAAGTTTATTAATCAATCTACAAATTCAACACTATAACGAGTTGAGAGTTTCCACCTGTAGCCAGCTATACTATACACAAGTATCGGTGTAGAGGAGCAAGGGGCGACGGGACGGAAGCGGGGCGCGGCGGGACGGGGCGGTAGCGGGGCGGGGCGGGGCGCGGGCGACCGTCGCAAGCTCCCGGCACGTTCGCACGAACACGCCTCGAAGGTTGAATCACACGACTCGACGGAATGTCGCTCAATGTCACGCATTGAATACAAACATTTCACACAATAGATACATAGATATAATTACAAGTACACTCGGCAATTCAAGTTGATATTCAATGTAAACTGGTTGGTTATTCCCAATTGTCCTCAGTCGCAACGTTTCCACTGGGTACGGATGGGAAAAAATCCCAGCCGTCTTGAGTACTAATGGGAATGAATTTCTAACATATCGTACGATAGGACGGCACGAACTCAAAAATAAATTGCAATTTAAAATCTACAGTGAAGACTGCATTTTCATTTAATTTCAAAGGTGGATATTCACTTAAGTTCCCGAGTGTACAGTTCCGGTCGCCGGCGCCCCGCCCCGCCGCCGCCCGCGTCCCGTCCCGCCTCCGCCCGCGTCCCGCCTGCATTTAGTACGTTAGGAGTTCCACCGCGCGGACAGAGCGCATGTGATCGTGGAGATATCGCTTCGATTATTGTAATCATAGATATATTTTTATGATATCGAGATCTGCTTCGGTTTTAATGATTTTTTTTATATTTTTTGACTGTAACTCTTGTAACGCTTGAATTTATTTATTTTAGTCGTACGGTCCTCGGTCGAGATACAATTCAAATTGTTTGGAAAATTAATTTATTCGGTAGCGTAGTCTAGTCGAGATCGGACCGTAGTGTTATGTCTTATGTTAGTGTAACGGGAACGTTCGCAATATGGCGGCGGTGACCGCGCGGCTCCCGGCCGTGGCCGCGGTCTAACCGCGCGGTCACCCGCCCTTATGTAACTCGTATCTTATCTGAACTTTAAGCTAAGTTATTGTAAGTAACGTCTAGAGTAAGCCGCGATGAACCGCTTCCATGATTATCGAACATTTTTTAACATTTTATAAAACTATTTGGTGCGTGAGTGTGATGTATATAAGCGACATTTTATATGTTTCTATATCGGTGTACGGTCGCGGACACGAGTGCAGGACCGACTTGCTTTAGTTATTCCTAGTCGTACCTACCCCCTGGTCACGGACGGGTTTTTCCCGTTTGTCCCCAGTGAGGTGGCACTTGACTGCTGGCTCCAGACTGTACACCCGATGCGTTGTGGAAGCCTAGTGTTTTGATATCGAACATTTTAAAGGTTATTTTACGCCGATGAGAAAATAATATTTGTACGATAATGTCCTTTGTAAACTATTAATTATAATCATATTGTAATATCGTGCCGTTTTATTTATTTGTAACCTTTACCTTTTTGACTTTCATTATTAGTTTCTAAATTAGAAATCAAGATCAAATGATTAAAAATTTAAAATATTTTTAATCATCTTTCTTGCCACTCAGTTTTTTAATTATATTTTTCCAGTGGTATCCACTGTACCAACTAGAAAAATACTTCTTTATAAATTACTAAAATACTAAGACTAACTTCAGCGACGTTCTAAATAATGGTGTTCGAAATAATACCCAAACAATTATGTTGAAAAACTTATATATTTAATTAAATAGTTACATTAAATCTTTACAGTTCTCCCTAGCTAGTGACATTGGATTAACATCGATGCATTTTATTGGTCAAAAATTAATAGGTATATTAAAAAATAATAAATTTATTTATACATGTCTGATACGTCTGACCAGTTGAAGACGCTAAAATCCCGGTGTTGCCAGCGGCGAGGAAAAAGGCTCTAATAAAATATTATAATACATCTACAGAAATTAGTGGTGACAGTGTATAAATGCAATTCGAACGCAGATATTCCGAAACGTTACCATAAAACAACTGGGAGTAGCAATTGGACCGGCAACGTAGAGGAATTGGCGAATAAAGACGCAGCTGGCAACATCGAGTACATCAAATATAATGAAGGTTTAAATAGAAAAATATAACAAAAATAGTAATACAGATAGTACGCGATTCAAGACGCCAATAAGCGTTGGACTTTGTCACGAAGCTTGCTAAGACAAATATGAAAACGTCAAAGAAACCAATAACCTAGCTCAATTCATACTAAAGCAAAAACGAGGAGAGCAAGCGCCTTTTATCGCAATAAACAATATGTGCTTTAACGTAGTGGACAGAAGATTTAATATCCTATGTTAAGAGGAAAGGACACCTCTCTCTCTAAACGTAGTCGATTGTTTCCTCCCTGGATAAATTCTGTTTATGCTATAAACCCTACAACTGCCATCATTTTCTAATTAAAAGATGGAAACATCAAAACGTAGGGATATGGTAATGGCAGAAATAGGTTCTATGGCATAAACATAATATTGTATTAAAACACAATGTTTACCGGGTTTTACTCGCGTTTGTTTAATAACAGCATTACAAAGTACCGAGCTTTCGTTAACTTTACAGTTTGCTTTTCAAAGTTGGCTAAGATGTAATTCGTCTATTTTATTATTCTAAAAAGTAACTGTAAACTACCGCCTCGTAATTATTTGGGTATTAAAAAAACTTGGTAAATATTGTTTTATTATGCAAAATCGCGAAAATCTAAGACAAAATCATAATATTGTAATTAAAATCCCTATCCGGGGAGGAAACAATCAGTCTTCTTTCCCCTTAACTCGTAGATTGATACGGATTCCGCTGTAGTATGAAATGAGAATTAAATACGCAGCTAAAGCCATAGGTTATTGGTTAAAAATACAATTTGCCAATTATTGACATGTAAAGAGCGAGCGCAAACATGGATGGCGATTGGCGATAATAAGTAAGTATATTGAATTACAAAAAGTGAAAGTTATCTAAGGCACATTTACAACTTGACATACCACCTTAATATATCGTATTGTAATCGCTTTGTGGACGATTCGGTGAGAACTTCACGATGTGACGTTATTCGACAGACTTTTGTGGAAACAGAGGGGACCAGCCCTTCAGTTGTTGAGAAATGTTAAAAAATGGCGGCGCGAGTTCACAGGCTTAATCAGAGGTGTAGCTGTGAGGATGGTATAGTCTGCTATTTAGATTGAAAGTTACAAAGACAGCTTTAATTATAGTACATTTTTCCCCTCGTTGCACACCGGTAATACATATTAGTAAGGTTACAGCGGTGGGCCTTGCAAAATCGATATGGCTTTTCCGCCCATAATATGTGGGAGAGAGAGAGCGCGAAATACTCTTGCACCGCTTCCACATTTAACGCCCCTTTGTGTGCAACGAGTGAAAACTCTACTAAACTCTTTATGTTGACGTAGCTCATTGAATCTGAAGATCACAAGTTCAAACCACGCCGCAAAGATACTATAAAAATAGCTAACAAAGTATTTGCCATCATCTCTGTGATTATAATAAGAAAATAAATCATGAAATCCCAATTCTATTAAACTAATATCCCTGTATTACACAGAACCGACTCAACCGGTTTAGAAAAAACATGTTGCAAAAGATAGTCCACAGTATAAACTTTCTCCATTTTAAATATGTACATCCAAACTACTAAGGAAAAGTCACATCGAGAAATTCCATCGTGTATCTTATATGAGAACGCTAACATCGAGTTTAGAATCGAATGAATCGTATAAACTATCGATAATCTAGTATCCGAATACTAATCAATGTGTATCGATACCATCGGGCTGGGACATCACTGTACATGCGATGTACAGACAGGCAGACAATGTTGTATAGCATTGTAGGATTCAAACTTTAATGTGCGTTCAGAAGAATAAACACAAAGACCTCGAAACGAACGGCGTTAATAAAATGCTTAACATAATAAAACCAATGCGAACAAAACCCGACAAATAAGTTTTTTCACTTGTACACCTTCACGAAACTAAATAGATTCGTATGGCCCCCAAATTAAACAATTTACACGCATTTGAACTAGACTCATGAAAATGGAAATTTAGAAACACATATCTTTAACGCGATTCCTGCAAAACTCCCAAGTAAGTAATGAGTAGACTTGAATGACTAAAATGCATTAATACGTATTTCATGTCAGTGCGCCAACCTCATTTTTTTAAATAATCGCACTGGCCAGCTGCAGGTGCCAATTTCTCGCTGTAGTGAGGTGAAAAATTGTATGTTACACTCGTCAGCAAAGGTTTTTTGCATCTCGTGCCTTTGAAACCTTCGCTTCACTCAGGATTCAATATTTGAACCACTCGTCGCGAAAACAGAAGAAATATCTAGAATACTCATAGATGGATTTTCATAATAAAACATGATATTCACATAATTTCGCTGTCATCAAAATGTTGTTTTTGTGTCTCGTAAACATAATGATCCTTGACTTATATAAAAGTCTGAATTTGACACAATGTACTTAAATAAAATGTATCAAACACGAAATGCTAATTTAATATGACGCTAAAGTTCTGTAAAGAAATTACGGAAATGAAAATATTTAGTCGCTATTACAAGTCACGAAATGCAGTGAAACTGATTTATCTGTTTAAGCGGCTACAATAAGTAGTAGCAACTATTATTTATTCTACTTTTAGGTTGTTATAAGGCGCCGTTTTTTTTAATTATTTATCCGCCGAAACATGTAAATTAGTGGCACTGTATCATACGCGATTATATTGACCGAAGTTTGAGTCGTGGTTTAGAATCAAGGTCGAAATTACATGAAGAAATTTTTTAAAGAATTCATATAAAATATTGCTTATTTATTTATTTCAATAGTCTGAACGCACATTTAATCACAATTATATATTACATAAACGTCACAGTTGAATCCAGTCTATAATTATTGTATAAATACCATTATATTACTGTGTCTATTTATAATCTAATACAGATTTATGCGAGCCTTTCGACAGACTAGAGTAGGAATTATTGTTGAATATTTGATTAAAACAATGGCAACTCGAAGTTATGAGTATTTATTTGTTAAATTAGTAGAATTATCAAAAAATAAATAATTTTCTGCATAATAAAGCGTCTTAATTTAAGCTTTTCTAGTTGGGAGTACCACAGGGAGATTTACTTGGTCCTCTTCTATTTGTAGTATCCATAAAAGACTAGGTATCTTTTAGACTTGAAAATTAATACTAATGCGCACACTTACGAACGTTCCAAAGGGAAATATTATTTATAGAATACTTTAGTTTGTATTTGTGACTGACATTCAAAGAATAAAAAGGTTATAAACTAATGTAATTCATGAAACGTTCATTAGTGCGACTGCAATACAAAAAAAAAATTGATTGAAATGATTTTTTAAGGGGATCTAAAGCAGGTTTTGCTTTTTGATACGATCACAATAACTGTGCACCTGTCATAGCTGCACACGCAACGACGTCATTCGAATCTAAATACAGACCCAAGCGGGTCGGATGCACAGTTATAAAATATACTCTGCATCATTACAATAGTAACTACGCACAATAATTCCCACCCTAGCATCATTCACAGAACTTCGTTCAGACGTCACATCCCTAACTATAATTTATATTCTGTTAGTCTACCACCACTTACATACATTATTTGTATTCTCAAACACTATACGATTTTTATTTTCAAACTAATACATACAAATAGTCAAAATAAAGGATGTCCGTTTGAAAAATATACAATTTTAAAGCGATTTCTTGCGACCAAAGGGTTTTACTTCAAACAAAAAGGTGATCTTACACGGGTGCTTAGCGTGATGCTTAAAAATAACAGTGTATCAATCAATCAATCAATCAATCAATCATTTATTTCATAAATATAGGTGTACAGTACAGATGTTAGTGTTAAAAATTATATATATTTTGAACTCTATATTTGGCCTATTTGGCATATGAAATGATATAGTTTTATCTGAAAATAAATGTCAATTATACATTACTTACTGGAAAAAACTATCAGTAGTCATGAATATTAACCAAATACCAAAATAAAATAAATTCAAAAATGTCAATGTAAATAATATAACTACTTTATGTCTTCTACTTTTCGTTTAAAAACTCGTCAAGTAAGGCCCTCTGTTTATAATTTTAAAAAGCGTAAGATTTTATCTTTAATCTAAGTAGGTAGGTAAGTATCTTCACTGACAGTAGAACATAATTTTAGACAAGATTAGTTTATTGAATTATTTTGATATAATTGATTGATGACCGTCTGACCATTACCTCACTGATGTTAGGCAATTGATAATATGGACTAAGATAGATGTAGCACGCCCATCTAGACTAACTAACTGATCAACTAACTTTATTATTACCTAAGGCAGAGATAAAAATGCTACAATTTATTCATAGGTAAAATAATTAATTAAGGTTAACTTAAATTTTATTTTATACAATGAGAAAAAATATTTTATTTAGTAATAATTTTATTTTTCTTTCTACTTATTTAGGAACTATTGATTTACATTATTCAAAGATTTTGATATGAAATTATATTCATGCTTAACGAAGAATAATCACAATCAAAACTGAAAAATTAGTATAATTTCAGACGTATTTCATCGGTCAATTTTAACTCTGCCTTATGTTATAAAAACAAAATAATACATAAAATTGTAGAGATAAAACGAAAATAACTTGGTAAAAATATCAATATATTATACTGTAGTCAAAATCAGAAAGAGTCAACTCTATGTACGGACCACAGTTGGGTGCAAGATGATACTTTAAGGGAATATCAGCAGTGTACCGAAAGAAAATGAAAAATTTACCAATGTAATTAATATTACAAAGAAAATTATACATATTTCTCTTAAAAATTGAAAATGAGCATTGAAACAATGCCAAAAATAAGAAAAAAAAACGCGATTAAAACTGGAAAAATGACTTTAATTCAATTCTAATATCGCGAAATCAGAAGAAAAATGTATATTTCCCTTTGTAATACATTTTTAAAAAAACCTACTACCGTACAGGGTTTCATTAGAAACATTGTATGATTTGCCAGTTCGACAAATTATTCTCTCTCTAAAATTTTAGTGTCGATATATACCTAGTATGCCTGTGTCTGGTGTAGATCCCCGATGGTCGCAAGGTTGCCTTCAGGCGCGGCGCGGGCAGTCGCGGACTAGCCGATACTTATTACCTAGAATAACAACAACATCCCGTTAGATATATTGTATTAAATGGCTATTTCGTGTGAACGGCATTAAACTGCCTATTGGCTGAAACTTGTCAACGGTTATTGCATAGTTTGTGGTGCTGGAACAGCTAACAGGACTACCTCTCATAACTAATCGACCATGCTTATGAAATAGCGTCCTCACTCGACAGACAGCTTTTGGGTATTCCAGACGGGGTCCGCTGTTCCGTAAGGTCACTCTGAAAAGCATCGTCAGAGACCAGTTATAGATAGATCGTGTCCCGAAACCTAGTGTTCGGTTGTATAACAGGACATGCCGCCACAAACTGAATGCTATTTATATATTAGGTTCCCCACTGATGGGTATCTGCAGGCTAACCATGCGGGGCCACTGTACCCAGCAGGATACTCCGAGGGGCTTCTTCGGGGATTGGTTTTTATTTTATTTTAAATCAGATTTTAGTCAATATTGTACAGTTTAATCTATTTTGCATATATTGAACTTAGACCGAACTACATCTATATTTTGAAAGCCTCACTTTAACACCGTTATAGACTGATCTAGTCCTCGATGACAGATTGGTTCTCCATAAGAGAGCTAGGACACAGTGGGCAGGCCATTAATTGCGTCATTGTTTAGACAGCCTTCCACAGTCACACAAAATGTTCAGACGGGTAGATCTCCACTTGGCCATGAGTGCCTTACATCGGCCTACCTGAGTTCTCAGGCGCTTAAACGATTTCCCGGTTGGACACTGAAAGTCGCTCCCGGCTGGAATGGATTCCGAGGGAGTTATAAAAGCCTAGTGGAGGAGGATGTTTGGGCCAAATATGTATTTTCGCATCGGCGGTTGTAAAATCCAGGACCACAAAAAGCTGTAAACTGTCAAATGTGCCACTAAACTGAAGGTATAATATTACCTGTGTTGTCGCTAGGAGAGGAAAGGGTTGGGTGTGTGGCGGGCGGCGGGCACGGGCGCCCACGCGCCGCCGTTGGGGGCCGCCGGCGTGGGCGACGGTGCCCACGCTCCGCCGTTCGAGGGCACCGGGGTGGGCGAGGGCGCCCACGCACCACCGTTCGAGGGTGCGGGGGTGGGCGAGGGCGCCCACGCGCCGCCGTTGGAGGGCGCCGGGGCAGCCCACGGGTCGCTGGGCGGCACTCCGGGGAAACCACCGCCCATCTGTTGCTGCTTCAACTCGTTTATTGTTAGCTTAGCCTGGAAACAACATCACAGATACATTCAGGGATCATTCTCATTAGATCCGAATGGGGACTTGTGTATGTAGACAGCTTTGTTTTACACTGTATTCGTGCCACGTCCATACTGTTTTCATATAAAAGTAGCCCGTACCCTCCTCGGTAAGTTGTAATGAGAATAATTTCTAAGGTTTCCCTATTATTTGTTCTGGACCTACATATGCAGAATTATTCCACCATCTCAATCGGGAATTTTAGAGCTGGATTTCAGTGTTCTTGGGCTCCTATTTTCCAAACTTTGGTCCTCCAGTGGACCCATTGTACGTGATTATGGCCTGAGATCTTATTCCAATCAATCCAGCTCTGACCAGAAGTGCAGGATTCTTTGGATCTTCACATTATTCCCGGAGTGACAGTACAACGGGTCCACTGGAGGACCTAAGTGCGGAAAATGAGAGCTCAAGAAGACTGAAGACTTCTTCCCGGAGTATTGTGTGATAATAATATGTGACCAGGGTCTTAGAGCAGGACCTACCGGTGGAGGTGGTTTGGGCTCCGCGAAGGGGTTGGTGGCCGGCGTGTCCTGTACAGCCGGTGCCAGCAGCCGCTCCAAGTTAACCAGTGAACTGTTTTCGCCGAGGAACGCGGAAGGGGATTTCTTGATGGCGCCTGTTGACGTCGACGTCGACGTCAAAGGGGAACTTGACGGCTTCGAGGTTAGATCGTCACCTGATATCAACGATATATGGTTAAAGACCATCCATATTTCATGTTTATAAAAGATCATCTTTATTGATTAATAGGTGAGCTTCTGACAATTATCTCATCTGATAGCACACCACTTCAGAAAAATGGTAAGTAATGATTTGGTCTTAGATGTGTTACATCTGCTTAACTGGAAGATAGGAAATTACTGTGTCAGCATTCAGCCACTATTCATAAATATAAGTAGTATATCCGTTGTCTAGTCACCGTAACACAAGCTTAGCAGCTTACCACGGGGCTAGATGTCGCTGTGTGTTGGTCACAGGATTTATTTATTTATTTACTATATTTTAGCTGGGCAATGTGCCACAGCGAAGGCAGTGTCATTGTCCTCGATAGAAGTGCCTCCACCATACAGGTTTTAGAGCATAACACCCTCCATAACTAATTCACCATTATTCTGATGTAGCGTCTCCACTTCCCATCCCATAGATGTTCCAGGCGGGGTTTGCTGTTCCGTAAGGTCACTCTGAAGAGCGCCATCCAGGATCAGACAAAGACAAATCTTGAGTGATCCTGAATCCACTCAATCCTGGACAGTGGGGATTGGAGTAGGTGTGTTGGGTCCCACAGACAAGATCGGTATGAAGCTCTAACGAACTTTGACTTTTGACTTTGACGAGTAATGTGTCCCGAGTGAGTTACCTAGCAGATTGAGGTCGAAGGGGTCGGGCTCGGCCCCCTGGTGGTGCCTGCGCTGCGAGAGCGCGTCGAACTCCCCGAGCTCGCCCGACGACGGCGACGACAGCGCCGATACAGGGGACTTGCTCTGTAATACACGTATAGACGTGACTTAGGATCGATTCGATAAACCTGAAATAACGGCATAAATCGAATTTTTTTGACAGAACACAGACCCACGCCGTCGGGACGCGGACGAGTACGAACGTGTCCCCGCGTTCGACTCCGACATCGAGGCGTGCGAGGAACCGGTGGAGTTGTTTAGTGGGTAAACCACTGGCCATTTACCACCCTTAGGCCAGCTGGGAGCCCCACACATCCCAGTGCATAAGGCCGCTTTCGTCCACCATGAAAAAAACAGGTCACCTGCTGGGTGTCGGCGCGGGCGGGCGCCCAGGGGTCTCGCGGCGCGGCCGGCGCCCCGCCCCGCGCCCCGCCCCACGCGTCGCGCGCCGGACTGCTCACGCCGGACCACGTGTCCGCGCTGGTGTCCTGCAACCGTACACATACCGTACCGTACCGTACATTGAGAGACGGCATCGAACACTACTCGCTACTAGCGCTAAGGAGCTTTTTCTAGCGTCAGTGCCGCTACCGGATTATGTAATTCTTTTGCCAATAACCATTCATTTTTCTTACTAATATTATAAACGCTAGTTTGTATGTTTACAAGGTGTAACGGGTAAGCCCTTTTAACCCGAAGGGGGGTCGTTCTAGACGTCTAGGCGAACAACTTTTGTTCTACGACTTTTGGAAATTTGAAATACTTTTCGAAAAATTTAGGTGTAAAGTTTACTTGAAAATCAGCTTTTTCTGAGAGTTCGAGGTCATTGACATTGATAGTTTGATGGTTTACAATCAAAACTTCAATTATCTTTATTTTCAAAAGCAGCTGTTTTTTCAGTGAAACAAAATCTCAAAATTTTCAAAAAAAAAAGTTTTAATTTTCAAAAGTAGAACAAAAGTTGTTCGCCTAGACGTCTAGAACAACCCCCTTTCGGATTAAAAGGACTTACCCGTTACAAATTGTATATTATTATGTGATTTTGTAACTCTTTTACGCAAAAAGTACTGAATGGATTAAATGTTATTTAAGCTCAAGTTGTCATGTTTTTAATAAAGATATTTTGAAATTGAAAAATTGACTGAATGGATTGCGATGAAAATTGGAATATAGGATACCGGGAATAACACATAGGCTTTTTATTCCGGTATTCCCGCGGGAACGGGACTTACGCGGGTGAAACCGGGGCGAAGCTAGTTCGTACATAAATTACACAGAATTAATTAATCTCACTTCCCCTATGAGCGGATGCATTGAACAACTATATAGAACAGACTGAGTGCTGGTAAACATCGATTGCAATTAATGAAACTTTTGTTTTCACGTTTTTTTGTAATAAAGGATGCACAATTTGACAGTTACAGTAGCTAATAAATTTCCATTGCAATAGAAGCTAGCGGCTGTAATTACTTCAATTCAATCAAGATTATTAGCAACAGAATTACATACTCGATTAGCAGATTTATCTTTATAGTACATAGTATTCCACTAAAATATCACTTGCTTATCAGTGTGTGACTCAAACAAACACTTTGTGCAGTAGAATAGTTGTTAAACAGACAAATCTAGCGAGAAATCACACCGTCTTACCATCGCATCGGAAAATATGTCGAATTCCAAAGGAAATGCCTAATGAAAGAAGTTACATGTAAATATATAAATATCCAGCGCAAAGCAGACTTTTTTAACGATTATAATCATTAAAATCAATATTTGTTATCATCATGACAGTAAATCATCCATCATCAATGATCATTGAAATGAAATATTAATTAATCAAATCCAGTAGATCTAAACAGATTTCATCACGTCCGGACAACCTAGGGATAGTACAGACATAATCCTGCATTACATAAAGGTACATACAAAGTTTTAGAAGATTGTCAGATGTTTGCCAGTGACCATCAAATATTTGCCAGCCACTATCAGTTGTTTGCCAGTCTCTTTTAGACCACCCCATCAATAGCTTCTGTTTTTAATGTTTGATTCACTAGCCCAGCTCGACAATTAGAAAAAAAAGGCATAATTCGCCAGATACCCTTTAATTGTTATGTATGTGTGCGTACACGCACACGTTGCCATATCATACATGTCAATAAATCAGTGTGAATCTAAGCCTCGCTCGTTTCACTCGTTCCCCTGTCTCGTATTTATCATTGGCGACGAGTACCCACTTTTTGCAATTAAAATGGCTCATTTTGGGAATCTGAACAATTTCGACCACAATCAGCAAAACTGGAGCACTTATCGTAGTCAATTGAAGCAATATTATATTGCAAATGACATAAACGATACAACGGATACGACAGGCGTGAAGAGGAAAGCGATTTTTTTGAGCGCACTCGCTGAGGGTACTTTTAAGTTAAAGGCCGATATACTTTTGCCGAAAAAATTGGAAGAAGTGCCCTACAAAGATATTTTGTCGTCGTTAGATCGACATTTTACACCCAAACGTGTCGGATTTAGTGAGCGTCATCATTTTTACACGGCGGTGCAACAACCGGATGAAACTCACTCGCAATGGGCGGCGCGACTACGTGGCCTAACGGCTTTCTGCGGGTTCCTGAATATAGAAGAAACACTCCGTGATAGGTTTATTATAGGAATGCGATCAGGGCCCGAAAAAGAGAAGCTTTATTCGCAGGACCTAACCAGCCTTACTCTGAGTCAGATCGTGGAGCAAGCGGAGAACGCGAGCTGCGCACGGTCCGCCGCCGCAGCCGCGGCCGGCGCGAGCGCAAACATCGAGGGTCAGATCTTCAAGATAACGAAGAACAGTAGGAGTGTTGGAGCCAGCAGCAGGCGTGAAAAATGTAGCGTGTGTGGTTATACGAATCACAAGTCGTCGGAGTGCAGATTTACTAACTATAGGTGTAAAAAATGTCACGTAAAAGGACATTTGCGTAAAATGTGCACGAAAGTGAATTACGTAGATGTGGGCGGTGACGAAAGTGAGGGTGACGACGATGTGTTTACAAAATGAGAACCACTCAAAAAATAAAACAAAACAAATTAATATTAATGAACAAGTTTATTATAAAAAATATACAAACAAAAATACTTATCAATGGTGTAAAGGAAAAATTATAAAAAGATTAGGCAGAGTACTGTTCGAAGTCCAGGACAATATTAGCTTAGAATGTATTAAAAGGCACATAAATCAAATAAAAACAAACAAAGAGACAATAAGCACAGACGAAAGACATAACAACAAAAACTTACCTCCACCGTCGCCTCCGCATACGCCACCAACGTTCACGCCGACGCCGCCACAGATCACGCCGACACAGATCACGCCGCCACAGATCACGCCGCCACCGAGCTCGCCGCCGCCGATCATTCCGCCGCCGACGTTATTGCCCGTGACATCAAACGTTCCGCAACAACTAGAAACTACGCCACTCACCTCGGCTTCAACGGAATCCGAGTCTTCAGCGCCCCGAGCACATCGCAGGGTGGAAATATATAAACCGGCCGACTCACAACTAACAGGGGAGGGAGAAGATGAGAGTGCACAGAAAGATGACGAATCGATAGCACCTCACTCAGAGGAGGACGACGAGTTTCAGGAAACCATAGACCACCCTGAGCCGAGTGACCAGCAGGACGCGACTGTAGATGGTTCTACTCCTAGCTCATGGTTACGAGTACCATACCCTTTGCGCAATCGTCCTAAAATAGACTTTAAAAAGTATTTTTAGATAGGGTGTATTATTTGTGTAAATTCTTTAAAATTAGGATTATTGTATAATAGGGGAGGATTGTTATGTATGTGTGCGTACACGCACACGTTGCCATATCATACATGTCAATAAATCAGTGTGAATCTAAGCCTCGCTCGTTTCACTCGTTCCCCGTCTCGTATTTATCACTTAACATGTAACACGGTGTGTAGTTCGTGTTTAGTTATACTGATATTTTATATGTATAAGGTATATATTTTTAAGGATTTATTAGGAGTCTATCTATATTGCATTATTTTGGTACCTCGGTTTCTGCGAGCTTGTGCTGAGTGTAATATGTAATTAGTGTCATAATTAATAAATAAATTAATATTTGTTTTCTTTATTTGACTTTCACCCTTTACCGTTTATCAGTTACTTTCAATTAATTTCATTGAACCGATATTTGAGGTTATGTTTTACTGAAAAAAAACAGCTGCTTTTGGAAGAATAGGCAATTAATGATCAATTAAAGGTCAAGGCCCTCTAACTCTACGAAACAGTTGATTTTCAAGTTCAACCGTTCAGGGGATTTTTAAGTCAAACTTTCCCTGAACGGTTTTCGGAACCAGAATCGAATAACCCTGTAAAAAGTTGTCGCTGACGAAATAATCTAATCTCATAATCAATAAATGCCTAGAAGTAAGGTCAAGTTACCTGTCGATGGTGCGTGTGTGGGGCCCAGGGGTCAGCGCCGGCTGGTTGTGGCGGCGGCGGCTGCGGGAACGTGGGCGACAGGTTCACGTCCAGCAGGTCCAGCAGGTGGCTCTCGGCCTTAGGGGCGGGCTTGTCGGGCTGTCTGTTGTGATCACGACGAACATTTTGTTAGGTGACATGTTATGAAGAATTGGTACCCGCGTAATTCTTCAAGTATCGAAATTATAGATAATGATTTAAAGAAGCTACTATCCAAATTTCATGTCCCTAGGACCAGCAGTTTGGGCTCTGCGTTGAATAGAATAGAATAGCGTTTATTTGCATTAAATATGGTACATACATACAGTGGTGTTACGAAATAGGATACAGTCTCGTCATATTTAGCAATCAAATTGCATACAAATGTTTTGGAAGGTGATTCCTTGTCAACAAAATCAAATTACGTACCAACATTTAAAATTCGTTGAAATATGTTCTGAAATGCAATTAATTATGAAAACAAAATATCATTCAAAAATTAAATTGTCAACTTCCATAATAACATCAAGTACAATGCTACGTTATATAAAAGGCAATTTTTAATGTCATAATAGAGTTGTCAAATAAAATACTAGGTACTATGGTGAAAAATGTTGGTTAGAGAATTATAAATTACAATGTCAATTAAGTCCTTAAAAAATATTATCGTTTGCGTGGATATCTTATAGCAGTAAACATGAAAAATTGAGTTACAGTATAAAAATTGTTTTGTAATAGCCATTCCTTAAGTTCCTTTACAAATTTATTGATTGGGAGGGCCGTCATCTGTTCAGGCAAAGCTTTGATATACAGGGTTACAGAAAAAGTCGTGCTAGATCCGTTGAGGGCGTGGAGTACCCATCATTTCTGACTTATTTCACTATGAAACACCCTACCCTAAACTTAACCCTTTTTGAGATATTCGACTTTTAATTTTTTCATTGAAAATTGCCGATATTTAAGCTACTAAATTTATTTTTGTTTATTTTGTGTGTCTTATTATTATTATTATTGCATTTTGACATGCGTAATAAGATGCTTAAAGACGTCAATCATTAAAATAGTACATTAGTTAATTGAATAGACCGTAGCAGACAAGTGAAAGTTAAGAAATAAAAAAATAAATTAGAAAGTTTATTTTTCTCTAAGGGATATCTAAAAAAAACTATATGGCAATTGTTCGGCAGATGTTTTTTAAAATATCTACGTTTCATCAGCTATCTAACGAGGTATAATAATCAAGTGTTTTATTCAAATACATTATAAAAAAAATTAGTTTCATAGGCGATAGTGGAGAAGAAAATTTATACTTAGCCCTAAAAAATAAAATAAAACAATAGGTAAGCATGAAATGTTATTTATTAAAGCTTTTCACACAACTTTTTCTTGTTTACAGTTCATGTTCAACATGGCCGCCTCTATTTCTGATACATTGTCGCATTCTTCTACGGAGACCAGTCTTCACTACTCCAGTGGTCAATGTGGTCCTCATTTTGTTAGCTGCATCCACAATCCTTTGTCTTAAGTCTTCCACAGACGAAACTGGATTCGGCTCGCTGTATACTAGACTTTTCATGCACCCCCACACATGAAAATCCATGGGGGTAATGTCCGGACTTCTTGCTGGCCATGGCAACGGCCCACCTCGTCCTATCCATTTGTTTGGATAATTTGTGTCCAGCCAGTCTCTGACACTTCTTCTGAAATGGGCAGGGCAGCCATCGTGTTGGAACCACATGTCCCTGATCAGGTTGAGTGGCAGATCATCCAGCAAATCACTCAAGTCTGCTCTCAGGAAATTTTCGTAGCTTTCCCCATTTAAATTATCCGGGAGAAAGTAAGGTCCAATCAAATGATTGGAGATAATGCCCATCCACACATTCACGCTGAATCTACGTTGGGACCCCTTCACTCTTTTCTTATTGGGATTCCTTAGTTCTTTTGGGGCCCAGTAATGGGCGTTGTGATAGTTAGTTATGCCATCTTTATCAAATTTGGACTCATCCGTCCACAAGATATTTCTTAGAAAATCTGGGTCTTCCACATCAGCATTTAGCATAAATCTGCAAAAGTCCATTCTCCTCGCGGGGTCTCCTTCTTCAATAACGTGTACCGGCGTATAATGGTATGGGTATAGGCCAGCAGTGTGCACGGTAAACCACACTCTCCATTGCGAAAGTCCCAGATCACGGGCAACAATATTAGTGGAAGTAGTCGGATCCGCTCGAAAGCGTTGCACTATCTCATTGTCCTGTTCTTCGTCGTCAATTCGTGGTCTTCCCATGTCTGTATTTCGTCTCAAAACAGAGCCAGTTTCACGAAGTCTTCGATAAACTCTGTCAAAAACGGCCACATCCGGCACTCGACGACCGGGGTAGCGAGTTATGTATTCGTTGCGAGCTTGCGCAGACACACAATTGCAGTATCCGTAACAAATAAGCATATCAGCATATTCTTCAGGTGTGTAGGACGTCATCTTCAACACTTCCGTATCGCAGGTACAAATCAGAGTCCGGTTAACAAGCACAGTAGTCACAAATCAGAAGAAACAGTCCAGAATCACAGCCAAGTCGAGAAAAAGAGCAATACAATGTCACATCTACTATGTACGAAGCACAAAAGCAGACTGACTGACAACCAAAACAATACCCCTTGTTGTATTCACAGCCCTAACCGGTCTCTACACATTTTTTCTTTCATTCGCACCTACATAAATCGTCACTTGTCTCGCTCGCACGGTGCGTCTTAACTTGAAGGACAATAGGCGCGGTACCGTTAGAACTACTACTACTACTGGAGCGTCCCTTTTTTCCACGAAATGTAATACAATCCCTAGATTGTTATACGTCGTTAGATAGCTGATGAAACGTAAATATTTTAAAAAACATCTGCCGAACAATTGCCATATAGTTTTTTTTAGATATCCCTTAGAGAAAAATAAACTTTCTAATTTATTTTTTTATTTCTTAACTTTCACTTGTCTGCTACGGTCTATTCAATTAACTAATGTACTATTTTAATGATTGACGTCTTTAAGCATCTTATTACGCATGTCAAAATGCAATAATAATAATAATAAGACACACAAAATAAACAAAAATAAATTTAGTAGCTTAAATATCGGCAATTTTCAATGAAAAAATTAAAAGTCGAATATCTCAAAAAGGGTTAAGTTTAGGGTAGGGTGTTTCATAGTGAAATAAGTCAGAAATGATGGGTACTCCACGCCCTCAACGGATCTAGCACGACTTTTTCTGTAACCCTGTATAGTTCAGTCATTAAGTCCATATTTTAAATATCATATTATGTTGGTTAGGTTTTACCCTCGTAACTTAAAAAACTCTTTGTTATCGTATGCCTACATCATATGTATAAATACGAAACACACTCTACAAATTTCAGCTCTGTACTTTCAGCGGTTTAGATCTTGCATTAATGCATTAGTCAGTCCGTCGAAACATTCTATAAATATGGTGTAGTGAACTATTCAACACTATCTCTCAATACCTGCCAATATTATGCAATGTAATGTTCTCCCACTTCCTACTAATATTATAAATGTGAAAGTGTGTGTGTTTGGATGTTTGTTAATCACGCGATTGCGATGAAACTTATTGGAACATAGGTAGCTCGATACCAGGAATAACACATACTTTTTATCCCAATATTCCCGCGGGAACGGGACTTACGCGGGTGAAACCGCGGGGCACAGCTAGTGGCAAAATAAATGAATTATGAATTTTTATGAATATCTACTACTTCTTCTACTAAGTACATTTAATCTAAAATTTACTTCGTTAATAAAAGAACAACTTCTATAAAATGTATCTTTCTACAAAGTTAATATTAATTCAACAAAAACAATACCACTAACGGTACAATCTGGTGGTAGCATTGGAACCATCCACATAGACAATAATTTTCATAGCCCGGAGATTGCCAGCGGTTATCAGTTGTTTGCCAATGGCTGTCAGATGTTTGGCAATAACTCTCAGATGTCTGCCATTGACTGCCAGATGTTTGCCAATGACAGGCAGATGCTTGCCAGTGATTGTCAGTTACTAAACTGCAGTCATAGGTACGGCCGTGGCTGGTATAAGGTTGCCAGTGCCTTTCAGACGTTTGCCATTCCCCATTAGGTGTTCGACATACTCTGTCAGATGTTTGCCATTCTCCTTCATCTGACTGACACTCGGTTTTATATGTGTTTTGAATTTTCATTTCTACTCCATCGTAGGCACAAGAGGAATTTTCTGTTAGTGGTGGTAGTCGATAGAAATCTTGACGAAAATATTGTTGACGTATGTATTCTCGTGGTCTATGGTTGAAGGGAGAAAGCAGAAGGTAAATATGGAAATGCAGTTACACTTTACCGGGCCTTAATATTATTTATTTTTAAACCTCGATATTTCGATCTTGCGATGCGAAGATCCCCTCGTGATCGAGATCATCGTAACATGATCGCAACGTCTAGGTAAGAAAGTAATAAATAATAATACGCGATTAAGACCCGGTAAAGTGTAACTATGTTAAGAAATCGTGTGAACTTAAAAAGTTTAATACGGGAATGGGTGGAAAAGATAGTAAAGTTATTTTCACTGTGTGAATGAATTGTACCGACGACATTGTACCGGTAGCTTGCGATCGCTAATTGTCGCGTCGTATAGGGGAGGCCTATGTTCAGGAGTGGGCGGATAGAGGCTGAGATAATGATGATGAGTGTATAGGTTTAACGAACTTTTAACGAACGAAACGTATAACCAATCCGTGCCGGTTATGTTTCCGGGCGCGACCCTCGAGTGAGAGCGGTGGGATAGTGGGTGGTGTATACGTACTGGAAGTCGTTCTGCGACTGGCTGAGCGCGAGCTGCAGACGCACGTCGTCGGAGCGTCGCCGCCGCTCGTCGCGCTCGGCCTCCTCCCGCGACATGGCGAGCGCCAGCTGCAGCTGCAGCTCCTCCTCGCCGGCGGTCAGCGGCCGCGCCAGCTCCGTCTCGCACGCGCCCCACGTCTCGGTGCCGCCACCCACGCCGCCCATACCGCCCACACCGCCCATGCCTCCCCCACTCTGCAAAACGAATACACAGTCACAACGTTAATGATCGAAAACACAATATGTCCCACCTAGCGTTTAATGCCATGTATTAAAATAACCAATAACGTGGCTTTGGAAACACGTAGGAGCTCCAAAAAAGGAGATTTTGTCATACACAATATCGGTCACTTATACCAGTTTTGACCGCTTGACCATTTAAGATCGACAGGTCCGGCTTGGAGCGGTGGTTCCAGTGCGCCAGCTCAGGAGGCTCAAGGTTTTAAACTCTGCCAGGAGCCCTGTTGGGAAACGCAGAAGATTGCTCGCGTGCGCCTGCGTCCCCAACGCTAAAGCGCGAGAGGAACCCGTAAGGTTTTAGTGGGTAAGTCCCTGGCTGTCCATCGTCTCAGGCCAGGGGGAGCCCCACATACCCTCGGTGCTCCTCCCGGGGTGATTGGTAGTGCATAAGGCTGCATTTCCTCACGATATAAAGAAAATAGTGAGATCCTCTTTGATCAATAGGATAACCAGTTCAGGTCTTCCATAATATAATACAAGTTGTAAACAAAGTTCAGGGAGATATACGAAGAGGTTACAGGGTGTACGGATTTAGGTGAGTCTACTCACCAGGTCTCCGGGCGGGTAGGAGGGCGAGGTGGGTGTGTCGAGGGCGCCGTCACTGCCGAAGGCGCTAGCGCTCTGCGCGAACCTCTGCTTGGCCTTGAGAGCCCGCGCGCGCTCGTTCTTGAGCCGCTCGTCATCTTTCAGCAGGTTCACCAGCTGCTTCGCCTTCTCGCGGACGTTCAGACCTGTGCATACGTACGGACGTGATGAATACGTGAAACCAATTTTATACTAATATGTTCGTTTTCCGTTTGTGACTGTTTAATTTGATTAGATAAGAATTCTGTAACATCTTATCGGAACTAGATGCTATAACCCACAACCCCGTATGACACATTAAAAGCCTGAATGTGTTTGCACAAGCAGCAATCGTTATTGTCGTGTAGACAGTCAACATCAAGCATGACCTAAACAAGGCAACGTACAGGGGTTACGGGATAACTATAGTACAAATTTTCACTCACAGCACTCCTATCAAAATTATAGCAAGGTTAGAGTAGCATGTTGAATGAATGAATGAATGATTGTTTATTTCGCAACAAACCATATACAATAAAACACATAAATAAACAAAACAAAAACAATAGTTTTTTTTTTTTGTTGCGAAACGGCCACAACTCAGCATGATACCATTTCCATGATACCATGTTGCAATATTGAGAGAAATAATGCACTGCGCGAAATCCTCTCTGCAACGATTCAGTGTATGCAGCGAATGAAGAACCGTACTATAGTGCTCAATAATATGTGTTACCTTGATCTTTCCCCTCTTCCATGTATTGGAAGTCCTTCAAGGTGTGTATCGCGTAGATGTTCTCCTTGCACTGCATGGCCACCTTCTCACTGCCGGTCTTGATGAGGTACTCCATCAGGACCAACGCCTTGTACACGTGGCGCCAGTTCTGTAGCGTATATAATATAGGGTCATTATTACTTCGGAACTCTTCTGGCCACTTGACGATACATTGGCCCTTGAGTCTGATAGTGGTGGATAAGCAGGCACGTTCTGTCATGATAGGTCAGTTCGACGGAGGGTTGTCATTACTTCGTCCAGACCGCTACCGGAGCTAGTAAAGCCGATCACCACTCGCACCTCAGTGAGAAATTTGTGAACACCTCGCTGAGGAGGACAGAGAAACCATCTTCCACATTTCCATTATGGTACCAGAACTTTTAAAGCCACGGTCATTTTCTAGCGTAATTCCGCTGCTCGTGCCCGACTGTAACTTGGGCACGAGGCAGCTCTCTTTTAAGAGAACCAAACACTAATTTCGGGGACACGATCTTTTTTTATGTGCCGTGATAACGAAAGCGGGAAGCTCTATTGTAAGCATGATAGATTAGTTTCAACGCAGGGTTGTCATTACTTCGTTTGGCACTTTGAGGCACCTTCGTGGATTAGTTTTCGACAGTACATGTCCCCAAAAGCAAGGGCCTCGTTCTCGTAAGGCGAGTTACTTCACACCTAAAGTGCCACTACACGAATAACAGCCCGGATAGACATTTGGTTGAAAGGTTAGGACTTTATATCACAAACTGAAATAAGAGTATAGAGTTTGTCATTACTTCGTGTTGAGGAATCCAAGACGAAATGATGAGGTCGTTTGTGTTAGGGGTAAAGGTATCTTGAGGTATGTTACCTTGCCGTGGTCGTTGAGCCGTTTCCATATCATCTGCATGATCTCGGTAAAAGCCATCACATTGTAGGTGAGGTCTGCTATCTCGGCCATGAGAGTGCTGGACGGACCCCATGGGTCGTTCGACGTCGCTTCACGTACCTTGACCTGGAACCACATACGACGATGTTATTAACACGTTAAAAGGTCAAGAAGTCCCGCATTAGGAGCAGCCTTTATGTCATTGCAGATAAATTGCAAGACTGTCGCTTACGGATTTACGGTTACGGTCAGGTCTTACGAAAACCGGCTAGTTACATAAGGAACAAATATCCTGCTATGGCGCCAACTGTGGCATAATATTGGGAAACCCCAATGATGACGTCGGAAGTTCTGACATGTGTATAAATGGCCTCTGCACTGCACGGAATGCTGAAGATCCTGCGAAGTGGAGACGTAAAAAAATATACGCGACGAATTGAGAACCTCCTCCTTTTTTGAAGTCGGTTAAAAATAGGAACGCGGGCCCCTGGCTCCCGAAAGGGATGCATTAAAAAAAAATCGCTTGGATGATGTTTGTGCTTAATCCTTTGTGTACAACATGTTTGGCTAAATTTAAGTGTGATAAGATAGAGGTTTAATGTGTTACTATATCTGTACTAATAAGTAAATAAATAGGCGAGGCACCAACTACTAAGTAAACTGTGCCTACACGAACACTATTTTCGCACACAAACAGCAACGATTATTATCTACCCACTTATTGTTAATATCGCCGATAATAACGTCGGAACATTGAAGTTCTGGAAATCTAAAATGCAGTGCCTCGCGGTTCGCAATTGGTTCAGTGGCTTTTGCAACTAACTTCGCCGTTATAATATTAATATGATTGATCAGATTTTAAAAAAAATAATGAATCATTATCGCAACAAAAGAAATTTGTATTTGGATATCTGATTTGGATTGCAAGGTGCGGGTTTTATTCCAGCCTTAAACGATAATATTTATATGCAGTTATGATTGTGAGTAGCGAGTAGCTTCAGCCTAAACTTATTTTAACAGAAATAACTTGTTATATTCTCAATTAAACCTTTTGAAATGAGCTCGAAAGGTTTCATCGATTGAGTGACCAATGAGTGTAACTGAGTAAAGCCATGCCCTTGACCCCTCGCAGCGAAACCTGACCAATGTCGTCCCACGGACGTCGCGTCGTCCGCGTCGGTCGGTCGGCTCGGACAATACCAGAATTTAGAATTAAGTAAACCACCGCAAATTAGATTTGAAGTTTTTGTACTTACTGTGATTTGTTTTAAGTAACTTAGTGTAACGTTAATACTTAATTGTCATTTAGTTCACTACTAGCAGCGCCCTGAGGTTTCGTTTGCAGTCCCGTTCCCGGGAATTTTGGGATAAAATGCGCACCAGGTATCTGCATACCAAGTTTCTTTGCAATCGGATCTATAGTTTTTGCGTGAAGAAGTAACAAACATCTTGATTAACACATAGGTTTCTTTCATCCCGATATTTCCTGTCCAAGAACTTAAGTGGACGAAATCGCGGGGCGCAGCTAGTTAAAACATAAAATACTGATTAAATAGTCTATTTTTACTTATTAACATAGAACAGTATTTACTTATTAGACATACGAATAGTATTTTATTATTTAAATGCTTATAATTAGGCGAGGTAAGACAGTAAACATCAAACTTAGGATAAGATAACTCAGACACCTTCTAGGTAGAATATAGCCGGAGAAGTATACACGTAACATCTAATGTTAATTTGTAAACAACCAATATTCCTGAATAAATGAATTATTACGTTAGAAATGTATCCTAGGTATTCTATAGTGTTGTATTGTTACCTGAGCATCGCTGTAATTATGAGCTAAGTTTTTAATATTCCTCCTTAGACCCGCCACGTTGACTTGCATATCGTCCCGACCTCGGGGCATCTGAAACATAACGACAAACAAACATACATTCATACACATTTTGTAACGTTACCCTATTTGCAAATCGGTTAGGAGTAGATGACCAAATTCAGATTTTCGAAATCAATATAATCATAATTTGTGGGGTGTCCAAACAGGACAGACATTTTGAAAATAACTCATTATTTTCTCTTTGATTTTCTGAATGTCTGCCCACAACCATGACGAATAGCAATTTCGGATATAGGAATGTGACCATCAACTTTGTTTGATGTTGGTTGTTTACCATGCGGTACATAGCTTAGTATAAGCTAAGAGTTCTAGTGTATTATTTCATTTTGACTTATTAGATAGCTTTGTATTGCTAGAAAGAAAATAAACTGAGGGACAAATTGATGACGAGCTTGATACTCACTACTAGCGAGCTGTAATCGTTGCATGTACTTACCATGGTGTGTATTGAAAGTAAGCTGATTTCCAGGTTTTAATAGTGTTGCTTTTACTATTTTTAGCATTTATCAATGTCCTAAGCCTCGAAATTTTTAAAGATCTCTTCCTCAGGGTAGATTTTGAAACGTGGGGTATTGATAAATGTTAAATTTAAAAAAACCTATGCGATTAAAACTGGAAAATAATAATTTATTATAATTTCAATCTAACTTTGTGAAAACAGAACAACATTCTAGGGTGTGTTTTATCGGTTTTTACCGCGAACCAAAGGGTCACTGATAGATACACACTCCTCGTTACTGTATCACGGATACAGTAACCAGGTTACGGTTACATCTCGCTAGTAAGTACCCGGCTAATTAGGAACATCGAGGATAAGCGTTGTATTGTAACATTTTCTAATAGAGTTAATTAAATTAAAATAATGGATTACAATTTTGTTAGTAGATTTGGTTAATGACTTGTTATAATGCAATGGATACCATTTTAAATACTTAAATATAATTATGTTACGTATAATGTAGTGTTATATTATTAATTATTGTACTTTAAATTTATGCACTTGCATAATTTTTTCTTTGCCCCTGAGGAAGATGTCAGTAAATATCTCTAAACGTATTGACAAAATGCTTATTAGAATAAAAGTAAATAAAAATAAAATGTTAAATTTGAATAAAGTATTGATTGCAAAAGAAAAGCGTTATATTTATACGATTTCAAGCCCACATAGTTGTTTTCAGTACAAAATTCCGAGCCCCGTAAAAAATATATTAAAATATGGTGAATTCACATCCCGTTACAATAACAAATATTCATAATCGACAACTCATTAAATAGAGTAAGATCATTAAATTTCCAAGATATCGGAAAGGAAATATGTAAGTAGGTATGCGGCTCATACCTACTCGTGCTAAGAATCTGATTTGTTTGAGGAAAACCATGAGCGAGCATACCTCCGCTTATAGGCCTTTATATGCACAAGGTTTTATGTAAAGAAGGCTACGTTTGCTATTTATTTGTTAATATCATGATTCTATATCATTCGCTAACTGCGCTTCTAACAGACACTTTTTACTTAAAATTAAGTACTTTTTAAATAAAAAATACTCTACTTAAAAAAGCTCAGATTTTTTTACGTTGATTTTTTTAAATAATTTGTTGTTTCTTTTTTAACTTTAATTTTATTTTTTTAGCTGAACGATATAGCGGCGTCTCATAAGACGGCGGCGTTTTATAAGAGATCATAGTAAGACAGATTGGCCTGTTTCCTCCCTGAATGATAAAGACTTCAGAGAAAATAATTATGTTTGTTGTGCATACATAAGACATAGGTTTTAACATGGTCCTGTCACGGCAGATTAAAGAACGGGTTAGGGGGAAGTCATCCCCCTCGAAACTAGGACCAGGGACCACTTGACCCCTTTCGATTTTCATAGTAGTCAACTGGGCCCAAAGGTAGTTTAGACATTATTGGGACGAGTTGACAACATTTAAAATTGTCTAGGGGTGAAGTGGTCTCACTCACAAACCTGCCATGAACATGGCCCTATGTTTTGGTTTTATTGTTTTTTTATTTAGAATAGAAAATAAAATTTAGAAAAATAAGTAAATGAAAAAAATCAAAACATGTGCATGCAATATGGGTTTTACGGTACATACTTATTTTCTCCTATCTCTTTGGATGGAGAAAAATCGACTAATTTTGTATGGAGTAGGTGTATCCTTTTCCTAAACAGTTTTAAATATTAGTACAGATTTTTATTACTCAATTACAAAGGCGCACAGTTCCGACATAATCGATAAACATTCTCAATCAATTACTTAGTCGTTTAAACTTCCTATTTTTACCACATACCGACAGTTTTCCTCGTCCAATTACTTCACGATTCAATCCACGCACCTTCATTCGAAGGTGACCTTAAACTCTACAATAAACGCCATTGACACGACGACGGTGATGAATACTCAAAGGATTAGTAGTGAGTCGTCATAAACGCAAACTCGTCATACTAGCGCAACTCGTCACAAACGCGACTCGTCATTTTCGCAACTCGTCATAAACGCGACTCGTCATTTTCGTAACTTGTCATTTTCGCAACTGGTCATTTTCGCAATTCGTCACACGAACCTTAAGCATTACATTTCTCTCATTTTACAGCTGTCCTTATATTGAATCACCCTGCATGATAGTCTTTCTATACTAATATTATAGAGAGGTAACGTTGGTAACATGTATGTATGTATGTTGGGGATAATCTCCGAAACCACTCAACCGATCTGGATGACATTTTGCATGGGGGTAGCTGAGTGTCATAAGCTATTTTGTATCCCGAAATTCCCACGGGATCGGGACTTACGCGGGTGAAACCGCGGGGCGCAGCTAGTGCTAAAATAAAAACAAATGTTGTTGGGAAATTATTATATTAATCATAATCATAAATTACATAAATCAACAATCCACTGTGGATTACATTACAGTCACATAAAAATCAACTAGGAATGAGGAAGGGTAACAAATATTATTTTACCAATTGTAAAAAAATAACTTTTTTGATAAAGTTCTCTAATGAAATTTGATGTCTCAGCAGTTTTTTTAAATACAAGTTATAAATTTTATCAAAATAAATATCTTTAGCTTTTCTGTTATTCCTCAAAGTATTTACAAACAATGTATCTCTGATTTGTCTGTCCCAATGTTTCGCTTCTTGTCTTAATTTGTACAAGAACAAAATTAGATTCGGCCTTTTAGGAATCCGAACATTCATCCTATGGTGCCAGCCTTCAAGAGCATTTGTAGTTCTATGTCTTTGTCCTGCGCAGCTTAATATAGATGGGGAGATTTTAGGGTACCACTGATTCTGGTAATATTGAGAGAAACGTTGCCTTTCTTGACAGTCTGGTGCTAAGTAAACGTGCGATGCATGAGGACTTTTACTCGGGCGTGACGTCATTTCACACTCGCCCAGTCCGCTCGCGCATTGTATCGATGTCACAGTACAGTCATGTCATATGTTTCGATAATGGGAGTGTTGTTTGTAAATGACGTCATGTGACTGTTAGCGAGACTCAATAATTTTCGTAAGTGACTGTAAAATTAAAACTAATACTTGGGTTTTTTAAATTTTTGACAACAACAAAAACCAGTGTATTTGTATTTCAATTTCAACCGATTTGGATTTAATATCTATTAGCATTCTAAATTCGTAGGCTGAAATCTATAGAACGTGCTTAGACTTTAACTTATTATAGAAAAAATTATGTCAATCGGTAGATAACTCTCAAAATTGTGACTATTTTTTACAAAATGTGCTCTCCTGTAAAGTTGCTGTTATGTAGATGTACGTATTTACTTTGCTACCATCGATATTCACTTTTTGATTTCTTTGTCATTATCGGTTGTGAACCGATTATGGCCATTAGGAGTTTAGCCAGTGTCAAGTATTTAATTGTAGACGGGCCAGGCACTAGTGGGCCACACACTTGAAGATCGGAGCTACGATACTCAAGTTATCGTCGAACATACTTACAAAGACTTATTTCTGAGCGCTAGACCTATCGTGATGCGCATGACGACATAATTTCCAAAATGTTTGCCGGCTACTGGATGCCTGTGCGTTTTCAAATAAAGTTTATGGAAATAATAATAGGTAGGTACAGGTGCCGGCAAATTAGTTAAAAAATATTTGGCGTGGAGTGGGTAAGTTCGTCCAGTATACTTGCGAGCAACTTAAATCAGTAGGTGTATCACTTAACTACTGATGTTTTTTTCTACTTAAATAGCGAAAAAAAAATCTAACCTTGCACTATTTATTTATACTAGGAGTTCGCCCCGAACTGAGACCTCATGACCCCCTATCCCTACAAAGACACAAGCGCCAGGCCCGTCTACACTGGACCTCACTCGCTTCGCTCGTTCCGTCAATAATAAGTTAATAAAAAAGATTGCTCATGTATTTTTATGGAACCCATCGTACAAGTCAACATGGTATAGTACTGCACTAAAAGAGAGTACTGAAGAAGAAGACAAGTAGACACGGAACATAGCAACTGTAACAGTCGGGACGTCGTAAATTAGATAAAGGTCAGAAAACTTGGATGTATGTGTAAGTCGCAATTAAATAGTCATAATCGTTGTCATAATCCGGGGCCATAAAAAAAAACAATAATACGACTTGATTTATAGTTGTATATTTTAAGAAATCTAAGTAGTTTTATGGATTTTGCGGATACATGTTGTCGATTCAAAATCGTCATTTTTTAAGCTTAACAGTATAGAATTGATTTCAGCTGGCCTAGACAAGTGGCTTTCTATTATCGTTAACGCTAGTAGAATATAATGGTAAATGTATGTGGTTGACATTAGCTATCGAAATATCACGTGGTCTAGCGTAACGAACTTTAAAATTGGTAGCCAAGCGTTTATTCATTTTCTATTCCATCTAACGAAACGTTTGCCGTGCGTTTAGCGCCATGTATAGTGTAGCCAAGTGGCATATTTGACAAACGAAAACGCTCCGTGAACGTTTCTATCGTACGCTTACAAAGCGAACGCCAGCACCTTGTAGAAAACTAAAAAAACAAGGGGATTTTTTAATCAGCTGGGAAAGCTTCGTCGTGTCGAGTTTTTGTTAAATAGATTATTGACGTTTTGTTTGTGAAAATACACACCCTAAGACTTGTGGTTTGCGGATTGTGAAGAAGTGTGGCTTAGATGTAGAAACCATGTTGCTCGCCAGTGTTTGGACCAAATAGCAAAAATGCCGGGTTCGTTGTTTATAGAGCTACTAGCTGCGCCCCGCGGTTTCACTCGCGCAAGTCGCGATCCCGCGTTGTTCTTACAACTACCTACCGCAATGCAATTCCACACTTAAACGGTCGCCCATTGAAGTACTGTTGAAGCCAGGCGCTACTGCGCCTGGCATTATCAGTACTTCCCTTCCTTAGCTGAACATTTGAGAAACTTGTCGCGGTGATAGACCCCACCTTCACATACGATAAATTCGTCGTAAATCCGTTCTGTCCTTTCTTTTGTAATCAATCGTCATTTCAGGACGAGCATGGCCTAAATCAATTAATTATGTTATGTGTTTTTTTATTTTCATAACTCAGGTTATGAAAATTTCCTTCAGCCAAAAGGAGGAAATCAGTAATTCATAATTCACCTACCTTTATAGTCAAACTTCACCTTATGTACACGTGTTCTATCAATCCAACACAGAAAAACACAAAACACAAAACAACAAAACGCACTGAAAAGGTTAGGCACTAGGTTGGTAGTAGGTTTTTAACTATGTACTTATGTGCCCAATTTCAAAGGTAAGTCGATGGGAATCGAGTTGTATGGACTCTACGCGCCTGCTTTCAGTTGTCAAATTGAATTTGACGTTTGCGATAGAAACCATAGACAAAACTGTAGATTTTATCGAATGAATAAAAGAATGAGCGTTCGCCAGGTAATTGTACATTTGGCTACGAATTGAATATCGTTAACGCTAAAGCGTTATCGTTTTTAGAAAATGAAACGCTTGGAAGCGTTTGCCACTTGTCTAGGCCTGCAGGTCAGTTTAAGCTTCGGTAAGTATTCCAAATTTAAACCACATTTGACACTAGAGGGCAAACGAAATTCAGTACAATTTTATTTCCCACTTTGTAACAGAGTAATAATGACTATACTATTGTTATGTTCGCTTTTCTGGCATTAAATGTGACGTTTTTGAGCAAGTGGTACGAAATAGTAGATTGAAGGAAAAAAAACTCTTTTTACGGCGAGAGTGTTTTTTGCGTGTCAAAGTACCTCACACGAGCTAAAAACAGTATTTTCTCCTGAGGTAGACATTCTACTTTTCATCGCCCTCTATGAGAAAATGGGTATCTTTAACTTTTAACCTTATTCCTTGTCTATTCGTAGTCTGTTCCAAGACTACTTTTTGTTTATTGCTAGACAATTTCAAAACTATTCTTAATAATATTCCTAAACTATTCTAAGGTTAGGTACTTCTAGTCCTTGTTTATTCCGAGTCTCCTAGTCTACTCCTTATTCTATTCCTACTAATTCCTTTTCTATTTACATTCTATTTCTAGTGAAACTCTTTGGTGATTGAAACTTTTTAACATACATTGCACAGTCCAACCAAACATTCACATTCCAAATTCAAATCGCCCCGGCCAATCAGTAGCCGGAAAAGTAAAATCCCTGCTAAGAGGGAGGCAAAACCTCCTAGTAAAACCTCAATAGTACTGTTGATTGGGAGAAGAAAACTGCTTATTTTAAGTCAAAAACGCCACAATAGTTACTAGTGCTCTTAAAATGGATCATTTATTACAATTTGTTACAACACAACGAGGCTATCGTAGTCTAATATGTGGAAAATATAAATACAACAAACATAGTGATAATCAAGACGGAAGCTCGAAATGGCGTTGTGTGAATCGAAAACAGTGTAATGCCGTAATAACAATACACGAAACTAGAAACATTATTTTAAGAGAAATGAAGCACACTTGTTTAACCGACGATGAAGAAATAGTCAAAGCAAAAGTTATTTCAGCTCTGAAAAAGGCGGTCTGTAAAGATTTTCAAGCAATTCAAACAATATATGAAGGAACAATAACAAAGATGAGTAATACATATCCTGGACATGACATGCCGACCTTCAAGAACGTCAAAGACACATTATATAGAGCGCGTAAAAGATTTTTAAACACAGATAAATTACGATACAACAACCTCGCATCCGTAAAGATACCAGAAGGACTTGCAAGAGATTTCTTAGTGTGTGACGACGGTGGGGACGAAAATATTTTTGTTTTTGCGACCAAATTAGGTAGAAAAATGATTAAAAGACGGGAAGGATCTTATTACGCAGATGGCACATTTAAAGTAACTCCATCTCCATTTTACCAATTGTATGTTATACATATTGATTTCCAATCGACTGAAGAATCTACTAACATCATTCCGGTAATTTATGCTTTATTACCGAACAAAACGCAGTCCACCTATGAACGCCTATTTCAGATTTTAAAAAGAGACTTAGATATCCGAATCGCAAGTTTTAAAAGTGATTACGAACTTGCACAATTAAATTCAGTAAGAAAAGTTTATCCTGATGCAACCCTTAGTGGTTGCTACCGACATTATAACGCTGCAATTTGGAAACAATCCAAAAAAATTGGTTTGGATAAGACAAGAGAAGGGCGGAACATTACAAGAATTTGTGCCATGATACCCTTGGTGCCAGCCAATCTAATTCCAGAAACATGGCGTTTAATTCTTGATAAAGCACCAGACTGTCAAGAAATGCAACGTTTCTCTCAATATTACCAGAATCAGTGGTACCCTAAAATCTCCCCATCTATATTAAGCTGCGCAGGACAAAGACATAGAACTACAAATGCTCTTGAAGGCTGGCACCATAGGATGAATGTTCGGATTCCTAAAAGGCCGAATCTAATTTTGTTCTTGTACAAATTAAGACAAGAAGCGAAACATTGGGACAGACAAATCAGAGATACATTGTTTGTAAATACTTTGAGGAATAACAGAAAAGCTAAAGATATTTATTTTGATAAAATTTATAACTTGTATTTAAAAAAACTGCTGAGACATCAAATTTCATTAGAGAACTTTATCAAAAAAGTTATTTTTTTACAATTGGTAAAATAATATTTGTTACCCTTCCTCATTCCTAGTTGATTTTTATGTGACTGTAATGTAATCCACAGTGGATTGTTGATTTATGTAATTTATGATTATGATTAATATAATAATTTCCCAACAACATTTGTTTTTATTTTAGCACTAGCTGCGCCCCGCGGTTTCACCCGCGTAAGTCCCGATCCCGTGGGAATTTCGGGATACAAAATAGCTTATGACACTCAGCTACCCCCATGCAAAATGTCATCCAGATCGGTTGAGTGGTTTCGGAGATTATCCCCAACATACATACATACATGTTACCAACGTTACCTCTCTATAATATTAGTATAGAAAGACTATCATGCAGGGTGATTCAATATAAGGACAGCTGTAAAATGAGAGAAATGTAATGCTTAAGGTTCGTGTGACGAATTGCGAAAATGACCAGTTGCGAAAATGACGAGATGCGAAAATGACAAGTTACGAAAATGACGAGTCGCGTTTATGACGAGTTGCGAAAATGACGAGTCGCGTTTGTGACGAGTTGCGCTAGTATGACGAGTTTGCGTTTATGACGACTCACTACTAATCCTACTCAGGATTAGTAGTGAGTCGTCATAAACGCAAACTCGTCATACTAGCGCAACTCGTCACAAACGCGACTCGTCATTTTCGCAACTCGTCATAAACGCGACTCGTCATTTTCGTAACTTGTCATTTTCGCAACTGGTCATTTTCGCAATTCGTCACACGAACCTTAAGCATTACATTTCTCTCATTTTACAGCTGTCCTTATATTGAATCACCCTGCATGATAGTCTTTCTATACTAATATTATAGAGAGGTAACGTTGGTAACATGTATGTATGTATGTTGGGGATAATCTCCGAAACCACTCAACCGATCTGGATGACATTTTGCATGGGGGTAGCTGAGTGTCATAAGCTATTTTGTATCCCGAAATTCCCACGGGATCGGGACTTACGCGGGTGAAACCGCGGGGCGCAGCTAGTGCTAAAATAAAAACAAATGTTGTTGGGAAATTATTATATTAATCATAATCATAAATTACATAAATCAACAATCCACTGTGGATTACATTACAGTCACATAAAAATCAACTAGGAATGAGGAAGGGTAACAAATATTATTTTACCAATTGTAAAAAAATAACTTTTTTGATAAAGTTCTCTAATGAAATTTGATGTCTCAGCAGTTTTTTTAAATACAAGTTATAAATTTTATCAAAATAAATATCTTTAGCTTTTCTGTTATTCCTCAAAGTATTTACAAACAATGTATCTCTGATTTGTCTGTCCCAATGTTTCGCTTCTTGTCTTAATTTGTACAAGAACAAAATTAGATTCGGCCTTTTAGGAATCCGAACATTCATCCTATGGTGCCAGCCTTCAAGAGCATTTGTAGTTCTATGTCTTTGTCCTGCGCAGCTTAATATAGATGGGGAGATTTTAGGGTACCACTGATTCTGGTAATATTGAGAGAAACGTTGCCTTTCTTGACAGTCTGGTGCTAAGTAAACGTGCGATGCATGAGGACTTTTACTCGGGCGTGACGTCATTTCACACTCGCCCAGTCCGCTCGCGCATTGTATCGATGTCACAGTACAGTCATGTCATATGTTTCGATAATGGGAGTGTTGTTTGTAAATGACGTCATGTGACTGTTAGCGAGACTCAATAATTTTCGTAAGTGACTGTAAAATTAAAACTAATACTTGGGTTTTTTAAATTTTTGACAACAACAAAAACCAGTGTATTTGTATTTCAATTTCAACCGATTTGGATTTAATATCTATTAGCATTCTAAATTCGTAGGCTGAAATCTATAGAACGTGCTTAGACTTTAACTTATTATAGAAAAAATTATGTCAATCGGTAGATAACTCTCAAAATTGTGACTATTTTTTACAAAATGTGCTCTCCTGTAAAGTTGCTGTTATGTAGATGTACGTATTTACTTTGCTACCATCGATATTCACTTTTTGATTTCTTTGTCATTATCGGTTGTGAACCGATTATGGCCATTAGGAGTTTAGCCAGTGTCAAGTATTTAATTGTAGACGGGCCAGGCACTAGTGGGCCACACACTTGAAGATCGGAGCTACGATACTCAAGTTATCGTCGAACATACTTACAAAGACTTATTTCTGAGCGCTAGACCTATCGTGATGCGCATGACGACATAATTTCCAAAATGTTTGCCGGCTACTGGATGCCTGTGCGTTTTCAAATAAAGTTTATGGAAATAATAATAGGTAGGTACAGGTGCCGGCAAATTAGTTAAAAAATATTTGGCGTGGAGTGGGTAAGTTCGTCCAGTATACTTGCGAGCAACTTAAATCAGTAGGTGTATCACTTAACTACTGATGTTTTTTTCTACTTAAATAGCGAAAAAAAAATCTAACCTTGCACTATTTATTTATACTAGGAGTTCGCCCCGAACTGAGACCTCATGACCCCCTATCCCTACAAAGACACAAGCGCCAGGCCCGTCTACACTGGACCTCACTCGCTTCGCTCGTTCCGTCAATAATAAGTTAATAAAAAAGATTGCTCATGTATTTTTATGGAACCCATCGTACAAGTCAACATGGTATAGTACTGCACTAAAAGAGAGTACTGAAGAAGAAGACAAGTAGACACGGAACATAGCAACTGTAACAGTCGGGACGTCGTAAATTAGATAAAGGTCAGAAAACTTGGATGTATGTGTAAGTCGCAATTAAATAGTCATAATCGTTGTCATAATCCGGGGCCATAAAAAAAAACAATAATACGACTTGATTTATAGTTGTATATTTTAAGAAATCTAAGTAGTTTTATGGATTTTGCGGATACATGTTGTCGATTCAAAATCGTCATTTTTTAAGCTTAACAGTATAGAATTGATTTCAGCTGGCCTAGACAAGTGGCTTTCTATTATCGTTAACGCTAGTAGAATATAATGGTAAATGTATGTGGTTGACATTAGCTATCGAAATATCACGTGGTCTAGCGTAACGAACTTTAAAATTGGTAGCCAAGCGTTTATTCATTTTCTATTCCATCTAACGAAACGTTTGCCGTGCGTTTAGCGCCATGTATAGTGTAGCCAAGTGGCATATTTGACAAACGAAAACGCTCCGTGAACGTTTCTATCGTACGCTTACAAAGCGAACGCCAGCACCTTGTAGAAAACTAAAAAAACAAGGGGATTTTTTAATCAGCTGGGAAAGCTTCGTCGTGTCGAGTTTTTGTTAAATAGATTATTGACGTTTTGTTTGTGAAAATACACACCCTAAGACTTGTGGTTTGCGGATTGTGAAGAAGTGTGGCTTAGATGTAGAAACCATGTTGCTCGCCAGTGTTTGGACCAAATAGCAAAAATGCCGGGTTCGTTGTTTATAGAGCTACTAGCTGCGCCCCGCGGTTTCACTCGCGCAAGTCGCGATCCCGCGTTGTTCTTACAACTACCTACCGCAATGCAATTCCACACTTAAACGGTCGCCCATTGAAGTACTGTTGAAGCCAGGCGCTACTGCGCCTGGCATTATCAGTACTTCCCTTCCTTAGCTGAACATTTGAGAAACTTGTCGCGGTGATAGACCCCACCTTCACATACGATAAATTCGTCGTAAATCCGTTCTGTCCTTTCTTTTGTAATCAATCGTCATTTCAGGACGAGCATGGCCTAAATCAATTAATTATGTTATGTGTTTTTTTATTTTCATAACTCAGGTTATGAAAATTTCCTTCAGCCAAAAGGAGGAAATCAGTAATTCATAATTCACCTACCTTTATAGTCAAACTTCACCTTATGTACACGTGTTCTATCAATCCAACACAGAAAAACACAAAACACAAAACAACAAAACGCACTGAAAAGGTTAGGCACTAGGTTGGTAGTAGGTTTTTAACTATGTACTTATGTGCCCAATTTCAAAGGTAAGTCGATGGGAATCGAGTTGTATGGACTCTACGCGCCTGCTTTCAGTTGTCAAATTGAATTTGACGTTTGCGATAGAAACCATAGACAAAACTGTAGATTTTATCGAATGAATAAAAGAATGAGCGTTCGCCAGGTAATTGTACATTTGGCTACGAATTGAATATCGTTAACGCTAAAGCGTTATCGTTTTTAGAAAATGAAACGCTTGGAAGCGTTTGCCACTTGTCTAGGCCTGCAGGTCAGTTTAAGCTTCGGTAAGTATTCCAAATTTAAACCACATTTGACACTAGAGGGCAAACGAAATTCAGTACAATTTTATTTCCCACTTTGTAACAGAGTAATAATGACTATACTATTGTTATGTTCGCTTTTCTGGCATTAAATGTGACGTTTTTGAGCAAGTGGTACGAAATAGTAGATTGAAGGAAAAAAAACTCTTTTTACGGCGAGAGTGTTTTTTGCGTGTCAAAGTACCTCACACGAGCTAAAAACAGTATTTTCTCCTGAGGTAGACATTCTACTTTTCATCGCCCTCTATGAGAAAATGGGTATCTTTAACTTTTAACCTTATTCCTTGTCTATTCGTAGTCTGTTCCAAGACTACTTTTTGTTTATTGCTAGACAATTTCAAAACTATTCTTAATAATATTCCTAAACTATTCTAAGGTTAGGTACTTCTAGTCCTTGTTTATTCCGAGTCTCCTAGTCTACTCCTTATTCTATTCCTACTAATTCCTTTTCTATTTACATTCTATTTCTAGTGAAACTCTTTGGTGATTGAAACTTTTTAACATACATTGCACAGTCCAACCAAACATTCACATTCCAAATTCAAATCGCCCCGGCCAATCAGTAGCCGGAAAAGTAAAATCCCTGCTAAGAGGGAGGCAAAACCTCCTAGTAAAACCTCAATAGTACTGTTGATTGGGAGAAGAAAACTGCTTATTTTAAGTCAAAAACGCCACAATAGTTACTAGTGCTCTTAAAATGGATCATTTATTACAATTTGTTACAACACAACGAGGCTATCGTAGTCTAATATGTGGAAAATATAAATACAACAAACATAGTGATAATCAAGACGGAAGCTCGAAATGGCGTTGTGTGAATCGAAAACAGTGTAATGCCGTAATAACAATACACGAAACTAGAAACATTATTTTAAGAGAAATGAAGCACACTTGTTTAACCGACGATGAAGAAATAGTCAAAGCAAAAGTTATTTCAGCTCTGAAAAAGGCGGTCTGTAAAGATTTTCAAGCAATTCAAACAATATATGAAGGAACAATAACAAAGATGAGTAATACATATCCTGGACATGACATGCCGACCTTCAAGAACGTCAAAGACACATTATATAGAGCGCGTAAAAGATTTTTAAACACAGATAAATTACGATACAACAACCTCGCATCCGTAAAGATACCAGAAGGACTTGCAAGAGATTTCTTAGTGTGTGACGACGGTGGGGACGAAAATATTTTTGTTTTTGCGACCAAATTAGGTAGAAAAATGATTAAAAGACGGGAAGGATCTTATTACGCAGATGGCACATTTAAAGTAACTCCATCTCCATTTTACCAATTGTATGTTATACATATTGATTTCCAATCGACTGAAGAATCTACTAACATCATTCCGGTAATTTATGCTTTATTACCGAACAAAACGCAGTCCACCTATGAACGCCTATTTCAGATTTTAAAAAGAGACTTAGATATCCGAATCGCAAGTTTTAAAAGTGATTACGAACTTGCACAATTAAATTCAGTAAGAAAAGTTTATCCTGATGCAACCCTTAGTGGTTGCTACCGACATTATAACGCTGCAATTTGGAAACAATCCAAAAAAATTGGTTTGGATAAGACAAGAGAAGGGCGGAACATTACAAGAATTTGTGCCATGATACCCTTGGTGCCAGCCAATCTAATTCCAGAAACATGGCGTTTAATTCTTGATAAAGCACCAGACTGTCAAGAAATGCAACGTTTCTCTCAATATTACCAGAATCAGTGGTACCCTAAAATCTCCCCATCTATATTAAGCTGCGCAGGACAAAGACATAGAACTACAAATGCTCTTGAAGGCTGGCACCATAGGATGAATGTTCGGATTCCTAAAAGGCCGAATCTAATTTTGTTCTTGTACAAATTAAGACAAGAAGCGAAACATTGGGACAGACAAATCAGAGATACATTGTTTGTAAATACTTTGAGGAATAACAGAAAAGCTAAAGATATTTATTTTGATAAAATTTATAACTTGTATTTAAAAAAACTGCTGAGACATCAAATTTCATTAGAGAACTTTATCAAAAAAGTTATTTTTTTACAATTGGTAAAATAATATTTGTTACCCTTCCTCATTCCTAGTTGATTTTTATGTGACTGTAATGTAATCCACAGTGGATTGTTGATTTATGTAATTTATGATTATGATTAATATAATAATTTCCCAACAACATTTGTTTTTATTTTAGCACTAGCTGCGCCCCGCGGTTTCACCCGCGTAAGTCCCGATCCCGTGGGAATTTCGGGATACAAAATAGCTTATGACACTCAGCTACCCCCATGCAAAATGTCATCCAGATCGGTTGAGTGGTTTCGGAGATTATCCCCAACATACATACATACATGTTACCAACGTTACCTCTCTATAATATTAGTATAGAAAGACTATCATGCAGGGTGATTCAATATAAGGACAGCTGTAAAATGAGAGAAATGTAATGCTTAAGGTTCGTGTGACGAATTGCGAAAATGACCAGTTGCGAAAATGACGAGATGCGAAAATGACAAGTTACGAAAATGACGAGTCGCGTTTATGACGAGTTGCGAAAATGACGAGTCGCGTTTGTGACGAGTTGCGCTAGTATGACGAGTTTGCGTTTATGACGACTCACTACTAATCCTACTCAAAGTCATTTTTTACCTTCTTAGTATTTCCGCCAAGTCGAAAGACTTCTCAAGTATAGAAGCAATAGAAAAGACCACCAGAAAACAGGTGCTGGAAGACAGAAATCAATTCATACCTTGCAGAAGCGCACAGAACTACTTACTATCTGGTAATTGTAGATTCGATAGCGGGCGATATAATAATATGCTTCCGATAGAATCTAGTCAAATGTAGGCCCACGAACAAAAAGCACCCACGTCAGAGATGCTTGTGAGGCTATTTCAACCAACGAAATAGAGATTTACCAAAGCCGTAACATTTAAGTAAAAATTTCTGAGTGTGTATTTTTTGTTGGTCCTTCACGCAAAAACCACTGATCCTAGTTTGATGAAACTTTGTATTTAGATGGCAATGGATATACAATTTGTAACGGGTATGCCCTTTCAATCCGAAAGGGGGTTGTTCTAGACGTCTAGGCGAACACCTTTTGTTCTACGACTTTTGAAAATTCAAACTTTTTTGAAAATTTTGAGAATATGTTTCACTGAAAAAAAAAACAGCTGCTTTTGAAAATAAAGGTACCTAATTGAAGTTTTGATTGTAAGCCATCAAACTAAATAAAAGGACAACATAAGGTCAATGACCTCGAACTCTCAGAAACAGCTGATTTGCAAGTAAACTTTACACCTAAATTTTTCGAAAAGTACTTCGAAATTCCAAAAGTCGTAGAACAAAAGTTTTTCGCCTAGACGTCTAGAACAACCCCCTTTCGGATTAAAAGGGCTTACCCGTTACACCTTGTATACATTGTTGTTAATACTGAAATTCTCATAGGATCATAACTTACACTGGTTAAAACGCAAGAGTCTGTTATTTGGATACCAAACGTAACAACTAAAGCTAAACTAATACATAAGGAGACCAAAGTTGTTCTAACGAATTATTTGCAGGCGCTGTCTACTCTGCTACTGGTACCAAATTCTCTATATGTATATAAAGCCTTTGAATATTACTAAAGTTAAATACATCTTCAAAAATTCAATCGCAGCGAGGTTCGAACTTGCGTCTCTGCGTCTGTACCACAGTGCATTTTTCTTGAAAATATTTCTATTAGATATGCCCAGAACATTAAAAAATCGACATCCGAAATAAACCTTTCGACAAGGTTCATATTTACGAAGTAATTACCGAGCAATTAACTTGTAAAACTAAAGATAAGGCTTTGAAGAATTTGAGATATAAAATGAAGGATTTTGAACCGTCAGTTTCGTTTTTCATCGATAGATGATGCTTTTCAAGATGTCTACTGTAACCGACCAGTATTTAACTTTCGTAAACTCAAAGGAAATTAGGTCTCGATTCAGGGACCCTAATACGAAACAACTTCGAAGCCGATCAAACGTCAGTAGGTGGGTATTGTTCGTTCTGGCAAAATAATTACTAGACGTTTAAGACAAAAAAACAACAAACAATGTATTGAGAAACATGGGTCCAGAATGAAGGATAACTACCTACTCACATTTGATCGGCTCCGACGTATCGGAATAGGGTCCCAGGTCCGTATTATTTATTATAGATCACACCCGTCAAGTCAGGACCCCGAGGGAACTTTGAAAAACTGTTCTTATCGAATGCCTATAATATATAAAAACACGCGGTAATATCGAATTCAAAAGTAGCCTATGCCTTCTCCAATGTCGTATCTATCTCTATACCAAAATTCGTCACAATTGGTTTGGGCAACAGCAGAGTTACTTTTGCATTTATAATGGTAGTATAAATATAATGTATAGTCCAAATCGACCTTGAGTCGTGATCTCTGACTGAGTCACCTTTGTAACAAGAGTCCAAGTCTAAATCAACTAAACAAGGAACAAAGACCAAATTCACCAAATGTGTTATTCCTACACACGTATGTGTTTAAAATTGATGTAAAGTTCACTAACATGTGATAAAAATAACACAATACAATTTTATTGTTCATACTGAGGACGATAGTCCGTACCGTGGCCTTTGTTAGTCCCTAGGTTTACAGAGATAGCCAATTTAGGAGATCGAGTCGGATTAGATAAATATATACTTCTTTGTTTATAGGGATCTTTACCTCAGAACCTCATCGTCGCCGCCCATCCGGTGAGATGAGATCAAATGCTAGCCTATCCCAGGTAAAAATGGAACGCTAATGAAATCACTCGCTTGTACGACAGTCTGCCTGTGTCACCACCAATTTTCTTCTAGGAACGGGTGGAACTAGCGATTTGAATTTTTACTAGATACTCTGAGGTCTATAATCCCTATTTAGGTGTATTGAATTCAAGGGTATCTGAGTCATCATGATAAAGATATATGGTTAAAAAATGTTCGCGAAATCTTGTAAATAGCCGAATTGTAGATTTTTCTCCGGATTTGGCAATGCTGATATAAAATTAAACTCATTTTCAGCCAAATTTACCTAATATTTGGTTGAAAAATATAATATAGGGAATGTCTGTAAAGTGCTCTTATTTGCAAAAAATGAATTTAGAAATTATGAACATGTGCAGTATATTTTGCTGCTTCGACACTGCGCTAGTATGAATTAACCTTAAGAATACCTGATTGAAATGTAAATCGTAGAAAGTGAACGGCGAAGTTGCAATTTGAAGTGAGAGTGAGTAAATTAGTATGAGTTTACTACCATCTATAGACAATTATAAATACATACGGTGTATAGTTACTTCTTATCTTATCTTACTAATATTATAAATGGGAAAATTTGTATGTATGTATGTCTGTATGTAACTTTCTTACCCTTCCACGCAAAAACTACTGAACCGATTGTGATGAAACTTGGAATATAGGTAGCTGGAGACCTGGAATAACACATAGGCATACGTTTTATCCCGATATTCCTGAGGGATCGGGACTTACGCGGGGGAAATTGCAAAGTGCTGTTTGTTTTTTTAGTTTTTGCGTGATTGAGTAACAAAGTCACATACATACTGAAACACATACACATACAAACTTCCGCATTTATAATATAAGTAAGATTAGACAGTGTGCATAATCTCTGAAATAGAAAACAATCTAGGATGTTCTTTTGAGGTTAAACGGTAAATAATGAATTAAAAGAAATAAAAAAGTGCCATTAAAAAGTTGTTAGCCACAATGATTAGCAAAAATCGTGATTAGATTAGAAAAAAAAAGTGTATTAAAAAATGTGTAAAATAATAAAACACAATAATAATACACAGCTCAAAACAGTTAAAACTTACTTTTAGTGCATTTACTGTGTGTTAGGCTTTATAAACTTCCGGTTAGGTGTAGTCGCCGCGTCTGCCGACAATCATTCACATGATAAAACACACACTATTATTTCCAGTCATGCACAATAATTATTAATTATACACATTATTATTTTATTATAGATCATTTTTACACTGTTTCTCTAATTTATTTAAAGGTAAATTCCAATCTTTTGCAGTAATTTAGAAGACACTGTATTTAAAATTAAAAATAATTATAAAAATAGTGTTCTTCTCCACTGCGACCTTCAACTTCGATAAACACAATATACAATTGAATATAGAAATAATCATGCAGTAATAATATTTATTATTTAAAGGTGTAACATTTATAAACCAACTATACATAGGTGCATTGTACATGCAAGCCATAACACTACTGAGTTAAGGTTATGTTAGGATACCTAAGTTGTAGCGCACGCAGGACAATTATAATCTAGCATCTAAATATTCCTGTTTTTTACATGGCTACCTTTTCAATTTTCTAGCAAGAAAAGCACAGGGTACATTAGGGTAAAGCATTATAAAATTGTAAAAAACTGTGAAAAATGTACACCCTGAAGCATGATTCTAAAAAAGTGTCTCCGATCTAAATCGACTACATGATTGTTCCGATCCGTAAATCAGTGCAGCCACTAACTCGTATTTCGTTTCTAAAACATGACTTGGGTTATTTTATTACATAGTTGGAAGTCAGAGCGCCTAGTTCACCAATTTCCCTTGAAAGTAAATTACAACAAGTATAACTATTCACAATTTAGCCGACAAACCGTCGTGTCGGCCTTACAATTATGCGGGTTGGTTGTTAGTTGTTTTGTTAGGTAACAGAGGGAGGAAGCCCTGCAAAGGTAAGCAGCTAGCTAGGCGGATACCAGGACCTAGTTGGATAACTAACTATTGACTATTACTCGACACTGAATTACAACACGTTGCGATATTTTGGTTACAACTTTCTTATATTTAAAATTATATTGTGTATTTTAAACTAGCTGCGCCCGCGGTTTCACCCGTTTCCGCAGGAATATTAGGATAATAATTAGCCTATGTCCAAGGTCATATCTATTTCTATACCAAAAATCATAAAATCGGTTCAGCGGTTTAGACGTGCAATTGTAACAGACAGATAGAGTTACTTTCGCATTTATAATATTAGGCACACCTTTACCACGCTCATCATTATCATCATCTCAGCACCGTCCACTGCTGAACCTCCTCCCCATACCCCCCCCCCCATACGTGGCGTCGTATAGGCCTCCCCCATACGACGCCACAAATCGCGACTGCGAGCTACCTCCATCCAACAACTCCCCGTGACCGCTACAATGTCATCGGTCCACCGAGTAGGTGTTCGCCACAACACTGTTTCGCATTACATCGTGGTCACCATTCGAGGACATTTACTCCCCAGCGGTTATCTGTCCGTAGAAAGATAACCGCTTTTACCACACTACTGTCTTAATTAAGGAAAGATTTCTTGGGATTTCTTGGATTATATTTTATTAGAGGCTTTCGTAAGGAGGTCATTAGCTAAGGAATTCTTTGTCTCGCACTTCCGCTTAGCCAAGACCTTTATCAAAATCGTCTCTATATTATGATCTACGATTTTAAACATGGTCCTTTTCACTACAAATATTATGAAAACATGGTAAGTTATTTAATTATTTTATATAACAATATTTATGTTGATTAATCTATCGGAATGTGGCGCAATTGATGAATTACTTGATTAGGATTAATGATATTTCATTACTACTACATGTAAGTATATCAAAGTAATTGATTGAATTATTCGTTACTTTCGGAACTCCATTTCAACTAGTTATGCTAAAGAATAATGTTTACTTCTATGGTTTTCGCGATTTTGCATAATAAAACACTTTATTTATCCGGTTTTATCGCGTTTTTATTCATTATTTGAACCGAGCTTTCGCCAACTTTACAGTTGGCTTTATCAAGGTTGACAACCTTAATGAATATGAATGAATAAAAACGCGATAAGTGTTTTGAATAATGTTTAGTTTTTAGTCCCGTCACCTGACTAGCTTTGTTGCTAATTTTACTAATATTTTAAATGCGAACGTTTGTATGTATGTGACTTTGTTACTCTTTCACGCCAAAACCACTGAACCGATTGTAATGAAACTTCCAATATAGGTAGCTGGAGACCTGGAATAGCACATAGGTTACTGTTTATTCCGATATTCCTGCGAGTATCGGAACTTATGCGGGTAAAACCGGGGGGCGCAGCTAGTATTTCTTAAACTAATAATTTTAAGAGGTGTGTAACTGAAGTAACAACGTTTCAGAAAACAAAATACGCACACAAATATCCTGAAACCGACCCTTTGTATTACTTTTGAGTCTCTACCGGTAGAAATATTATAGACCATGTCCTGCCAGTGACTCGAGTGAGTCGTTTTAAAATTTCAATACAAAACTGAAATTTTTCACGCACAGAAAACTTTGCTTCATTCAAATGTAAACCTTTATCCTAAACATTACAGTTCAAAATGAAAAATATCTGCAACCTACAACCCACGAGAGTAATATTGTTCACGAACTTTGAAAAAATCTAGCCCATTCTAATTTGAACCTAAATATGCCTGAATTTAGAGTTGAAAATAAAACAGATGTCACAGATTTAAATATGACACGGACTAATGCTGACAGATGCTTTTACACTGATGACGTCACTCGCTATTAAGTTAAAAGGTGATAACTAGATAGAGGCCCAGTCAGTAATATACAAGTCAATTTAGTAAATATTTGAGTTTGACATTAAATAGATAGATGTGATTAGAATTATGACGATCATGTCATTAGAAATGCATTACTAAAATGTAGAATTAGGGATGATTCTCATCAGATCGTTGTAATTGTTCGATTGCAATTGCAAACAGTCTAATGACAATACATATATATGCCTATATCTAGAAATAGGTTAGTGTTTCTGTCTTTTTTGAATATTAATTATATTTTATTCTTAGACAATGCCCCGATACATTAGCTAAGTACTAAATTACTCGTTTTATTTCTTTTTGTATTTTATTTTCTTTTGACGTGACCCAATGTACTAGAAAATAATACAATTATTGTAATGTTTATCCTATATCTTACTCTTACTAATATTATAAACGCGAAAGTTTGTATGTATGTATGTGAGGTTGTTACTCTTTCACGCAAAAACTACTGAACCGATTGCGATGAAACTTAGAATAAATGTAGCTGGGGACCTGGATTAACACATAGGCTACTTTTTATCCCGTTATTCCCGCAGGAACTGGACTTACGCGGGTAAAACCGCGGGGCGCAGCTAGTTCTTAATAAATCAGTACCTACGATTTAGAGATGAGCCGACTATGGTTCTTGCCGACTAGTCGACTTGTCGGTTTGAAATTGAATCGGCTAAATCGGCAATGTATTTAATTATAATTTAGAGATATTTATTTTATTTTATTTTTATTTAACTGGAAAACATACAGTTATACATGACAGCTTACAACACTAAAAAGATAACAGAACATTAAATTAATATTAAGCCAAATTTTGGCTTTCATAACTAACTGATTCTAAATGGTTTTTCGGACTACTCACTATCAACTGTACTACTAATTCATTAAGCATTCGTTTTATTGCATAATTATTAGTTAACGACGAGTCGGATAATTTGCAATTGTAGTGATTTTTTGTTGGTGTCGACTAGTCGGCAAAATTTGCAATTGTAGTGATGTTGAAATGAAAATTTGGTAAATTTGATTCGGGATGCTTGGAGGCAAAATCTATTTGCAATGTTTAGCAAATATTGGATCAACTGCTTTAAAATAGATAATATACGTATCTATACTATCTGTGGATTTTCCGTTTCGTTTGTCTAACAATTTCTAATCGAAATCTTCTAATAAACTATGCCTTGTAATGTTATGGTGACGTCGAATGTCAGTCACAAGAGCAAAGCAATGTGTTAATTAACGTACGTACTGACGTTTACTAGCGCGGCGGTCGTAAAAATCGTATGCTACAAGCAAACAAGACATATTTCGTAAGGTAAATATGCATATAACAACACGCAGTGATAAATATTGTACTAAGTTTATTACAAACTCCACGCTGCGGTTTCACCTGCGTAAGCCCCGCGGGAATGTCTGGATAAAAGAAGCCTAAGGGTCAATCCAGATCTCCATTACAATCGGTTCAGTAGTTTTTGCGTAAATGAAACACAAACATCTAAACATCCGCATTAACAATATTAGTATGAAGTGGGACAGTGGGATTGAATAAGGTTTATAAGGCAATATTTACAAAACCATCCAAAAAATACTATTTACAATCAGACCTATTCAGTTCAGTAAACCGACATATAAATCATTGGAACACATGATGAATAATAAGAGCCTATAATAAATGCTTAAAATACTACGTAAAACATTACGCTTTTAAATGTAAATAGAAAAATCGATAAGCTTTAAAGGAGTGGACATAAACGAAAGTTAAACGTATTATATATACTCATTCTTATCGTATCTTTGGTTTAGTTAATAACTAGAGATGCGACGAATGTTCGTTTAGTATTCGGTATTCGGCAACTTTTCGATTTTCGGTTTAGATGTTGACTATGTTCGGTTCAATTGCTTTAACATTGCAAAACCCATATGGTAAATTTATTATCGGACTATTTATACACCGAACAAATATAATAAAACACCAAAATCGAATAGTTCTGCCGAATATTCGGTTCGGCATCAAACATACCGCATAATTTTCGGTATTCGGATATTCAGTGAAATCACTATTCGGCGCATCTCTACTAATAACGAATTAATAAAAATCAGTGTATTTCACTAACCGCCGCACTCAGAGACCAATTAAAGTATTTATTTACATAGAAAATCTGTGCTGGTTTAACTAACCACTAAATGTCTCTGAGTACAGCAGTAAGTCAAAAGCTTTTTACAGATCCCAAAAGCAAAATTAACTGGTATGGTCATATAACTGTATCGGTGAAAATAGTAACCGAAACTAGTCTTTATTACATTTTGAATAAGGTTAAGTATAAAAATTTGCAATGTAAATGAATTGTGGAGATTATTTGTGGAGCGGTAGGTGTGCGGAATCGGCTTGGCAATGCAGAACGTACGTTGAACTCCACATTTCGTGTCCGAAATACAGATAACGCTGTTTTTTTACTAAAAATATAATTTATTCAGCAGATTTTGGCATAAAAAGCAAATGTTTCCGGACCAATTCTAGGTCAGGACTTGTTTCCTTTATCGGTAAACAAGAATGGGCAAATAATAAGAATTATTGATGTTGTTTACAGTAAACAGGGAAGGATGCGATAGCTATCTCAAATGACAATAGAAGTGATGAAGATATCCAAGAAGCTGTATTCAGTAGCACGAATGCATAGGATTATACATATTGTCTATCTATACCTATACTAAAATTATAAATGCGAAAGTAACTCTGTCTGTCACTTTGTTACATTTTCACGTCTAAACCATTAAACCGATTTTAATGAATTTTGGTATAGGGACAGATTGGACCTTAGAAAAGGACATAGGCTTTTGATCCTGATATTCCAGCGGAATCGGAACTTATGCGGGTGAAAACGCGGGCGCCCGCGCCCGGTAGTAATATACTATGATTCAGAATTATTTAAAAGATTAATTTCAAGTACTCCTTGTCTGAAAATTCGAAAATCAAAGAATAATATCAAAGATACATAGGTACATCGTGATAAAAAACACAACCCTCCTTTTGTCATACATAATCAGGTAAATATTAAAGCAGCTGTTAGATGTTAGCTTCAATGAACCTAGTTCAATCACATAACTGCAATCATAATCGTGTTGTGTTCGTCGTTGTGTTGTATGACGTGTAGCGGCGCGGGCGAGGGCATAGAGCACAGGCTGCGCGGGCGCATAGAGGCGGACATTCACCTCGCATTACCGTGATTGTAGGTAGGTGGCTTGGGTATTGTATCCGTTGGTGAATTATGATGATCAACTTATGCGTGTTTTTGGCATTTTATGGCTATATTTAAAAAGTTTTATTTAGCCACTGTATTTATAAAGATTTAATTAGCTAGGACAGGGCTTTGTTTCAGAGAATCTTAAGCTTTTTTGTTCAAAATGCTCACGATGAGATTTGATCCCAAAATCTGAGAATAAACAGTCCACCGCGCTACCACGCCAGGGGACTCAACCTAAGCTACCGCTAAGTTGGAATTGCGGAAAGAACTTTATTTATTTACAAATTTTTATTTATTAATTACAACTGCTGAGGGACATTACATTTTGGAAATGGTGTTCAATGCTAAATAAATAATATTAATAGTTAAACCTACATACGTACATATATAAAATAAACCACAAACTCCTTATCAACTTCTAGATTGTTCTTTGTAAATAACAACTGCGATACTGATAGATAAGAATATACGAAAATACATTAATGATAATCAATTTAATTACAACAAATATTTTAAGAGATTGTCGGTGTGTTTGCTTGTAACTTCTTCACGCAACTACCCTTGGCAGTTGTACTGTATGATAATGTGACCTTACCTATCTATTTCGAAATGGATTCTGAATCGAGTTCTGTAATACTATTAAAATGGACAAGTAAGTTGCCATGCAAAGAATTCATTCAATAAACGTTTTCTACGAGGAAATCGTCTCCACCGATTTGGGTGAAAATTAATCCACACCTAATGTACGATGATAATAGATATACACCTTGATTAGGAGGTAAAATCAATGACGAAATTGAAGGAAAATGTTAATGAATAATCTTCGATACGAAAAAATAATACTAGCATGAATCACTTTAGGAATGTAGGTATCGATACATAACATACAAGGCACCGAGATCTGAAATTGGTGACTCAAAAGGATTCTTAAAAAATATGACGTCGTAACACAAAAATTATGAATATATTTCAGAGAAAAAGTTGAAGAAAAGAATGTTTACTGTCGATATACCTATTATTATGTAGAGATACGTACACCCTAAATGTGTACGAGCGTCGTAAACGTAGTAGCCTTGACCTCAAGGTAAGGATAATCTTCCCACGGACATCTTCCTAACGAATACACAAGTATATTCCTAGTACTTAGTTAAATCTTTCAGGCAACAGCGAATTTATCAAAGAGAATCAGAGATTAAGGAGCTTGTCCAAAGAGCAACAAATAGGATTTGGTACCAACTGGTTTAGATTAAAACGATTTCGTCAGAAAATTTAAAGATAAGACTGCGATTTTTTTTGGAGTTTGTTTTCAGAGAAACTTAGCATCTTGCATGACTGTCTCTATTGCCAAATTAAGGCTTAAATGCGAGTTATTTTTCAGCGGAAGTCGTTGTTTCGGGCCATTACGTTGCTTGTACATGGACGTAAGAGGTCATGTGCTCTCAAATTAGGCAAGTTTTTGTGAGCATCTTTAGTATATGGATGTCAATTAGTTTGTATTTTATTGACCGAGCCAGCGGGGTACGTATTAGAATATCTAGAATGAAATTATCAACAGTTAAAATCCCAATGGCCCGTGTAGTTTTTTTCGCGGTTCAGATAGGTATTTAGATTTTTAGATACCTAAAACATGTGTAGAAATTGTAAAATGAAGTTTTATGAACTTCAATAAAATAATCATTTGATATTTTAAAATTTTCATTAACTATTTTGAAATTAGATCAACCAACCATTAGAGATTATTGTAATTTTAGGGGTTTTGAACATCGGGATTTCAACTGTTGATATTTTAATTTTTACAGCCCAGCCAGCTTTCTTTGCTTCAAATCTGGGCAAAATTTTGTTTCGTTATCATTTCGTATTTCTTAACAGATCTTTACTTTTTATACAGGTTAACTATTTTGGATAGGTATTTGTTGTCGGGGGAGATTGCTGCTTGATTAAATGCTCACTAGGTCCACTGTTCTCAGTACTAATAATACAAAATATGAGTTTAATTTCAATTCAAAACCCCCAGAGAAATAGCAGAAAAATCTAAAGTACCTAATTCTATTAATGACTATTAAACACAACCTGAAGGAAACTTTAATAATTTTACCGACACAACGGCCTTTAATGTAGTATTTCTATAAATATCATTAAGCAAATTATACATACTTTATTTGTATACCTACGAAGAAATCAATAGTTTAATACAATTAGGCAACGTAGCCTTCAAGGTCTCTAGTCTAGGCTAGGCTGCCTTGGTGCAACTGTGTTATGAATGATGATTATGACACGTATGTTAATATAGCCTTAATTAGTTCGTGAAATACTTCTACTAATATTCTGATGTTTTTGAAGACGATCGGTTAAATTGAGCAATGTTTTTGAAAATGCTTTTTTTTTTTAAATTCAATGCTTTCGTGGTACAAAATGCATTTTCAAGTGCCTCTCGCTTGCTGCACGCGTGCTCTAACCACTAAAAGTGGCTTATTCCGTGGGGTTCGATGGTTAGAACACTCGCAAGGCAAGCGAGGGGCACGGGTTTGAATTCCGTTACGGGATCATTTTCGATGATGCATTTCTGCCTAATAATATTTCAAAACCTTGAGCTATGTTATTTATTTCTGACTGTCCCTACGTAAACCGAAGAATGGATACCAGAATGATCGACATCTACATTAATTTTCTAACGTATTTTAATTCTTACTTTAATTCAATTAATATTTGACAGCTTAATTTCGTAACCAAAGTTTAGTGTTCAAGGTTTTTTTGACAATTACAGGAAAGAGGTATTTCCCGTGAATGAATTTAATTTGCTTTTATTTATAGACAAATATTAGTCACGACCGGTGGTCATATTATGTTTTTATCCGTCTTTGTGTAGTTAGTAGTGATGTTTATCTTTTGCTAAAAGTTATCTAGCGGTCAAACTAAAAAGAGAGAAGAAAAACGCCATTATTTATGGATACTGTCAACATCCGCTATTAAATGAATGAATGAATGAATGAATAAATTCTTTATTATACACACCAAATACAAATACATACAAAGAAAACAAACAAAACTTAAAAATAGGAATAATATTTATAATATTAAATCATATTTTCTTCCGGAAGATTTTAGTCAAAATGAAATTTATTTGTTTCCTACTTATTGCTTTACTAATTGTCTACAAAATACGTTAAAGTATAGTATAGGACCGAAATTAATGTGAACTTGGTATTGTTAACTCTTCTCTGTATTTTGTGACATATTTGAAACGAGCTGCATGTACCCCGCGGTTTCACTCGTGTAATCCCGATCCCGTGGGAACATCGTACCCTATGTCCTTCCCCAAGGACCCATCTATCTCTATATCAGAACAAAATTCGTTAAAAAGCAGCCCTGCGGTTTAGGCGTGAAAACTTAACAGACAGAGTTACAATAAAACACTTTATTTTTCAGTTTTAATCGCGTTTTTATTCATGATTTTTAAACGAACCTAGCTTTCAACATCTCAGTCTACCTCGAAAAAGCCAACTGCAAAGTTGGCGAATACTCGGTTCGTTTAAAAATCATGAATAAAAACGCGATTAAAACCGGAAAATAAAGTGTTTTATTATGCAAAATCGCGAAAACCATAGAAGAAATTAGACAGAGTTACTTTCGCATATTAAATAGATTAAACTTATAGAAAGGTCAATGTTTTTCGTATATCAACACTGAAATTTTTTATTTTTTTGTTTCCGTATATTCAATGCCCAGTCCGCCCTAAGAACGATGTCACCACCAACATTTTACAACTGGTTGTCAACCATAGATGTACTACACAGCACATGCACTGCTAATGGGTAGCTCTAAGTAGGGCAGTTAGAACAATAAGTTCGCTTGCATAAGAGAGTCGTGGCGTCGACGACGTAACATGCGATAGGCAGGTAGATAGGTAATGTACCTTGAGAACTAACATGAGTTACAACTGGCTGAGACCTCGTGGTTTGTATACCTTAGGCTGCGGCTGCATTGACATTAGGCTTGCATAGCGCCTGGGTCTGGATTCTCGCGCCGTAGTAATTAGAGATAATACTAGAAATATTTTAAAGGAAAAAAATCATCTTCATTCTGTTCTAATGGGACCGACATGTTCTGTTTTTAACAAAGGTCCCCAATTTCTAAATTGATTTAAAAAAAACGCTACGAGATTTCAACTCGTGGTTAAGGCGATGCGGTCAGTACCGCATCGCCTTAACCGAAATATTTAGAGATAAATGACAAAAAAAAAAAGCCGCTGTATATTCGTTATGATTATTTTCTTTCTCAGCACCATGTGAGTGCTTAAGTATGCTGTTTTAAGTATAAGGTATTATTCTGTTTGGTGCTGTTATAAACTTTTTTCATTTAATTTTTTTTTTCAAAACAGCGTTTTCTAGTTATGGAAATCTGCAATGTTTTTTTGAAATATCTTTATTAAAGATTGACATAGAAACACGTTGGTTTTATGTCACCTGACGCGCTAGGTTGATACAGTAGGCGACTCGCCAGCCTCCAGGCGCTAAACAAGCCTCCTGCTAAGGCGGCCGTAGCTCTACTGTATAGTGTAGGTAAATAACTAGCAAATCTAGTATTATCATATTGTATTGTTAGCCTTGGTGAAAAGGTTGTGTAGTCCCAATCCCGTGAGAATATCGGGATAAAGTTTATGTATGTGTTAAACGAGATATCCAGCTATCTGCCTACAAAGTTTCATCGCAATCGGTTCAGTAGTTTTTGCGTGAAGGAGTAACAAACATACTAAATTGCTTATTTGCACACAAACTTTGACATTCATAATATTAGTAGGATTGTTAGAAAAAGGATTCTTTTACTAAGCCCCATAGTTCTTTACTTTCATGAGGATTTTTTTATAATATGTACATTAGAATAAATCATAGTAAGATAAGCGAAATTGACGCAGTTTACAGATAATCGCAATCTATGACTCAGTGATATTTTTGCGTATCTTTTATCTAATACAATTTTTTGACCTTATTTGGTATTGTAATTGTACAATCTCTCCTATACTAAAATGGAAAAAATAGCACTATTTCTTGAGCAGGATTTTTCATGTAACCGTGGTACCTACTATCTCACTAACATTATAAGTGCGATAGTTTAGATTTTTGTTTGTTTCAAATCACGCAATTGAAATGAAATGCAAATGAACCAATTTTGATTAACACATTGGCAACTTTTTATCTTGATATTTGGAATTGGGATTTACACGCGTGAAACCGCAGGGCGCATCTAGTGTCTCATAAAAGGCAGTCTACTACCACTGCACTGTGCACTGTGCGCTGCTACCGCCATAGAATAACCAATTTTTATCTTGCTTCATGAGTAATTTATATGGTCCTAGGTAGACTTCTAAGTATTTACTAACCAATTAAAAAAAGGGATGCAGCTAGTAATACCATTTTATCATACCACCTTAGATTGTATGTTTATGCTTCTTTATTTATTTTGAGTGCCAGACAATGATTTATATGAAAAACAAGTAGTTAGAGGTTGTTGTCCTTCAAAATATGTCTTGTCTGATATTGCATGATAAAATGTCTTTATCAGTACATAACAGGCAGTTTATATTATATACCTACCTTTTGTTTTGTTTGAAAGCTTTGTTTTTATCTGTTAGGATATTATTTTCTTGGGTAAGAAATGAAATGGTATTGGAAAAGAACATTACTTTCTTCATTGTTTGTTATTGTGATTTTTTTAATGTAAAATGCTCTAAATAGAACTACCAATATAAACTTTGTTTTGGACTGGTTTGGTTTATCTATGAAACAGCAGAATTCTGAAATACTATATAGAATTGGAGATCTACTTAAATAATTAAGTAGCTTCTAAATTACAAATGAAATTGGCATTTTCTAGTTTAAGAGCTCAAATGTTGAGTAGTGTTTCTCTATTCGACTGTAAGACTTTTATTCATGATTTTTAAACGACCGAGCTTTCGCCAACATTACAGTTGGCTTTTTCAAAGTTGTATACAGATAGATTATTACAGATGCAAAGTTGGTGAAAGCTCGGTCGTTTCAAAATCATGTATAAAGTGCGATTAAACCCGGTAAATAAATAATAAAGTGTTTTATTATGCAAAATCACGAAAACCATAGAAGAAATTATGTAAGACTTTTATTGTCATTTAATGTAGGTCTACAATATTTTAATAAATACCTAAGTACATTTAATTTTTAATGAAACAGAATGTGTTGTACTGGTTCAACTTTTGCCAATAAGTGTATTATGTATTTTAAGGCAAAAACAGCAGTGGCATTGAAATGCAAATTGACCTTAGTATCACGGCTAAAGCTGAGGAAATCACGGTTACTTGATCATTCTTGAATAATAAACGTTAACTAGGTACTAACAACTTTATTCAATGTTTGAAAGTATAATAAGCCCCCATACCTACTAATATTCATCCTAGTTCCTTAAATGTGAAAAAAAATCAAGTAAACTTTTTAACATTTATAATTTTATACTAATATTATAAACGCAAAAGTTTGTATGTATGTGACCTTGTTACTCTTTCACACTAAACCTACTAAACCGATTGCGATGAAACTTGAAATATAGGTAGCTGGAGACCTAGCAGAACACATAGGCTACTTTTTATCTCGATATTCCAGTGGGAACGGGCCTTACGTGGGTTAAACTGTGCGGCGCAGCTAGTATTAGATATGTTGTAAAAGGATAAGTCAAATCCTGCATTCTTGACAACAACAATGACATTGATGTATTCTATTGCTCACCATGTAACTACCAGTAATCTATGACCAATTGGAGACATCGAAATCGCATAAATGTTTAAGGAATTGTTAGACACGTTACACTGACAATACATATTTTGGCGTTGATTAGTGGTGGGGTATTAGTCTGTGTATTACCTCGGTATGTGCTTCTTGACAACTTAGGGATTAATTAGTGCTATCTAATGTAATATACAGGGTTCATTGCAGGTGTTTACTAGGTTTCGTAGGCTCTAACTTACACAAAAATGAAAGGTCCTGCCAACAAGCAAAGTTCAGGAAACAATTTCCAGGGTGAAGAGCACTAAATTACAATAATGTACACCACAGCTCTAGCTGTCTTTATTCACAAAACTGACTAGCAAGTGTTGATAACACAATCTAACATTTTAACAGATAATTTTTATCATATCATTCTACATTAGCACAAAGAATCTTCAACTTGCATTGCCTGACGTCACAAAATAACTACTATAGTGTACGCAAACAGTACATCCGCGAAGCGGACGAATTGACTTGGAATCAACACCTCTACGCTACGTCACGTTGGGGTCACTTTTTACAACCGACTACTAGTCACCTGATAGGGTGAAGGTCTAATTACAACAGATGAGCGTGTTGTGACCCCGAAACCACCAACTAGACTATACTAACTACCGACTAACTACTATAACTCAGGGACTTACCAAATGAGTCGACTTTCGTAATAGTTTAGGTGTCTCACAGTCAGGTTTGTTTACTTAAATAAATAACACATATTATATTGATATCACGGCGCACAACACTAAATCACTTGTTTTACTCAATAATTTTGTTTTATTTTAATACTAAACAAAACAATTTATGATAAATTGACATCTATCGTAATTCGTGACAAAATCAACATGTCTCCCAATCCAACCGGTACTGCGATCAAATTTGTTCTAATTATGTCGAAGAACTTATAAATAAAATGTATTGAGTATTTATTGAAATTCTAAAATGTATAAAATTTTATTATTGGTGTGCCAGTAAATCGCAAATTAGTTATTTATTTCTTGCACATAGTAAATTATTTAAAAGATGATCAACTAACGGAAATAAATGTAATGTTTGATTCAATTGTTTGATCTATGTATGAATAAACTTGTAAATGATGAATGGAGAGTTTTGGCGGGAATGCGTTAAGGAGATGTGTTGCTAAATTTTCATTTTTGTGAAACTTAGTTCAAATGCGTGTAAAATGTTTAATTTCGGGGGCATATTAATCAATTTAGTTACGTGAATGTGTACAAGTATAAATAAAAGTGAAAACCGGTGCAAAACATGTACTTTAGCTTAGTGTTTTCTCCAAAGCTCCGTGAACAAACATTGTAAAAAATGGCCCCCTTTTTACAATGATTCCCTCGACTTGACTTTAACTATGACGACTTGACTGTTTTGTTCAATGCAAATAACTTTATTATTTCTTATCGGTTGTGAACCGATTATGGCCATTAGGAAATTAGCCAGTGTCATGTATTCTAATATATTATGACAACACTAAGTTAATGTTTTGCACCGTTTTTCACTTTCATTCCACTTGTACACCTTCACGAAACTAAAGTGATTAATATGCCCCCGAAATTAAACAATTTGCACGCATATGAAGTAGGTTTCACAAAAATGAAAATTTAGCACCACATCTCCTCAACGAGTTCCCGCCAAGACTCCAGCAAATAACTTGCAAATATTGATAATACTTGACACTGGCAAATGTCCGAAAGGAAAAGCCATTTTTAAAGAAGAAGAAGAAGAAGAAATGATGAATGAATGATGGTGTAGCACAACCTTAATTTTTTGACACTGACAGACGAACAATTTTAGTCATGGTAGTGGTTTTACTGTTTGACGCTAGGTGGCAGCACACTGAAACGTTCTTCAAGAAAAAGATTCTTCTTGTAAATTTATGGCTATATTCCAATACATAGATTAATAATAGAATATTAGGCAGTATTTATTTATTGCGGAGATAAATAAAAAAACGGGGGCTATTTACAAGGATTGTTCACGGAGCTTTGGAGATAAGGCTAAAGTCCATGTTTTCACTTTCACTACACTTGTACACCTTCGCGAAACTAAATTGTTAATATGCCCCGGAAAACAATTTACACGAATTTGAACTAGGTAGGGTTAAGTAGGTAAAAATGAAAACATCTCCTCACCGCGTTCCCGTCAAAACTCCCACTCAAACATACATTCAATCGAGTCGAAAAAACAAGGGGGCTGTATGTATGACCTAACTTTATTAGCCTGCCAGCCAACAATCCATGAAGTTGTGAAATTGAAACGGTTTCATTTCGGGATTTCTAGAAAATAATAAGTAATTTTGAAGAAATCAGACAGTACGTGCAACAATCTTTTAAAATGAATCTCTCAACCTTTTCGTCAACTCCTTCAGAGCTCAGTGATTTAGAAACAAAGGCTCGCCCGAAAACATTTGTAAGTTGAAGTTATCTACTTGTTAGAATTAGAGGTTATGTTTCTCTGTGTAAATAAAGATATTTTTACAGATTTTACCAAACAAATGCTTCGAAAAAAATGTTGCTTGTGCATGGAGACGAGGCAACAAATTCTCAATATACCCTCGCAGTCAAACTACGAGCCAAACACCATCTACAAGTGAAAACGTAATCCTGAATATAAACCAAGATGTATTACTATTCAATCCAATTTTACGTAAATTAGTGAACGAATCTAATGGCACATTCCTAGCTTTACAAAAGGTAGCCGAAGCGGTGAAAGTTTCGGACAGTCAAGTTGAGTTTTTGAAGCTATCTCGTCAATACCGATCTATCATCAGAGTATGCATTGAAAGCTTACAAGAAGCCTCTGAAAAGGCCACAGACGGCATCAAAAAGAGCAGTATATTAGCTTTTGTAACAATATTCTACTCAGTGGAGTGTATTTGGCACCTTTGTGAGATATTATTCATTGACAATGTGCCTGGGGAGATAGTTCTCCCATACTTATTAGAATGGGTTAGATTCCATTTTCCTTGCCACGAGCAGACTGCAGCAGGACTACTAGAAGCCTGCGAGAAAGGTTCCGAGGACCATAAAGACTATTGGGACACTGTCATAGGAATGATTGTGCAAGGACGAGTTGATGTTGGGAGAGCACTGCTAAAACTGCATTCTGCTTCAGAAAGTAATGAGTTTAAACTTGTGGATAACTCATTGAGATGTATGCCTGTATACAGTGTAAGTACATTATACTCTTTTCACCAAGATCAGGCTTTAACATATAATTTAATTAATCTTTACATATTCTAATCTTGGCATTTTTATAAACTCTCTAATCTTACTAATTTTATAAACTTTAAAATTTGTATCTTCTTCGAATAAAAACTGTTGAACCAATCGCAATGAAAGTTGATATTTTGGATGCAAAATAGGCGCTCAGACGTCGACTTGCGGAAATCAGCCCGACAAACAAATACAAATACAATGCAGGTAGCTAGGAGACCTGGAACAACAAATAGGCTACTTCTCACCCCCATATCTGTAGTATCGACTATATGTGGGTGCAGTTTTATTGTGCTATGCTATTTAGAGCTCAGTAAAGGCTAACACATTATGATGTTAAGTTTGTTAGTCATTCCATCTGCTTTTTAAATATCTTAAACAAACAACTCAATAAATAACTTTTCCTATGTAATAAATGTTCTACATAAATGTAATTTCAGGTATATGGTGGTATCTCAACAGGAGAGTTCACAGTGGCCTGGAAGCACTGGCAGGCCGAGTGCAGATCCAAGCTGAGTAGCAGAGTACTGTCTTCACACCCTCAACTTGAAGTTATCATGAAAGTAAGTATCATTTCTTTATTTACTAACTACAATGGAGTTTGCTAGACTGAAGATTTATTGCTAGTTACTGAGGTAAGTCTTCCTTAACCATACCTACTCTGAATGAAAGGGGGTATGTACCACTAAACCAACACTGCTTTGTTCTCACAATGAATTTATTTTTGATACCACAGCAAGAGATGAAGTAGCCCATTTTCCATGCCGAGCTACACATTTACCAAATCAAAAATCAAATCAAATCATTTATTCATAATATATGTTAGTGTACAGATGATGATATGTCAACAAACAGTCTGAAGTTCCTCTATATTTCTCTCTACTACCCAACTCATAATGTATCTATGTTCCTTTCAGCTGATAACCGGCGACTACAGCACATTCACCTCACTCCGAGCCCAGTACTCCTCCTGGTTCGACATCCTGGGTGGTTGGGTGATGTTCACAGCACCTTGGACGAGGAGACGTGAGCTCGGCGCTGCGGCCTCGGCCTGCGCCGGCATGGCGCCGAGCCCCAGGGCTCCGCTTGATGATATGGTCAGAGCGCTGTTGGATGGAGACTTGCATCAGGTGAGAATTATTGCAGAAAATATTGCCAAGTATGAACTGTTACAAGCATTTTTCACAATTGATGATGTTTAGATTAACATTAGTAAAGTTAGACCTATGAGAAGCTCATTAGTGTAGCTCCACCTGCCGATCTTGAATGGTCGTGCAGGTTGAGCAATGCTTGGTGCGGTAATTTTGTGTTTGTGTGGCAAAAAAAAAACATTTTTCGAGGTTCTCCGTCCCGGTTGTTATCTCTGATAGCAGTTGTTAGGTCAAGATAGAGACCTTAGGGGGTAACTCTAACTCTAGGTGAGTCACACCACTACAGGAAAAAGAAAGAAAGCAAGAACAATGAATAGTAATATGTATTTGACATGATATCCAGGTGATACATGAGATCCAGCAGATATCAGACAACGGTTGGTTTGCATCACACCTGACTGACATGCTGTACCACTGCGGGAAACTCAAGATATTGGACAAACACCAGCATGAGTAAGTTCCTTACTTTATTTCGACCCCCTGGCGAAATTAAGTAAGTCCGCGCCGCGCCGATCTCTTTGAAATATACACATAACCAAACAATTCAGACAGGTCTCTTATTATAAGAAGGTTTCAAACTTGACAGCTCAGATGACGGAAGCATTTCAAACTCTACTCAGATAGGCTTTGTCTGTCCCAAATTGTTCGGAAAATTATTCCTTTGGGTTGAATAGACGATAAGGTGTAGTGATGTCCTAACAGAGCGACATAACCGTTTGTTCGGTAAAGCTCTTTATTAAATAGATTTAAAAAAAAATATTCCTTTTCAAAATGTTGATAAAAATTCGTTGTTATATCCACAGCCTCTAGTACCCGAATATGTTGACCTGGGATGGTATAAACACATCCCATTTCTATAGAATACAACAAGGGCTCTCATGATCTAAAAGTTCCGATAAGAATGAATGTTGGTTATGTAAACATTGACTCCAATAGTGCCCGCCTGATATTACTTAGAAGCATATAACTTTTCAGTGTAACAAACCGACTCCGAGAAAGTCTAATCCTCGAATACGGGTCTCTACTAATGGAACACAAGTCACTATGGTCGGTCGGCCTGTCGTACCTGGGCTCGTCGCCCGAAGGCTTGCGCCGCGCCGAGCTGCTGCTGGAGAGGCTGCCTCTCAGGACCGAGGCCAGGGCCTTAAGGATCATAGCCGAGGCCAAGAAATATGGACTGAGTCGAGTTGGTAAGTTACATCATGTTATATGAAATTGCTGAGAAACAAGCTGGTTAAATTATGCCGTTTATTAATGAGGCTAGGTTGTTAACGAAATTGTAGAGTTAGCTGCGAACAAGGGGTTAGGGGTAAAGTCGTCCCCCTCGAAACTGGGACCTGGGACCACTTGACCCTTTTCGAATTTGATAGTAGTCAACTGGGTCCAAGGCAGTTTAGACATCGGGACGAGTTTACATATGTTATTAAAAATGACGTCGGGTAATAAATGAGATGTGTAAAAAGTTAAAGTTTTAAGTTTTTTCACGCACAAAGGCCCTACTATTGGGCCTTCGTGCGTGATTTTAAGTCGTGAGTTTTCTCACGATGTTTTCCTTCACCGTGAGAGCGATGTTAATAGCGCACATAAATTTATCTTAAAGAAAAACACATCGGGATTCGAAACCACGACCTTCGGAATGAAAGTCGGGGTATCTACCACTAGATCGACACCGCTCATTGACCGAACGAGCGAAGCGAGTGAGGTCCAGTGTAGACGGGCCTGGCGCTTGTATCTTTGTATCTTTGTATGTTTGTTCGACGATAACTTGAGTATCGTTGCTTCGATCTTCATGAATTTTGGTATGCGCGTAGTTTAGGTCCATAGAATTTATGAGTTCGAAGATGAGCCGGATCGGTAGGGGGGTTGGGGAGATAGGGGGTGCAAAAAGAGAAAATAATCAAGTTCTAAAAATTTGTCAATAGATGGCGCTCAACATACCTCCTAGATCGCGGTATCGTTGCGTTTGCTTGCGATATATACTCCAAGATCTGACATTTTTGAAGGGAATGTTACAAATTGTGGTCGATTGTCGTAATTAAGGAATAATTCTTGTTCTGTTATGTTATTTTTCTTATTTTGTAAAAAAATAAAGCTGTTGGTGTTAAAATCCTACAAAAAACAAAATCTCTGTAAATGGATTCTCGTGAGGTCTCAGTTCGGGGCGAACTACTAGTTATATTATTGACCGAACGAGCGAAGTGAGGTCCAGTGTAGATGGGCTTGGCGCTTGTATCTTTGTATGTTTGTTCGACGATAACTTGAGTATCGTAGCTCCGATCTTCATGAATTTCGGTATGCGCGTAGTTTAGGTCAGTAGAATTTATGAGTTCGAAGATGAGCCGGATCGGTAGGTGGGTTGGGGAGATAGGGGGTCGTGAGGTCTCAGTTCGGGGCGAACTCCTAGTTATCATCATTTTACATGAGACGTGTAATTCCAGTGCAAACAGTATCCCTGACGATGTCGTCCCGCCGCCTGTCATGCGGGGGGGGCGCGTCATGCGGGGGCGGCGCGCTGTCGTGGGCGATGCGCGCGCGCGACGCGGGGGCGGCGGCCCGCGCCGCGCGCGCGCAGCTCGCGCACTACGCGACCAGCGGCCACCTGCCCGCAGCCGACCTGCTGCTCACGGCCGGGCCCACTCTCCTGCTGGACGATACTTTACTGTTCCTAGGTTCATCTTTTCTATATTTATTTATTTATCTATTTGGAAACCCAACAGCTATTATAAAACAGTAGTGATAGTGTAACATAGAAAATAAAAGAAATTCTAAAAAAAAAGGAAATATTAGAAATTCTAAAAATAAAGAAATTCTCTACAAAAATGTCCTTACCCGACAGGATTCGAACCTGCATCTCCGGGGATCCGTCCCGACGCCTTTCCCGATTTGGCCACGGATGCCCTTATGATCGAGTCGAAATTAAGGATTGCATTTTTTATCGTTTTACGTTTAAAACACGCAGCGCCATCTACCGGCAAACATTGCAGTCTACCGATCGGTTCGAGTCCTGTCGGTTGCGGAAATTTTTGGACAGCATTCTTTAATTATAGTCATCCAAGTGTAGGAAACACTTTAAAAAAATTATCAAAGACTGTAAACTCAGTTAACTGCTCATAAGTATTCCCCCTTAAATTTAATGGCACTCTCGTGTAAGAACGGTGAATCACAATAGGTCTAGGTAAAGATAGGTAACGATCACAAATTTTGACTTCAATGTCACCCACCTGCCCGCAACAGTCACAAAATTGCTGTTTAATCTTGATCAGTCAATAAATAAATAAATAAAATAAAAATTCGTTTATTTACCACCAATAACAATTACAAAAGTTACAACAACTAAGTGCTAAATAATACTAAGTATAATTCCATTGGTGGCCTGGAGCCTAAACTAGGTTGTACCTGTATTTCAGGACTCCAGGTCTCCGCCCGCTCTCAGTCTCAGTCAATTGGCTTTATTGTCTTTGGGTTTGGCTTGCCTAATGTTAGAGTTTTCAGGTCGCCGTAAGGCCTAACGACCTAACGACTGCTATCAGAGATAAGCCAGCATAACGTGCCTCCCGCAACACAGAGAAAAGATCTTTTTTTACAACCCAGATTATCTATCACCCACCCAAGTAATGACCTCGCCAGGCGTTGCTTAACCTGCATGACCAGATCGACAGGCGCAACAGCTTCTCTTAAATATTCATCAAAATATTTCAGTTTTGAAATCTACACAACATATTAACAGTATTCACCTACCCATGCTTTTAATTACCCTAGGCCGTAGGCCTTAAGCTGAATTTTTAAAAGTTTTTTTTTTTTTTCCAGGAAAATACTGCGAGTTCCACAGAATGTACAAAAGCAGAGAATTCAAGAAAGCAGCAGAACTTCTAGTGTCTTTGATCAACTCCAAAATTGCACCAGACTTGTGAGTTTTTCTTCTGCTACATTCTAAGGTCTTAACTAAGTTTGTCTTTGTCCAGACATTTGTTTTCAGTAAGTTATTCTACTGCCATCTTCTAAATGAGCGTGATACATCTTAGACTTTAACATCACTTGGCATGAGGTGAATTTAGCATTTATACTCAATCTACTACTACTATTAAACCAGATAATTGAGTTAAAACCCTACTAATAGTTTTTGGCGGGAACGCGGTAATGTGTTGCTAAGTTTTCATTTTTGTGAAACCTAGTTCAAATGCGTGTAAATTGTTTAATTCGGGGCATACTAATCAATTTAGTTTCGTAAAGGTGTACAAGCGTAATGAAGTTTAAAACCGGTGCAAACCATGGATTTTAGCGTTGCCTCCAAAGCTCACGTGAACCGTCATTATAAAGAGCCAACATTTACAACGACTTCCTTGACTTGACTTTTACTTTGACGACTTGACTGTATTGATGCAAATTGTGAAAAATTAATAATACTTGACACTGGCTACTTTCCAAATGGCCATAATCGGTTCACAAATGATAAGAAAGCTATATCTAATTTTCTATACTTATAATAAAGGAAGAGAGGACAATAAGTCTGTCTATACTTGGAAATAAATTAAAAAAAAAGTTGTCTAAAAGTAGTAGAACAAAATTATATATTTTTAAATTCATGTCTGTCTGTCTGTTTCTCTCTTTGTTTGTTACTAATAATTTAATTGAAATCTGGTTTCCAATATTGGATAGTTCTATTTTCGACGAACCTCATGGTATACTTTACATCGAAATCCAATTAGTAGAACCAGAGTAATGAACGAAAGAGTCGGTTATGCACTATTTCTTCACAGACGAAATTGCGGGTAACAGCTATAAATAAACCCTACTATTCTTCCAGTTTTTGGGATACCCTGTTGCTGGACACACTGCCGCTCCTGGAGAGCGACGCGCCCGTGTTCTCCTCCACCGACACCTGCAGCATCATGACCTGCCTGGAGCTACGCGCCTCCACCCTCGATGAGGAGAAGTGCTCTCTGCTCCGGCTGGCCCTTGCCCGCAACCTGGCCAGGGTCGCTCTCACTGAAGTGCCAGAAAAGGAAACCAGTTGAATTGTGATCTAAAGTGTGTTAGGTTGTTTCTGTGTTGTAAATTGGATTGTTTTTAGTTATGGACAGGACAGTAAGTGTATTGTTTTGTACAAGATTAATGTGAGAACAGTTCGAAATGTTGAATTTTGTATTGATACGTCCACCCAGTCTAGCGACGCATGTGACAGAGATAGTGAGACGTTCCAATCTATAGCGCGAACGAGATAGCAATCAATCTAAAGAGTTTTATCATCCCATTTGTCGTGACCGAATACCATATCCACCCTTTATATTTGTTTTAATTTAAGTAGCCAACAAACTTTTGAAAGTAATACGATTGGAACACATAATTTCATGGTTTTTACTTTGGACGAGAGTGTCAGGACGGAGATCATTGTTATATGATCGAAACGTTGAGTTAAGAAAATGTAAAAAAACACGCAAAAAGGAACCGAGAAAATATGAAATTATGTAACTCTTAACCAACTCGCCTTTTCGCTAGGAAACTGCCTGACAAATAATACATTCCTCTTGAATCACTCCATTGGTAACAACCACATGAAAATATGTTGTACTTTTACGTTTATCAGTTACAGACAGGCCGAAAGACAGATGCGGCATGACTTTCTTTTATGATAATATGTAGATGTACTAGATACCTACTGTTAGTAACTAAAATCAATCATAGTTTTAATGCAAGTGAGTACTTTCAAAAATAAAGTCATTGCGGTAATTAAAATTAACTAAATCAGCCATCAGTGTATGGGTAACCTACTGCAGGCTAGAGAAAACCCCATACCATTGAATAATTCTGTTAGTCCAGGTTCCAAGGGGTCAAGTAGGTCTTATCCTTTAATGTTCAGTCTGGGATCTCCAAAATTAAATATATTTAACAAGTCATACATAAGGTACACTAAGTTATGTAAATGAGGCACCTCTTAGCGCCTGGACAAGCTATGTTAAACTAAGTCTAAAGTTAATTTGTGATTTTTAAATTAATATTGAAATAAGATTAATATGTTTTGTATTGAAACAGATTTTTATTTCTTTTACACACATAATCACAGCACTATTGTCTATCAACTTAAAGAGAAAAAATACCAGATATGAAGTACAATCCACATGGTGCCCAAGTATAAAAAGATCATCTGTTTAACTATGTTGTTCTACTGACTTACCACATTGACTTGGGGATTGACACCATGTGGATGGTCTAACAGTGATATACTAATCAAGTAGACTTCAATCCCTATTAGTTAACACTACTGTCCTAAGCATACACTATAAATCAAACAACAAAAACACATACAAAAAATTAAATTGTCATCTACGATATCGCCAAATTCACATGCACTAAAATAATTATTGTCTAAACTACTATCAGTAGACATAAAAATAGTATCACAAACATCTTGTTTTTAATACTAAACATGTATCAAACATTATTTACTTATTAGGAATAAAATCAGTTGCACTTTACTCTCTTGACCAGTATGTAGACCTCTAACACTGGTACAAGAGAGTAAAGTGTAGTGTAGTCTAAAATGTAGTTACTTGAAGAAATTATAACAGTATTATTTTCAGTTATGTTTGATTCATATTATCTAGGCACAAAAGGGTAAATGTTCCAAGTTTTCAAAATCAACACTTATCTCTAGAAAAAAACATAACACAAGAGATTCTAGTAAGTTAGTTAAAAATGGTACCATTCAGTGTTTTCACAAAATTATTGAAATACTAAAAGTATGATGGTATATTGAGATAATTTGACTGGGATGTGGATAGGCCAGGGTGGGGACGGGCTTCTATTGTATGTAGACAAGTTTAGTTTTGCATGTTCTCTATGCCACATCCATGCTGTCTTTATACGAAAGTAGCCTGACCCCACCCCGGCTTGTTCTAATGAGAAGCATCCCTAATGGTATCATCTAGGTTTAGCTTTCAAGTCACTCTAAGGCCTCTAAATTGACCAATTAACCCTATTTCAATTATTCAGGAACAAAAGTAACAGTTAGCTTAAATTAACTCAAGATTAGATCAAACTCAATTCTTATTAAAATAAAACTCCTCCATAGATTCCAGCTCCTCAATGTTATATTTCAAGATCTTATTATGGCCTCGGTAGTGGAACCTGCCATAGAACAACTTGCCGCTCATTAGGTAAGGAAACCAAAACTTGTCGTCAAGCCACATGTCTTCAAATGGGACTTTGTCTTCGTCAAACCATTTTGGTAGCATTTCATCTGTTTCAACTGGATTGCCTTCGTAAATTGTTGTTGAAAATACTCTGAAATAAGAATAATTTATGGTAATTATGTAAACTTGATGTGATTACAATGGGTAAGAAATAGGGCAGGACAGGTTGTTAAGCAGGGGCCACAATGGTAGGAAAGTAACTATATTTTGACGGCCCCTGCGGCGCGCCGGGCGAAAGCTCGGCTGAAGGCTGCGGGTTCGATTCCCGTCGAGTGCAAATATTTATGCTTAAAAATAAATATTTGTAGCTGGTCTGGGTGATTTTCTTTGTATAATATATATGTATTTACAAAAAAATATAATTATGTAGTCTATCCGTTATCTAGTATAGTACAATATAGTACAAGCCTATTACTGACCAATTATCTATGCTAAAAGTAAAGACAGCATTGGAAGATTAAAATAAGGAAATACCTCCTACTGAAATCTGCTATAGTTAGTACTCTACCCATGGGCACGTTGGCTTTACAGAGGTTTTTTTTTGTATCTTGTTGAAAGTTTGTATTATGGTTAGGGATACTCCATCATGATGAAAGTTACGAGAGGTAAAAAGACCTTTCTAAAATCACTTTGCTTGTCCGTCTGTTTGATTTAGCCCGATGTTTTCGTAAGATCAAAGGACAACCGCTGAACATTTGGTCAAGCAAGTATAAATAAAAAATAAGTACCTAGCTAGGTACTTACCTAACATCCATCAGGAGAGGATCTCCTTCAAAAGTGAACTCCAGATGACCAATATTCTTTAAATTCTCCTTCTTAACAACAACATTACACTCTTCTTTCATTTCTCTTATTGCAGCGTCGATAATCGTTTCATTCGGCTCGACTTTCCCGCCGAAACCGTTCCATTTATTTACGCCGAAACCACGTTTCTTTAGGCCGAGAAGGACTTGTTTTTCGGTGCGTACAAAGACTAGGGTGTAAACTTTCTTTAGAAGCATTTTGCTGGAGAATTGAACCGGATTTTAATACAGATTTTTTCTAAAGGAAAATATTTTTATACGAAATTGTAAACAAACAAATTTTTTTTTTTTTTTTTTAAATTTAAGGGCTTTATGTGATCACATATTTTGCCAATGACACGTAGTGAAGAAAGTACAAAATATTAAAGGATCTTTCCTCGATTATACTTTTATTTTATTTATTTTTTCTTGTTGAGACGACGCAAACTAGCTACAAATACTAAACAAACACAAACACATTGTTAAACTAACTACAAGACTAAACAGGATTAGATAAAAATAATAAACATTATGATAAAGATATATAGATACATATTAAATATTAAATAATATATTATAATAAAGGATATGCGAAAGAAATATGGACATTACACTTTAATTTAATAAAAAAAATACGTTAGACAACCATCAATTCTGTCATTCTGTCACTGTCAGATTTTACCTTTTTTTTGTGATTGTTTTGTGAGTATCACCAGGGAGTTTTGGCGGGAATGCGTTGACAGGACTGGTCGAAAAAAAAAAGGTTGTGAGCACATTGTTTTGGAGTTTTTTCGAAGTTTTGTGTTTAATTAACACCGCGCTTTTACACCAATTGTGGTTTTGTGCTCCATTATTAGCTTCTTACTAACGTACTTATTTATCACTAACGGGTAAGTATTGTAGTATTTAGTTGTGATGGACGGTAATCCGCCCGAACCGGATCCTCCAGATCCCCCACAAGATGAACAAATGATTCCTGCTAACCCTGACGAAAGACCAAAAGCAATCCCCCAAAAGAGATCCGCCAATGTATCCGTTGGACCCTCTACCAAAAAATTAATGCCCAATACAGAGACATCTTCTGCCTCGATCCTCATGACATACACCTCACCATCGTTCAACGACACAGCCAAGAACTACCAAAGTACAGATAAAGGTCCATATATAGTCCATGTATCCAACACAAATACAGACTCAAACTCTAACATAAATATGAGACCTATAAAGTTTGGCCAATTTCTATCTCACAGCAAAATAAACAATGTATACCCTGATGGAGTAAAAAAGGCCGGTAGGAACAAGATCTCCGTTGAATTCATAACTTTTGAGGCCGCTAATAAATTCCTAAACAATGAAATACTCCCATTACACAAATATGAAGCCAGCATTCCATCCTTCAATATTACCCAAATGGGAATAGTCCGTGGCGTCCCCGTTGACATGTCAATGGAGGAGTTTGTTAACAGCCTTATGCTACCCCCTGACTGTGGTGAAATTTTAAAAGCCCGTAGACTTAACAGAAAGCAAATTGTTGAAAACACCCCATCATGGATCCCCACACAAACAGTGGTTATTACGTTCCGAGGACAAGTCCTCCCTTCCCGAATCTATGCTTTCCACACCTCCCTTCCAGTTGAAAGATATGTCTACAGGACTATACAATGCCAAAATTGCTGTCGTTTTGGTCACATTAAAGCCCAATGTCGGTCTAAACCCCGATGTTACAAGTGTGCACAACCCCACTCTGGCGAAGACTGTTCGGTCCAGCAGGACAAGGCAACCTGTCTTTATTGTTCCGGTGAACATTTTGCCATCAGTGCATCATGCCCGGAGCAAACAAGACAAAAGTCTATAAAGATTTTAATGTCTCAAGAAAATTTATCATACCAAGATGCTTCATTAAAATGCCCAAAGGTTACAAAGCCCTTTGCAGAAGTCGCAGCAGCTCCTCCTCCACCAAAACCTTTTCAACCCTACCTTTCCACTTCACAACAATGTAATAACCCAAGATCATATACTAAATTTATCAATATTCCTCCTAGTTCCATTTCTCAACCAGGAAAATCCTATGACATGCAGGCTCATCGTGACATTACTCAAACACCCAATTCATCACAGCCTAATGGTTGTGGTCTTAACATCCATCAATCTAACAATATGGCCCCAAATTCTCAAGACTTACTCTCCACTCTCCTATCTCTTCTCATATCTATCATCACTCAGAATAAATCCCTTATACCGCACCACGTTGCCGCTCAACTTGTCAGCCTCATCTCTAATAGTCACAATGATGACCCAAATGACTGTCCTACAGTGGAACAGTCATAGCCTAAAAAACAAGAAATCAGAACTCACATATCTCATAAACAAATTTCGCCCTGTCATTGTTGCCGTCTCGGAGACCTGGTTTGTCCCAGGCACCCGTTATCGGGTGGCGGGATACTCATGCCTCCGGGACGACAGGGATGATGAGCATGCAGGCTCAGCCCTGTTTATCAAAAGATCATTATCCTTTTCACAAATTTCCCTTCCACCTTCCCCTTATAGCATCCAAATAGTAGCGGTCCGTTTTAATAACATATCGTTTGTTTCAATATACATCCCTGACCCAAACTCGCGCCTCATAGCCGATATCCTTCTTCTCCTTAAATCTATTCCCCCTCCTCTCATTGTGATGGGAGATTTCAACGCCCATCATACTTCCTGGGGCTCTAATCGTGATGAATTATTTGCATGGTCTTTGTTGGATGTTTTTGATGACTGCGACTTGTGTGTGATTAATGATGGCTCCCCGACTTTTAGGACTTTACCAGGTCAAAACCCGAAAAGTGCCATAGATCTTACAGCCTGCTCCCCTACCCTGGCATCTCTTCTATCCTGGAAAACGCTTCGTCTAACCTATGGTAGTGATCACTATCCGATAGTTATAAAGTTTAACTATTCCTCAACTCCTAATAATAATCCCTCCCCTTCTATGAAATACAGACTTTCCGGCGCTGACTGGGCCTCCTATTCTTCATCTTTAGACAATAAAATGAGTTCCCTCACTTCCCCTGACATAAATAACCTCTCCCAATCATATGCCATTCTGGTTGACTCCATCAAATCTGCAGCCCAAGATCACATCCCTCTTAAAAAGCCTTTTAATTTTCGGATTTCCACACCCTGGTGGGACTCTGAGTGTTCCAAATCAATAGAAGAGAGAAAACAACAAGAAAAGACATATAACTCAGCTATGACCACTACTAACTTTATAAATTACAAACGTGCTGCTGCAAAATGTCGACGAACACTCTCCTCTAAGAAAAAACTCGGCTGGCGCAAATTCTGCGAGTCATTATCTCCTAGGACTCCATCAGCTAAGATATGGAAACAAATTAAAAGATTCAGAGGGTCATATAATACCGAAGATATATCAGCAAACGATACAACAGGTTGGATCGAACCCTTCTCTGATAAATTATCCTCCTCATCTGTCCCCTTTATAGATACCCTCCCTTCTCCCCCTCTCACCATGCCTGGCGTGGACAATATGACCTGTGATTTCTCTTTCACTGAACTTGAGTTAGCCCTTCAAGGACTTACAGACTCCGCGCCAGGTATAGATGGCTTCTCTTATTCATTCCTGGTAAGATCCCCCGACTCAGTTAAACAATTCTTTTTGGATATAGTCAACAAATGTTTTGAATACGGGATTATACCAGAGGCCTGGAAAACACAATTGATTATACCAATCCCAAAACCCGGCAAAGATCCTTCTGACCATAATAGTTACAGACCAATTGCTCTTTCTTCAGTTCTACTTAAAGTCACTGAACACATGATAAAGCACCGGCTAGAATGGTTTATTGAAAATCGCAACATACCGGCCCGCTCCCAATTCGGTTTCCGAAGGGGTTTGAGTACTTTAGATAGTTTAGGTATCCTGTCCACTGACATACGTATCGCCCTTGCCAAAAAACAACTATTAGTTGGTATATTCCTAGACATTGCTTCAGCATACGATAATGTCCTCCTTCCGATTCTCAGGAACAAACTAGTTCATAATCTGAGTATTCCAGAGAAGCTGGTTAGATTTTGTGTGCATATGTTAATGGACAGACGCATACTAGTCAAATCCCCTAATTCTTCCCCCAACCTTCGCTCTGTGTTTAATGGTCTTCCACAGGGCTCAGTTTTGAGCCCTATTCTATTTAATCTTTACACTTTCGATCTTGAACACTCAATTGATCCCAGCTGTCAAATCCTACAATATGCAGACGATTTAGCCATTTATATGCAATCATCATCTCCAGAAAGTGCCCAAACCCATCTCCAGACATCTCTTGATGACCTCAATGATTGGCTCCTAAACCATAACCTTTCCCTCTCTGTACCTAAATGTAAAGTTGTGGTATTTACCAATAAACGCCATATCCCACAAATTAATTTGAATGTTAACAGTGAGAACATCCCACAAGAAAACAAAGTTAAATTTTTAGGGGTTTGGCTTGACTCTAAAATGTCAGGTTCCCCTCACTATAATCATGTAGCCAGCAAATGTGAAAGGAATTTAAATATACTAAAAGCTCTGTCAGGTGTTTGGTGGGGATCACATCCCTTCTCCCAAAAAATGCTCTACAATGCAATAATTCGTAGCAACTTAGATTATGGCAGCTTTATTCTCGACCCGTGCAACGTATTAGCAACCCAGAAAGCTGATAAAGTCCAATCCAAAGGTCTTCGTATCATACTAGGCGCGATGAAGTCTTCGCCCATTAATGCTCTACAGGTTGAATGCGCAGACCCTCCACTTTCGATTCGAAGACAATACCTATCGGACAGATTCTTTTTTAAGCTTGTACAAAACCCCAACCATCTTTTATTAAATAAACTTTTAAGATCTCTTAGATTTACTAGTCCAAGCAAACTATAATATTAACAATTCTTACTTAAACGGAAAGCTCCCCTGTCTTCTTATTAGCTACCAAAGATTTCTCAGTCTCCCTAACCCTCTGAATATCTCTATTCGCAATCCCATCCACTTAGTTTTATTTGACGTCCTCTTATTTCGTCCCAATATCATCCTAGACCTGGGTATTGATAAAGATACAACCGACCCTCGCAGCTCTTTTAACAGAATCATACACTCCAAATATAAAGGATGGTACACCATTTTTACTGATGCCTCTAAAATGTCAGAAAGCCAACCTGTTGGCGCCGCAGTTTGGATGCCATTTACCAGCATCGTTTTGAGTTTTAAATGTTCCCCCACATCTTCAATCTTTACAGCTGAAGCTACTGCTATTTTCAAGCAATTCTATATGTCCAATCCCACAACCTTCATAAATCCCTCATTCTTACTGATTCCAAAAGCTGTCTGTATGCGATTGTCTCAAATCCTTTCAAATCCAAATCCAATTTCCCCATCATTATAAAAATCCGAGAAGCACTTTTTCAATGCCATCGACTTGGTATTATAGTAGCCTTAGCATGGATTCCAAGCCATTGCGGCATTCCTGGAAATGAATCCGCCGACTCATGTGCAAAGCAAGCCATACATACTGGTTCACTTGAACACTTCAACACGTTCTCACACGACCTTTGCGCTACCGCCAAACCACTCATGTGGAAAACATGGTCTAGAAGATGGATTGAATCTAAAACTGTTAAAGGCAAATACTACGGAGACATTCAACCAGAAATCCCAATGAGCCCATGGTTTTTCAAATTCCGCCAATTTGACAAAATAACCACCAGCGTTATTTGTCGCCTACGCCTAGGTCATATATGTTTTCCAGTTCACCTAGCCAAACTCAGGATTAGGGATCACTCTATCTGCGAATGTGGACTTGAAGATGGTACACCGGATCACATATTCTTCAACTGCCCAAAACAGAATTTATCTCTGTATGATACCCTACCTGACGATGTCCCTCGTCCTACATCCATGAAAATCCTCCACTCGCTAACATTCTCTCCTTTTGTCAAAATTTTAGCTAACTACATCAATAGAAATAAAATTAAACTTTAACAATCAAATAATTTTTGTATTTATTTTATTATTTATACTAATACGTGTTGATACTTATAAAATATTATGTATTTTATAATCTATAGTTTTTTTTATTATTTATCTCGGAGATATATATACAAGATGTAACAGGTAAGCCCTTTTAATCCGAAAGGGGGTTGTTCTAGACGTCTAGGCGAACACCTTTTGTTCTACGACTTTTGAAAATTCGAACTTTTTTTTTGAAAATTTTGAGATTAGGTTTCACTGGAAAACAGCTGTTTTTGAAAATAAAGGTAATTGAAGGTTTGATTGTAGTAGACCAAACTAAATGAAAGAACAACATAAGGTCAATGACCTCGAACTCTAAGAAACAGCTGATTTTCAAGTAAACTTTACACCAAAATTTTTCGAAAAGTACTTCGAATTTTCAAAAGTCGTAGAACAAAAGTTGTTCGCCTAAACGTCTAGAACAACCCCCTTTCGGATTAAAAGGGCTTACCTGTTACATCTTGTATATATATATATAGTAATCGAATATTAATAGTATCTATTTTGTGTTGTCCGTAGTTTAGCAAAACACCACAGCTCGACGATTTTGCTAATGAAACTACCTATAGTCTTTTTGCTTTTCAACCGAACACATGACCAGTTACATCTCCACCGCACTCCAAAAGGACTTTGAAGCCTCTCTACCGTACAGAAACAGTCGAATTTGAACACGTATATACCTCACAATTATTGGCACAATTGCAGCCTTATGGCAAGCAGAAGCCAATAAATAAGAAGAAGAAGAAGAATGCGTTGAGAAAATGTGTTGCTAAATTTTCATTTTTCTGAAACTTAGTTCAAATGCGTGTAAATTGTTTAATTTCGGAGGCATATTAATCAATTTAGTTTCGTGCAGGTGTACAAGTGTAAATAAAAGTGAAAATCGGTGCAAACATGGACTTTAGCTTAGTGTTGTCTCAAAGCTCCGTGAACAAACATTGTAAAAAATGGCCCCCTTTTTACAATGATTCCCTCGACTTGACTATAAAATAGCTGAAGAAACCTAAGAAACGTAGGTAAGTACATAGGTACCTATATCACATCCAGTTAATATAAATCAATTTATTTAAATTGATACCATACCTACAATAGGCAAGTCTAATTATACCCACAAATAATATTTATTTATGCCTACGGTTTTACCTGAGCAGTAAGTGCCCAATATCGAGATAAAAAAGCCCAAAAGCCCATTCCAGAACTCCATACATAGTAATCTACGTACGTACTTACGTAGGTAAGGAACGAAAGAGTGGTGACTCCTGGCACAGGTATTTTATATGCCTAAAAGGAGTCTCCATTTTTTAAATTTATTTAAAGCTACTTGTGTTATGAAATAAAGATTTAATTATTTATTTTATTATTATTATTTATTACCTACATACCGAGTTTCATAGCCTGTATTAATTATTACTCTAAGTTCATAGCAATCGATACAGTAGCACATTGACATGCTGTAAAACCTTAGAGTAATAATAATTCCTAGTATAGGTAATTATTACTCTAATAAGTGTAAAACACATCATAATACGTCAAGTGTTGCGTAGTGAAAAACAAGGATCTCTATTTGTTAAGACATATAATTATATGTCTTGTGCACTACGACTTGTCGGCCGTGCCAGCCGATATTTTGTTTTGCGGACATCTTCAAACTCTAATCGTTACAGTGCATTACCTAATGTATTATAATTCATGATAGGAGTACCTACTGATGTTCCTTATTTTACAAACAGGCCTGTCAAGTTTGAAGAATGAATAGATTATTTGTACACACACACCCAACGCGATATAAATTACAATATAAAGAAAATCATACACAACTTACAACAGTTAGTCTCGCTGATATTTTGTATTGGCTTACCAGAGCCTGACACTGTATAAATGGTCCTTAATTAGCAGCTTTAGGTATAAACGTCATAATATACCTAATAACTAGGTACCTACAGCTAGATACCTACCTAGGATAGAAGGTATCGCATTGCTCCTCGTGACATAATAAGCAATAACATCAGTGTATCAGAGACGAACACGTACAACCATCGTTAACTCTAATGATAATTCGATAACAATTGATAACAACAACAAATCCAACTCTATTCGATTTACATTTCGCAACATCGCCGTGGAAATATATCGTGCTCACTAAAACAGGTTACTAAAATTTAATTAGTGTGATGTTTTATTAATTGTTGGTATTTTATTTTGTGTAACGCAGAAGTTTTTGTATGTAAGTATTTGTACTTGTAACTTTAATTTTATCTGTCTAAGTCAACTCCACTCGAAACTACTTACCGCGAATACATACTTTCACTTACTTAATAATTAATTAAAACTGAAATTAAAGTAATGAAAAAAACATTTTTTTTGCTCTAATTCGTGGTGTGAAGAAACACGAGTCCCTACTCACCGCCAGGGCGCCCGCCAAATACCTAATGCTCGTATTTATGGCGAAGTCATAAAACACGACCAGCTGGTCTTGCCTATTTAATTAAAAGGTAGGCAAACTAAAGGAAAGGTACAGCTATCTACCTATTTGACTTAATGGACAAGATGCTATTTGAAAGTATTTAGCTGCGATGTATACGTACCTGCCCGGTACTCCTTGAAATAAGTCCTCGAGTGGCAACTACGATGTTATGCGAAACGGAGTGTTGAAAAACCGCCTATACTTGGTAGATCGATGACATTGTAGCGGTCGCGGGGAATCGTTGGATGGAGGTAGTTCGGGATTGCTGTTTGTAGCGTGTCGTATGGAGGTGGTCTATGTGAGGCAGTGGGGTATAAAGGAAGATGAGATAAGATGATGATGTATCTGCTCCGCCTGCTCGAGTCTTACCTATAGACAGCCTATGGAAGGCCAGAAGCAAGACTAAGTTAATTTACCTAAAGTTAAACTTCAAATTTCCAGAGCAATGCCCTGCTTCAACAACACCTGCGCGGCTTTCGCCGAAGGTACAGCTGGAACCACATTCACCAGCCTGGTGACTCACCTCCTGGCTGCCACCTGTCTGCTCAGCGAGAAGTACCCACCTGATCTCTCCTACGCTTTGACTAGTAAGTAGAAAGGTTTAGTCTTCAATAAGCGACCGTTTGCCCAAGGTACCTGTACATCTGTAAACTTTCCTCTAACCGATAATAAAATCTTATTATCCTACTAATATTATAAACGCAAAAGTTTGAAGTGACTTTGTTACTCTTTCACACATTAACTACTGAATCGATTGCAATGAAACTTATATGCAGATAGTTGATGATCTCGATTAACACAGCCGCAGGAGACTAACGCAGGTGAAACAAAAGGTAAAATTTAAAAAGGACTCTTTAAAGGGCGAACCAAGAAAATAATTCTTGTAGATATGTAGAAATGCTTACGTGCAAAACTGGTCAAGGTAGTCCCGTGGCACCGCACCCACCCACTGTGTACCTACCTACTATATTTGTTTAATAAAGGAGTCCTGGCAACATAATCACATAAGTAATTGACTTTACTATCAGTGAAGAAACTCGACGTTAGTTGGTAGGTGACGTTTGTTACATGTAGAATATTGTTTTAGACGGAGACCAATTCGACTTCATAATAATCGGCTCCGGTACAGCAGGCTCGCTTCTCGCCAACCGGCTGACGGAGATCGAGGATTGGAAGGTGCTTCTGATAGAGGCTGGCGAGGATCCGCCAATGGAGAGCGTCGTTAGTATCTATCTGTTCTTGTTTATAATCGACAACCTGCGCCTTGCGCGTTACGTTCACACGAGTAAAGCCTGTTTCCGGAACAAAAAGTAGCTTATGTGTTGTTCCTGGTCTCCAGCTAGCTAGGTTCATCACATTCAGTTCAGTAGTTTTTGCGTGAAAGAGTAACAAAATCACAAACAGACAAATACGTACTTTCGCGTTTATAAGATTATTAAGATGTCACATGCAACTGACCATTCATCCCTCTCGGGAGCCAGGGGTCTGCTAATATCTTTGGGCCCAAGCAAACCTCACCAGCTAGCTTGATGAGATATGGCTGAAGAACTGACAAGACTCTGGCGCAGACTTTTCCTTCGGTGTTGGGAGGTCAGACGGCAGTCGCTCCCGTAAAGGTCGAAAATTAGCCAAATCATATGGAAGGTTTAAGAGAAGTTTTCAAGCATTTGTCCATTTTTCACGCTCAATTTCCATCTCATGAATCATACGCATCCTTTGGTACGATCATTATTTCGATGATGTAACATAACCATAGAATAGGAGATAGCCACAAAGGAATTCAGATTCAGATTCATTTATTCGTCCATAAACATAGGTAAAACAATGGTCTTAATAATTAAAATATGGTACAACTATGCTTCGCCTAGTGGCATGTGAACGTTAGTAGATTAGGTATTTAAGAACAGTCATCAGATTAATATTAGGGGTTAAAGTATGAAATTGCCGATTTGTACTGAAAATCTTAATTATTTATTTTTTAAATTTTTAACAAATTTATTTAATCAAAATAGTTGCCATTATTATCTATACATTGCTGCCATCTAATGGGAAGGTTATTAACGCCTTTGCGATAGAACTCCGACGATCTAGACTGCACAAACTGTGTGAAAGCATTTTGTACTGCCTCCTGGGAAGAAAACTTCTTGTCACGTAGATAATTGTCCAAATCACGAAAAAAATGGTAGTCCGTTGGAGCAAGGTCTGGTGAATACGGAGGATGACGAATGGTTTTTAAGTGCAGTTCCTGAAGCGTCAAAATGGTTTCTCGTGCTGTGTGAGGTCTCGCGTTGTCGTGGAGCAATAATGGTGAAGATCGATTCATGAGTCGGGGCTGTTTTACTGCTAGTTTTGTCAACATGGTTCGGAGTTTGGCACAATAGACATCTGCCGTAATTGCTTGACCAGATCGAAGAAAACTATAGTGAATAACACCATGCTGAGACCACCAAACAGTTACCATTACCTTTTTATTGGTAAGTTTTGCTTTAGGACACTGTTGTGGCATTTGACCTGGGGTCAGCCATTGCATTTTTCTTTTCCGGTTATCATAAAGAATCCACTTTTCATCACATGTTACAATTCGATCCAATATTCCTTCATTTCTGTACGGGTTCAATAAGGCAACACAAGTTTCAACACGCGTTTCTTTCTGCAGATCAGTCAAATCATGAGGCACCCATTTTTCGTATTTTTTTATTTTATTGATTTGACGCAAGTGAGTCAATAAAGTGGGTAAGGTAACGTTAAACCATGCCGCTAATTCCTGGGTAGTTTGACTAGGATTGGCTTCCACTATCTCTCTTAATTCATCGTTATTCACCTGTGTGGGCGGTCTTCCTCGTGGCTCGTTCTTTAAGTCGAAATTTCCATCACGAAAGCGTTTAAACCAAAATCGCACGGTGCGTTCATTAGTAGACCCCTCTCCAAACGCAGCATTGATATTGCGGGCTGTTTCTGCCGCGTTAGTTCCGCGTCGGAACTCGTATTCAAAAATCACTCGAATTTTCGCAGTATCCATCTTTCTTGTCTAAATTGAATAACAAAAACAATTGAAAGTCGATATTCAAATGTTTCACATTTTTAAAAAAAAGAACATCACAGAAACCATTTGAAAAAAGTTTCATTCGAAAACCTCAAACCATGAAGATTCTATGTCAATTCAAAGAACCTATTGCAATAAAACGGCAATTTCATACTTTAACCCCTATTATTTAAAACAATCACAAAAATAAAAAATTAAATTAAATAATTTTAAATGTCAAGTAAAAAATAAAATTCGCCACGATACGATGCGACGCCACGCGCCACAACGCCACGCGCCACGACGCGCCCCTGCCGCAACTTATCAGTGCGCCAGCCACACACAGCCAGCTAGCTACAGCCCTGTGTTGTGTGTGTGTGTCGGCCTAAACGCTGAACTATTCATACTCTCTCCTAAATTAGGATAGGTACATTTCGTTTGAGTACCTACAGTCATAAACTTGCCGACAGCTTGGCCCAACTGTGATCATTACACGCAAATACAACTAACATTATCTTTGGTAAAAGAGATAACATTAGAATACAATAAGAGTTTACTTTTATTGACTGATTGACTTTTATTGAATACCAAGTTTCATCGCAATCGGTCAATTAGTTTTGGCGTGAAGGAGTAACCAACATAGGTACTCGTTTACTTACTTACCAACAGACAATCTTTCGCATTTATAATATTGGTAGGATTGGACTGATCGATAAAAACCTACAACAGTGAGTAGGTACTAACGTACCCTACTAGGTACGTTGACTCCGGACTTTCTCATTAATTTAACATGTGAATTCCTACATCAACATAAAATTGCCTGAAATGTTTTTGGATTTGGAATGGATTTTATATAGGAATCTTGATTTAATTCCATGTTTGTGCTTTTTATTAAGTCCGAAATAACTTGCTCATTCTACAAATATTGCCAAAAGAAACATTCGGGTAACTGCCTATATGACGGATGTTCTCTATTTGTGGCATAATATTGAATCTCTTCGTGTAACATCCTCTCTGAATCAATAACCTTCAATAACGCTCGTGGACGGATGAGGGTTGGCTATTAAGAAAGAGGTATTTAAAGTGTAGCTGTAACAGTATTTTAAACTTGTGGAATCATCTTTTATTTACGTTTTTGTATTTCATGGATTTTCAAAGGTTATTGGAAAACTGTAACCAAAACAATTTAAGAGATAACTAGGAATATTAGGACAAACATGGAACATCAAAACACTTAAATAATGATAATTTTAATTTCAGATTCCGAGATTCTCCGGCGAAACACATCATACTTACAGCTCATTCCAATACTATACTGAACAAAGCGAACATGCTAACAAAGGTTCCATAGACGAACGAGCGTACTGGCCTAGAGGACGAACAATTGGAGGAACTGGCTCCATCAATGGTCTACTTCACATGCGAGGCAGTGAAGGAGACTACGCACCTTGGCATCTGAAAGAAAACGATGGTTGGGATTGGGAAAATGTAAGAAATTACTTCAAGAAAAGCGAAAAGATGGTAGACCCTTTCATTCTGAATAATCCTGATTTAGTCAAAGAACATGGTACAGAAGGAGAATTTGTTATTGATCAGTTGAATTTTACACATGCAGGTATAGCTGAACTGCTTACCGAAGGTTATAAAGAAATGGGTCTTAAATTCTTGGATGATTTAAATGGGCCGACCCAAATGGGAGTAGGAAAGACCAGAGGTGGTAATCATAAAGGAAAACGCGTCAGTACGGCCACGGCGTTTTTAGCCCCGATCAAAGATCGCCAGAATTTAAAGGTTATCAAAAACTCTTTTGTCAAAAAAATCGAGTTTGAAGGGAAAACAGCTAAGTCTGTGGAAGTGGCTTTACGTTATGGAGATATAGTTACATTTTTTGCTAAGAAAGAAATCATTGTAAGCGCTGGAACAATCAACACACCTGTTCTTTTAATGCAATCAGGGGTCGGGCCTAAAAAACACTTAAAAGAGAAGAAAATTAAGGTAATAGTTGATCTACCAGTGGGCGAAAATCTTCAGGACCATGTGAGAATACCTATTCCAGTGACTATTGAGACTGGAGCCGAGCAAAGAGGCGAGGCTTTCTGGCTTAAAGCTTACGCCCAGTACTTAATTGATCAGACTGGTCCATTGGCCACTAACTATGACCAACCGAACGTAAATGCGTTCTTATCTGTACCAGAAGGTAAATCATTGCCGGACGTACAAATAGATCACAACTACTTCTTGCCAAATACGTCGTACGTCCAATCCACATGTGAAAAGATGCTTTCGCTAACTAAACCGATCTGCAAACAATTCGCTAAATTCAATTCAGATAAAGAACTTCTAATATTCTATGTTGCGTTGTGCAGGCCTAAATCGAAAGGAAATATATTATTGCGCGGAATAAATCCTTTTGAACACCCTCTAATGGATCCAAAATACTTCAGCGAAAAGGAAGACGTAGATTTATTTGTGAAATCAATTAAAAGAGTTACCGAAATCGTTCAAACTCCTGCGTTTAAAAACGTGAAAGCTGAAATTAAAAGGATTAATTTTAAAGATTGTGATGATTATGAATTTCTCAGTGAGGATTATTGGAAATGTATGGCTAGGACTGTAACGTATCATGTATACCATCCAGTAGGGACTGCTAAGATGGGTAAAGCTGATGATCCTACATCTGTTGTCGACACCAAACTGAGAGTGTTTAATGTAAATGGTCTTAGAGTAGTCGATGCCAGTGTGATGCCAACAATTCCAAGTGTTAACCCTAACGCAGCTATAATGATGATTGCAGAGAGAGCTGCTGATTTTATTAAAGAAGAGCATCTGGTAGCAAGGCCAGACATTACTGACGACGCTACTGTAGAGCCAAATAAAGATGAATTGTAAAAATAATATTGTGTTTTTTTCTAATGTTACTTTACAACGAGAATGTAGAAAAGTATTATATAATAATAGCTGAGTATAATAGTTAAATTAAAAGTCAAAGTTACATTCATAGAGTTAAGTAATTTATACGGGAATATAAAATATAATAAAATAAATAAATACAATAAAATATGGGAATATATCATATATATATTCCTCTTTTGAATAAAATGTAATCATCTCTTTTTATTAACTTTTTAATTTGTCAGATATGTCAAGGATTCAAAATGCCATGTTGTAATGTTTATTTTTCTGTTTCTCTTTCAATTTATTGTAATAACGAATCAATTAAGAATAATAGATAAGGGGATATTACCATTAGAACAGAATTCAGTAGCTTTACAGTTTTACATAGATGTAGAAAACGAAAACAGATCTAATACCTGCTACCTCCATTCTTGGCCCAAAATGTGTTGTTTATTTAATGCAGAAGATGTCGACTGTGATATAATGAAGATTTACGGAAATAACCACGGGTCGTTGTGGCCTAAAGAACGAACCACTTTGTTGTACGTGTACCCTACAGTGTTCCCACATGATCTGTCGGGTTACTGTTCTTTCCTCTTTGACTATCAATGCAGTAAACGTAGCAGGCGTAAAAAGGAACTAATTGCAATCCACTTTGATACAAAGTTAAGAAATAAACGTGATTTCTTATTTAAAAAGTATGTTAGCGGTCTGAAAATTGAAATGTGCGAGAATATAGACCAAGATTCTCTTAACGATTGCCTTCCAGCTAACTGTGACTTGAAATATTCTGGACATCGACCTTTTTATGATACTTACACTAATAAGTGTTTGAAAGTTCCAGCATGTGTTACAGATCTAAGCGCAGAATTACCAGATGTTATATACGAGCCTACGAGTAACAATTGTAGAGATCTAGACAAAGCATTCTCTCTTGCAGATATATACTCAATAGAAGCTGGTGTTGGCATCGTTACTGCAACACCGGTTACAATAGAAACTAAAGTATTAATGAAGTCAAACTGCTCGACGATATCACAGAATCTATTCTTTCTAAGAGACATGTTCTATGGGAAACTAAGCACGGTGAAAGGGGCCAACTGTGACTTTAGTAAAACTTGCGACGCAGCAGTACTTTCTGTACTAATTTGTATTTTTGGTTTAACCATTTTATTTTTACTGTGCGTGTTTTGTGTTGGCACGACTGCTTGGGTTCATAAGAAGTGGTCTAAAGGGGAGCTGAAGCAAGAAATGCAGAAGGTTAGATTGTGTAGAATGGGGAACGATAAAATCTATCTCACTGAACACACTGATAGAGAAGTTAGAAATAAATTACTTAGAGAAGTGATAGCAGCTGATCTGCCATTGGAGCTGCAGGAAGAAGTTGACGTAGGTGATCATGTCGATAGAGATAGTAATTGGAAGAAGAGGTATAGATCTGAAGATATTAGGAGTCAGTTTGTTTGGAAGATCGATTCTGACGATACTGATACATCTACCACTTCGGAACATCGTTGTGATGAGAAAGATAGGCTATTAAAGTAATCTGAATTTGCCATTACAAGTTTATTAATTTCAAGACTCCGTTTATATCCAAAACAAAACAAAGCCAGTAATATGTATTTAGAGTAAGATGTTGTTCCTTTCTTTGTTTGTCTGTGCGTAAACGAATGTTCCCATTTGTCTCGCAAAACGGCTAGATGGATTTTGATGATTTTTTCAGTAAAATGTTTTGTGATTCATAAATGTAAATTAGCGACTGATGAACCGAAGTTATTATAATGCTTACCTTGATGAAAACAAGACTATAATACAGTATTTAACAAAAGTTAAATAGGAATAACAAATAAATATTATAGGTCCCAACATAAAAGCTAACAACTCAGCAGCCATATCAAACAATGTTCCAGTTGGTAAGGTACCTAATAACTTTATTTACGATCAGCACCGCGAAGTTTCACGTGTGTGACCTTTGGAAATATTTGAATACAAAGTAACCAAAGCTATTTACAATCGGTCTCTCATAATTTCATAACCAACAGAACTTGACCTCTTACCCGAAGATCGGTCGTGATAATTTTCATAAAATAATAAAAAATAAAATGAAATCCGGTGACCAACACACAGCGCCATCTAGTCCCATGGTGAGCTGGTAGACTTGTGTTGCGGTGACTTAAATTAACAACGGATATACTACTTATATTTATTTATCTTTTATAAGCGCCAAGCGCCAAATCAGCAAAGCGTTCGCTTGACGCGCCACAGAGCTCGTCGTATTTTCATAATATTTTGATATGGAATATAAAAGCTCATCTAGAAGAAGGGAGACGACAGTGAAACAACATCCTTGGTACCGGTCTGTTTATCGCAATAAGGTGACTCCACTTGGTGCTACAACTTAGGCCGGTCGGTCACCCTTTTGGCAGCCTTTTATATACCTACACCGAGCAGGGCCATAGACCTACAAACCAAGCCTAACTAAGGTTAATTAGATTACAGTCTTCTAGGTTCTATGCTTACCGTTGTTGAATTGAATCAATTTTGAATTGAGTTGAGTCAAGATTTAACTTTTGAACCCACGACTAGTGCATTATCAGGGCCCACCAAACACCTTTAATATAGGTTAACACAATGTAGTTGGAATGCCTCCGGCGATCTTAATGTTATATTATATTAGTAATACAAACCTATCCTCAGACATGAGATTAACTAAGTTAACTAAGATCAACTCCTTAAGGGATCAATATCTAATTATCTCTCCGACAATAGCGTCGTATTAACCGCAAATAATATCATAAACAAGTGTAATGAGATTTTTAATAGACTTCCTTTGTGTGAAACCGTTTTGTGTCGGGAATTGGAAATGGTCGAGAGTCGGCTGTAAGACTCCACGTTCCATTTGTATGTCACGGTCGAAGAAATTACCCTGGGCATGTATTCTGTAACTAAATCGTTTAACATCACTTCAATATCGTTAGGACTTTATAGAAACCAGTTTAACAACAAAAAATTAATAAACCACTTTATTTACCGGGTTAAAACGCGTTTTGAAAAAGTCAACTGTGAAGTTGGCGAAAGTTCGGTTCGTTAAAAAATCATGAATAAAACGCGTTTTAACCCGGTAAGTAAAGTGTTCTGTTATGCAAAATCGCGAAAACCATAAAAAAATTAAGTTAAAATTAAGCTGATTTTCCGGTTTTCATCGCGTTGGTGTTTATTTCTTTAACATTATTGTAATTGTAGTGTTTGTGTCTACTAGCTAAGTTAGGTATATAGCTAGGTAGGTGCGTATACGCAGTCTCAAGCATACATGTAGTGGGGTAATGGTACTGACACGAGAGCCACGGGCGAGAGTGGACGTCTTACTTGCGTGCGTGTATGTTGGTGAGCCTGTGAGTAGTGATACAGAACAGAAGAACGACGAACGGGTCTACATTTGGCGACGAGGACAAAGGTCAGTAAAAGGAATTACGTAACAAAAATGAAAATGAAACGTCGGAAATCCAGAATGTACTCGTATTAAGTGTTCTTACGACGAGATTTGTGGGTGGGTATGTATGTAGGTACGGTACTATCAAGCGACTTTTTGATATTTGATCTAAGTATGGGTACTTATTTATGTTTGACACATGTCTCTGAACCTAAGTAGGTAGGCATGTCCCACGTAGTTACCTACCTATTCACTGTGCAAATAATCGCCACCTAGTCAGAAAGTTAGTTAGGTAATTAATTGAAATACCTATACAAATTTCTGTTATTTTACCAATAGAATAAATATTAGTTTAACTTGCACCGTTTTAAATGGTTAATTGATATTATTTTATTCGGGGTTCTTGAGAAGGAATTGTGGAAAGCAGATTTGATTAAATAGGTTAGATACCTATATACCTAGCTACGTATAACTTTGATAAATACTTATTTATACCTATACATAATTATGATATCACGTTAGATCTATTGATGATAGGCGCAATCCTTACGAGATAGTAGGTAGATGTAAAATATCTCGAAGAGTAAGTACCTATTAAAATTTGCTTTTCTTGAGAGGGCAAGAAACAGCGCTACGTACGTACCTACCTACCGTAAATTGAACAAGTAAGTACCTACAGACTTTTGTTTACGTTTGGTACAATTACCGTGAGATTGTTGCAACATTTGAGTACCCAAACTTCAATAACTAGCAAAATCTAACTGCTATAATATCGAAGTATTTTAAGTGGGTATCAGTTTTTTATTAGAACCTATTTACACGGTTTATAGATCAAGGAACCACCGGATTCCGCATCATTGTAATTTGGTGCTACTGGTTTAAAATCACAACAAATGAACAATCACAACAACGAAAAGTTGATCCGTCTTACTGGGAGCTGGATGATTTGGACTCTTATTATACCTACTATTTTATTTGGCAAATACATCGGTCTGTTGGTTGTATGGTCTAGGGCATAGCTTTACGTGTTTGATTTAACTTAACTTGTAACCTGGTGTAGTCGCTCAATGTAGGACTTAGGTAGGTACATGCATATATCCGTACCTGCCATACATACCTACGTGTTTTGGACTGTGAAGTAAGGTACCCACTACAATGGGATACCCTGGTTAATAATTGACCCCCATTAAATTGGAAATAATTAAATGTTGTGTAAGGTACCCACTACAATGGGATACCCTGGTTAATAATTGACCCCCATTAAATTGGAAATAATTAAAAGTTGTGTAAGGTACCCACTACAATGGGATACCCTGGTTAATAATTGACCCCCATTAAATTGGAAATAATTATATGTTATATGTAAGGTACTCACTACAATGGGATACCCTGGTTAATAATTGACCCCCATTAAATTGGAAACAATTATATTATTGTGTAAAGTACCCACAAAAGGGGGAACAATGGTATAACCACCTCCATTCAATTGGAAACGGTTTCTATTACAGGTGGCCACAAAACCCGGTATATCATGGCGTCATTGCCTACAGTACAAAAACTTGATCTCGAGGGTGACGGAGCATCACTTGGTCAAAGATGGGCAAAATGGAAAAGGTCCTTAACTATTTACTTAGAAGCTACAGAAATTAAAACTGCGATAAAAAAAAGAGCGACTTTATTGTTATTAGGCGGATCGGATTTACAAGACATTTTTTATAATTTACCTGGCGCTAATACTACAGAACCTGAGGACCAGGATGTTTTTAAAACAGCTATTGAAAAACTGGACGATTATTTTTCTCCCAAACAAAGCCGCGTGTATGAAAGGCACATATTTCGACTCATTAAACAAGAAGAAAAAGAAAAATTCGAAAAATTTCTAATTAGGCTTAGGAAACAAGCAGCAAAATGCCAGTTTCAGAATCAGGACGAAAACTTAATTGATCAGATCACTGAGAAATGTTATTCTACAGATTTAAGAAAAAAGATATTGACAATAGGAGATAGCATAACATTAGATAAGATTATTACAGAAGCCAACACATTAGAGGTTGTAAGTCAACAACTAGAAGAGTATGATGAAACGTATAATAAAAAACAAGAGAATAATACAATACAAAATAAGAATAATATATTTAAAAAGACAACAGAATTTCGTAACACTAAAGGATGTACTAGATGTGGTAATATGAGGCACAACGCAAATGATGACAACTGCCCTGCGAAAGGAAAGAAATGCCATCTCTGTAACAAATTAGGACATTTTCGACAATATTGCAGAGGTAATACAGGTATTCATGCGGAAAAACGAAAACGGGTAGAATTTAAACAAAAAAATGAGAGTAGTAACAGTAAAAAAATTAAAAGAGACAACAAAGTTGATTGCATTGAGGAAGAAGAAGAAGTTGATTACGTGTTTAACGTAAATAATGATGCGACGATAGAGTGTCTAGTAGGAGGTGTTAAAATAATCATGTTAATAGACTCCGGCTGCAGATTAAATTTGATAACGGATAATACCTGGGAGAATCTAAAGAACAAAAAAGTTGTAACCTCTGGTCAAGTAGTGAAACCAGCCAAAACATTATTACCTTATGGCAGTAAAACGCCACTAGACGTTAAAGGTTCATTTAACACCGTCATTGAAGCAAATGGACGATCGGTACTTTCAGTTGTTTATGTAATTACAGGAGGTTCGAGAAATTTACTTGGCAAAGATACAGCGACTCGTCTCGGTGTTTTGAGATTAGGTCTTGGCGTAAATCAAATTCAAAACAAGCCTTTCCCTAAATTTAAAGATGTTCTCATTCAAATTCCAATCGATAGCTCACAAACCCCTGTTTCACAACCATACCGCCGTATTCCAATTCCTGTAGAAGAAAAAGTAGAACAGAAGATTAAAGAATTATTAGACAACGATATTATAGAAGAGGTGTCGGAACCATCAAAGTGGATTTCGCCAGTGGTGCCGATCTTAAAAGATAACGGTGAATTACGTTTATGTATCGACATGAGACGCGCAAATAAAGCGATAATGAGGGAGAATCATCCGCTTCCTACGATGGAACATTTTTTACCAAAGATACGAAAAGCTAAGTATTTTACAAAACTTGACATAAAAAACGCTTACCATCAAGCCGAGTTACATCCGGATTCTCGCCACATAACAACTTTTATAACATCAAAAGGACTATACAGATTTAAGCGACTCATGTTTGGCATATCATGTGCACCCGAAATTTTTCAAAAAATAATTGAAAAAATGTTAATCCGATGTGAAGGAACCATTAATTTTATCGACGATATTTTAGTATTTGGGAGCACTGAACAAGAGCATGACGCTAGATTAAAAAAAGTTCTTGAAGTACTTAAGGACAATAACGTGTTATTAAACGATGCAAAGTGCATTTACAAAGCTCAAAACATAGATTTCCTTGGACACGAGTTAACATCACAGGGTGCAAGACCATTGAGCAAGTATATAGCAAGCATATCGACATTTAGAGTCCCACATACTATTGAAGAACTTCAAAGCTTTTTGGGTTTGACCAACTACTTAAACAAGTGGATTCCTAATCTAGCGACGATCACCGAACCTTTAAAAGAATTACTAAGGAAAAAAATTGGCAAAAAAGCTAGTATAACATGTTACTGGGCGTCACGTCAAGAACATGCATTCAAGCAACTTAAAGACACTTTAACAAATATTAAGACCTATCATTTACATCGTAATAACCTATTATTACGATGTAAATGATAAAACCCAAGTGATTGCAGATGCTAGCCCTGTAGGCCTTGGGGCTGTACTAGTACAGATCGATAATGATGGCCCAAGGATAATCGCTTATGGGAATCGAACGTTAACAGACTGTGAGCGTAGGTATAGCCAGACTGAGAAAGAGGCGTTAGCGTTGGTTTGGGCCATAGAACATTTTAATGTCTTCCTTTTTGGGAAAGAATTCGAATTGATCACTGATCACAAGCCTCTAGAGATTTTATTTGGGCCAAAATCCAGACCATGTGCACGGATAGAAAGATGGGTATTAAGATTACAGGCATATTGTTACCGCATAAAATATAAACCAGGAAACACTAACATTGCAGACCCACTATCACGCTTAGCTCAGAGCTCAATAGTTCCAAATATAGTGGAAGATAATTACGTCCATCAGATTGTAGAAGGTGCCAGACCACAAGCCATTCCCATGAGGGATATCATTAAGTGTTCAGAAACTGATTCTGAAATTTGTAATGTCAAAAAGGGCATATATGATAAAATTTGGGATGACACAGTTAAGGGGTATAAAATTTTTCCTTCAAGACTTTTGTGTACCTACAGGTTTCTTCTTCAGAATTAAAACAGATGAGATGAATTGAGAAATTAAAATTTCAATCGAACGTAGCGAAAACCGAAGAAAAATGTTCGATTGTGATCCACATTTTTTAGGAATTTGGCAAAGTTTCCTACAGTTGCGAACCTTGTTTGTGTCTTGCAATGTTGAAGCGATGTTGAGATCGAGGATTTACTTATAGAATACGTGCCCTAATGGGTAATGCATGCGTTGAACTTTAACAACAATATAATCCGAAGATATATAATGATTATTCCGAAATCCGGCTTGTAGATAATAGCCCTTATCATGACCTTTTAACCTAAATGGGACCAAAATCATTCATCTGAAAAACTAAAAAAAACATAAGTAATTAAAAAAATCAATTAAAAAAAAGGTGTTCATATTATTATTTGTGGTTTTTTAAAGTACTTACCTACTTAGTCGGGGTATTTTTTATTTAAATTTATTTTTAAACGAAAAAAAGGACGATAAAATAACGAGAAAAGATTATGTTAGGGCAGAATTTATTATACTATTAATTTATTATGCACGGTTTCATGTACAGAAATAAGAATGTCAATTTTGCGTTGTAACATTGCATTGTGTGTGTATAGTGTCTTTGAATGCAGTTTAATCCGTGTAACTGCTGTCTAACTTCTTATACAATTAGCGTGCTATAATTTAGACACAATCATAATTCCCCGGCTAGTCTAACCTATGTTTTATAAAAAAAATAGTAACACAGGACACAGGAAACATTAGTATTAAAAATAAAAAACAATAATTATTTAAAATTGAAAATATTCATGTGTTGTCAAATCTTATTAGTACGTAAGTACTTACCTTTTTATTTTACCTTATCTACCTGTTTTTGGCTGAAAATATTAATATTTTTCCTCGTGTAAAAACGCCTGTAATAAATTATTTGATCCTTTGTTTGTTTATCTATTTGTATTCGTTTGCTCCACCGCTTTACGCCTTCGCCCTTTTATTTCTGATGGTTATTACAAACATACCTACCTGCCTACCGGATATAATATTTTCACCGATTACAATAGACCTTCTGTAAAGAGGCGGGGTAGAAGCAAAACCGGTAAAGTGGGAGTAGGACTTGTGCACAAAGAATTCCGTACTATTACACAAGAAAATCAGGTGTGCCTACTGCCTACACTCAGCCAGTCCAGCAGAACCAGTCTAGCATTGGGGACTAGATCCGTCTTAAACCCGATCCCTGACGTCGCCCTTAGGAGTGTACGCTCGGGTACAGCGGCCCCTGCTGGTATACCGAAAGGTGGGACGGTGGGGACGCTATAACATATATAAATAGCTTTCGAGAAGGACGTGCCTACACTCAGCGGGACCCTCTATCCTAAAACGATATCAGTATGTCTAGGGTTTAGTTCTAAATTAGTTCTATCCTCAGGTAATGTTGTTTGCGCTAACTGCGCCCCGCAGTTGCACCCGCGTATGTCCCGATCTCGCGGGATTATCGGGATAAAAAGCAGCCTATGTGTTATTCCAAGTTTCCAGCTACTTTCCAAGTTTTATGTCAATCGGTTCAGCGGTTTTTACGTGATTGAGTAACAAACACACATACATACATACACACATACATACACACACACATACATACATACACACATACTCCCAAACTTTTAGCTTTATAAATATTAGTAGAATTTGTTGAATAGCGGCAACAAAAATACATCATCTGTGAAAATTCTAACAGTCTAGCTATCACGAGATACAACCTGGTGATAGACAAACAGTGGAGACTTAGTAAAAGGGTCCTGTTTTTACTATTTGGGCATGGAACCTTAAACTAACAAAAATATAATATTTTAACCTACTTAATTCAACATATTTATAGCCTTATTAATAAAGTCGGAGTACATGCTTTGTCTTTTACGTGTCAGGAAATTTTAAAGTTGACAGATAGAAATAAATAGTGGTAAAATTACTTTAACCTTACTTCTAACCTAAACACGTTTATTAATAAGGCTATTAACGTTTTGGTAGTTCCCTTGCTTGAATCTGACTTGTTGATTAAACAAGTTAAAAAAACTTAATCGATAAAGCCTGATTTTTCATTCTACGGATAAAAGAAATCTGTTGAATAAGTTCGAACCCAACCAAATTAATAAAAAGACTTCAAATATTGATCTTCTAAATTTAGATTTTTATTCTTTTTTAATACCATATTGAGTGACGTTTTGAAAAATCAGCCCTGAATCTTTCAGTTTAAATAAATAAATTCTTTAACATTTTATTAGCTTAGGGTTAGAGGCACGTCCGATTCCGGTCGCATTTCCTTTCCAAATGAGATTTTCGCGACAGTGGCGCCAGCGGACGTACCGCAAACTAAATTTCCTGTTTAACTCTGCACCGATAATTACATAAAACACCAAACGGTGCCCCAATGTAATTATGGTACCTATTTCTGAGAATTTTCAAGGAATTTAATTTTGCTGAAATACTGCGATAAATTCGCGGAGTTTTAGGAAAATATCGTGTTTTCTGTTGTATATTCCACCGTCTGGCAGCAACGTTGACTATGAATTGAAAACCTCCTAAACCTAATTATAGATCCACAATGTAGGTTAATAATAATAATAAATCTAATAAATCATGTACCTAGGTACCTACCTTACTATTACCTATTATATACAGTGGTTTGTATGTAGGTACGTATTATTTAGGTACCAACTCAATAATAGTTACATAGGTAATTATATTGTAGTTTTATATCTTACTTATAGCCAGCTTTAATTATACAACTACTAGCTGCGCCCCGCGGTTTCACCCGCGTAAGTCCCGTTCCCGCGGGATCATCCGGATTAAAAGTAGCCTATGTGTTTTTCCCGGTATTCAGCTACCTATATTCCAAGTTTCATTGCAATCGGTTCTGTAGTTTTTGCGTGAAAGAGTAACAAACTCACATACATATATACAAACTTTCGCGTTTATAATGTTAGTAAGAAGTAAGATAAGTACACTAACCTAAAACTTTTAATATTTTTAACCGACTTCAAAATAGGAGGTTCTCAATTCGGTGGTGGAAATTTTTTATTCAGATTTGTTTTTAATTGATAGGATTGACAGTTTAAATTAGGTATTATAAAATAAAAGTAAAAAAAAACAATAATTATAAGTAATAAAGGGTTTAATTTTTACACTTTGGGCAAAAAACCCTAAAAAACAACACGAGTATAAAATAAGTTAGAAGTTTTATAGAAATCTATAGGTGACTGATAGGTACAGGTATTAGGTGTTTATCAAAATATTAACTAAGCTAATATTTGCTACATTTCTCGCTTTGAGATTGATTGAGTGCCTTCTCCAGAGTCGCTAAAAACGAAACAAAATAAACGAATTAAATTTAAAAACACATATTATAGTACTTCGTTTATTTTTATTACTAACTAGCTGCGCCTTGCGGTTTCACTCGCGGAAATGAAAATCGCATTATCACGGGCCGAGCAGTTGCACTTTTTCGTTCATTACTCGGGTTCTACTAATTGGATTTCGATGCAAAGTATACCACGACGTTCCTCGAAAATAGAACTATCTTATATTGAAATTAGGTTTCAATCGGGTTAGTAGTTTTTAATTGTATAAGGAACAGACAGAGAAACAGACAGACAGACATAAAATTATTGAAATTATATAATTTTGTTCTACTGCTTTTCCTAAGTCCCCTAGACAAGTTTTTTTTTAAGATACTTCTAAGTACAGACTCTTTGTCCTCTCTTCCTTTATTTTAAGTAGGTATAGAGTACCTATAGATGAAAATGGATAAACCCATTATTGCCCGGAGATATAGCTTTTGGAATTTGAACTCACGCTCTCTGCCCCACTACTAATCGTGAGCATAAAAACGACCTTTTCGTCTAATTTTAGATGATTTACATGAAGAACAGTCAAGCTAAGCTAAACTAACTTAGTTTAGACTTGTCCTACTACTTCATTTGATTTGGGCCCAGGCCCAGCCGACAACAGCTGCTAACTTAGTTTAGTTGGTGATTTATGAATCTATAAAAACGCAATCAAGGTAGGTAGTTAGATTTCCACAGCAAACAAAGTTTTCAAACCAAACACGAGATCGGTAAAGTTTTAATAATTTAACTTCTGTCCACGCGTCGTCTGACTCCATTGCGCGACGCCACTCGCTGTTCGTAGGTTGGTATCTACTTGACTTTCGCATGTGTTAGTACAGTACCTACATAGTAATATTAATGTAATAACTATTTTCATTTGAAGTTTCTGGTTTCTGTTTTTAAAGGAAGGTATACCCAGTATTCCAACTTATACGAAAATTCATATACAATTTGTAACGGGTAAGTCCTTTTAATCCGAAAGGGGGTTGTCCTAGACGTCTAGGCGAACAACTTTTGTTCTACGACTTTTAAAAATTCAAACATTTTTTTTGAAAATTTTGAGATAATGTTTCACTGAAAAAACAGCTGATTTTGAAAATAAAAATAATTGAAGTTTTGATTGTAAACCATCAAACTAAATAAAAGGACAACATAAGGTCAATGACCTCGAACTCTCAGAAACAGCTGATTTTCAAGCAAACTTTACACCAAAATTTTTCGAAAAGTACTTCGAATTTCCAGAGTCATAGAACAAAAGTTGTTCGCCTAGACGTCTAGAACAACCCCCTTTCGGATTAAAAGGACTTACCCGTTACACCTTGTATATTCATCTATGCAAATGTGACAGACATATAGTCTGGGGACTGACGGGCAGACGAACAATGGAGTCTTGGTTTAAGGATCCCGTTTTTACCCTTCGGGTATGTAAATTTAAAAATCACATTTTTACAAAGTTTTTCATCTCTTTATAAGATAAGTAATTAAAATTCGAAAATCATGTTCATTTACTTCTAATGACGTTGTTTTTCTTATTTTTTATTTCGAATATAGCTTGTCTTTAGAGTTAAAGCTAGTTATTATGAAACGATCAAATGGTGACCTGTATAAAATACATGCCGTTGAAAAGAACTAACCTTGGTTTTGAATCAATGAAGGGAATTTGTGTTTTTCTACTATTTCTCCTAGTGCAAGCTCCTTATGCACCGGTACATTTGAAAGATCTTTTATTATGGGTTCAGTTATTTTGACCTGAAAATTATAGTGGAGGTAAAAGTAAACAGTTTTTTTGTGCGTCATTCTACACGTATCAACGTTAATAGGCATTTTTGCACAATTACATTTTTTCAAATAGAATCTATTAAATTAGCTGTGCCCGCAGATTCACACGCGTAAGTTTTGATCCCGCGGGAGTTTCGGTATAAAAAGTAACTTGCATGTTTATTTAGATTTTCAGCTATCTGCGTGCCAAGTTTCATCGTAATCGGTTCTAAAGTTTCTGTGTGAAAGAGTAACAAACATATTCATTTACTTACACAATCTTATTATACCGATTTCGAATTGAAGTTGGTTTTAATAGTAGTTTATGCACCGAGGTACTAAAGCCCTGTCTTATATAGCGGGCGTCATATTGAATCCAAAGTTCTTACCGGCGTACCTACAACTTCTTCGAGTCCTGTTTCGTTGCTAAGCTTCCTATTGCCTTCCTCCGTGAAGTCGCCAGCCGCCGGCGAGAAGTCAATCACGTGCTCTTTGGATGGACCACTGTCTATAGTTACCACTGATATTTTCTGGAAAGTTGAAGATGTAGCTAATCGAAATATGAGTATTTAGACGACCTTTGTGGCACGTTGGTCGAATTCTTCGAAAGGTCTTAGATTCTGGAATCAGCGGTTTGTGTGACAGATGTTCTGTCACACAAACCTCTGGATTAACAGCTGGTGTCCTTACCTCATTACTAGACATACTTTCAGAACTGGCTCCAGTAACACCAGGCATGGCTTCCGCGCATGAGCAGCAGAGCACGGACAGAAAGCAGGTCATCCAGGTGGACACTACCTGCACCTGGCGGTACAACCAAACGAACCTCTGAAATAACAACTGGTGTCCTTACCTCATTACTAGAGGTACTTCTAGAGCTGGTTTCAGTAACACCAGGCATGGCTTCCGCACATGAGCAGCAGAACACGGATAGCAGGCAGGTCAGCCAGGTCGAGACCACCTGCACCTGGCGGTATAACCGGACGAACCTCTGGATTATAGGGTGGAATGTGTAGCAGCTGATCGTTATTGGCATTTATGCTGGTGTTATCATTTCTGGTTATAAGTATATTAAAGAAACTATTGAAGTAATAATATGATGTTAGCATCAGTATTTGACAAAAGATTTGATATGACATTGATATTGACGGTTTAGGTTTGTGTGGCATGAAAATAGGTAAACAACTCCAATCTGTTCCTAACTTAAGGCTACGTCCGGATAGGCAGATGGCTTGCTTTACGCCTGGAGGCTATCGAGTTACCTAACTAAAACGAACGGTGTAGAAAGTTCGCGACCGGTTGCACTGAGCACTTGGCGTCTAGCGGTGCATCTTGTAAGAATGCAAGCCACTAGGTATTAGGCGCTAAGCAAGCCTTCTGTCTATGCGGCCGTAGCCCAGATAGACGTGGTGGTACTGTGCCACAGGCATTATGCCATCTTGCCTGTTGCATCTGTTACGTAACAGTTGGGTAAAGTAGAATAAAAATTCAAAAGGAATAATCTCATAATTTACTACCAATCAATACATACAAAATTAAAGTAAAATTAAATCTAAATCAACAAACTAAAATTAGTAAACTCTAAATATTTAATATTTGGTGCTGATTTTTCTTTGCATGATGCTGTGAGATAGAGCTGGTGCATGACCAATAGGTGTGAAGGATCTAAAAAAAACATAAAGAAATTAAATTTGAATATAATAAAAACAATGTTTTGTTTTTGCTAAGTTGGATTGAAATTAAATTATTTTCCTGTTTTAATCGAGTTGCGTTAATTATTTTACGAGATCTTTATAAATCTCATCCTCAGTAAGATCTTTACAAATCTCTTTTTCGGCGTAGGGAAATCGTTTTAATTTTAAGAGATAAATAACTCGAAATTATAACAAGTTGGTTTGTTGACAAAGGATCGTTCCTTTGTAGCAGTATCGGTCAATGTATCGAAACAACATGCCACCGTGGCCGAAACCACCAAGAAACAATCTCTAGTGAACGATCTCCACGAACTGACTTTGGATGCTTCTCATCGAATTCTCTCATTGTACTGCAGAGATCACGAATTTTCGACGACGTCGAAGTAGGCTGGCTAGTTTGTCTCGCTTGGCAGACGGTGCATTTACCATAGCACGAGCAGACTGGAATGGAAAAAAATATTGAAAAAAAAAAACTAAGGGTATATAGACAATGAAACACAATATTTACCGGGTTATACTCACGTTTTATAATAAGGGTTAAAGTATGAAATTGCCGTTTTATTGCAATAGGTTCTTTGAATTGACATAGAATCTTCATGGTTTGAGGTTTTCGAATGAAACTTTTTTCAAATGGTTTCTGTGATGTTCTTTTTTTAAAAAATGTGAAACATTTGAATATCGACTTTCAATTGTTTTTGTTATTCAATTTAGACAAGAAAGATGGATACTGCGAAAATTCGAGGGATTTTTGAATACGAGTTCCGACGCGGAACTAACGCGGCAGAAACAACCCGCAATATCAATGCTGCGTTTGGAGAGGGGTCTACTAATGAACGCACCGTGCGATTTTGGTTTAAACGCTTTCGTGATGGAAATTTCGACTTAAAGAACGAGCCACGAGGAAGACCGCCCACACAGGTGAATAACGATGAATTAAGAGAGATAGTGGAAGCCGATCCTAGTAAAACTACCCAGGAATTAGCGGCATGGTTTAACGTTACCTTACCCACTTTATTGACTCACTTGCGTCAAATCAATAAAATAAAAAAATACGAAAAATGGGTGCCTCATGATTTGACTAATCTGCAGAAAGAAACGCGTGTTGAAACTTGTGTTGCCTTGTTGAACCGGTACAGAAATGAAGGAATATTGGATCGAATTGTAACATGTGATGAAAAGTGGATTCTTTATGATAACCGGAAAAGAAAAATGCAATGGCTGACCCCAGGTCAAATGCCACAACAGTGTCCTAAAGCAAAACTTACCAATAAAAAGGTAATGGTAACTGTTTGGTGGTCTCAGCATGGTGTTATTCACTATAGTTTTCTTCGATCTGGTCAAGCAATTACGGCAGATGTCTATTGTGCCGAACTCCGAACCATGTTGACAAAACTAGCAGTAAAACAGCCCCGACTCATATGAATCGATCTTCACCATTATTGCTCCACGACAACGCGAGACCTCACACAGCACGAGAAACCATTTTGACCCTTCAGGAACTGCACTTAGAAACCATTCGTCATCCTCCGTATTCACCAGACCTTGCTCCAACGGACTACCATTTTTTTCGTGATTTGGACAATTATCTACGTGACAAGAAGTTTTCTTCCCAGGAGGCAGTACAAAATGCTTTCACACAGTTTGTGCAGTCTAGATCGTCGGAGTTCTATCGCAAAGGCATTAATAACCTTCCCATTAGATGGCAGCAATGTATAGATAATAATGGCAACTATTTTGATTAAATAAATTTGTTAAAAATTTAAAAAATAAACAATTAAGATTTTCAGTACAAATCGGCAATTTCATACTTTAACCCCTAATATATTAACAGGATTGTTATAATGTACCGAGCTTTCAATGTAGCTTTTTCAAGGTTGACCGAGATGTACCTAATTCGTCTATTTTAACATTCTAAAAAGTTACTGTAAACTACCGCCTCATTATTATTTGTATCGAAACTTTCCTATGTACGCAGAATTTAGAATTATTGTAATAGTTTAGAATCTAAATAGTTTTGTAGTTAACTCAAAAACCAACCATGGCTTCGGTAACGGACAATTCAAAATTTGACCTTGAAGAGGGAGGACCCTATTCAAGGTCAAACGGTTCATTCGATTTCGATGAAAATTTGCATAGTTATAGTTTAAGTGATAGAGAGTAACTTTTGATCTCGATAATCCTGCGGGATCGGGACTTACGCGGGTGAAATCGCGAGGCGCAGCTAGTAAAAAAATAAAGGTAGGGAAATAAATGGATTAGTATGATGAAGACAAAGATAGTCGTGCTTCCTGACAAGGTCGTGAATCCACAACGCATTTAATTTAATTTTACCTGATTTAGTCTTCGTGAGTGACACATTCTTGGGACGAAGATCCTCTACGACATATTCCCGGGTTCCGAGACTGCACATCGACTGGGGTAGCTTGGCCTCGAAGATACGGTCGATCAAACCTTGGAAAAACAATATTAAGTAGCAAACTTGATTTAATTTTTTTGCGAAATCACTCATCTAACATGTCCATAACAATCAATATTTTTCAGCGGAAAATAACAAGAACAGTAAGTTTATAAATTTGCTAGGAAATGTATAAACTTTCGTATGATTCTACACGAGAGATAAATTGTATTATTTTACGACCACATTTTCGCAAATTTATAAACTTACTGACCTTATGCGTAAAATAACAAGTGTAAAATAATAAATAATAATAAGTGAGTGTCAAATTCTGATTGGTTGAACAAGTCACGTGTTAAATAAACAATTGGTTGAACAAGTCACTTGTTAATTAAAAAACTATAAGTAGCTATCTATGTTTTTAAACGTACATAATCGATATATCACTTATTTCATAGTACAGTTTTTAACATGTCGAGAATATTAAAAAGCGTAAAATGAATGTCGATTATTTTTACATGTTATGTCTACATGTTCTTACAGAATCGCTCCCTGGCGTTTTTAGAAATTCCACAGGACCACAATATACGCGGGTAAAATAGCGGGACGCTTCTAGTTCTAAAATAAAACCAAATAACCGATAAGCATTAGAGCGCAGGTTTAAAAGCAATTTCAATTTTAATTAACTAAATAGACGTCTACTGAATCCATACAGCCACGTTTTGTTGATGAAAACAATAACAATTACAATTTACATGAAAAATTTAAATAAAGTGTATTTTAGTAAATTGTTACGATAAAAATACAACTTTTTAAATGGATACCATTCAATCTCTAACAGTTCGTAAAGGTAAGCTAATTTAAGTAAAATAGTCTGTAATATACTTAAAAGTTTAAATATTTTTTAGTGAAATTGTAACATGTCTCTCGCAATCTCTTACGATTAATCCTTCTGCTATCTTTTTTTCAAAGCGTGCTACATCCGAGATCCGAGAGCACACCGACAATTTGGTACATTTCGTCTTGAAACTACACTAAAATGTAGAAAACAAAGTGACCTAAAATCCGAAGTCCACCTTTAGTCGTCGAACGCTCATCTAACGCGTGTAAAAAATTAACAACATTCCGTCATGAAATTATCAATGTAACAATGTTCAATGTACTAGACATGGATTTTGAGTTTCTCGCACACGTCCCTTAAATAACAGCAAAAATTCCACTCACAAATAAAGTGACGTCAATAACTCTTCGTATTTTGAAATGTGGTGGAATTTTTCATTTTGTAGTGTGACTTGTTTGAATTCGTCATGTAGTCAGGAAGGGGCTGTCGTTTCAACAACTTTTAAAATACCCACTCGTACGTTCATACGAGGACGTTTGAGCACACAAAAACACTCGAGAATTTCTGCGCTTTTTTTCGTTTTTGGCTGAATATTTTTCGTAGGTTTTTCTAGGATGCAATATTTCAAACGAGTTTTTGTTTGGTCCGTAATAAAATGAAAACCCGGGATGCGGGAATGCGGGAGGAGGGAGGTGTTCTTTGCACGCGGCAGACCGCATGATACGTAGTGATACTAGTCAGGTATCGGGACTAAAAACTAAATATTAATATTTAATATAGTAAATGAAAACCCCTTTTGCCCCGTCGACGGGACAAACTTTAACGGGACGAGTTTAACCATAAAACAACAAATTTTTCAATGGCTTCACTCTTTCGTGAGGATATCGGGTCGGTTTTAATTTTGTTGCAAGAATCTGTGATATTTATCTTTTTACAATTAAAAACGATGTTTGTTTTTCAATACCAGATGATAGGTAACATCTATTTTGAAAACTGTGAAAAGTGGCTTTTGACAAGGGCTATATGGTTTTCGAATCGAGATGCGGTGTTGTGCCAGTCATGTAGGTTCATGTATTTTCTTCTAAAAAAATTCATTGTATTCATTTTGTATTATGACCTAATTAGTTTAAATAAAAAATCTTTAACAACTAGAAAGCCCTTACCCTGTTTCTCCACTAATCCAAGCATGGAAACAGCAGTTCTGTTTCCAATCTGGTCAATGCTTTTGCCATCACCAGACGTGTCTGTCCTCGATGATGATGATGGCGTTATTGTTGTAGCTGCATTGTACATGATTGGTTCCTAAAGCAGAACATAAATTGAAGACAGAAAATATTCTTCTTCTTATCGTGTAGTGGTATGGCTCACCTAATGTCAGAGCTTTCAAGCCGCCCTAAGGCCTCCCACTTAAACTAACGACAGCTATTAGGGATACCAACCGGGATCGACTGCTCAATGTGTCTTCAAAAGAACGGATAAATTCGTGAAAATGATTTTTTGGCCCACATAACATCTGCCACACCATCAAGTAATGACCGCCCTAAGTGTTGCTTAACCAGCACGACCATTCAAGATCGGCAAGTGCAGCTAGATCGATGAGCTCCTCAAATCAAGTTTTAAACACGCAACGTTTACTGAACAGTCGCGGAATAGACAATATAGTTACAAAATGAAATTTCGCGTCGTCGCTGCCCCATAATCGTAAAAAGCGCAATAGAATATTCTGTCGTATGTAACGTTGATGGCGATACGAAGTGACGTCGAGTCAGCCAGAGTCAACAAACATAATGCTATCTCTCTTACTGGTAAAACCATAAGATGCTGCAACTCAGGGTGACTATTAATAAATTCCCAAAAGGCCCAGCATTTTTTCTGGACATATTCAGTGTCTTCTTTCCCTGGAGTGAAGTCTATCATCAGATGCTGCGCCAAGAGGGGCTCGCCGCAGGATCCGTCTCCAAACACGCTGATCGAGTCCGCAGCTCCAGGGTCCTCGCTTGAGGACTCATCAGAGCACCCGGTCTCGTTCTGAAGAGAAACGTTTGCACTCATTTTTTGAAACTACAGTTTAAAACCAACGCTGGTGGTATTGAACGATTAAAGAAACGTAGTGATTATATTTTCTTTGGATTAGGGATTAAAACCACAGAACACTATTACTCATTAAAACTGATCATTGAGATTGGAAATCACCACGTTATAAACAGATTGAAATTAAAAAAAAATGAATTTTGATGTGAGTTGTCTGTTGATTTTTGGTCAACACTTAGGCTGCGGCCGCATAGGCAGGAGGCTGGCTTAGCGCCTCGAGGCTATCGAGTCGCCAAGCGCGTCTTGGGACATAAAACCAACCTGTTTGTATTCTTGTAGGCGACTAGCTAGGTGCATCGAAATAAACAGTTTTAAGTCACGTGACGCGCTTGGTGACTCGATAGGCGACTCGCTAGTCTCCAGGCGCTAAGCAAGACTCCTGCATATGCGGCCTTATATAACTTATCTATGGTTATGAAATCATAGATATCTATAGAAATAGAGAAATAGTTACCGAAGACGACGATGTCAGCTTAGATGTCTCTGTCAAGGTCTCTCTCAAGCATGGAGGTAAGATAAATAACTCAAGGTATCTGTTAATTTGACAGGAAATTTATTTTTAACTTTCTACGAAAATCTAAAATTAATGAATGGAGATACTTTAGTATCTTCTTACTAGTCTGTGGAATAGAGACTTAGCATTTAGCTACGCGAATTCGTTTCATATAAGATACGTTTTAGTGCACTTTATAGTAATAACTTCTTAAATTAACTCATTCATTCTACCGTGGCGATAGAAAAATAGTTCCAAAATGTCCAGCGCCTCAATCACAACCGTTCTCTATGATCCGTTTGGTTTGAACGGAGTAGGAGTCAGCAATACTGAACCTAATTCATTTATACCATTCGTCAAGGGAAGCAAGTCTACAGTGGCTGAAGAAGATGCTACGATGAGGTCTATTTTTAGTGAAGCCGAGTTATCTATAAACAAGCTGGGTATGGAAACTCCTAAATAATAATAATATAATATAATAATATATCATTTATTTCAGATTTCTCCATATCAAAACTTAAAATTAAATTCCATTTCACACAATTAATTATAAAACCAAAACAAATAATAAATGTCATTAAATAATATTGAAAAAAGATAATGTCAGATACTATGATAAAAAAATAAAATAAAATTAAGAAGTGTTGGAGAGTGTGCAAGCCCCCAAATTGCTTTAAATCTGCTTATGCAAACCTATCCAGTACTGCCATATTGGAGATTCCAGCTTATTTGCAATAACGTTCAACATGCTGTTGGAACCATCCCGGACTCGACGCATCATGGATGCACTTCTCTTACGCAATATGGTCCGAAAGGAATCAACACCGTACTGCGCAAACATACCCGAAGCACTGCAGTACCTAGGTAGTCCCAACAGCACCCTAAAATCGTTATTAAAGGTGAACTTGAGAAAGATGGATAACGAAATGCGGGATCTTGATTGTCTAATCTTCTCTTTCTCTTTTCGTATAACACTAGATGAGCTACATTACATACCTAGTATTTGAGTTTATATATCGCCCTTAGGCCTGTTATTTGGCCCAACTACTGGCCCCTACCCTATACGAGCTAAACTGAAAATCCCTGTCGGATTCATCGAAAATTGTTGATTCTTTATATACTGACGCAATGTTTTAGAATATTTTCGTTTGGAGCGTTTGTAAATGACATTGTTCCGTACATTTTGCATGCTTAAGTTATGGTACAGCTAGACCACAATCCTTATCTTCTTTACCGTGGGGATTATTAGGTATACCTCTGGCCGCCTACCACCCAAGGTTATACACCGGACCACTTTCCCCTGACAGCCTGATGATCTTAACGAAATTCCTAAGATTAATTGCTTACCAAGCTTCAATTGACTAATTACAGAAGAACCGAGTAAAGTGAACATCTGCCAGTTGAACACCGACCCTTCCTCGTCTACCTTCTGCAGCGACCAGGTGTCCCAGTACGGGGAACCTCTGGCTGCTCAGCACCTGAACATAGACTTCACGACAATACACGGAGTAGACGACAATGAAACGTTAAGAAAGAAATGCAATGATTTCTGGAATTTCCTTGATAGCAAGCCGAAGTTGAATAAGTTTTGTGCGATGCCGAAGACCGTGGTCGATAATCTTAGTCTTATCGCGTAGTTGTTTGGCTTACCTAGTGTAGAGTTTTCAATTCGCCCTAAGGGCCTAAGGTAAATAGAAAAATAAAATACTGTTTAATTTTGGGGTGCCCAAAAGGTTAAACAGTAAATTAAGACTTACCTGTTTGTTTCCCTGTCTGTCTCTAAGCTGCATTTCATAAACATCTATCATCTATCATCATCATTACATCTACTAAATTTTAAATTATACTAAATGTCATACTGCCATTGCAATTTTTGTTCATATCCATTGCATACTACAAAATTAATTTCATCACATACATAAATACGGCGCACCATTGATGTACCTTTTTTTTAAGGATTTCGTAAGATCTTTGTAAACCATGATTATGAAATAAACGAATTATGAAGTATGAATTAAATTATAAAAATCAAAATGTCAAAATATCATATCATAGCTAAGCTAAGCTAGAGGTTCAATTTGCCGTCCAAAATGTGCAGAATTTGCAGAGATAAACGACATTTTTTATATTGTTCTTTCTGTGTTCAAGTAGACGTCGTATTCAAGTGGCATCACCGAAAGTGAAGAACAGTCGACAAATTCTTGCACGAACGATGATGAAGGAAGTTTCACGAAGGACCGGGCGTTGTATTGGTTGAAGAATGGTAAGCAAACATTAAACGAAAATACAAAAGTATTGGAAATTTATCCTTATACTTGCTTCTTATTAATATTAGGGGTTAAAGTATGAAATTGCCGATTTGTACTGAAAATCTTAATTGTTTATTTTTTAAATTTTTAACAAATTTATTTAATTAAAATAGTTGCCATTATTATCTATACATTGCTGCCATCTAATGGGAAGGTTATTAATGCCTTTGCGATAGAACTCCAACGATCTAGACTGCACAAACTGTGTGAAAGCATTTTGTACTGCCTCCTGGGAAGAAAACTTCTTGTCACGTAGATAATTGTCCAAATCACGAAAAAAATGTTAGTCCGTTGGAGCAAGGTCTGGTGAATACGGAGGATGACGAATGGTTTCTAAGTGCAGTTCCTGAAGGGTCAAAATGGTTTCTCGTGCTGTGTGAGGTCTCGCGTTGTCGTGGAGCAATAATGGTGAAGATCGATTCATGAGTCGGGGCTGTTTTACTGCTAGTTTTGTCAACATGGTTCGGAGTTCGGCACAATAGACATCTGCCGTAATTGCTTGACCAGATCGAAGAAAACTATAGTGAATAACACCATGCTGAGACCACCAAACAGTTACCATTACCTTTTTATTGGTAAGTTTTACTTTAAGACACTGTTGTGGCATTTGACCTGGGGTCAGCCATTGCATTTTTCTTTTCCGGTTATCATAAAGAATCCACTTTTCATCACATGTTACAATTCGATCCAATATTCCTTCATTTCTGTACCGGTTCAACAAGGCAACACAAGTTTCAACACGCGTTTCTTTCTGCAGATCAGTCAAATCATGAGGCACCCATTTTTCGTATTTTTTATTTTATTGATTTGACGCAAGTGAGTCAATAAAGTGGGTAAGGTAACGTTAAACCATGCCGCTAATTCCTGGGTAGTTTGACTAGGATCGGCTTCCACTATCTCTCTTAATTCATCGTTATTCACCTGTGTGGGCGGTCTTCCTCGTGGCTCGTTCTTTAAGTCGAAATTTCCATCACGAAAGCGTTTAAACCAAAATTGCACGGTGTGTTGATTAGTAGACCCCTCTCCAAACGCAGCATTGATATTGCGGGCTGTTTCTGCCGCGTTAGTTCCGCGTCGGAACTCGTATTCAAAAATCACTCGAATATTCGCAGTATCCATCTTTCTTGTCTAAATTGAATAACAAAAACAATTGAAAGTCGATATTCAAATGTTTCACATTTTTTAAAAAAAGAACATCACAGAATCCATTTGAAAAAAGTTTCATTCGAAAACCTCAAACCATGAAGATTCTATGTCAATTCAAAGAACCTATTGCAATAAAACGGCAATTTCATACTTTAACCCCTATTATTATAAACGCGAAAGTTTATATGTATGTATGTCAGGTTGTTACTCTTTCACGCAAACACTACTGAACCGATAGCGATGAAACTTGAAATATAAAAAAAACTCAAAATTTTCAAAAAAAAAGTTCGAATTTTCAAAAGTCGTAGAACAAAAGGTTTTCGCCTAGACGTCTAGAACAACCCCCTTTCGGATTAAAAGGGCTTACCTGTTACATCTTGTATAAGTACATGTCTTGTAAAACCTCGTAGAAACACATTTACCACATATAGCACATGCCAACATCAAAAGTTCAAATTACTTCGATGATAATAATAATAAAAAGCCACAACGATCCGTTTTCCATTACTCCAGGTTGTGGAACTCAAAATTAGTATGTGAAACGTCTCTTAATATATGAAATACCGAAGCGTGTGAGACTATATAATGTAATAAATAGGGCCCCGCAATGGGACTCTACGTTAGACCTCGTTCAACACTCAATTAAGAGATAATCGGCACGTAGGTATTAAGGATACCTTTCATTATACCTACCTATCTACTTTTTTACTCGATTCAATTTGATAGACTTTCGTATCGTATCTATTTAAATACGGTTTAGGAAATGAGGTTATTTAACCTTCCTGCAAGGAAAGAAAGAGGTTGTTATTAATATTTCGTAAATTTGTTTTTTTTATTGCTCAAAGCATATTTACTAGAAATATTTTTAAAGGAAAAATTCATCTTCAAAAATACAGCTCGGCCACGCAAGTACTTGCGTGGCCGAGCGATATAGGCACTGGAATATTGATCCAGGGACGCGAGTTCAAATCTCGCCGCAAGTGAATTTTTGAAGATAAATTTTTCCTTTAAAAATATTTCTAGGTTGTTATTAGTTTAGATTTCTCGTCTGTTTTAGTGTTAAAATTATAAAACACAATATTTACTAGGTTTTACTCGCGTTTTATTGAATAACGGCATTATTACTAAAGACCGAGCTTTCGCTAACTTTACAGTTAGCCACTTTAAGGAGAGATTTGAGATGTATAATTATAAATACTGTGATTTATTATGTAAATCCGAAAACCATAGACAAAATTATGTTTAGTGTTTTCATTGTATTTTGCATTTTATCAATGGGCTATGTTTCGTGGTTTTCATCAGGGGTAGACTGAAGGGTCGGGCTCAGGGTCCTATCCCTGAGTCAGAAGTCTGGAAAGACCTCGAACGTAGAGCATTGATAAAATGCTAAATACAATATGAACCGGGAAGCGGTTAAAACTGAGAAAATCAGTTTATGTCAATACGACAAAATGTTTCTCGTGCTTTTATGCTACTACTACCAGCTGCTGGTCTAAGATGTCCCATCCCAAATCTATTCTATTTTTTTTAAATTTTAAGTGCTTGATCCTGCCTTGGGCGTTGATGAAAATATTTTAAGGGATAATACATTAACAAAAACACAACGCATGGTCGACACTGATCTGGTTTCGCGCCACGCATCTTTTCTCAATCCGAAAGAAACGACTTGACAACCAATTCTACCGGTGTGGTCGATGACTCGCATCTTAATCTTTTTTATATTTTCCTTTAAAATATTTCTTTCCTTTCTTCCTTTCCTTTTTCTTTTTTTATTTTCTATTCTTTTCTTAATATTTCTTTTATTACATTGTGTCCCATTGTTTGTATGTATATTTATGTCTGTGTTTGTTGTCAATAAATGTTTTTCTATTCTATTCTTTGTAATAATTCCAGACCCAATTAACATTTATTTATTTATTCAAGACAAATAGTAGCTTACAGTATACACCAACACGCCCACTATTTTAAATTACAACTAAGGTATAATCTAAGATTTCTATTTACTAAAAACAGTTTATCATCAAATATGTCGATCTGTTGGAAGTCTTGCAAAAACGCATTAATCAAGGCCAATTCTCTGTTCGTCGGGGCATTGCTTGAATGCCAGGTACGACTTGAACGATTGGCAAACAACCGATGTTTTCTCCTATCTCCTGACCGGATAAAATTATCTGGAACGTATAGCTTTATCCTATCTAACACTGAGGAGTTGTTGATTTCATTGTGGAGTAAACGCCAGTAATAAACAAATAGGTGGACTTTCCTTCTAAAAATTAGGGTGTCCAAACCTACCATACCACTGACAAACAAGGACGGATACAAAAAGGGGTAATAACCGAAAATGCGTTTGTACAGATATCGAGCGAATTTTCGCTGAACTCTTTCAACTAAAATAGAAATAGAAATAGAAATAATTTATTTTTACCAAAAAAGATTACAATATGTTATCAAGATAAACATCAGACCTCGAACTAGGAACAAGTCCTGTATCTCGAGAATCTAGAGACGACTACACAAATTATTATTTACTGTGAAACCGCAGAGATTATAAAGTTAAATTTTTAACAAAACAAAAGGAAAGAAAAAGAAAAAAAGGCTCAGTGAGTGTGTGTCTATGTGTGTGATCATGTGTGAGTGTGTCAGCATGGTTAAGTGAGTGTGTGGATGTGTATGTGTCTATCAGATTTCCAGAGAGTATGAGCACAGAATTGTCCACGTCACCCCATGGTCTTAGGACCCTGGGTACGGGAGTGAGTTCTGCGCCCACAAATCATCCATTCAAGATGTGTCTGTACATTTTGACATTCCAAGAAAGGTTCGTAACTAAATCTTCAGTGAGATGATATGGCATTTTTAGAAGTAACTCTACGACCTTGTCTTTTACAGCCCTACCATTCAGCTCATTTATGTCACATATTGTGTTAATACGATTGTACACAAAAGAGTGAGCGAAGCCCGGAAGACGTCGAGCAAAAGCCGAATTTACTTTAATTTGAGGAACACGAAACACTCGTCTAGTTAGTAAAACAGGGTAGTCGGTAGAATTCAACACTCTTTTATGGACTGCGAGTGTTACTCTGAGTATAAAAAGTTGCCTAACTGTCAACAGCCCTGTTTCTTTATAGAGTAAATCGGTCGGGTATCTGAAAGGTTTTCTATGTGCAACTTTTATGACAGAGCGTTGGGCCCTTTCTAGTCCTAGCATGGCCGTCTTCCCAGCGCATCCCCACACCCCCACACAATAACAAAGTACCGATTCGCATAAGGCTGTATAAACAAGTTTGAGCGTTTTATGGTCGGCAGCGTCACGCAATAATTTCATGACGTACACGAGTTTTCGTACCCTATTACCTGTGAGAATGAGATGAGGCTTGAAGGACAAGCTGTCGTCAATCTCGACACCTAAATATCTAATACAATTTACGCGATCAATGGTAGGACAAGAGCATCGAGTGGTAGGGTCACAGGATGAATGAATATTCAAAACTGGGGAAAAAGAAGGTTCCGTGGCGCGAGTTTTCCTGAAGCATATAAATTTAGTTTTTTTTAGGATTGAGCGATAATAGATTTTTTTCCATATACTCAGCAACAAGACCCAATCCCTTTTGAGCATTACTAAATGCGTCATCCCAGGACTCTCCCTCAAAAACCAAAGCTGTATCATCTGCGTAGCAGATGGCATTTCCAAGATCAGAAAGTACTGTACTCAAGTCATTTATGTAAGCTAAAAACAATGTGGGACCGAGGACACTCCCCTGCGGAACTCCGAATCTAACAAATTCCTCCGTACTCACCGTGTCACCCACACGCAGACACTGAGTTCTGTCAGTCAAGTAACTACGGAACCAAGCGTGGGGTAAGCCTCTAATTCCGAGATCCCACAGTTTCTTTAGTAGTACGTCGATCGAAACAGTGTCAAAAGCTTTTGCCAGATCTAGGAATATCGTGACACATTTAAGCTTGTTGTCCAAGTTATTCGACACCATTTCGACCAACGCAGCCACAGCATCCTCCGCAGACTTTCCGCGTCGGAACCCAAACTGTTTGGAGGACAGCATATTATGTTGTTCAAGAAACCCAATCAGCCTACCATTTATCACCTTCTCCATGATCTTAGAGAAGACGCTGAGCAAGGAGATAGGTCTGTAATTTTCAGGGGTAACTTTACTACCACTCTTGTGTATAGGAACTACAACGGCCCGTTTCCAATCCTGTGGAACCGTACCAGAATCGATGCTAAGATTTATTATATGTGTGAGTGGGCGTAGGATATATGGACGAATAGTTTTAACAAAGTTGGAAGTAAAACCATCGATACCGGATGCACCGCTATTTTTCAGTCCGAGTATTAACTTATTAATTTCAAATTCGTCTGTAGGCTGCAGGAAAAAAGAAACTGAAGAGGAAGGTCCAAGTTTTTGTTCCGATAGCAGAGTGCTCAAGGTTTTATTTTGTTTATCTAAGAGTTTTTGCGCTAAGTCATTACCAACATTCGCAAAATACTGGTTACATGAGTTTAACGAAGCAGCAGGGCCCCCGTGATCAATTTTCAAGAGTTGAGCGGCAGAGTTATGTTTTTTATTCATATCGGTTACGTTCTTTATAGCCTTCCATAGTTGTTTAGAATTACCACTACTATTTGACAACATTTGACTATCATGATTAGTTTTGAGTCTGTGTAATAATTCCCTGAAGAAATTCCGATACCGTTTATATATCGTTTCTTTAAGAACATTGCTAGGATCATCACGATGTGCCTGATGGAGACGATCTCTTTGTCTCATACATCTGACCAACCCTGGGGTAATCCAGGGTTTAAGGGTAAATCGCGATCTACTTACACGTTTTCGTGAGCTATGTGTGTCGATAGTTTTGTTTAGAATAGAATTAAAGTGATTTAGAGCCTGGGACACATCAGTAGAGCTCGTCACCACTGACCAATCGACTTGCTTTAATTCGGTTTGGACGCACGGGTAGTCTATTTTGGTAAAATAACGATCGCGTGGTTCGGTCTTCAAGGAACCATCTGAAATACCAAGGATAGAGAATGAATGGTCCGTGATGTCGGTAGTTGCGACAAGGCCCGACAGAGAACAATATTTCGTTTTAGAAAATACAAATATGTGGTCAAGGCAAGACTTCTTTCTGGTAGGTAGAGTAATAGCTGGCCGAAAACCTGCTTCGGAAAGTAAGCATAGGTAGTCCGAAGAATCAGAATCATCAGCATCAAGAATGTCGATATTGATATCCCCTGATAATATGACGTTTCTATTACATATTGATTTAAAAGTGGTACTTAAAAAGGTAAAGAAGTTATTTAATTTAGTAAAGGAAGGAGAGCGATACATTCCCAAAATAACCAGCGACTCATCCAATTCAATTTGAAGGCATTCAGCTTCGCCAAAGCTGGTTTCAGTAACACTAGGGTTCCATTTGTTCGCAACGTAGGTTACAACACCACCGCATTTATTTGTGTTTTTTGCGTATAGTACGAAGTGTAACCAGGTATAGATATGGGTCTAGCTCCACTCTCTAGCCAGCATTCGGTCAGGATGATGACATCAAAATCAGCATTCAGACGCCGTAGAGCAACAAGAAAAGCATTTGTATTTTTATGTATGCTGCGAATATTGAATGTCAGTAGTTTTATGCTGTAGGAGATATCCAGGAATTTATTACAGTCTTCCAATGTAGCGCAAGCAAAACAGTCAATGTTATAAGAATCATCAAAATCGTTTATACAGTTGAAATCAACTACAGCCATTTAGTTTTTTTTTTTTTTTTTTTTTTTTTCCTGCCGATGAATTAAACTTATTTATATGAATCCCGCGCAATCTGGAGACTGTTTGCCTTTTCCTATTATAATAATATGTGTGAGTGAGCTGAGTGTGTGCATAATGTAATAAGTGTAAGATGAGTGAGTAGAGCCATGACATACAATAGTGCAAAACATAACAAAAACTGGCAAAAATAATATTAAAGTGACGGTTGTGCGGTAGTACTGAGCGTGGCGAGTTCAATAGGAAGCTTAAGCTTCTCTTCGAGTGCAGACCAGGATCGGATCTGAATCGCTGGAAATCCCTTACCCTCATCTCTCCGTACAAGGATAATACCGTCGTTAATCCAGCAATATTTAAAACCCAGTTGGCGAGCTCGTTTGCGAGATTCCCAAAACAATCGCCTTTTCTCAGAGGTAAGCCGTTCGTTGACATATAGTTTGTTTGTAGAATTACCAACTTCTATGTCCTTGGGAGTTATGTTCCTCCTGGATCGGGCAGCTTTCAAGAATTCGTCACGCTTAGCCCTTCTAACCAATCTAACCACGATCGCTCTCGAAGGAAGCACGGTATCCTCGCCAGGAAGGCGCTCGGCCTTCTCGGAAGGCCTCTTATTTTTAGGCCCAGCGCGTATCACCCAGTCCAGATCCTCTTCTTTAAGTGAGACTCCTATTTTACGACCCAGCACTAGAACCGAATGATGCAGATTTTCGTTTACAGCCTCAGGAACGCCTATGATTTCCACCTCATTCTTGAGTTCCGCTTGAGATTGCATATGCACTTGATCCTGTAGCCGCACAATCTGGCACTCGAGGTCAGTAATTTTAGATTGTTTCTCCTCCAAACTCTGAAGACGGGCGCCAGAGCTAGCACAAAACTCGGTGAAGTAACATAATTGATCCTGGCAAAGAGTAACAGACGTAGTCAGCGCCTGAAGTCGATCACGGATCTCCGACATGTCGTGTCTCAATAACTTGATTTCATTCAAGACGTCCCTCATTTCCAAGGAGGTGGGTGTGGGCGCCCCGGTTGCCTTTTCGCGGGGGACCGAGGGGCGTACAGTGACATTAGCGGACTCTGCTTCAGTAAGATAACGATAAAAAGGGAGTATATTTAAGGGAGTAACATAATAAAGACCGCCTTACTCACCAAACCTGAGAAGACCGTCTGCAAAGTACCTGATGACAGAAGTTACAGCTCAAGGCGTGGCTCTACCGCAGGAAGTAACGACAAAGCAGATAGTTAGTCTTTGAGAATTGCCTTACAAAGGTTTCAATTCTATAAATATATCAATGGGATGTGGTATATAAGTTCCCTGTATATTCACAAAGTAAAGGTGTTCCAATAACTACAATATGCTACAATGTACAGACAAGTTAAGCCTCGTACACATTGGGCGACAAATGTCGAGCAACACATATCCCCGAAGACATCGGTCAACTCCGCGTGACGTTGTCAGACCAAAACGATAAATAATAATAATAATTTATTTGCGAGAACACATAGCATAAAGATCTTAAATAATAATAGGTACATGTATTCGGTCTGCAAGCAGACGTGCCAATTTTTATTTTAATTGTCAAAGTTGAATCATTTCAAATAAAATTGAACAAGGAATAAAATGTCAAATTAATCAAGAAATAAAATGTCAAAAATTACGTCTACAAAATGTCTTGAACTCTGTGAGGTCATAGAAACAGTTATCGAGAAGCCATTTACTCAACTTTGTCTTAAATATTTTTAAAGATTGCCTTCAAGTTGCTTGAAGTTATTTGGTAAATAATTATAAATGTAAATACACATAAATGCGTTTCTTTTATATATATCTTTGCCGCAAGGAGGTTGATGTATCCGATCCGCGAAAACGCCCCTCCTCTGCCGTGGACAAACCTTCAAATACGTCCTAAACATTTCACTGTGACTTTTAACAAAATAAATAAAACCAGTTGACCTCTTATAAGTATTCTCCTCACGAAAAAAGTCCGTATTTTTAGTAGCACTCTGGTGCAAGAACGGTTAATCACAAAGAGTCTAGGTATAGATAAAGACAAGACATCGGGCGACGACGTGTTGTATGATGCAACGTGTTTCTCGACATTTTTGTCCCCTAATGGAGACGAAGATTTACAGATTAATTAATCGCAGCTTTATCATGTCTTGACTAACGTAAATGATCGCTCACAAAGCAAAACAAAGCATTGGTTAAGTAATGGATTGATCAGCTGATGGATCATTAGTTGCTGTATACTTTGTAGGGAGGAGGGCTTTCTTAGTTCAGTAGAATTAGACAGTCATCGTCGAGGTAAAATATTCTAATTATTAACAGTATTAATATATAAATGAATATTTCACTACATTGCACAAAGCACAATCTAACCCAAAACTAAGCACTAGATTTGTACTATGGGCACTAGACAACGGATATACTACATATTATACTTTTTTTTTGTAAATACATACATATTATACATAGTAAGCCCAGACCAGATACAAACATTTACTTTTAAGCATAAATATTTGCATCCGACGGAAATCGAACCCGCAGCCTTCTGCATTGCAGTCGAGCGTCCGCCCGACGCGCCACAGGGGCCGTCGAATTAATTTTATAAAACCTATAGGTAATTTTGTGTTAGGTTCAATGTTGTGTTTTATTAAAACCGATAGTTTGTTTGTTTGATTTATCATCACGGTTCAACGGTTTGACCGATTTGGATGAAAATAAAAGGGATAACTTAAGTAATGGAGAGTGTCATAGGATTCTTTTGATCCTGTAAACGAGACATACACGGGTGAAGTTTTAGATAATTTACCCTTGAGTAATAGCCGTGTAAAGTCAGTTAAACTAAGAAATTCAAACTGTATGTCTAAGTTTGACGACATCAAATGCCGGAACTTGGAATAACGTTTGCGATACGCACTCGCTTTAATTTACCCACTCTTGTTTTAATGCACATTTGGATAAACTTGCCGACTTCAACTCAATCAATATCAACTCTAATCTTCGTCTACGTTTCATTTCTACTCATCTCATAACATCCTAATTACCGCGTTTACTCAATTAAATTTTAACTTTAAGTTCTAGTCTGGAGAGTCTGAAGTATCTCAGCGAGTTAGAGGGACTTATGTTAAGCGTAGATATGCGACGTTTAAGAAGCTGACACAGGTTAATGGTGTTTAAAATATGCAAAACTCATCTCGTCGTCGTCTCGTGGTGTCGTGGCTCTTTTAGATGGAAGAGACGGATATATTAGGGATAAAGAAGCCTTTAAAGGTCTAGACGATTTGGGAGAGTATATCAAACATTCCAACGGCACGATTTATGATTGTTAAATGACATTACGTTCTTTCAATCTAATATTTCGTATCTGATTAGCAGCGCCCGCAGTTTTACCCGCGTATAAGTTCCGATGCCGGTATATCGGTATGAAAAGTAGCCTTTGTCGATAATGTAGCTTTCTATAGGTGAAAGACTTTTTGAAATCGGTTCAGTAGTTTCGGAATCTATTCGTTACAATCGAACAAATAAATCTATTCTTTCTAATAGTAGTTAAGAAAGTAATCTGTACAATTTTATTCTACGACTTGTAGGTACAAACTAAGTTAAATCGTCGTTAGTTACAATTTGAGGTAAGGATGAAATACTGCGAATTTTCTCCAAAACAAGTAAAGTGTACAAAGTTAATAATTGTTAAAAAGTAAATATTCTGCGATTTGTAAAAGTTATTGTCGTCATTTACAATTTAAAGTAAGGGTGAAAAACTGCGAGTTTTCTCTAAAATAAGTACCTAAAGTGTTATAACAATGGGGCTAGATGTCGCTATGTGTTGTTCACAGAATTTATATAATGTTCCAGTGTGTTTCATCATCAGTAAGCTGAAATTTGATCTTAAATTTTCCTAATCCATCCATCCATAACTTTTCCTTGTATACGAAAATGCACTGGCCTATTTATCTCAACACAGACAGTCTCGGAATTACGTCGGCTTTATTCTTCTGGTAAATAGGGCTTTTAAACGTAAAGCGAACGAGGAAACCTCGCCTTTGTGAATGCAGAATGTAAAGCATAAAGCCTTGTACACACTAGACGACAAATGTCGAGCGACACGTATCCCCGGGACGCAAAAAGCAATGTGCAGGTTATTTAGAGCAACTTATAATATGTTTTATCCAAAGACGGACATTCAGTGGTTCCGGAGATACAGGTTTCAGCAAAACGTCATTCCAACAGGAAACTAAATATCTCTTAGGACCTGAGATGCACAAATTTAATTTTTTGAGCACAATTATGAATAAATATAAGCTATCCGCCAATAGACATTATTTACATCTTAATTTGTTTAAATTGTTCCTGCTGGAACAGCGTCAGCCTAGCAGAATTAGCTTTTCCCGTTTTTCTCCGTATTGACAATGTGCACAAATTCTGTATATTGCGCACTAATTATTACTGATAACACTTAAAACATTTTAGGAGTAACTTTCCTGCTGAGCTGACGCACACAGGTTCTGCCAGGAATCTGAGGAAACAACTGTGCACATCCTCTGGTCCTGCGGGCCTTTAATGAATATAAGTTTCCACCAAGTTCGACAAATAACTACTGTAATAAATGAGATACACAACATTACAGTCTAAAGAAGTCGGAAGGTTCTAGACTCATTTGTATAAAACATAGTCACTTCCCGCTCTCTGTTTGTATGTATGCTTAGATCTTTTAAACTCCGCAACTTTGTTTCTCAGCTTTGTCTCGATCCTCCGACTGCCGCTAATATAATGATCTTAAGAGCAACAATAGTAATAATCCCTGGAGACATCACAACATGGGAGACTCGTCTCCGTCCACATCAGTCTGGCAACGTCGCGCGATGTCATCGGGGACAAGTGTCGCTCGAAAGTTGTCGCCAATGGGTACGCAGCTTAGAACGACGAAATACGGGAAGATGTTTCGAATGTACAGGAAGTCTCTAGTTGTGCTTCGGTTAGATTTAATTATGGTTAGGTACAAATGGTGCGCGGTGTCAGTTCATGATTAGAATGTTTTCGCGGGGTATTGTTGGAAAACTCATTTAACTTTTTAATACATTTAAAAGTAAAACATTTTATTTATCGGGTTTAATCGCGTTTTATTTATGGCTTAAAACGTACCGAGCTTTCGCCAACTTTACAGTTGGATTTTTCGAGGTTGACAAACCAACCCGCCCTGCCCTACCCTGTCAACCTTGAAAAAGCCAACTGTAAAGTTGGCGAAAGCTCGGTTCGCTTAAAACCATGAATAAAACGCGATTAAACCCGCTAAATAAATTGTTTTATGATGCAAAATCGCGAAAACCATAGAAGAAATTACATTTTAAAGTGTTTGCTATACTTAAATGACTTCTTTTTAATTGGCGAATAGGATAAGACGTTGGTATGGATCTCTAGAGATGCAGGTTCAAGTCCTGTTGGGTGCGAATTTTTGGAAAGCATTCCTTTAAAAATTAAGTTACGGGTTAGATTTTGAAAAAGGTAAATAAGATTTTTTTAGAAATTTTAGTATTGTGTATGTGTTTTTCCGAACGAAAAGTACATGAGCGCAATTTTTCTAATAGTTGGTGCACCTCCCGACGACTTTTTTCTACTACGTATAAAGTGTAACGGGTATGCCCTATAAAGCCTAGCCTAGCCTAAAATATTTCTAGTAGGTCATAATTGTTCTTCATTTAGCGATAAAAATAGATACAGCTACCTACTAGATTTCTCAAAACCATGGACTTCTTGATGAAAGAAAAGGGAATATATTTGACGTAGGCGTAAGTACCTTATCCACGTGCCAGCCGGTATTGAACCTTGATTATCTTTAATCTTGTCGACAACCTTGCTCTATGTATCGAAGTGTAATTACCATTTATTCAACCGATGTCTAGACGTATTTATTATAATTGACTATGCTACATCCCGTGGTTTTAACTACGTACCTAACTTACCCCTCATCTTCGAAGTAAATGCCTACTTATCAAACTAAGAGCGGTGTTGGTCTAGTGGTAGATACCCCGACTTTCATTCCGAAGGTCGTGGTTTCGGATCCCGGCTTACCGCGCATCAATGTCTTTTTCCTTGCGGAAAAGTTATGTGCGTTAATAACATCGCTCATATGGTGTAGGAGAACATCGTGAGGAATCCCAAGGCTTAGTTAGCTCTAGACGTATTTACCAGTTCTTTCCTCTGGGCATGGCTGACTAGGCTGGGAGGGTGGTATAGGTGCTGGGCAAGCCTACTTCACCTATCAATGTCCCGGGCACTACAGCGCCATAAATAGCATTGATTAAAGTTGCTTGCGTTGTATAAATCATCTAAAATTTGATAAAAAGGCCAATTATTATTCAACTACTATTATAACGGCGAAAGTTTGTATTGATGTATGTCTGTATGTGAGTTTGTTACTCTTCCACGCAAAAACTAATGAACCATTTGCGATGAAACTTGAAATATGGGTGGCTGAAGACCTAGAACAACACATAGGCTACTTTTTATCCAGTTATTCTCGCGGGAGCAGGAGTTATGCGGGTGAAACCGCAGGGCGCATCTAGTCTGTTAAATAATCTGTATCTACCCAGTATAACTGCCTCTATTTAAATACTAGCAGCGCCCCTCAGTTTCACCCGCGTAAGTCCCGTTTCCGTGGGAAAATCGGAATAAAAAGTAGCCTATGAGTTATTCTGGGTATCCAGCTACCTATAATATATTTCAAGTTTAAACGCAATCGGCGGTCTTATCGTCGGATAAGTGTGTGTAACAATGACATGTAACTATGGAGTTATTAATAAAATATTGTATTGTATTGTAATTAGTTTTTGCGTGAAAGAGTAACAAAGTCACATATACAAGATGTAACAGGTAAGCCCTTTTAATCCGAAAGGGGGTTGTTCTAGACGTCTAGGCGAACACCTTTTGTTCTACGACTTTTCAAAATTCGAACTTTTTTTTTGAAAATTTTGAGATTATGTTTCACTGGAAAAACAGCTGTTTTTGAAAATAAAGGTAATTGAAGGTTTGATTGTAGTAGACCAAACTAAATGAAAGAACAACATAAGGTCAATGACCTCGAACTCTAAGAAACAGTTGATTTTCAAGTAAACTTTACACCTAAATTTTTCGAAAAGTACTTCGTATTTTCAAAAGTCGTAGAACAAAAGTTGTTCGCCTAAACGTCTAGAACAACCCCCTTTCGGATTAAAAGGGCTTACCTGTTACATCTTGTATACATACATACAAACTTTCGCGTTTATAATATTAGTAAGAGTAAGAAGTAAAATAAGATAAGAAGTAAGATTATTAAATGAGCTTTTCGTTTTCGTTTCCAATTAAAGTTAAACAATTAGAGATTCTCAAGACGAGGGTGTTGTGTTGACGTAACACCCATGTAATCTGCGAAGTTATGTAGGAACATCGCCATTCTGCACATATCCTAACTCGAAAGGGTTGCGTTCTGACTGACTAATAGATATTTCGCAATAAATCTATCTAAACTAATATCATAAATCCGAAAGTTTGTTTATATATTTGTTTATTCTATCTTTACGGCCAAAAAGGCTTGACCGATTTGGATTAAAATTTGCTTAGGGATTGTTTAAGTGATGGGGAATGACACAGGATACCTTGTGTTCCCGATAATCCCATAGATCGTTACTTTTTACACGACTGCCAAAGGAAGTGTTATTACACGACTGCCAAAGGAAGTGTTATGTTTTTGCCGTGAGTGTATGTATGTATGTATGTGACCTATTTTTGTGCCGTCGTAGGGCCTAAACGGCTGGGCCGATTTAGATAAACGATACGTCGTTAGATTCGTCATGACCGTGAGAGTGACATAGGGTACATTAAAATAATAAATAAATAAAAATAAAGATTTAAAAACGCTATAAAGCAAGATTTGTCTTGACCATAAAAACCGAGCAAAGACAACGGAACGTTACTAAAAAACTTTTCGATTTGACTTTGACGCAGAGTTTCAACTTTTGAAGGAATTTGAATGTTTAATTTGTCAGTTTGTCAGAGATAACCCTTTGAGATAACATAAATACAAAAAAAAAAAAAAAAAAAAAAACAATTACTATTGAGTTTTGGCGCGAATGCGTTGAGGAGATGTGTTGCTAAATTTTCATTTTTGTGAAACTTAGTTCAAATGCGTGTAAATTGTTTAATTTCGGGGGCATATTAATCAATTTAGTTTCGTGATGGTGTACAAGTGAAAATAAAAGTGAAAATCGGTGCAAAACATGGACTTTAGCTCAGTGTTTTCTCCAAAGCTCCGTGAACAAACATTGTTTAAAATGGCCCCCTTTTTACAATGATTCCCTCGACTTGACTTTAACTATGACTTGACTGTTTCGTTCGATGAAAATAACCTGCAAATATTGATAATACTTGACACTGGCAAATGTCCGAAAGGAAAAGCCATTTTAAAGAAGAAGAAGAACAATTACTATGTTTATAATAAGTAATTAACTAGAAAATTTGAAATGTCGTGCTATGGATAATGGATAGCAAGGCTAATCCGCTAGGACAAGAAACCGCCAGCCTTTGTATCACCAGTCGCGACGAAGTTTTCGGATTTGGTAATTATATTTTAAGATGAATACCTGCCTACTTCATAGCCATCTCAGCAAAACTCAAAAAGAATAGCTATTATAATATTGAAGGCTTTCAGATAGCCTATCTTTAACCGATTTCGAGTCCTCGCTACTGGAGTATACACATCCAGAGGTAATGAGTTTCTCTGGTGTAATTGTATCTAATCTCTAATAACTAAAGAGCATAAAATAAAAAAAATATTTAAAAAAAATAAAAAACCCGACTGCCGGTAAAACTGAAAAGTAAAAAACAAGACGTGCATCCACAATTTTTTAAGGCTCCTAGATGCGTCGAACGATTTTTAAGGTTTCTTTACCTTTAGGTATCGTCTTGTTTTTTACTTTTCAGTTTTAACGGCAGTCGGGTTTTTTATTTTTTTTAAATATTTTTTTTTTATCTAAAAATAGCAGCACCACGTTTCACCCACGTTCCCCACTTAGTAAACCAGTTTCCAAACTAGATTATTGTAATATATCTATATTATATGTATATCCATATTATATCTACTTTGTAAATGTATTTGTTATAATTTGGTCTTAGGTTTTCGCGATTTTGCATAATAGAACACAATATTAACCGAGGTTTACTCGCAAGGGGCTATTCTCGACTACCCACTTTACAAATTTCATACAAATTTTACATGATGTATGTATGATTTCATACAAATCATTTAAGTTGTAAGAAATTAATCACATAAATTGTCAAAGACCCTTTTCGGAAAATAGAAAACTTGCAAACCGTTATTTCTTTCTATTATGTATGTCATAAGAACGCTCAATACAATATTATTTCGTTATTCCATTACTCGGGAAAGAGCGTAGTTTATTTTTAAAATTTGGTGTCCTTCGAAATTTCTCAGCCTCAAAGAAATACTAGTCTTTGGCCAAATACGACTTCCAATTAAGATAGGTGCCATCTATCGAGCGACTTAACTAATTTGGTACAAGAAAATGATAAGCATAAAATCTTTATTAAAATCTAAATCTCTGAGGTGCCAAAATCCTCCAGAAGCAGAAGAATTAATTAATGCCAATATATTGCGTACTAAATAATTCTCGGAAACCTGGCTGAGAAGACTGCGGAAAAGTTAGAAACCTGTATAATGAGGAAAAATAACTAATTTTGAATATATATAATTAGCTATCCATATATCAAAAATAAAATTACAAAATTTCTTCTATGGTTTTTGCGATTTTGCATAATAAAACACTTAAAAATAGACAAATTACATCTCAGTCAACCTTGAAAAAGCCAACTGTAAAATTGGCGAAAGCTCGGGTCAAATAATGAGTAAAAACGCGATAAAACCGGATCAATAAAGTGTTTTATTATAAAAATACAAGTTAAATAATTACTTTTATTCGATACTAGCTGCGCCCCGCAGTTACACACGCGTAAGTCCCGTTTCCGCGGGAATATCGGAATAAAAAGCCTATGTATTATTCCCGGTTTCCAACTACTCATATTCCTAGTTTCATCGCAATCGGTTCAGTAGTTTTGGCGTGATTGAGTAACAAATAACCAAACACACACATTTTTACATTTAATAGGAAACGTCAAGACGTTTCCTACTAGTCCTACTAATTTTATAAAACGACTTGCGTTTCCGATTTATAGAAATAAACTTGCAATACGAAATCGTACTCGGGTGTGACGTCAGGTACGATTGGGTGTTACACAGCACTCGCTTAGTCCGCTGGCGCTGTCAGCACGGTGTCGTCTTCGTTTTATTATCGGAACGTGACTCTTAGCGGGACTCAATTATTTGTTTAAATACCTGTAAAATCAAAACTAAAAGGTATTTTGACGACAAAAAAAATCTAGTGTATTTGTATACATACAACACTTTAATGAAGGTGTCGCGTTTTATTGTGATCGGTTCAGCGGGTTATGCGTAAAGTACTAACCGATATACACACACACACAAAATTTAACATTTGTAATAAGTATTAGTAGGTTTTTTATTACGCAATTGTTTTTGGTTCCATTTATTTTAAGCAAGGGATCTTGTCACAGTTCCTTTTTTACGTTTTGAGGTACGGAACTCTAAAACATCGTTTTTATCTTTTAGCTGAAGACTGGTTGAAGAAATACGAGAGTATATTCAGCGTAAACAGCCTGAAGAGTAGAACCGGCAAGTTTAAAGCGGCTGATAATGTCGTGAACGTGGAGAAAATGTGTCACGAGTTGGAGGAATGGGACTTGGCTCATCCTAAGTGAGATACTACTATAGTACTATTGTTCCCTCGCTGCACACCAGTCTTAAATCATAGTAAGGTTAGAGTGGGGAACAAGCTGTAATATCGATTGCATAATGCACTGCGCCCGCGCATACAAGTACCTAAGACCCATGAGTGGGAGAGAGAGCGAAATACTCTGTCATGTTTTACTCTTATTGTTTTTCTATGAGTTTCATCATGTCCGTCTGATTGTCTGGCCTATCTCGGAGACGTTTAATACTAAGAATCTGTAACTTTGCATGTTTTAAAACAGTAATTTTTAAAGTAGGTTTTAAAGTAAGTAAGTAAGCGCATGGCGCATGCTATTAGAAAATAATAAACAATAACAATTAAAAAACCGACTTCAAAAAGAAACAAAAAATAATTTAAAAAACAACAAAATAAAATTAATTAGTCGGTGGCTCTGTAACTATGTAGAGGTTATTTTGGTCATTTTTATCAATCCTTTTTTATTTTGTTGTTTTTTAAATTATTTTTTGTTTCTTTTTGAAGTCGGTTTTTTAATTGTTAAATTATTTTTTTATTTTACCCTTTTTAGTTTACTTACCTTCCTAAAAATCAACAATATTGTTACCGTAATTTTAATTATTGAGGAGTTTGCTGATGAGAAGGTGGTTTCAGGTACCCCATCAATCTGTACTTAGTTCTTTAGGGCTCTATTCTTTTTGGTAGAAGTCCAAAAATGAGTAATTTATTAAATTCTGGGATGCTATCCTGTGCATCATTCCGAAGATACTCATCAGATCCTTACCAAACATTCATGGGACCACCGCGTAGCTTCCACATTTCCATTTAAAAAAAAACTATATCAATCGGTCAAGCCATCTTCGTGTAATCGATGAATAATTGAATTGAATACAGCGTTTTGAGGAGCATTCCCGGTCCTCACTTCGAAGATCCTCATCAGATCCTCATCAAATTGTTATTGGACCATCTCGGAGCTCCCACCTTTCCATTGAAAAAAGAATCATCTCAATCGCTTAAGCCATCTTCGAGTAATCGATAAACAACTGGATTGATTAATGCGTTTTGAGGAGCATTTCCGTTCATCACTCCGAAGACCCTCATCAGATCCACATCAAATTTTTATCGGACCATCTTGGAGCTCCTACCCATCCATTAAAAAAAGAATCATCTCAATCCGTCAATCCGTCTTCGAGTAATCGGTAAACATACAAAAAAAAAAATTATACATACAGACGAATTGATAACCTCCTCCTTTTTTTTGAAGTCGGTTAAAAACTAATTCACTTGTTTGTATTTATACAAACTTGGCAACTATAGTTATCAGAATGAAATAAACACCATCCTTACCCATCCTATTTTTACACGACTGCCAAAGGAAGTGTTATGTTTTTGCCGTGAGTGTATGTATGTATGTATGTATGTATGTGACCTATTTTTGTGCCGTCGTAGGGCCTAAACGGCTGGGCCGATTTAGATAAACGATACGTCGTTAGATTCGTCATGACCGTGAGAGTGACATAGGGTACATTAAAATAATAAATAAATAAAAATAAAGATTTAAAACGCTATAAAGCAAGATTTGTCTTGACCATAAAAACCGAGCAAAGACAACGGAACGTTACTTAAAAACTTTTCGATTTGACTTTGACGCCGAGTTTCAACTTTTGAAGGAATTTGAATGTTTGATTTGTCAGTTTGTCAGAGATAACATAAATAACAATTACTATGTTTACAATAAGTAATTAACTAAAAATTTGAAATGTCGCGCTATGAATAATGGATAGCAAGGCTAATCCGCTAGGACAAGAAACCGCCAGCCTTTGTATCACCAGTCGCGACGAAGTTTTCCGATTTGGTAATTATATTTTAAGATGGATACCTGCCTACTTCATAGCCGTCTCAGCAAAACTCAAAAAGAATAGCTATTATAATATTGAAGGCTTTTAGATAGCCTATCTTTAACCGATTTCGAGTCCTCGCTACTGGAGTATACACATCCAGAGTTAATGAGTTTCTCTGGCGTAATTGTATCTAATCTCTAATAACTAAAAAGCGTTAAATAAAAAAAATATTTAAAAAAAATAAAAAACCCGACAGCCGTTAAAACTGAAAAGTAAAAAACAAGAAGATACCTAAAGGTAAAGAAACCTTAAAAATCGTTCGACGCATCTAGGAGCCTTAAAAAATTGTGGATGCAGTCGGGTGGGACTCCTTTTAAAGGTAAAGTATAATGACACCAAATTGTGTTGAAGTCCCACCCGAGTCCATCCACAATTTTTTAAGGCTCCTAGATGCGTCGAACGATTTTTAAGGTTTCTTTACCTTTAGGTATCTTCTTGTTTTTTACTTTTCAGTTTTTTAAGGCTTATCCATTCATTGGTAGCATGGATGAGATAGCCCTTAAGCGATATGGCCATCCATTGTGCCACCTTATTTTAAGATATGATTTGTGTTTTGGTACAATAAAGCGTTCTATCAATCAATCAATCATTTTGTGGTTGATTAACTGTTTAAATACTTACGTGCCGTAGTTACATGTGTTTATTTTGTAGATCCGTGGCTCCGTGTGTCCCACCCCACTTGACCCACGCTGTTTTGCAGAGAAAGCCCTTAATTTCGCTGTAGGTAGACACTTGTAAACTTTCCCTTAATATATTAGGCAGGCATATATACAATATGCCAGCCACAATTTCAATTAATAATAATTAAATACTTATTTCGTAATTTGTTTCTATTGCTCAAGGCATATCGACTAGAAATATATTTTAAGGGAAACATTCATCCTCAAAGAATCACTCGCGACGAGATTTGAACTCGCGAACAAACGCAGAGTCGAGAGTTCAAATCTCGTCGGAAGTGATTTTTTTCCTTTAAAATGTTTCTAATTAAATACTTAATAATGTTGTTTATAATACTTAATAATCTTTTGACGATATCATTGTGTGATATGGACACGTAGCTAAATCATTTAGACATCGCTTTAGCATCGTTAGATTTTACTCGACAACGGTTTAGCAATTTGTTGACTACTAAAATCAATACACCTAAGACGTAGCCAAATGATCATTAGCGTCAAGATGGCGGGACCAACTCTCCAATATTAAAACTTTATATTGTCAGATTTAGTACCAAACTGGTACTATTTGGTACCTCAGTTAAAAAAATTGGTACCTCTTTAGTTTAGAAGATATTTAACAAAAACCCTGGTCCCGCCATTATGACGTCAAGATGGCGGACCCACTGAGAAAAACAACATACAAAAATAACTTATGTACAGATTTAGTACCAAATTGGTACTATTTGGTACCTCAGTTGAAAACATTAGTACCTCTTTGGTTTAAAAGATATTTAACAAAAACCCTGGTCCCGCCATTATGATGCTTTGGTAATTTCACAAAAATCATATTTCCGTAAGTATTTTCGTATTTTTTAATATTTGTAGATTTAGTACCTAATTGGTACCTACAGAAAATCCTTTTAATACGAATATTAACCTTATATTTTAATAGATATAAGCATTTTTATTTCTACACAGAGTGTTTCAGGGAGGGTAATGTATGTACTTCACAGCAGAGGTTCAGTGGCAAGGAGTAAAAGGATTTTCTGTAGGTACCAATTAGGTACTAAATCTACAAATATTAGGGGTTAAAGTATGAAATTGCCGATTTGTACTGAAAATCTTAATTGTTTATTTTTTAAATTTTTAACAAATTTATTTAATCAAAATAGTTGCCATTATTATCTATACATTGCTGCCATCTAATGGGAAGGTTATTAATGCCTTTGCGATAGAACTCCGACGATCTAGACTGCACAAATTGTGTGAAAGCATTTTGTACTGCCTCCTGGGAAGAAAACTTTTTGTCACGTAGAAATTTGTCCAAATCACGAAAAAAATGGTAGTCCGTTGGAGCAAGGTCTGGTGTATACGGAGGATGACGAATGGTTTCTAAGTGCAGTTCCTGAAGGGTCAAAATGGTTTCTCGTGCTGTGTGAGGTCTCGCGTTGTCGTGGAGCAATAATGGTGAAGATCGATTCATGAGTCGGGGCTGTTTTACTGCTAGTTTTGTCAACATGGTTCGGAGTTCGGCACAATAGACATCTGCCGTAATTGCTTGACAAGATCGAAGAAAACTATAATGAATAACACCATGCTGAGACCACCAAACAGTTACCATTACCTTTTTATTGGTAAATTTTGCTTTAGGACACTATTGTGGCATTTGACCTGGGGTCAGCCATTGCATTTTTCTTTTCCGGTTATCATAAAGAATCCACTTTTCATCACATGTTACAATTCGATCCAATATTCCTTCATTTCTGTACCGGTTCAACAAGGCAACACAAGTTTCAACACGCGTTTCTTTCTGCAGATCAGTCAAATCATAAGGCACCCATTTTTCGTATTTTTTTATTTTATTGATTTGACGCAAGTGAGTCAATAAAGTGGGTAAGGTAACGTTAAACCATGCCGCTAATTCCTGGGTAGTTTGACTAGGATCGGCTTCCACTATCTCTCTTAATTCATCGTTATTCACCTGTGAATGCTGGTTATTTGGATACATATCCCGATTCTCTCATAGGATCATGACTTAGGGTGGTTACATAAAGAAACAGGTTTCTGGTACCGACAAACTTGTGCGGATCGGTACCTATCGATCCAGAGTTAAGTGTTTATGAATCAGGTAAATTTGTTCTTAAAAACAGGTAAAACTGGCCAGTACGGATCGGTCTAGGTAGTCGGTACCGACAAGTTTAAAAACCTGTTTCTTTATAATATGTGATCGCATATTATAACATAGAAATATTGTACCTGCACTGGTCGGTACCCGCAGATTTGTCAGTACCGGAAACATGTTTATTTATGTAGCCCTAACTACCCTTATAACGGGAACAACTGAAATATAAAGAAAATATAACCCTTTTTATGTAGTCGGATAAAGAAAAAAACAAATTCGTATTTTTTGCAGTCGGAGCTGATCCGAAATTTATGGTACCTACCGATGTAAAAGGTAATAACTTCTCTGACAATTGATTGAAAAGCCCTAGAGCACTTCAGAATTACTATATTGTAGTAGTATTATTTTATTTCTAAGCGTGATACTCGAGTATCCCCAGTGAGGAATCAAAAAGGAAATGATTCAGTTTTATTGAGAAATTTAACGCGCCGACGGTTTTAGGTACACTTACCTACTTTTATTTGAGAGCACGATGTTATTTAAAACGCAAGGAGTTGGGAAAATTGTCTTTAAAATTATACGCTAGACTATTTTGCTCGCTTAAAATTAGTTATTGATCGATTAGTCATTTTTAACGTGCAGTAAATTTTAAATCAAATCAAATTATTTATTCCAGGCATAAAAACCCATACAATTGTCCCCCCTTTATACAATTTTCAGAGGAGAGGATTTTCGGAGATCAGAGGAATAGCTAAATTAGACCAGCCCAAGGTCACCGCAAGGCTAGTGTTGTTCCTCTTGTATTTTTTTACTTTTAAGTTACAACCACAGTCGGGTTTTGTAAGTGTTTTATTTCTTATATTTATTTCCTATTGGTACTTTTATTGTTCATTTTTTTTCAGGAAAATGCAAGGTGGAGTGTCGTCGCCATCCGCTACTCTTAATCGCTTTAAGCGTTAAAGCCAACATTTTGGAACACCATTCCTTATCTATCACAGAGATGTCGCTTGCTCCGTCGTCCTTCCGTTTTCAAAAATAGATACTAATATGTAAAAAATAAAATTATTTAAGTAAATTTCGTCTACCATGCTCATGTTTTCACCTCTTTTCGTTATCAATTTTGTTACTAATCTTATCCTTCAACTTGATTAACATCTGTAAAACTTCCTGATCCTCATTATTTTCTTCTGCCCAACGCATAGTAACATCGACTGCGGCTAAGGCATCTTCGTTTGATACTACCTTTTTAGATGATGTACTAACTTCACCTTCTAGCCATATAACTTCGCAAGACTGACTTGGATCATCATCTATTTCTTCATTCAGGGCAGTAAATTCACCAGCATTTATGTAACTCTCTTGCGTTGCAAGGTACGGTGTTGCAAAGTTTTTGTTCTCAATTATCTCAGAACTATTTTCTTCTTTAGATAGCGATTGAATACCGTATCTTATTTTAAACCTTAAAAACCAACCATCACTAGCTTTAAAATCTGTATCTTTATATAATTTGTCGTGTAATTCTAATGCTTTTTGTTTTATACTGTCAACTGTCAGCGTTGTAGTAGAACGTTCTTCAAGAAACCACGCGTATAATGAGTCTTCCATACGACGGTACTTTCCCGCTTTGAGAGTCTGCCGTAAAGTTGTCTGCAAGTCACCTGCAGCTACGTTCACATAGTGCTCAATGTGCTTCCGTTTCCTGGTTATGTCGTAAATTGTTGAACGTCCAACGTTATACTCGTTTGCCAAGGTCTTCTGACTAATTCCGCTGTCTATTTTCTGCAAAATTGCCATCTTCGTTGCTAAACTTAGGGTGTCATGCTTGCGTTTCGTAGCCATTTTGGAATGCACAATTCATAAATGGAACAACAAATAAACAAAATGGCGCGGACGCGCTCACGTTTCTCTGTCAAGGTCGAGGACCGACTGAGCGGTATACGTGCCCATTCTATAATCCGGCAGCTTTTTGAAGCGAGAATATTATAGAGCAGGACGGAAGATACTGTCGGAGTATTGAACGGTGAATCTGAGCTGTTAAGTGGGGAGGGGCCGGATTATTGAACGCTAGTCTTTTTTGTTTGCTTGCATACCTAGTAGTTAGATAATATAGATTTAAATAAAATAATTTGATTTGGTAGATACTAAAGAACCGTTTATTTATGTTGTCGACTGCCAAGACATTCCGCGCTACCATGATCGTGTCTCGTTGCTTTGCCGAATAAAGTAAATTTTAAATTAAAAATACCCTAATACTTTATTTAAAAAACTTAAAATGTTATTGAACCATAACAAACTTACTTTGTATCTCTTGCCTCAAACTCAACATACACTCACTTTATGTAGCCATGAAAAAACAAAGAAAGCACATCTAAAACTACTTATTCTATATTATGATATGACACATTACTGGGTATTACTAGTAGAACTCGAGGTTCATCATTTTATAACAAATCGGCCTTTAATAATCCTCGGTACAGTGAACAAAATACCTAGATGTATAGGTGTAAGTACTGCATTCAAGGAAATTCTATGATTAGTCATACTACGTAAGTCCCGTTCCCGCGGGAATATGCAGGGTAAAAAGTAGCCTATGTGTTATTTCAGGTCTCCACCTACCTATATTTCAAGTTTCGTTGCAATCGGCTTAGTAGTTTTTGTGTGATTGAGTAACAAACTCACAGACGTACATACATACATGCAAACTTTATAGTCGCCTTTTACGACACCCATGGGAAGAGATGAGGTAACCCTATCCTATGGCGGGATACACGGTAGCTTTTAGCATACCCACACGTTACTGACAGATAACCACTGGGGAGTAAAAGTCCTCGAGTGGCGAACACGATGTATTGCGAAACGGAGTGTCGGAAGAGCACCTACTCGGTGGATTAACGACATTGTAGCGGCTCCCCGCGTGGAGGTAATTCTCGATCGCTATTTGTGGCGCCGTATGTCCAGCAGTGGATGTATCAAGGCGGAGATGATGATGATGACACGTTACTGAGCGACAAATCAGGTTAGGTAATGAAAGTTTTATATTATTTACGAGAACGACATTTTGTGTTCACAAAACTTTGACAGAACATTGATTAATTAATGGACCGCTGAGTAACTTTTACAAAACAAAGTTAACAGTCAATGTTTTGCAATGAGACAATTCAATAACTTTTACAAGATAAAACGCTCATGTTTTTCTGTTTAAGAATTATTTATACGCGATCGAGGGAGCACGCCATTCAAAGTTTTAAATAAAACAAAATCCATCAGGAAAGATATTTGCTCTCTGCTTGTAATCCAATAAGACATCGTTTCAGGCATTTTTTTCAGATTGTTAGTCGAGTACTAGTGAAGTCAGAGTTCGGAAACTATGAACAGGTTCATGAACTATGAATGAACTTTAAATGACTGAATTAACTATAAACTTTAAGTTTCAAACTCTCCAAGTAACTGCGATGATTGTCTTTCTTTGTAGGTCAGAGATAAGTAATTAAATGAATTTCTCAAGCGTTGTTTTACGCGGAAAGACTGAAAACCATATTTAAAAAATAAAAAAGATAATGTCATTTTTTTGTTTCAAAACAATACGGGCAGTTTACTCTACAGCCGTGTAAAAATAAGTGCGTAAATCTGGTCATTAATTAGTAGGTATGATCATAGGTTTTCATTGATATTGTTTTTAACAAACTCTAAAACAGTAACCATATTTTTTTGGGATTTGTTGCGAACAAAATGTAATAAATAGTTAATAGTCAAATAGTCTATTTCATTAAGACCTTGTTTTTAAATACAAAATCATTTTGATACGATACTTAGAGGTAGGTGCAAATAGACCTAATACGAATAGATAGATAAGTAGACCTAATGTAAATATCACAGTTTTACAATGCGAATTATTTTTTTATTCGACTGCGCGACGCAAAGGACGGTAATGTGTTTATTATCGGTCTATGTATGTATGTATGGATGTTTCTATGTGGCGTTCTAGAGGCCAAACGCGTGGACCGATTTTGATGATTTTTACGTCAATCGATTCGTTTTAATCTGGCGAGTGTGACTAAAGACATGTCAGTAATCCAAATTAACTTTTGTCACAACCAGACGCCATATTGTCAAAATTAAAAAACCCAAAATCGTCAAAGTATGTCAAAATCAGTATCGGTATATTATAAATGAGTAAAAAATTACTCACAGTCGGGACCCATTGGAAAAATTAGATCGGTAAAAGAATGGGTCCCGACTATGAGTAATTTTTTACTCATTTATAATGTGTTCTGTGTGTATCGATTACAAAACTATTAGAATGATTATTCAGTATTACTTAGCATAATTTCAAATTACTGGGCTTGTTATTTTTCTTTTTAGTTTTTTTTTTGTTGTTTCTTTACGTATTTGTAATTAAAGTGCTTAGTTTGAATTAGTCGATACCTAAACTTACACGTATGTTTATTATTATAAACATACGTGAATAATAAACATAGAAGTTTGAACTAAATATATATATAGTTCAAACTTCTAAGCAGAAAATGATTTCGAACTGAATCGAATTATGCAGTTCTAGTGGAAGTATCACCCGGGGCGATCAATGTTTTTACGACTTTACAAAGGATTTAAAATGAAGATGAAGTTGTTTTGTGAAATTTTGACCATTTGCGTCGTTCTTTGGCTTTTTATTGCTTTACTTATGAAGATAGACTGTTTCAATTAATATTAAGTACCTAAGTGAAAATTTACAAAAATTACGTCTTAATCCAGTTGTAATATTTTTCACTGTTTATCTTATTATTTTTAATTTCTGTGAGGCAGAAGGTTTTAGGTTTAAAGAATTTTATTATCGACAAAGACACAAGTGTCACTTATGTGATAACAATAACTTAAACTTAATGTAGCTTCCGACTACTTAATGTAGCTTATGACGACCTCTGTGTCGGGCGAACGCTTGGCTGCAATACAGAAGGTTGCGGGTTCGATTCCCGCTGGTTGCAAATATTTATGCTTATAAATTATAAATATAAATAAATATTTGTATCTGGTCTGGGCGTATTTCTATGTATAATATGTATGTATTTACAAAAGAAAAATAAATATAAGTAGTATATCCGTTGTCTAGCCACCGTAACACAAGCTTAGCAGCTTACCACGGGGCTAGATGGCGCTGTGTGTTCGTCACAGGATTTATTTATTTATTTATTTATGTAGGTACTTATGAAACATTCATCGTTCGCTAATTTAAATCTTGAGTAGCTAGGTAGGTTATAATTAATTCGTAAGCAAGAAATGTCAGTGGGTAGATACAAAAAAAAGTTTGTTACGACAATTCGTGTGGGAAATATTTTAAGTTTGGGTTAGGTATACAATAATATACATAAAGTTAGTGTTAAGTTATTTACATTTTATGTAGAACAAAATATCCTATTTTTAGAAGTTTCAATGAGTAATTTAATGAGGTACATCTCTTTTATAATTTATTTACTAAGTAGGTAATCTGCCAATTGTTTTTTAAATGCAATAATTGAGCCTAAGTTTTTTATATGCGAGGGTATATTGTTATACAGACGCGCTCCGTCAGTGGTAATCATAGTTTTGCCGTACGTCTTCGTTCGATGCCAGGGCATAGCTATATAACTAGCTCGCCGAGTGCGGAACTTGGTAACTTGTTTTTGCTTTGGGAACGCTATGTTAGTATGGATCGACCCATTAAAATATTTTCTGATAAACATGGAAATATTGTATTTTTACAGATTTTTGATGTTCATTATTTTTGTTTCTTTATAAATTGTTTTTGTTGGCGTAAAAAAGTTATAATTAAAAATCAGTTTGACGATTCCGTTTTGTTGTCGTTGTAGTTTTTCAATTTTAGTTTTGGATGCAGTGCCCCACACTTCCACAAGGTATAACAGATGTGGTTTTACTAAGGCATTGTAGATAGTATATTTTAGGCGGCGGGGAATACATCGGACAATGTTTCGAAGGGAGCCGCGCAGAGATATTAATTTGCTTTTTATTTGTTCTAGGTGATAATTCCAATTTAATTGACTATCAATGACAAGGCCAAGGTATTTTTCGTGCGTTTTTTCTTGAAGGGGTATATCGTTAATAGTCAAAGGCGGGAAGTGGGGTATAGGTTTATTTTTGGCTTTAAATACGACATAGCATGTTTTTGTGATATTGATAGTTAATAGATTGTATTGAAACCAGTTGTATAAAGAGTTTAGATCATTTTGAGCTTGAGTTATTAAATCGTTGATGGACGGCCCGAAATAAAAGAGGCAAGTATCGTCCGCATACAAGGTACTAATATGGCCATTCAAACCAAGGTCAAGGTCAGAAGGCTCCATTTCATCCTCCTGCGCTCAAGTGATATTCTCAATATTTATACATTCTGTAGTGTGTATCTCAAAGCCATCTGGATGCCGCAAACATGCCTAAGTTGTAGTAGCTGGTAAATACAGATGCAAAAATTCATTGCGTGAGCCACCGTCGCCGGTAGACTAATTGGTTTTCAAATCGTTTCTCTCGGATTGAGAAAATATGTGTAGGTACTTCAAATCTGGCTCAGTGTCGGCCATGCGTTGTGTTTTTGTAGATGAATTTTTAAATATTTCTAATATTTTAAAGTTTTGAATTACTTACAATACCCTTCCTGAAGCACATAGTCGTATTAACATTTTTAAGGGTCTTATTTGCGAATCGTTATTTTAAAAACCCAGGGAAAATGTTAATGTGAGATAAAACATAATATTTACCGGATTTTACTCTCGTTTTATTTAATAACGTTAGCTTTTTAAAGGTTAACAGCTCGTTTTTTAGTAATAATGCCGTTATTAAATAAAACGCGGTTTTATTTTGCAAAATCGCGAAAAGCTTAGACAAAATGATGTTAATGTGAGTAAAAGTCGTGAAGTTTATAAAGTTCACATAGTCGTAGATTCCCAATAATGGTAGGTATATATCTATATGGTACCTATCATACAAGTACCTATAGCTTTATACCGTTTATTGCCGCCGCCATCTTCATTTGCATACATACGCAGAATGCTCCTCCGGAGCCATATTGCACTGCTCGTTGTGGCTGGGACTACGTAACCTATAGCATAATATCGACAATCACCACATCGTTGGTACACTATATCGGGGTACATTACATCGAAATGACGTCATATCGATGGTACCTACACTGCATTGACTGTTTACAATATCGCAGGTACGTTACATTGTAATAATTACGTTATATTCATGGTACACTGTTTCGGCAGTGACCGATATCAAAATCTACATCGAAAGACAATATCGACAATCACCACATCGTTGGTACACTATATCCGGTATACACTACATCGAAATGACGTCATATCGATGGTACCTACACTGCATTGACTGTTTACAATATCGCAGGTACGTTACATTGTAATAATTACATTATATTCATGGTACACTGTTTCGGCAGTGACCGATATCAAAATCTACATCAAAAGACAATATCGACAATCACCACATCGTTGGTACACTATATCCAGTATACACTACATCGAAATGACGTCATATCGATGGTACCTACACTGCATTGACTGTTTACAATATCGCAGGTACGTTACATTGTAATAATTACGTTATATTCATGGTACACTGTATCGGCAGTGTCCGATTTTAAAATCTACATCGAAAGACATCATATCGATAGTGCACTGTATCGAGCGCGCAAAATCGAAAGCCATAATATTTAATATATGGCATACTTTTGCTATTTAGATGAATAGATACTAGAGATACTTTATACTGTTAGAAACTTTATTTGATCAACAACAAAACATTACAAAAACAACACATTTAAAAATAAAATTTAAAACTAAATACAATATGTTAAACAAATAGGCGGCCTTATCCCTTAAAGCGATTTCTTCCAAGCAACCTTATTGGCATGGAAAAGAGTTGTACTGGTAGCCTTTCTTTTCGAAAAGATGTTTTCGACGTAGCGAACTTCACTTTAGTGATTTTCGTAATTCTGATCTGCCTTCCTACGTTACTCCTCCGGCAATGTGCGCTATAGAATGTGGTTAACGATGGTTCAATTGTTATGGTAATCCTGCATTTTAACCTAGATTAAGGGGCATACAATAAAAGTCTTTTTTTGTCGAAAAATGATGATTATTTGCTGACGAAATAATTTTGTTTATTTTCGTTCAAAACGTTCGTAGGTGTGACCTTGGTTTCTAATTTTTTTTTGTGTAGTTTTAGGAAAAAACTTCTAATTGCTTCGCAGCCTAACCAAGGCATCGAGACCTTTCGACGTTTTGTTAAAATTTACACCAAAACTGAGACAAAAAAATGAAGAACTTTACGGTCGAACCACGTGGCCTGGAGCAAACTAAGAATAATAATAATTAGCATGTGAATTGACAAAATCACATTAAAAGTCATACGTACGTGAGTAGGTACGTCTATGACGACGTCTATGTCTCTTACTACTTCATATGCCTAACTGGTCAATATAGAGGAACATAAATTTTTATGATTTGATTTGATTTCATGAGTTTTTTGTGTTTTCTTCATTGGATATCGGGTTCTGAATGAAGACATCCCTAAATTATTGGTAGTTGCAATGCGATTCAAAACGATTGCGTATTTTTGTGTCCCTCGATGCAAAGAAGACGAATGAAAATATTTAGAATTTCAACTTGTTCTTCATCTATCTTTAAATACCAAAATTTCATCAAAATTAATTAAGCTATTTAGGTTAAAAACGTAAAAGACATAACAAAATTGCGTTCCTTTTAAAATTAAATGTTATTAAGCTGTCTCTCGTGAACAAAAGAATTCCTCAAAATGGTTTCTTTGTCTCTAACGGTCAAACTGAGCTAAGTAATTTTCTCCTCACAATTAAATGCAATCTTATCTCAAACATCTAAACTTTTACTCGGTTATTATACAGAACGAAGTTTAATTGTAAATCTGGTGTACGCTCTGGTAAATCAGATATATGTGGAAATGTGCATGGTTTATTTAAGTTGATGTTTAGACCATATAGTAATCTATATAGAATAATTTCTATAATCTTCGCAATGATGGATTTAAATAAAAATCATCCATTTCGTAAAAAAAAATTGCTTAAGGCATATTTAGGTACCTACTATAAATATTTTAAAGGAAAAATTTAATCTTCGAAAATTCACTTGCTCGTGTGGCTTAGTTTGTAAGAGCGCTGCCGCTGGTGTAGTGACCCAGAGGAGCAAGTTCAAACCTCGCCGCGAGTTAGTTTTTGAAGATAAATTTCACCTTAAAAATATTTATAGTAAAAAAAAAATCCGACGCAGGAGGCAGTGAAAACGTTTTTCGCGACTACATAATTCGAGTTCACAAGCTTTCGAAACTATGAGGCAGTAAAAACGTTTTTCGAAAAAGCGTTCTTCGCGACTACAAAATTTGCACGGACCATAATAATGACGACCTCTGTGGCGCGTCGGGCGAACGCTTGGCTGCAATACAGAAGGTTGCGGGTTCGATTCCCGCTGGGTGCAAATATTTATGCTTAAAAATAAATATTTGTATCTGGTCTGGGCGTATTTCTATGTATAATATGTATGTATTTACAAAAGAAAAATAAATATAAGTAGTATATCCGTTGTCTAGTCACCGTAACACAAGCTTAGCAGCTTACCATGGGGCTAGATGGCGCTGTGTGTTCGTCACAGGATTTATTTATTTATTTATAATAATATGCAAAGAGGACATGCTTTTATCAGGTAGGCATTGACAGTAAAGACAGTTAAGACGTAAGGGCCAATACACTTACTGAACTAGAGTTTGCGGTAGTTGAACTTCGAAGTTTGACTACTTGTTCTTGATTTTACTGCGTTAAAGTCAACATAGGCCAATGCAAGCAGTTTTGCCATCGGGACGGAAAATAAAAAATTAGACGGGTCTTAAACCTCACAAACACCGCCATTTCTCACGTGTCGTTTCATAGGGAAATCTGAATACAACATCTCTACTGTATATTTGCTCTGTGGGTGTAACGTCCCTTTGGAGTCGAGATTATCCTACAGACTATTTATTTATTTATTTTATTTATTTATTTATTTTTTAGGAAATCCAACAGCTATTACAGAAGTATAAATTAACGTGTATCACCAGGAAGCCAATTATAGGATCTCACGAACAAAAAACAATGTAGATATACCACGATTTTGCGTGTCATCCTTGCGCAGGGGCCATGCTAATCTAAACTAAACTAGTAGATTCAAGGCGAGACGAACAAGCATCTAGCTCAGACAAGGGATTGCACATTCTAAGACCTCGCTCCGCCTGCGCCGATCCTTTCACTGCAGATCTATTTGTACCTACATCCTACTAATATTGTAAATGTGAAAGTTTGCATGTAAAATAAAAAATAAATAGAATCTAGCCCAATTATAAGCTACTAAGTTTCTGTTATGATGTAGGAGACTAAGCAACGGAAATAATATAGTTTTGTCTCAGGTTTTCACGATTTCACGAAACATAATATTTAACCGGGTTTTACTCGCGTTTTATTTATTAATGGCATCGTTTCAATGTACGGATATAATAATTAGATATATATATATATAATGTAAGTAACTAAACAAGTAAGTTCTAACACTACTAGTCTGATTGCGATAAAACTTGGTATACAGATAGCTGAAATATTTAGGATACTTTTATTCAGATATTCCACGGAATCGAGACTTATGTAAGACTAATAATTTTAAGAGCGTTTAGGTATAATTTTGTGTAAGGTTTTGGCGATTTTGCAAAATAAAACACAACATTGACCGTGTTTTACTCGCTTTTTATTTAATAACGGCATTATTACAAAAGCATCGAGCTTTCGCTTTACAGTTAGCTTTTTCAAGGTTGTCTGGTTGCTGTTTTTACACGACTGCCAAAGGAAGTGTTATGTTTTTGCCGTGAGTGTATGTATGTATGTATGTATGTGACCTATTTTTGTGCCGTCGTAGGGCCTAAACGGCTGGGCCGATTTAGATAAACGATACGTCGTTAGATTCGTCATGACCGTGAGAGTGACATAGGGTACATTAAAATAATAAATAAATAAAAAAATGATGTAAAACGTTATTAACCAAGATTTGTAAAGACCATAAAAAACAGAGAAAACGCGTAACATTGTTCACTCAAACGATATGTTTTATTCTTTCGTAAATTTACATTTGAAAAGTATTGCTTGTAAAGTTTTACAATTAAGTTTTAAAATAATTAATTATAAAATAAAAAAATATTTAAAAAAATAAAAAACCCGACTGCAGTTTTAACAGAAAAGTGAAAAACAAGATGCTTCTAGTAGCTTTAGGAATGGTGGATGTTTGGGGTTTGATGTCCCCATGTTATGCGGAATGTGGTGAATGAAACACTTAGTGAAGATGAAAGATTAGAAGTTTATTCATTACACAGAATCACAGAACAGGCACAGAGATTGTTACTAACTATGATAATTTAACACTAAAATATTAACGCGACATGACGCCATTTCGGGCTGTGCGCGGGAGTGGAGTGTGTGAGGGAGATGGCAAGAGACGCTCTAGTGTTGCCACCTCCGGTTTTACAAAACGTCTTAGCAAACGCTAGTGACGTAACAATCGGTAATTATTGTGCGACGATGTCGCCACACCACCCCCCCACGGAGAGAGGTAACTAATCAAAATTTTTGAAACGCACGTGTCTGCCTGCTCTAGTAACGTATGGAGCCTTCCGAGGTTGTGCAGGAGGGTCCGTACGAAGCAGTGTAGGAGACGGTGGAAGCTGAACGGGCGGCGAGAGGTCCGGTTGAGACGACGGAGCTGCAGCTAGGGGCGGCTCAGGGTTCGCCTGGGTCTGGTTGGGCCCGTCCGAAAGCTGTTCGACAAATGCAGGTTTGAGTCGATCGACGGTTACCACGACAGGTTTGCCTTTAAAATCGATGGTGAAGGTTTTGCCATCCTTGGATCGATCGATCACAGCATGTGGACCTGTATATGGAGGTTGCAAGGGACGACGTACAGTGTCATCTCTCAGAAAAACATGTGTGGCGTTGGGCAACTCTTTGAAAATAAAGGATGCACGCTGAGTATGTCTGGAGGCACCGATGGGTCGGATATTCGACATGTGGCGGCGTAACCTGACGACAAGGTCGGTAGCGTCTTCAATCTTTTCAGGACCGGGGACTGGAACGAGCAATTCACCCGGGAGACGCAAGGTTTCTCCGTAGACCAGTTCAGCGGTTGAAGCTTTGAGATCCTCTTTAAATGCTGTGCGCATTCCCAGGAGTACGAAGGGAAGCGCCTGGATCCACGAATTTCCGTGGCACATTAGAGAGGCTTTTAGCTGACGATGAACGCGCTCTATCATGCCGTTTGCGGCTGGGTGATAGGCGGTGGTTCGTATGCGTTGGGTTGCGAAGTTTTGGAGCAATCGTCGGAACAGATCGGACTCAAACTGAGCGCCACGATCTGTTGTCAGAACGAGGGGTACCCCGTAGCGAGCGATCCATTCTCTGGTAAATGTGTCTGCGACTTCCTCTGCCGTTGCTGTCCGCATAGGCCATACTTCAGGCCACCTGGTCACCCTGTCGATAGCCGTTAGGCAGTAACGGTAGTCGTTACAGACGGGCAGCGGTCCTACAATGTCCATATGGACGTGCATGAAGCGACCAGACGGGGTGTTGAAATTGCCCAGGGGAGCGGAATTGTGTCGAGAAATCTTGCTGCGTTGACACGCTAGGCAAGCTCGTGACCAATTTCGGCAATCTTTATTAATGGAAGGCCAGACGTAGCGCTCGGTGACAAGGTGAGTAGTTGCCCTGGCACCGGGGTGGCTCATACCGTGAAGCTTATCGAAAATAGTTCGACGGAACTCAGGTGTGACGTAGGGTCGAGCTTTTCCAGTGGAGGTGTCGCAAATCAACGACAGTCCCGTAGTAGGAATGTCGACCTTTGAGAGGTCGAGGCTCGTTGTTCCCTTGTGCATGAGTTCTGCAAGTTCTTTGTCTATGTCTTGAGATTTGGCGAGTGCTTCGATTTCTTGCTCAAGCGAGATCGCCTCTATCCGGGACATGGTATCAGCTACGATATTTTCTTCGCCCTTGATATATTTGATATCAGTAGAAAATTGGCTGATGAATGACAGCTGATTGAGCTGTGACGGTGGAAGTTTCTCACGACGCTGTGCGAAAGCGTACAATAGCGGTTTGTGGTCCGTGTAAATAGTGACGTGTTGAACTTCGAGAAGATAGCGGAAATGCTGTACGCTTTCGTACACCGCTAGGAGTTCCCGATAGTATGCAGGCCACTCGGACTGACGTGGTGTGAGTTTCTTGCTAAAGAATGCGAGTGGGTACCATTGACCGTTGATTTGCTGTTGCAGACAGGAGCCTATGTGTACGCTGGATGCATCCGTAAACAAGGCCAAGGGAGCGTTATTGACCGGATGTTGAAGAAGCGTAGAAGTGGATAAACTCTGTTTACAAGCGTTAAAAGCCACGTGTAGCTCGGGCGTCCATGGAAATGGTTTCGCACCTTTGCTGTTAGTGGAGACGACGGCGTTGATTAAAGGAGCCTGAAACTTTGCAGCATGTGGTATGAAGCGACGGTAGTAGTTGATCATACCGAGAAAACGCCTCATGCCTTGTACGGTTTCAGGTGGAGGGAAATCTAATAGGGCACGTACTCGCTCTTCAGGTGGTTGAGTACCTTCGGCGTTGATGAGGTGGCCTAGGAAAATGACTTCTTTGGCACCGAGAACGCATTTCGAAGGATTTATGACGACTCCATATTCTTGGAAACGCTTGAATAGCGTGCGGAGGTGTTCCTGGTGTGTAGTTTCGTCAGGAGAGAACACCAAAACATCGTCTACGTAAGGAAAACAGAAATCGAGGCCCCGCGTGACCTCATCGATGAAACGTTGAAATGTTTGACCCGCGTTTCGGAGCCCGAAGGTCATGAACGGGAATTCGAAGAGGCCAAACGGGGTAACGATGGCTGTCTTCGAAATATCTCCTTCAAAAACGGGAATTTGATGATAGGCTTTTACCAGGTCGCAGGTGCTGAAGATCTTGGCTCCAGATAGGCCGTGAGCAAAGTCGTTGATGTTTCTCACAGGGTATCTGTCGGGAACGGTCCTGGCGTTAAGACCGCGGTAGTCGCCGCATGGTCTCCACAGGCCGTCTTTCTTGAGAACCATTTGCAGTGGTGATGACCAGGCACTCTTAGATGGCCTGGTTATACCGCAACGCATCATGTCCTCGAACTCCTTTGTAGCAGCAACTAGTTTGTTAGGTGCTAGGCGGCGAGAACGACACGAAACAGGTGGGCCTTCAGTTGTCTTGATGTGATGCACCGTGTTGTGTTTGACTTCTTTGGGTAAGCCTGGTGGGCGCGTAATGTCAGGAAATTCAGAGAGCAACTGTGCGAAAACTGAATTTCCAGTAGCCACCGCTTTGACGCTGACCTGGGAGACCTGGACTGAGGTGGCGCTGACGAAAAGTTTGGAGTTTCCATCGAAAAGGCGCTTATTCCTACAGTCAGGGAGCAGGTTATAATGGCTCAGGAAGTCTGAACCGATGATGGGCGTGCTAACATCAGCAACAACGAAGTTCCAATAAAAGTCCCGGCGTAGTCCTAAGTTGAGATGGAGAGATACGGTACCGTATGTTTTGATTGTGCTACCATTAGCGGCGCTGAGGTCAAAATTGCTGCTATCAAAGCGACCTTTTAGTAGACGCCGGGGGAAGCAACAGAGATCTGATCCAGTATCTATCAAATACTGGTGCTTAGATTTCTGATCAGTGACAAAAAGTCGGCGGCCGGGATGAGAACAATCAGAAGCCGCCTCTACTGATTGTTGTTGGCGTTTCCCTGCTGAGTGGGACGCCAGGCACAGGGTTTGGTGCATTTGGTTGCTTTGCTGTCGAATTTCCTGTGGTACCAGCATATCTTGTCATCAGAGGCTGGTGAGGTAGTGCGTGAGCGGTTGCGGTTAGATGAAGCAGAGCGACTGCGAGGGCGGCTAGAACGATGATCTGTAGAAATAGCAGCAACTTGTCTACCTAATTCTTCTATTCGTTGAACAAGAGATTCCAGAAATGTTGTTGGAGTAGATGGGACGGCACAAGAAAAGACTTGACTTTTGGAACCGGCTATTTCCATCACCTTGTCAGCAAGGTCTGACAATTTGTCCAAGTTGAGTTCTGGTTGAGAAGCTAGAATAGCTTGTACTTGTTGTGGTAGACGGCGTAGCCATAGTTGACGAAGGATGTTGTCATCTGATAATGCTTGGCCAGATAGTGATCGAAGATGCCGGAGAAATTGTGAGGGGCGACGGTCACCAAGTTCTTCTTCACTTATGAGCTGCCGCACTCTTTGCTCCTCCGACATAGAAAGCCTTCTAATAAGTTCTTCTTTAAGTCGTATGTATCTTGTTCCCTTGGGTGGGGGTGATGTTATGAGGTCTTCGACCTCCCCCACAAGGCGTTGGTCCAGCTGTGATACAACATAGTTGAACATTGTGGTGTCGGATGTTATACCAGCAATGTCAAATTGGGCTTCGACCTGACTGAACCATACCGCAGGTTTGTCGGACCAAAATGGAGGTAACTTTACCGTTACCCTACACACCTCAGGTTTAGTATTGCTGTCCAATTGGGACAGAAGAGCAGCCTTTTCAGCCTCCAACCGCTCTATATGAGCCTGTAATTCTTTGCTTTCAGCCATATTGTATTGTTAAGAAAGCGAGCGAGACACAAAACAAAACCGTTAAAACAAATATTAAAACCCGTGCAAATATTAGCAGTATGTGGCAAAATCGACCCACAGTGTACATATAAAAAACAAACACAAGTTGTAAAACAAAGTAAAAATTTGTTAGTAAAACACAAACAAGCAAAATAAAATTTTGTTAAACACCCGCAGCAAATTATGCAAGAAATTATGTTAACCAAATAAGCCTAGAAATTGTTTTATACCTGTACCAAAATATGCAAGTAAGTGTTCCACACCTATACCAAAATATGCAAGTATGTATTTAACAGCTGTACCAAAATGTGCAAGTAAGTGTTTAGCGGCTGTACCAATGTTATACAGTAGAAATGCAAAATAAAACAATGGCATAAAAACATGTAAATGCACAAAAGACACAGTAAAAATGCAATTAAAATACACAGAAAATAGTAATGCAAGTTTATAAATGTTGTTAACACACATTCAGCGAGGCAATGTAAAACTGTAATTGTTAATACGGGTGATGCAAAATAAACTTATGTCTAACACGGAGAAGAATGTTCTTGTTATAGGTTAGTTAGGTTGTTATTAATGTTCTGGATTCTAGATTCACTAGGTAGCAATTAGGTATTACTTCAACACTTGAGAAAGTTCACTTTTTTCATGAAATATAGAAGTGTACATACCAATGTAGTGTCACTCACTGTTAATTCCGATACACGATGCTGCCAGGGATCGTCAGGTAGTGGACGACAGTCTCCAATCGGTTTCTATTGTGGAGTATAACGATGCGACGCCGCCGAGTAGGTACAGTCGGATTGTGGACGTCGTTTTTACTGTCGACTAGACGATGTTTTCTCGAGAAAAACGGGGATTTGCCCCGTCGGCGCAGAAGTACGACTCGTTGATGCGAAATGATCCCTCGTAGGTGCCACTGTGCCACGTGCCTGAGCGCAAGCGACGTGTTTGATACGTCGAGAATGCTGACAGACGTTGTCTTCAACTTTTGTGGAGGCACGTAAGAGAATCGCTTAAAAGTCACCGCGAACGAGCTGTAGAAGCGATGTGCAGAGAACTGGACGTTTTTTTCACACGTTTTTCAGTTCGAGACGCGTTTCTGTAGCGTCGGTGGTCACCACTTTGGGGTTTGATGTCCCCATGTTATGCGGAATGTGGTGAATGAAACACTTAGTGAAGATGAAAGATTAGAAGTTTATTCATTACACAGAATCACAGAACAGGCACAGAGATTGTTACTAACTATGATAATTTAACACTAAAATATTAACGCGACATGACGCCATTTCGGGCTGTGCGCGGGAGTGGAGTGTGTGAGGGAGATGGCAAGAGACGCTCTAGTGTTGCCACCTCCGGTTTTACAAAACGTCTTAGCAAACGCTAGTGACGTAACAATCGGTAATTATTGTGCGACGATGTCGCCACAGATGCAGTCGGATGGGACTCCAAATAACATAAAGATAGTATGCCTAATTATATAACACTAAATATTTGGTTTATTTAAACTTATTCACCTTTTATTTGGAGTCCCACCCGACTGCATCCACCATTCCTAAAGCTACTAGAAGCATCTTGTTTTTCACTTTTCTGTTAAAACTGCAGTCGGGTTTTTTATTTTTTTAAATATTTTTATATTTATCGCTTTTTAGTTTTTAGAGATCAGATTTAATTACTCCAGAAGAAATTCATTAATTCTAGATGTATTATACTCCAGTAGCGAGGACGTGCATTGCTTGTTTTTGCTTACTCAGGGTGATAAGTACAAGAGCTGGCGGTTTCCTATCCAGCGCGGGAACGCCGCCAGCATCTTGGGCGCAATGCCTCCGGTTGTTGTTGCTGACAACTTTTTTTAGCTTTCTAATTTTAGGCTATTACTTAGGTATTTTTTTCTTTGAAAAACAAAGTGGTTATTTATGTTCACAGACTAGTAAGAAGATACTAAAATATTTTATGTCATCTCTGCCAATTCCTTCAAACTCTGCGTCAAATGCAAATCCATAAATGAGATATTTATATACGAGTGAAATCGAAAAGTTTTTAATTAACGTTCCGTTGTTCTTGCGAAAATTACCTGCGTAATCATAAATGTAGAAGCAACATAACTTTCGAAGATTAACTATTAGAATGACTATTAGAATACATTATTCACACGCGGATTGTTTTCGCATGCGAATATTGAATTTTTGTGCGAAAATTCAAAAATCCTAATCCAGAGGTAGTGCTAAGCCATAAAATGAAGTAAGTAAAAATAATATATTATGAACGTCATTAAAGACAAGACAACCGAGCCGAAGACAAGTGACATATTAATGAAGACAACCTACTTAAACGACTTCCGATAATTTTATAATTAATTATTTTAAAACTTAATTGAAAAACTTTACAAGCAATACTTTTCAAATGTAAATTTAAGAAAGAATAAAACATATCGTTTGAGTGAACAATGTTACGCGTTTTCTCTGTTTTTTATTGTCATTACAAATCTTGGTTAATAGCGTTTTACATAATTATTTTTATTTATTTATTATTTTAATGTACCCTATGTCACTCACGCGGTCATGACGAATCTAACGACGTATCGTTTATCTAAATCGGCCCAGCCGTTTAGGCCCTACGACGGCTCAAAAATAGGTCACATACATACATACACTCACGGCAAAAACATAACACTTCCTTTGGCAGTCGTGTAATTATCGGAAGTCGTTTAAGTAGGTTGTCTTCATTAATATGTCACTTGCCTTCGGCTCGGTTGTCTTCTCTTTAATGACGTTTATATATTCTTTTTACTTACTTCAAATTATGGCTTAGCACAACCTCTGGATTTTAATATTCGCATGCGAAAACAATCCGCGCGTGAATAATTATTCTAATAGTAATTCTAATGGATAACTTCGAAAGTTATGTTGCTACTACATGACATTATGATTACGCAGGTAATTTTCGCAAGAACAACGGAACGTTAATTAAAAACTTTTCGATTTGACTCGTATAAAAATTTATCTCATCAATGGATTTGACTTTGACGCCGAGTTTGAAGGAATTGGCAGAGATGACATGACACAAAATACTTAAGCAAAGAGAATATAATCACTACGTTTTATACATAAGTAATCTTCTTACTAGTTTGTGGACTTAAATAACCACTTTATTTTTCAAAGAAAACAATACCTACGTAATAATCTAAAAGAAGTTGTCAGCAACAACAACCCGAGGCATTGCGCCCAAGATGCTGGCGGCGTTCCCGCGCTGGATAGGAAACCGCCAGCTCTTGTACTTATCACCCTGAGTAAGCAAAAACAAGCAATGTACGTCCTCGCTACTGGAGTATATACATCTAGAATTAATGAATTTCTTCTGGTGTAATTAAATCTGATCTTTAAAAACTAAAAAGCGATAAATAAAAAAATATTTAAAAAAATAAAAAAACCCGACTGCTGTTTTAACAGAAAAGTGAAAAACAAGATGCTTCTAGTAGCTTTAGGAATGGTGGATGCAGTCGGGTGGGACTCCAAATAAAAGGTGAATAAGTTTAATAACACCAAATACTTTAGGTAGGTATACTATCTTTATGTTATTTGGAGTCCCACCCGACTGCATCCACCATTCCTAAAGCTACTAGAAGCATCTTGTTTTTCACTTTTCTGTTAAAACAGCAGTCGGGTTTCTTTATTTTTTTATTAGGTTTTTAAAACGCGAATAAAAACCCGGTAAATACTGTGTTTTATTAGCGTTAAATATTCTAATTAATTTTAGTTTCACTTTGTTAATATTATAAATGTAGTGAAATACATCCATAATGCACGTTCGTCCACCTAACTAAATGATTGGTCTTTTTAAGGAACTTAATGCCTACACCTACCAGTAGTTGTATTGTTTTTTCGTTTTACACTTTTTTGTTTTAATTACACAATTTTTGTACATTGAAATATCAAAATTAAAGCTAAACATAATTTTACATTTTGATTATGGAAGTTTCTTTTTAAATTTTGTCCACTTCCTCAGCAACTTTGTACTTAGTATGTAGTATATAGTAAGGATTTGTTGGCCAATCTATTTTTTAACAATAGGTATTTTAAATACCTTGACTGACAGCACATAGGTAGTATGTACCACGTATTACCTACTACCATGTATTTGGTAGAATGCCTTGAGCAATAAAAATAAGAAATATTGAATAAAATCAAGTTTGAATAATCTAAACATGAAGATTTATTTAAATAACCGGTCAAGTTCGAGTCGCACTCGTGCACGAAGGGATCTGTACCATAATAAAAACCAAGTTTCTTGTATAGGAGCCCCCTTAAAATTTTATTTTATTTTGTTTTTATTATATTTGTAATTATACGCAACAGCAATAAATCACCTGTGGAAATTTAAACTGTGTTCATAGAATACAGCGTAGTAACAGATAGCGGGGTCTTAGTAAATAGGTTCAATTTTTACCCTTTACGTACGGAACTCGTATATTTATTCTGGGGTCTCATATTATCAAGGGCCTACATTACCTATCCCTTCGATAAATCAAATAAAGTACCTTGCCTTAGGCTATTCAGGGAAATACCCTTATTATTGAAGAAAAATCATATCTGGACATTTTCCCAAACAACGGTCTAAGCCCTATACTATCCTACTTATAATAATTATTATAAAGCTGAAAGCTTGTGAGTATGTTTTTTACTCAACCACGCAAAAACTTCTAAACCATTGCACAAAACTTGAAATATTGGTAGCTGTAGCTGGATACCGGGAATAACACATAGGCTACTTTTTATCCCGACATTCCCGCAGGAACGGGACTTACTCCGGTGAAACCGCAGGGCGCAGCTAGTGGTATATATCTTAAAATTTCTTTGAATTGTCTAAATAAAGGTGGTATCTGTCTCTCTGATCGAACCTTTATAACTGAAGATCGCGATCACAACTCCTTTTTACCCAACGGTTTGTAAAGCTCCTCCATTTAGACCATCCTAAAGTTGTAGAACAATAGTTGTTCACTTATACATCTAGAACAACTCCTTTTTACCCAACGGTTTGTAAAGCTCCTCCATTTAGACCATCCTAAAGTTGTAGAACAAAAGTAGTTCACTTTGACGTCTAGAACAACTCCTTTTCGGCTAAAATGTTGTCGTTGGAGTACCCTGCCTATAAGAGATTTACCTATACCTAAAGTTAAAGTTCTAATTGTGTGTTTCCGCATTAGACCTACTATAGGGCATTTGTGCGTGATTTTAAACCGTGGGTTTCCTTAAGATGTTTTCGAAAATTGTTTTTAATAAATGTATTTCACTTACCTTTTTCCTGTGTAAACACCCTACCTTTCACCTATCTTGACTTCTGGTCCATCCAAAGGTTGCCTGGAATAGAGATCGCTTTAAGCGATAAGGCCGCCCATTGTGCCACCTATTAAGTTGTGTTTGTTTTTTTGTACGTATTTATATTTGGTGTGAATAATAAATAATTTATTCATTCATTCATAAAATTTCTTAAGGAAAAATACATTGGTATGCGGCTGGGATTTGGAACCACGACCTTCGGAATGAAAGTCGGGGTATCTACCACTAGCCCAACACCACTCTTACCTAACCCAACCTATACCTAATACCTACGTACGTGTGGTTCATCTACGTATGGTTATCGGATTGTATCGTTACCTCAGTTTCGATTTGATACCCAATTTCCTGTGGAAATCCCTCGCTCCGACCAAATAAAGTATATTATTTACTGTACCTACCCACATAATACCAATGAATACAGGATGACATGTCTGTCTGTACTTTATTAGAATACTAGCTACGCCCCGCGGTTTCACCCGCGTAAGACCAATTCCCGCGGGATTTTCGGGATAAAAAGTAGCCTATGTGTTATTCTAGGTTTCCAGCTACCTGTATTCTAAGTTTCATCGTATTCGCTTCAGTTTTTGCGTGATTAAGTAACAAAGTTACATAAATACAAATTTTCGCGTTTATAATAATAGTAGAATTATTACACGTAACATTGACCGACGGTGGTCGAAATCGGCACCGTGGAATGATCTACACTGCACCCGAGAATTTTGACAACCAACAGCCTTAGATTGGAGCCGACGCTGTCATTTAAACTGGCAGCTCAAGAGACGTCGATTTCAATGACAGTTCAAATCGACGGCGTCGGCTTAAAATTTATACAAATCACAGCCGTAGTTTATGTCGCGCAACTTATGCAACAACAATCCTTTGCGAGGTGCGGATTTCAAGTCGACGTGTCGGCTCGAACTTAAGCGGGAGGTGTCCTGTTTCTGTTAAATAATATTAGTAATCTATTAATAGAAATAAACAAGCGTTTTGTGTACTATTTTTCACGTGTGAAAATCACAACCTAGTGTGAGGTCGTCCTTTGACATTACTCGCTCCATTAAATTAGTCTTTAAGCACCCCCTCCTTCTCGTCGTGTATTATGGTATATCTGACCTAGAAGAGTTTTCAGATCATCCTAAGGCCTCTAACTTGATCTAACGACTTGGCTATGACGTTAAATTCATAATTGAAAACCGCAGATATAATAGTGAAAGTAGGTTCCAAACTCTGGCTGGACCCTTTTGTAGGGCCCTCCAATCAGGCCCCGACCCTCGTAATGAAGAGGGTGAAATATAAACATAGCATGGCTCTTTGTTTGGACACCACTCATTATTGGCGCCCGACGTGTGACACGATTAAAATAAAGTCCTTTGTTTTAGTAAACATTACATTATCTATACGATCAATAGATACTGATATTATAAATGCGAAAATAATTTTGCCTGTCTTTGACGTTTTCATGCCTAAATTGCTAAAACTATTTTGATGGATTCAGGTATAGATGGGGTGTAGTTAGAACTTTGGAGAAAGACAGGCTACATTTGATCCCGATGTTCCCGCGGGATCGGGCTTTTAAAATACTAACTCTTAAGGCGAGGTTATCGTTATAATTTCCGAAATCGACCTTTGTTTGTTTAAATGGTAAGTAAATCGTAAACTCTCATTTTTTTGGCCGAATAAAAATATATGTCGTAGTTAAAAAAATCTAATAAGAAACCATTTGGGTTAAAAACACGATATAAGCAATTTAGCTCGATGACAAAAATCTTAGAAAACTGACATTTTGTTAGTATTTCTTCGTCTTTATTCGACTTTTTTTAAAAAAAAAAGTAAAATCGTAGTTATTTACTGTTATAAAGGATGTGCTTTGTTAACAATTCTAAAATATAAAATATGTTTAACAATTTGTTAATAAAAAAACTTTCTAGAAGACTAGTCGAAATTTCCCCGCTGGACCTTCTGTATTTACAAAAGACAAATAAATATAAGTATTATATCCGTTGTCTAGTCACCGTTACACAAACTTAGCAGCTTACCATGGGGCTATATGGCGCTGTGTGTTGGTCGTTGTAGTTTAGCCTTTGAGTACGAAATTCTAAAGAAAAACAATTTCGCTCTAACTAAAATTAGCAGTAAAAAAGAATTTAAAAAGTAAATTATCCTCTAAACGTTGGTTAACATAGCGAAATGACTCGAAACAAGACACAAAGCCCCTTTAAACAATATATTTTCCTTAAAAATACAACAAACTTGTGACGCTTAAGGGAGAAACAGCTGGACGCGAGCCGGTACAAGTAGGTAATTTCCGGGCTAAACCGATTAGAGGCCGGATAAAAGTGTCAGATGACGGATTTGCTGCTGAACCATTTTTACCTTAAACAGTCGCGATATTGATGAGAAAATAAACTGAGAGAAACTGAGTTTTTGAATTTCAAATTACTTTTTAAAAGGTTGTATAATGTTATTGAGTTTGAGAACTGCTTTGATGAATGACAGTTTTCAAGGGAAATTAGGTCGTTTGATGCTTATGAAGCCGAGACTAGATTTTTCTACTGAAACGTAACTAGGTACCTATCGAAATATGTTAAAAAAACTGTGTCTTTTATGCTACTATAGAACTCGCATACCTACTTAGGTACCGAACGCCATTTTCTTTTATATCTTACTTCTTACTAATATTTTGTATGTATGTATGTATGTGACCGTGAAGAGGGAAAAAACAAACAAACAGACTTTCGGATTTGTAATATTAGCAAGATAAGATAAGATTAGCGAGATGGAATTCAATTAAGTAGCAGAAAATTAGCAGGCTTGTTCTCGCTCCAAAAGAGAACGACAAAATAATTAAAAACGATTATGTTAGGCACCATTATACATACATAATGGTACGAAACCCTTCGTGCACGAGTCTGACTCGCACTTGACAGATTTCATACTCAAATAATCAAAACTGACTCAAGTAACACTGTTTTAGTTAAAATTCAACATGAACTAAGTGCTTACGAAGACTAAAGTAAACACAGAAACACTATATAGTTCTATCTGTAGGTACGCTGTACAAGTTTAAATTCAAACACTGACTTAGTTTGTTAGTAGTTGATGCATTTAGACGAAATGTTTTAGATGTAGAGGTAAAAGTTAGTTCGTAGGTACAATAAAACTGTTCATATTGGAGCTGCGACAAATTAAACATTTATTGCGTTCCAGCTGTTACCTGCTACTTTTTCGGCGTATAAATAGTGCATAGGCGACTTCTTCGTTCATTACTCGGGTTCTACTAATTGGATTTCGATGTAAAGTATACCACGAGGTTTCTCGAAAATAGAACTATTCAATATTGAAAACCAGATTTCAATCAGATTAGTAGTTTTTGATTGTATAAGGAACAAACAGACAGACCGATGGGAACTTGCGTGGCCGAGCGGTTTAGGCACTGGAGTATTGATCCAGGGACGCGAATTTTTCCTTTAAATATTTCTAGTAAATATGCCTTGAGCAATAAAAACAAATTTACGAAATATCACCCGAATACAGAAACGATACTCAATTATTTAACGGCCTTTTAAACAGTTAAGCAGCTCTTAAACTCAAAATTCGTATACTGAAACGATACTCAAGCGTCACAAATAAGCAAGACTTACAATTACGAACTTCTTAAATTACTCGTACTTAAATGCCAAATTCGAATACTGGAACGTCGCTCAACGCAAATGGACTCTCAATTAGCTGTCAAATCGACGTGAGTAGCTGTTAGATCTGAGAGTGCTTTCGACCGGTCTTAAAATTTGTACAAAATGTCTTTATCCTCATTATCCTCACTTTTGGATCATTCATTTGAAAAATATAATAATAATTAAATTCCGTGCGCGGTTTCGCATATCCAAGGAGACAGTTTTATATCTGGATTCAATGATTGGCAGTGCTTTGCAACCAGTAACCAAACGAAAAAGTCCAATTCAATCAGTGGACCAACTGCTCATCACCCTTTACACTTATTGGCAGTGCGTACAAGAAAGGTGGAGGCGTGACGCTTTGTACGCGAAATTGGAACGTTTACCAGATGAGGATGGCGACCGACCGTACCCCTCGTGGTCTTATAATAAAAAGGGCAAGGGGGAACAAGCTCATGCAATTCCTGCGAGCACTCCCCGAAGTGAATTCGATAGAAGACTGAAAGGCTACCTCGCGACGAAGTCCCAAACTCGAAAGGCGCGACTCGACAAGTGTCAAGAGCATCAAGTTGGTATTTAGCTGTTCCATCCCAAAGGTGACAACAGTACTCCATGCACGACCGGACCTGTGCTTGGTACAGATTCAGAAGCTGTCCTGGTGTGAAGTACTGCCTAACCTTGCCAAGGATTCCTAACTTATTTGAAGCCAACTGGGCTCTCGACTCAACAAAAGGCCCAAAGTTAAGGTCTGCTGTGAGGGTAACACCAAGTAATTCCAACTTGTCAGTCAATGGTATCATCCTATCCCGGAAAGAAGGAGACAGCTAGAATGGAGTCCGTTTTGCCGAAAAGAGACACGCCTATATATACACGATATATATGCTAATTACATAATTAATCTTAAATTAAGGACTCAACTACTGTAATAAGACTTGTTTGTATGTACTAGAGGTATTATGCCTTGTTTATTATTATATTGTAAGTTCATAAACTGAATTTGATTTAACATACCTCAGTTCAATATTTATACTCTATTATATTATTTAGTAGTAGTATAATTCCACACCAACTAACCATTTCGACAAGTCATAAGACAGGAACACTAATAAATTCTGACACTTCATTTGGGAATTTTATTTACCTTCATAAATTTATTTGGATAGAAACCGAAAAAATAATGAAACAATAGCATATTTTATAGGATAACTTTGCTAATGATATACAGGGGTATGGGTGGAAGAGACCTATGTGTCAGATATGCTGATTCAACTTAATATAATATATTATTTAATATTAATGTTTTGTAAGTGAATCTGCAATAAAGGCTTTACAATAATAATATAAAAATAAAAACAAATAATGAGCAAACATCTAGGTTTTTATTTTTTAATAATTCCACCTTTAGTTGTGCTTTTCAAGTAAACACTTCCTCTCCAATCTGTGCCTTTCAAGCGTACATTTCCTCTCCAATCTCGCATTATTCAATTTCAAATGGAAATATTTTGCTTTTGTTGTCATTGCATCTGGGAAAAAAAGCTACAATTACTTTTATTTTAGCATAATGATCTAAGCTATGTTCCCGGTTGCATCCCTCTTGGGATATTGGGATCTGCAGCACCTATAATCCTAATAGGAAAACTTGTGAACGGAGTTGACGGACATTCAAAGACAGAATGTTCATGGTTTTTATAGTTGAGGTAACATCTTACTTCTTTATCAATTCTAATAACATTTCTTTGTCGTTGTTCGTGTAATTACTTCCTCTTTTTTTCTTCTCTTCCATTTTTTCACTAGACAATTATTAACTATAAAATTAAAGAAGAATTAATTATCCAAAGAAAATTTTCTCCTCACTGATTGACGCGCGTGATTCATGTGTCACTGTCAAATAAGTTAAAACGTTTCGTTCTACACTAAATAGGATTAGCGCGCTGGTTATGTTTCAATAACAAACGACTTATTTTTTTACTTGAAAATGTAATAACTTTGAAACTAAAAAAGCATCGAAATACAATTAAAATTGTAAAAAAACTTAAACTCAACTGTTCTGTCGGATAATTAAACTAAATGTTTATCTAAAAAAAATTTACTCATCCAAATAATCCTGCGTGGAACGAATTCACAACGTAAAGTAATAAAATAAAATGTGTTAGTTTATTGAGAACAAGCTTTTTAGATCAATATTGCCATAACGTAAAAATTTAACAGATACTTAGCTAATCATTGTCTCAAGTCGCCGAAGTCTCGTTTGAGAATACCACTTAATTTGTGAGAGGTGCTTAAATTTAGGAAGCATTCAATTGAGTGACTGATGTAAGTATCGTTTCTGTATTCGGGTGTAGACAGACAGATTTTTAAAAATTATATAATTTTGTTCTACTACGTTTCCTAAGTCCCCTAGACAACTTTTTTTTAATTTACTTGCAAGTACAGTCTTTTTGTTTGTTTAAGCACGCGCTTGTTACTGCTACAATGAGTTCGCCCATTGCGACTAGACAATAGATCTCACTACTATAATAAATGCGAAGATTCAAATGTTTGTTACTTTGATTATTTATGTACCTATAACCTACTGAACGAACTGTGATGAAACTTGGTATGCAGATTTGAAGATCTCGATTGACACACGGGCCATATTAGGCAAAAACTATGCCTAATAAACTATCAGCGCCTAGAGGTACTAGGCAATATATAATTTGCTAGTTGTCTGAATCAATGTTGCCTATAAGATTTATCTTCATTTATACAATTTCTAATTTTGGTAAAATGCATTCTACTTATCATACTTTCATTATATTGGTGTTGTAAGGATAAAAAGTATGATAGGATTAATTTTGTCTTACTTAATTTACTTTATCTTGGTACAATATTATGTCCTTGGAAAGTTTACCAAGTAAAATGAAAGCTTGATATAACCTGCTAGTCGCTGGTCACTTCATTGTGCATTGAGGGTGGTAAGGAGCAATATTCTTTCAAGTGCTTTCCAGTAGTTGTTCGTTGTTCTTGATTTTATTTTATCTGTTTGTTTTGAGGCGGGCTAAGAGCAAGAGGTTGTTTTCAGCGGCGATTCGTTTTACTATGTCTAATAAAATGTCCTTTGATTGAAATGTAAGTATTCTAAGTATGTACTTCAGTTGTTATGTCGATGTATACTCTACTGGCTGTGTAGCCCAATAGATAATTCTTATAACAGTTTTTTAAACATCTTCCAAAAAACGAAGGAGGTTCTCAATTCGTCACGTTTTTTTAAGGATGATACTCGATTACTCAAAGACGGCTTGACGAATTGAAGATATTATATTTTAACTGAAAGGTGGGGAGCAGGTCTGTCTTAGTCTACACAAAAATTATCAAGTATCTGATGTTAATATTTGGAGTGAAAAATTTTAGAACTTTAGAAATTATAATCCAGTATCGATTATTTTCGATTGAGAGAAATTTTAGTGACAGCAGTAAAACAGATGAAATAGTAGTATTTGACGACTGCGTGTCGGTCTTACACCCGAATACAGAAACGATACTTACATCAGTCACTCAATTGAATGCTTCCTAAATTTAAGCATCTCTCACAAATTAAGTGGTATTCTCAAACGAGACTTCGGCGACTTGAGACAATGATTAGCTAAGTATCTGTTAAATTTTTACGTTATGGCAATATTGATCTACAAAGCTTGTTCTCAATAAACTAACACATTTTATTTTATTACTTTACGTTGTGAATTCGTTCCACGCAGGATTATTTGGATGAGTAAATTTTTTTTAGATAAACATTTAGTTTAATTATCCGACAGAACAGTTGAGTTTAAGTTTTTTTTACAATTTTAATTGTATTTCGATGCTTTTTTAGTTTCAAAGTTATTACATTTTCAAGTAAAAAAATAAGTCGTTTGTTATTTAAACATAACCAGCGCGCTAATCCTATTTAGTGTGGAACGAAACGTTTTAACTTATTTGACAGTGACACATGAATCACGCGCGTCAATCAGTGAGTGAGGAGAAAATTTTCTTTGGATAATTAATTCTTCTATAATTTTATAGTTAATAATTGTCTAGTGAAAAAATGGAAGAGAAGAAGAAAAGAGGAAGTAATTACACGAACAACGACAAAGAAATGTTATTAGAATTGATAAAAAAGTAAGATGTTACCTCAACTATAAAAACCATGAACATTCTGTCTTTGAATGTCCGTCAACTCCGTTCACAAGTTTTCCTATTAGGATTATAGGTGCTGCAGATCCCAACATCCCAAGAGGGATGGAGGAGTCTTGGCGGGAACTCGTTGAGGAGATGTGGTGCTAAATTTTCATTTTTGTGAAACCTAGTTCATAATTATGCGTGCAAATTGTTTAATTTCGGGGGCATATTAATCAATTTAGTTTCGTGAAGGTGTACAAGTGGAATGAAAGTGAAAATCGGTGCAAAACATTAGTGTTGTCTCCAAGGCTCCGTGAAGATTATTTGTAAATGGCCGCCGTATTTACAAATGATTCCCTAGACTTGACTTTAACTATGACGACTTGACTGTTTCGATGCAAATAACTAGCATAATATATTAGAATACTTGACACTGGCTAATTTCCTAATGGCCATAATCGGTTCACAACCGATAAGAAATAAATAAAGAGGGATGGAACCGGGAACATAGCTTAGATCATTATGCTAAAATAAAAGTAATTGTAGCTTTTTTTCCCAGATGCAATGACAACAAAAGCAAAATATTTCCATTTGAAATTGAATAATGCGAGATTGGAGAGGAAATGTACGCTGAAAGGCACAGATTGGAGAGGAAGTGTTTACTTGAAAAGCACAACTAGAGGTGGAATTATTAAAAAATAAAAACCTAGATTTTTGCTCATTATTTGTTTTTATTTTTATATTATTATTGTAAAGCCTTTATTGCAGATTCACTTACAAAACATTAATATTAAATAATATATTATATTAAGTTGAATCAGCATATCTGACACATAGGTCTCTTCCACCCATACCCCTGTATATCATTAGCAAAGTTATCCTATAAAATATGCTATTGTTTCATAATTTTTTCGGTTTCTATCCAAATAAATTTATGAAGGTAAATAAAATTCCCAAATGAAGTGTCAGAATTTATTAGTGTTCCTGTCTTATGACTTGTCGAAATGGTTAGTTGGTGTGGAATTATACTACTACTAAATAATATAATAGAGTATAAATATTGAACTGAGGTATGTTAAATCAAATTCAGTTTATGAACTTACAATATAATAATAAACAAGGCATAATACCTCTAGTACATACAAACAAGTCTTATTACAGTAGTTGAGTCCTTAATTTAAGATTAATTATGTAATTAGCATATATATCGTGTATATATAGGCGTGTCTCTTTTCGGCAAAACGGACTCCATTCCAGCTGTCTCCTTCTTTCCGGGATAGGATGATACCATTGACTGAAAAGTTGGAATTACTTGGTGTTACCCTCACAGCAGACCTTAACTTTGGGCCTTTTGTTGAGTCGAGAGCCCAGTTGGCTTCAAATAAGTTAGGAATCCTTGGCAAGGTTAGGCAGTACTTCACACCAGGACAGCTTCTGAATCTGTACCAAGCACAGGTCCGGTCGTGCATGGAGTACTGTTGTCACCTTTGGGATGGAACAGCTAAATACCAACTTGATGCTCTTGACACTTGTCGAGTCGCGCCTTTCGAGTTTGGGACATCGTCGCGAGGTCGCTAGCCTTTCGGTCTTCTATCGAATTCACTTCGGGGAGTGCTCGCAGGAATTGCATGAGCTTGTTCCCCCTTGCCCTTTTTATTATAAGACTACTAGGGGTACGGTCGGTCGCCATCCTCAACTGGTAAACGTTCCAATTTCGCGTACAAAGCGTCACGCCTCCACCTTTCTTGTACGCACTGCCAATAAGTGTAAAGGGTGATGAGCAGTTGGTCCACTGATTGAATTGGACTTTTTCGTTTGGTTACTGGTTGCAAAGCACTGCCAATCATTGAATCCAGATATAAAACTGTCTCCTTGAATATGCGAAACCGCGCACGGAATTTAATATCATTATATTTTTCAAATGAATGATCCAAAAGTGAGGATAATGAGGATAAAGACATTTTGTACAAATTTTAAGACCGGTCGAAAGCACTCTCAGATCTAACAGCTACTCACGTCGATTTGACAGCTAATTGAGAGTCCATTTGCGTTGAGCGACGTTCCAGTATTCGAATTTGGCATTTAAGTACGAGTAATTTGAGAAGTTCGTAATTATAAGTCTTGCTTATTTGTGACGCTTGAGTATCGTTTCAGTATACGAATTTTGAGTTTAAGAGCTGCTTAACTGTTTAAAAGGCCGTTAAATAATTGAGTATCGTTTCTGTATTCGGGTGTTAGTTGTGAATAAGTACATTCATATCCATATTGCTTCTGTGTGCGTGAACTAGAACGCTTTATTACAATACTGTTTTGATCGTCTTATGTGTTAGTTACGCAGTCGTAACTTAAAGTTTTTCTTTTCTTCTTTTATTTTCGTTTAGATCGTCTTCAGTATCGGTCGCCTCATGTATGTGGTCTGACTTACCTGTACTCCATTACCATTTCAAACAAACGTTCATGAGACCCGACACCCGGTCCCGTCGGTGCGTCGTCGGTCGGTCGTGTCGAAGTGTAAACGGATTATGCCGCAAATACCTTGTCTTAAACCAAAACAAGTTATTCCATTGTAAACCACAGTTCTATTGCATTCGAGTCAGATAGGTACTGATTTAGATCGCAGACTAACAACTTTCTTTGTCTCGTTGAAGTGTTTATGTTAACTTTTCATCACGGAATGATGTTACAGTGTGTGTAGGAGAAAAATAAAGGGGTAAGGGTTTGGAGATCCCATTCTCATGGATCATTGAATTCTCTAGGTGAAGAGGAAATCATCCGCAACTGTTAATATGCGTACCTTACTTAAAATGTTGTTATTATACGGAAGTTTAATGCGAAAACCGGCTATAATAGTTACGCACGTAGTGAGGAACAAATATCTTGCAATGGCGAACAGTTTTTTCGGGTCTGTTAAATGCAGATAGAGAATGAGCTATATATGTACAGCCATAGACTATCACTATAATTACCAGTCATCTTTCAGCAAAGGAACTTCGCATTCGTAGATTTTAGCACCATCAAGAAGTTATCGGCCAACTGAAAGTTGTCAATCGTGACTGTCGTCTTTCGAGATGCCACGTTTCGTGTTCCGAGATGCAATGGTTTGTACCGGAATATTCGATATGTATGTATATATATATATATATATATACCTTTGTGTTTCAAATTGAGCTGTAATCAGAGGCAAGTCTTTTGTGTTATACTATATGGTAGTGATCTAGTACCTAGCTAAATGTTTGTCACCTAGTTCTGAAATGTAGTTTTAAATCAATCCTTCAAGGCGCGCGGGCGCAATCTTGAGGGCGCGTTCCGAAGCCATGGTAGTTTTTTGAGCTAGCTAGGGATAATAATAATTATAATTTAAATTCAATACTGTTACAATAACTCGATAGTCTGCGTACACTGGAACGTTTTGTTACAAATAATTATGAGGCGGTAGTTTACTGTAACTTTTTAGAATGTTAAAATAGACAAATTACATCTCAGTCAACCTTGAAGAAGCCAACTGTAAAGTTGGCGAAAGCTCGGTTAAAAATCATGAATAAAACGCGATTAAACCGGGTAAATTAAGTGTTTTATCAATCCTCCAAATTATATTTCCATGAAAGTTGCTTCTACTAATACCTATTACTGGAGTACCTTCGCAGAAGGACAGATGACCGTTGGGGAGTAAAAGTCCTCGAGTGGCGACCACGATGTAATGCGAAACAGAGTATTGGAATATCACTGACTCGATGGATCGACGACATTGTAGCGGTCGCAGGGAGTCGTTGGATGGAGGTAGCTCACGATCGCTATTTGTGGCGTCGTCGTTTAGGAGAGGCCTATGTTCTGCAGTGGACGGATCAGGGCTGAGATGATGATTATTATAATGAAAATTAAAAAAAAAACACACCTGAAAGCTTTATGTGTGATTTTTTTTTAATGGTGCAGTAGCTTCGCAACCAATTTGTAACAACAAATCTTCCTTTAATTGCTAAGGAGTAACATAAGCTATAATTTACTCGAGTTTATAAACCGAGAGGTTTAGTTGGTCCAAAATAAACTTCAAATGTTGGATAGAATACAATCCCTATTGTGAGGAATGGTTTCTTTGTAAGTTTCCATCTTCTGAATCCTTTGTGACTTAATCACTAAAAAAACTCACAACAGCATAAATACAAATCGGAAGGGATGTAGCAAGGATTTATGGTAAGGGTTTATGATTCAAGAGATGTAGGTACATAATGTCTACATAATTTGATCGCTGGTCCCTTGGAAAGCGGGAAAATGCTAAATTTGTTTGAGTAGGGACGATTGTTGTACGTTAGATGATATTTAAGGGTACCGCCCTTAGGTACCTATACTAGGAGGGTGTAGGCTCCTAGAATAGATACCTAAATGTAAAGTTAAGATATCTTTATTTACTTAAAAAGAACAAAGTTCGCTTACATTGAGCTTAAATCTATTTTGCTTAAGGCGGCGATAGATGATAATTATCGGTCCTTGTCCGATTGCATATAAATGAGCGAGATGGAATTGCGTGAAAAATCTACAATTTCTCGTAAAATCAATCATTAACGAAGATTAAAGTAATATTTTTATAAAATGCGATGAAGAGGTTCTAGGTATTGTATTTTATAATATTATGATGCCTATAGGAAAATATAGCGGTTAAGGATTTAGAAGAAAAATTGATTTATTTTGTAAAACAGGGGTAACTTTGCCTGTATAATAGTGGTATTTAAAGTTATTTTTTATTGTTTTTGAAATGAAGGGGACACTTCTTGTATCATGTACAATAACCTAATACATTGTTTAAATATCTATTTGATACCGGTTATGAATAAAACTATTTAATCGGAAGGGATTTCACATGAGTCGCGTCCTTAAATTAAACAAAGTAATTCAATTGATTCTGGTAGCCTGGCGGACTTCGCTTCGTTGACCATAATTTATTCTAGGAGATCTTTGTTTAATTTCATCAGTATTGCGTAAATTATGTTTGAATGACCTTTTCGTCAATGTTATAAGCATTATCAGATATTTTTTTTCTAATTAAGAAAATGTAAAGTAGGCTGTTAGAATTTGTTTTGTGTATTCTTAATTACATTAAGGTAACTATAGACAAGCCTTTAGCGTCTATCTCACTAGAGGTTTAAGATATAGCATACTTATCTAGTTCCCTATTCACTTGCGACGAGTCTTCGATCCTGAGAAAAATTGCGTGTCAGTATGTGTGTTTTTTACACTTTAACACAAAAACAACTTAACCGTTTGTGATGAAACTTGACATGAACATAGTTAAATATCAGTATTAACGCATCAGACGTTTAATATACCGATATTCCTATAGGATCGAAACTTACGCAGTTAGTATTTGATAGGGCTTCAGCATAGACAATTTAATTTCATTCTTCCAAGTTTGTAAACGATCAACTCATAACATTATTTACGAAAATTTCAGAGTATTTTGTATCTACAAATCGCTTCTACACAATCAATTCTTGATATAAATACAATTCGTACCGACGGAAATATCAGAAATAGGCCTTAGTTTTTGGGGTTCCGTAACCAAATGGTAAAAACGGGACCCTATTTCTAAGACTCCATTGTCTATCTGTTTCATGAACCGTGATAGCTAGTCAGTTAACATTTTTTACAGATGATGTTTTTTATAGATCAATAATGATAAATATATATCTTGTTTACATTATACCAGTCCAGTTGAATTTCAGTGCTGAATTACAATTCAAATAAAACATATAAACTGGTACTGGAATGCACTGGATCCAGTGCCGGTTACAGTTATCTACATCATCTTGGGCCAATATGTAAAGAAGTACTCAAAAGTCGATTATAAAATTGTAGAGTGTCCAGAGAGGGCAGATATTCTGAAAATACCTCAATATTAAATTATCTTATCTTTTATTTTCAGAATGAGCTGTCCGAGGCCCGAGGGGATGGCGAAGTTAGTCTTATTAACCGACTTCAAAAAAAAGTCATTTGCTTGTTTTTGTCTGCATGACTTCTAAAGTCAATTTTTGTTCCTCGACTCACTAGACATTGGCAGAATTGTGTCTTAACGTCAGCAATAGCCATACAAAAAAAAACAAAAAAAAACAGTGGAAATTGACAGGCATTGTGCAGTACATTGCTGCTTTGACGTAACGTGGTTATTATTGGTGATCACTACAAAACAGCAATGTACTGCATAGTGCCTGTCATTTTCCACTGTTGTCAGACGTCAAAAGATAGATAAATGGGTACTGTTCTGTATCATTATTACCTATCAGTATCTTTATCTGCCAAAATCATAGGTTGTAACATGTTAATTTAAAACATAATAAGCTCTTTGTATTTATCATGTAGGTACGTATTTTGTTTGATTCGTTTGAGTTGTCTGATTCCAGGTAACGATCCAAGCCTTTTGATGCAAACGTAGCGAGCACGTGTCCGCCTACGATGAAAGTTGAGACGTCGCGTAGGCGTACCTACCACAACTGCCTTACAGTTTCATAAAAATATCAAGCGAATACCATTGCAGAGTACTTCTGACAAGTTATTACTCTTATAGTAATATTATAAACCCGAAAGTTTGTTCGTATATTTATTTATTTGTTCCCTCTTCACGGTCAATCGATTCGAAGGATCTGAATGAACTATATTAAAAATTAATATTTAGTTTTTAGTCCCGATACCTGACTAGTACCATGTCACTACGTACCATGCGGTCTGCCGCGTGCAAAGAACACCTCCCTCCTCCCGCTCCTTCCTTCCTTCCTTGACCGCATGATACGTAGTGATACTAGTCAGCTATCGGGACTAAAAACTAAATAATATATTAATTTTTAATATAGTTGATATATTAAAAATTATTTTATTAACGCCTAATACAATCAATGATCTGAATAAAAAAATTCATAGGTGTAGGAGAGTGATATTAGGGTACTTTTGATGTTAATAATCTTGCTGGATCAGGAGGGATGCCGAGAGGCGCTGCTAGTTACTCTTATAAATATGAATTCTTTTACATCAACGAAACTTATTTAATAGGTACCGTACAGCCATTTCTATGGGTTCTTCCTCCAAGGGCGATATATTTCCCTTTCTTTTGTAGTGTAGCTGTGTAGGTAACGTCTTGCAATCATTTATGTTATCATGTTGAGTGGCATGTCGTCGTGAGATATTTGTGTCGCTGGTGAAAATGACACTGGAATTTCTTTTACACATCGACGCTGTGAAGAGCAATGTAATACATACATAATAACTAGCCTTTTCTCCTAATTTTAGTGATTTATATTGCGCGAGCAAGTTTTAATCCATGATTTATATAGTGCCCGAGACATTAATAGGTAAACTACGCTTGCCCAACACCTATACCACCCTACCAGCCTAGTCAGCCATGTACAGAGAAAAGAACAGGACAAATTCCGTCGTAATCGGCATCTAAATCCCACTGCACAAAGGAATAGCCTGAGCGGTTCAAACAATTGCGTTCATTTTTGTGCATTTAAAGGCGACTCCGTTGAGTTCAACTGTCATTTAAACTGGCAGTGGTAGCTCAAAAAACATCGCTTTCAATGACAGTTTAACTCGACGGTGGCGGCTTTAAATGCATGCAAATCAACGCTGTCGTTTCACCGCGTAGGTTATTCTTTTGCGCTGTGGGATTTCGATGCCGATTACGACGGAAGATACGCGGTTGGGCCACAGTTCAATACGTTTATGAAACTAATGTAATAAATAAAGTGTTTCATTTTGGTTTTTTAGGTACGACAACTTGCTGAAACTGATACCGCAACGTCTTGTGGTTGTAACATTGTCATTTAATCTATTATCTACCTATACTTATTACATATCTTACTAATCCAGTTCAGAGGTCCAGTTCAGACGGGCCTAGCGCTTGTATCTTTGTTCAACGATAACTTGAGTATCGTAGCTCCGATCTTCATGAATTTTGGTATTTATGAGTTCGAAGATGAACCGGATCGGTAGGGGGATTGGGGAGATAGGGGGTCGTAAGGTCTCAGTTCGGGGCGAACTCCTAGTATTATAAACGCGAAAGTTTTCTTCTAATATTATTAGTAAGATTAGTAATCATCATCTCAGCCTTTATCTCTCCTATGCTAAACCTCCCCCATATGGGGGAAATAGCGAACACGAGCATAATAGATAGATAGATAGATAGATTAACACTTTATTTGCACAACCAACAACAATTAAAATCAGTTTACATTAAAATTAATAAGTGAGACAAATTACACAGAAAACTTAAAAGTAAAAAGTTGTACAAATGGGCGACCTTATCGCTAAAAGCGATTTCTTCCAGGCAACCTTTGGATGGAGAAGGTCAGTAAAGATTGTGTAGTAGGCAGAGAAATTTAGAATATGCTTGACATAGTATAAATAAGGGATACAAATACCTAAATAGATACATAATAATATCATACAATAATAAACATAAATAGCTTTAAGTTTTATAAATATACATATATATATAAAATACACACATATACATATATAACAAAATAGATACATTTAACTAAATATTTAAAGATAATGAACAAATACGTAGGGACATAATTCGGACATAATAATTCGGGACATAATAATAATATATTATGATTTCGCGATAATTATTAGGTACTAGGATGTCTAATAAATAACGGAATGAAATTGCAATCGTCCGCTTGTAACGGTAGTACCTGCAATGAAAACTCAAGGGAACACATCCATATAAGTTGAGTATCATAACCGCCCTCCGACTTGCCGCCGCTCAACGTGTTTGGTCTTTCATAAAGATTTTATCTTTAGTACTGCAATGTTTCATAAAAATACAATAAAGTGTGGTATTTTATGTGAACTATCCATCAAAGTGATCTGATTTGGAAGGTCGTGGACCATTCACATGCTGTTCACTTTGAATTCATTTCAAATAGATACCCTACTTAATCCAAAAGATATACTGACATATTATTATACACATGTAGATATATTCACTCATTTCATTGTACAGGACTGCAGTATATGTAAACAACGGATGATAAGTTGTCTGTCGTCTCCTGCTCACACGCTGCCGTGACGATGAAGGAGCGGTGTCGCCCCCTTCCTCATCCAGTGTACTTCCGACTGTATGGCGTGACGGACGCGCGTGCGGTGTGTGACGTAGTGAGCCGATATTGGGATACGTAAGAAACACTACAAGGACAAAATAACGATGACAAGACTTTGGCTGTGTCTATTCATACACTAACTGTGTCGCGCGGCTACACCTGCATAGGTCCCGATCCCATAAACATTTTGAACGAATGAATAAAATGAATGAAATGAACAAAACGAATGAAACGAACGACGCGAACTAAACCAACGAAATGAATGATATGCATGAAATGAATAAAAATAGTGGATTATTAAACAAGGGGATAAAGGAGTGTCTTTTGTCACGGGTAACGACTTAAATAGCAAGCGCAACGAATGACTCGAGGTTTACATCCGAGCGTAGCGAGGGTTTTAAATAATTAATGCTATAAATAACGCTTTTTCACTTCTGCGGGTGAAACCGCGGGGCGCAGCTAGTAAAGAATAAATATATACTAGCACTCTTCTTTCAGCTCTCTGCTGTCTTCGGTTTAGGTAGTGCGTTGATCACTCAGTCAGTCAGTCAGTCAGGTATAGTCAGTCAGGACAAAGCATTTTTTAACTGATATCTATAAATATAAAATTTAAAGTAGGTACTGTCTGACTGAAATATATAATTAACACACAGCCCAAATCGCTGGTTCTAGAGAAATGAAATTTGAAAGGTGTGTTGTGGATGATTATAAAAATCCACTAAGATTTTTTTTGTTTTTTGAAATTTCTACCGAGATCGAGACTTACGCGGAAGAAACCGCGGAACACAGCTAGTTTTCCCACAAGCTATAACCCACAAATTTTTTACCCATCGTCGTTGCTTGCTATACAGGTAGCGATTTATTGAGCCCTCTGGAAGAAATAACTATAAAAAAATTTATACATGCAAATTCTTTATGTTTTTCTTATTAAATTACGTTTTTACAAGGTTCAAGGGAACAATAAAAGGGAACACAACATTCTCGAAACATAAACACTTACTTTCATCTGACATTTTTTATTAAAAACTTATTTGTCTTCAGGGGTTTAGTAAAGGACTGAAAAAGGAAAAGAAACAAGAAACAAATTAGTAAGAGTTACCTTACTTACTTTCTATGTTGTAGTACTTACCTGAACTAAACTCTACAGATCTCGAAATGTAGGGATAAAATTATAATAATGCCAACACGATGACCACTGAAAAAAATTGTCGCCTAAACAGAAGAAAAATCTAAAGTAATATCTTGCTAAATTATGATATCTCCATTGTTAGCATTTTCTTCGGTATTCGCGATACTGAAATGAAATTTCGGTTCCAGACATCCTATTCACGGGTAAACAGTCTAGTCAGTAAAACCCTGTCGATTTAAAAAAAATATCACCAACTGAAACATTGGTTACTTTTGGTCCCGATATTCCTACGGGATCTGGACTTAAGGTGAAACCGCTTGGCAAAGTAAGAATATGAAATTAGTACCTAAACTATAAAACCATTTATGATAGATAACCCTTTTTATTTCCCTTTTCAAAACGTAGTTTACCGAGATTGAATAGGTTTCGTATGAACTAGGGATCCGTCGTAAAACCGCTTCGATTTCCCAAATGAAATCGTCTGAGTTTCATCAAAACCTTTCCAACTTTGAAATAACATCACAATGAAGAAACTTTACTGAATCATAGCTGCTTATTGAACTTCAGTTTCTATGATTTGTTGTTATTTAGATTTCTGTTGGTTTATTTTAAAACTTTTCTTTGAACGATAGCCGAAGAACTGAAGAGCGAATTTATCTGTGCTTGTACGAAAATAGAATTTATTTGCTTCAAAATCTATGAAACAACTTAACTATTTTGTGGATTTATATTGTTCTGTACAAAACTAATTCAAAGACCTTACTGATTGAATGTTTGACTGACTGACTGAATTTTACATCAACGCATAACCTAAACTGCTGGTCTTAGGTTGAAATCTACAGTACGTACTTTGACTTTGCTCAGACTGAGCTTAGCAAAAACTAAGCATAAACTTGGAATTTAAGTTTGTAGTCTTTTTTGTAATATACGAATAAAATAAAATAAAACTTCATAGTCATAACAGAGAAGCAAAGTTTAGGTCATATTACTTATGACTGGTTACATTCTACATTTGAAAACTTCGATTTTTCTAAGCAAAAACCTTTGCAAAAACTTTGTATAGTTGAGAAGATCGGTTTATAAATACCAAATTTTTGCTTAGCAAAGTCAAAGTACGGACTATAGATTTCAACCTTAGAGACATAATAACATTTGGAGTATGTATTCTTTGTGGTGTGTAGGTATTCACTGAGAAAGGATCTTTGAAAACTCCCGTAGTACTAGCTGCGCCCCGCGGTTTCACCCGCGTAAGTCCCGTTCCCGCGGGAATATCGGGATAAAAAGTAGCCTATGTGTTAATCCAGGTCCCCAGCTACCTATATTTCAAGTTAAATCGCAATCGGTTCAGTAGTTTTTATATGAAAGAGTAACAACCTCACATACATACATACATACTTACATACATACTTTCGCGTTTATAATATTAGTAAGATTATGTAATGGAAACCGCGGTACATGCAAGTAGCAAATAAAACATCATAAAGTCTGAGCATTCTTACTCGATTTCTAACACAACTATGCTTTATTTTTTAATTAAATGTAACCATTAGACACTTCTCTCTATTGAAAAAATTACAAATACAAGGAACAAAAACGTCAGAATACAGCCTGAAATTATTTAACGAACAATAGGTATATTTCAGGAAAAATAATTGCTTTTACTTAAGAACCTGTGATCTGCCAGTATTAGCCGACTAATCTAAACATAATGGAATTTCAAACACGAAAAAGTAGGTACCTATCAAATAACAAATCTATCAAAATTTAATAACAAGCATAAGTGAAAATCAAAACAAATCGATCGACTGCGATCTCATTAGCACTGATATATTAGTTTAATTACGACTTAATTCCCGATTTAAATAGCCTTAACACGAGAACCTATTAACTTGTTTATTAATTGACAAATCAGCGCTTGATTAAATATTAATCGATCAAATAAAGTCATTGCACTATTATAAATGCGAAAGTTTAAACGTTTGTTTGTGCTGTAACAACGAAATACTGAGCGTACTGGGATGAAACTTGCTGTGTAGATAGATGGAGATCTGGATTAACACATAGGTAGGCTAGAATAAATTCTGTGAACATCACACAGCACCATCTAGCCCCAAGTTAAGCTACTAAGCTTGTGATACGGTGACTAGACAAAGGATATTATTGGTACTTCTATTTATTTTTCTTTTATAAATATCTTTATGCATACTATGTGGTGTTTCGGTTCTTCAGCTATCTATATTCCAAGTTTCATCACAATCGGTTCAGTAGTTTTGGCGTCAAAGACTAACTAAGTCACATACAAATTTTTGCGTTTGTAATATTAGTAGGATTATACATAGAAAAACATCCAACCGCAGTGTGTGGAACCACAGGGCGTTACTAGTGTATAATAAATAATCTGTTGTTCGTATTGGCAAGTGGTCTAAAGATGGTATGCGTGGCGAATGGCGATCGGCCAACAAGATACATATCATTTAAAATAAAAGAGAACGATTTCATGAGATTTATTACTGTTGAATAGAGTTGACATCTGCGATTGTATTCGAACAAAATTCCAAAGTCCTAATATAATATTGGTATTGGCTTTTCCAATCGAACCCCTTTTAATGCGCCAACTTATTAAAATCTAGCTGCGCCCCGCTTTTTCACCCGCGTAAGTCCTGTTCCCGCGGGAATATCGGAATAGAAAATAACCTATGTGTTTTCCAGGTCTCCAGATACATATATTTCAAACTTCACCGCAATCGGTTTCAGTAGTTTTCGTGTGATTCGTAGTGAACAAGAAACCCTTAAAGTTTCGTCATGTCTGCCTGTCCGTTCGTCCGCGGCTTAGCTCAGAGACGCTTGGTACAAGAAGCTGCAACTTTGAATGTGGCAATGCCGTACCCACCCTGAGGTACGTGTCTGTAAAGAATATTATTAGTTAACGAGGTATTTATGTACCATATGTTTATTTTTATTTACAAGGAGCTCGATATTTCGCTACTAACTTCGACCAGCCATGATAACCATGTAAGTTTAAAATTGTATAGTGTCTGTAAAGAGACTGTAACAATGCTGTTAATAAAAACACGCGATTAAAACTGAAAAATGGATTTTATTTCAAAACAAAGACGAAAAAACAGGAGAAGAGACTAAATAGGTATTGCTAAAGAGACGATACAGTCAGCTTGTTGGATATTTAAGTAATGAGTATGACGTACCAAATACACAGTTATAAAACACAAGCTCTAAGGTGTCACCTCTATATGTGCAACGTATAAGATAATTTGATCTTGTAGTATTCTTGTGGGGTTAAATTTGGAAGCTATTTATGAAGTGACAAGGTTTTATAGTGATATATGAAACTATTGTGAGGTGGTGTACCTCCCTCTTAAGCCGTTTCATCTTATACGATAGTACTACAAATAATAAAAAAAAAACTACTTTTGTGGCTCTGAACTAGGAAAATATTTCATCAAACTAAGCATTTCTAAAAAAATTTTTTTTGGTAAAAAAAATCAATACTTATAAGCTGTTTCTAGCAGGATCCGAACTTTTGGATCACAAAAAACGTTAAAAAATTATATAACAGAAAGAAATACCTAACAGAAGCTAAACAAACACAAAGTTAATTTCATCGAAATCAAATTTAGAGCTGCCTAAATGAAAAATGATTATACTTTCCTGAAAGACGACGTTACTTCGACAAGAGACGAGAAATTTGGGAATAACTTGATAAATGAAGTTAACACTTTGTTTTATCCAATTTATCTCGGTGTAACAAAGTGGAAGATGTGACGGACGAAACGTGCAGATGGTGTCTCTAAACTTGTGTCTTACAAATGCGTAAAATAACGAAATAAATATACATTTAGATTAACTTTTTAAACTTGCACCATTTGACTGATTTAAATTCAAACGATTTGTCGGGTTCGATTCCGCCGGCAACAAATATTTCTGCTGACCATAAATGTTTGTTTCTGATTCTGTGTGTTTTCCATGTACCACAATATGTATGTACTTACAAAAAAAACATATGTAGTATATCCGTTGTCTAGTACTTATAGTACAAGCCTAGTGCTTAGTTTGGGGCTAGAAAGCGCTGTGTGTAATGTCGTGCAATATTCATTTACTCGTATTTACAAACATTATTGTGATTCCAACCAGAATTAATATCCATAATATTACCTGCTCGTTCGACTTCTCAGCGGTGGCACTAAGGGACGGTTTTTAAACACGGAAAAGCGAATTAACATTCTTAGAAATGATTTATATTAGACCGTCACGAGCACGAGCTTCGATGTCCATTGCTTGGCGAGCAGTCGATCGGTCTGTTGCAACTGAGTGGCGGCCGAGCAATGGACAACGAAGCTCGGACCCGGCCGGCGCTCGTGACGGTCTAATATAAATTATCCCTAAGAATGTTAATTCGCTTTTCCGTGTTTAAAAATAAATTTATGTGCATCCGGAAGGCATTCGAGACTACGCACGATCGTTGTATTAAAGTTCTGCTTCTCATCTAGTGATATTTCTGGTTGCATCTCTCTCGAGAACCCAGGGTTCGCTAAACCACAAGTTATATGAAGTCGCCAAGTGGGCAAGTAATCATTGACCACATTTACTACGTATAAAATACTTCGCTTTCAAGTGGCTTCAATGTATTATTTAGCTGGTTTGAATTAAGTTTACAGGGTTCTCAATCATTCAGGTTGAGGAAATTGAATCATTGTTCTATTGATATTTTAGATAGCGTAATTTACACCCACATGGAAATAATTTAAGACAACAACTTATGGTACTATAGATAATATTTCCTCCCAATGACTCACGGATTTTCTACAAGTCTAGTTTTATTGACAGTTGATTGACGAGGCATATCAACAATTTCCTGCTGCCATTGTCGTCTGCATTCTAATTCTGTGGCTCACTTATTATTGTATCTGTAAATAATTATATTACTAATCTTAAATATTTTTAATGTGATGTGTTAGGAAATCGCAAAGCCGTTGGCGTGTTCATTCGTGCCATTGTCTCTAGCTGTGCTCCGCTGATTTAACTGCGCAGGTCCCGATCCTACTACGTGTTAATTCAAATCTCCAGTTATCCGCATACCAAGTTTCACTGCAATCGGTTTAGTAGTTTTTGTGTGAAGGAGAAACAAACATTGGTATTTACATTATTTCTTTGCACACAAACTTATCCATTTATAATAGCGCACTTGCTTACTAGCATTTATTTCTTTCAAAGAAATGTATTTTTCTGTATTAGCTATTTCTGGTGTAAAGGTAAGCCATTTCCATTCAGCGTGGCAACATTCTTACTCTCTTTAGCATAATATATATCCTTGAACTTTGTGTATTTGCCAAAAACAATCATGGCTACTTTTTTCCAATAACCGTAGTTTAAGAACTAAATATAAATTTAAAATCAGCATGCCGCAGGCAAACAATCCGCTATTTCATATGAGTGCCTACAATACTCGCTTAAAAAAAATGGCTTGTAGCAAATAGCTTGTATTCAGTTAAAAAGTACTACGAAGAGAAACAGACACGATTATAAATTGTATCCGTTTTGAAATAACTGTAGACTAATGTACCTATTTAAATTATTCTATGCCTGTAGTCGGTAAGTAATTGTATCCAAAATATGTACGTTAACTTAAGATCATTATGTACATCACTTAAAAAATAAAAATAAAAAATCTTGATTCCTGATTTAATGCTACATGTATGACATATGTAAAGGGAACCTTTGCACCGGGAACAATAAGGGGCGGTTTTTTTGATTAAGTTAATATTTTTGAAATACATTTCTATGTTGTTTTTCGAATAAAATTGCACTTTAAATAAATAGGTTATTATGGCTATATATAGTGTAATTTACTATTTATTAGGTACAATACTATTAAGTACATTATTAAGTAAAACTTGTACTAGGATGTTTAATACTTACTTTATTGATTTAAACTCTAAATATCCCCAGTACATCCTTTGAATTTGGTAATTATACCTCAGGCTCTAAGACTTACTCTAAGGTCGGAGTACTGAGAACATGCTTTGTCTTTTTCCGTGACAAGAACTTTCAAAGTTAACAGACTGAAACAAAAAACGGAATAACTACTCCGACCTTACTCCCCATAAATTAATATAGCTTGGTATTGGTAATTGTGTTTGAGGGAAGGAATCTGGAAGATGACTAAATAAAACTCATAATTATCAAGGTAGACCACGGAAGTGTAGATCTTGTATTTGCTTATCCGACCGAGTGAATATAAGAAATTTATGAAAAAGTTTCCGCTCCTTGACGAAAGTGCTTATGAAATATTTGGGATAGAAGCTTCATATTATAAAGGTAGTCATTTCTCACATGTAATATACTCAATGTACTTACATATATATACGTAGATATACAGGACTCGTACCTACATCATGATGTACTTACCCATACAAAGCTCTATGATTAACAATGTCTTTCGGAAAGGGTAACGAAGGTAACAAAGGTTTCTCATTATTTATTATTTATTATTGATTATTTCGAAAGGGAGTCAGATATTCTAGAGGTCTTAGCGAATAACTGATGTTAGTTTATTCGCTTAGACAAGGCTATCCTAAATATTCGTTCTGCTAAGTCCTTGGCCATTTTCAAGACTATGGTGACTAATCACTATCTAAGTACTGTGTGACCGAATTATGTCCCTACTTATTTGTTCATTATCTTTAAATATTTAGTTAAATGTATCTATTTTGTTATATATGTATATGTGTGTATTTTATATATATATGTATATTTATAAAACTTAAAGCTATTTATGTTTATTATTGTATGATATTATTATGTATCTATTTAGGTATTTGTATCCCTTATTTATACTATGTCAAGCATATTCTAAATTTCTCTGCCTACTACACAATCTTTACTGACCTTCTCCATCCAAAGGTTGCCTGGAAGAAATCGCTTTTAGCGATAAGGTCGCCCATTTGTACAACTTTTTACTTTTAAGTTTTCTGTGTAATTTGTCTCACTTATTAATTTTAATGTAAACTGATTTTAATTGTTGTTGGTTGTGCAAATAAAGTGTTAATCTATCTATCTATCTATCCTATCTACTTTAGAAACTAACGATGTTTTTAGAATCATTTCAGATTTAGGTAATGTTTGAAATCACGACTTCAAAATGAAAATTGGGGTATATTATACCACTAGATCAACACCGTTTTAATATATATATAATTGGAGAGGTCAAAATGGTCCTTTTACCCCTTGAATTATCCCCCCCCCCTCGATCGTCGCTTTAGGTGGAGGGGGAATCATTACCTACTATAGCCACGCCCTGCGGTTTAACCCGCATAAGTTGCGTTTCCGGAATATTGGGACAAAAAATAGCCTATGTCCTTCTCCATGATCCTATCTGTCACTTTACCAAAATTCATGAAAATCAGTTCAGCGGTTTCGATGTGATAGCGTAACAGACAGACAGGCTGAGTTACTTTCGCATTTATCGTACTAATATTATTAATGTGAAAGTGTGTGTGTTTGGATGTTTAGATGTTTGTTACTCAATCACGCAAAAACTACTGAACCGATTGCGATGAAACTTAGAATAAAGGTAGCTGGATACCGGGAATAACACATATACTACTTTATATCTTGATATTCTCGCGGGAACGGGCCTTACGCGGGTAAAACCGGGGGCGCAGTAATATTATAGTAAGGATTGTTTTCATAAGATATGGCACTTGTGCTATTGTGTACTCTGTGGAAACCGTATTTAGCTAATTGATACGAGCGAACGGACTGCATCACACCAACCACTTGATGATAGCCCAGTAAAAGTAAGAAAAATGCCTTCGGGATGAGTTGGCAGCTGCCCCCATCACGTGTAGAAGGGTAAAGCGAACTGTTTCTGACACCCAACAAAACGCTACCCACACAAATTTAGCTCTTATCTCAAATTCTATTATGAATGTTAAATCAAAGATATCTAAGTTATAAAAGGTTAAAGGTTTCACTGGGCGTTTTCTGTACGTAGCCAAAAAGCGGTGATTCCTCGTGATGTTTTTAGTAAGGGTAAAGATGAATGTGACGTAAATCACATACATTGTAATTCTAATTTATAATGTTATTAACAAGTGAACGCTCGCGGCGAGGTTATATGTAAATTTTAGCCAAACTATAACTATGAAGAGTGCCGCATTTAAATGATATTAAAAATTCCAAAATTTCCTTTCGATGCTGCTTATAATTTTTGAATTTAACAGCGTTTTTGGTATCTCATTTGGCCAAAATGTCCCTTACATATTTCAAGTATCGACAGTGCTGCAGACATGAGGGTCGGATCAAAATATAGAGTATATTCTTGACTTGTTTTACTACTTAGTCCCTGTACGCATTAAGTAACCCTATTCGCATTTGTGACAGACTTAAGTGGCAATGGGCAGGCTAGCTCGCACTAGTGCCAGAATCTGAGCGTGCCAGTTACCACCTAGGCCGGCTATGGCTATATACTTAGGTCAAGGGCAGATAACCTGTTGGGGAATACAAGTCCTCGAATGGCGACCACGATGCAATGCGAAACGGAGTGTTGGAAGAACACTACTCGGTGGAGCTCCTCCGTGCTTCGGAAGGCACGTTAAGCAGTTAACAATAGTAGTTTATGCATCGAGGTACTAAAGCCCTGTCTTATATAGCGGGCGTCATATTGAATCCAAAGCACAGCGAGGGTGTTAACTCTCTAGAGTCTCTAGAATCCTGGAATTCAAGCGCCCACGATAAAGACAGGCTTTATTACCGAGCTGAATACTCCACTTTACACAGCTACTGCGAGTCAACAAAAATAAGCACTTAATAAACAACAAAACAATAGATTAATGCTACGTGTATGAAACATATTTACAGCTCTATATTAATTAAATTAAATAGGTAACAATGTTACATCAAAATAACGAAAAAATAGCATTGCCTTACCCTTCCTTCGAAATAAAAATGGTCCAGTTTTTATTTTTTTAATGTGATATGTCTAGGTGGCCAGTTCGAAATGGCCGTATGCTACCCGAACCTTATTTCCAAATTTAAACTACTATTATGCCATAGGTGTATAATGAGCACTTTCTATTTCTTATCGGTTGTGAACGGATTATGGCCATTAGGAAATTAGCCAGTGTCATGTATTTTAATATATTATGCAAGTTATTTGCATCGAAACAGTCAAGTCGTCATAGTTAAAGTCAAGTCTAGGGAATCATTTGTAAACACGGTGGCCATTTACAAACATTCTTCACGGAGCTTTGGAGACAACACTAAGTCAATGTTTTGCACCGATTTTCACTTTCATTCCACTTGTACACCTTCACGAAACTAAATTAATTAATATGCCCCCGAAATTAAACAATTTGTACGCATTTGAACTAGCTTTCACAAAAATGAAAATTTAGCAACACATCTCCTCAACGAGTTCCCGCCAAAACTCCAATGAGCACTTTATGCACATAGAAAACACCTAGACATAACACATAAAAAAAATAAAAACTGCGCTATTTTTCTTCAATTTTTATGTCGCCGGAAGGGTAAGGCAAAAAGTTTGAGTTAATATGAAGTCCAAACTTTTTTTTTCATCGGCTAAAGCCGTTGTTTGGTTTCGTCATTTTTATGTAAGATTGTGAAATTTAATTGTTATTGTTTTTATTATATTGTTGTTAGTTAAATGCTTATTTTTGTAGCTTTTTTATTTTCTCGCAGTAGATGTGTAAAGTAAAATATTCACCTCGGTAATAAAGCCTGTCTTTATCTTGGGCGCTTGAATCCCACGCTTCACTCAGGACTCTAGGTACATAACTCCTTCGCTTCGCTCAGGTTTTTAACACCCTCGCTGCGCTCGGGAGTTAACTCTCTAGAGTCCATCGTACGCTTTGGATTCAACATGACGCCCGCTATATAAGACAGGACTTTAGTACCTCGGTGCATAAACTACTATTATGGTATCAGTAGTTAGGTCTTAGTGCAACCTGAAAACTCCTACACTAGGTGAGAAACACCACTAGACGAAAAGAAGAAGAATATGGTAAAGTAAATATGGTAAAGATATTCACAAAATATTATGATATGAGCCCTGCTGGGATGTAATATTACGTACCTATGTATAATCTAAACTGCCTTGTCGAGCGAATCAATTGAGCCTTAATTTTGTTTGCATCCTAATCACTTTGTCCAATCATTTCCAATATTTTTATAGGAAGGTCGATCGGATCTGATTCTGTGATTAACTTTAAAGTGTATCTCATAAAGACACAGAAGTACGAACTTAACGCGTAACATCCGATTTTTAGTTTAGTTTAGTTTAGTTTAAAAAAATGTCTTATGTTTAAAAATCTGTTAAGTCTTGAACCACAGTTTGAATAAAACAGTCTGCTACAATTTCATTTACATAAATCCTTTAAGCGATTTATTTATTATTTAGTTAAAATTAATAAAAATATTTTATTATCATCTTTGCTGACTCTTAGAAAAAAACGAAAACGACTCCGATTTTCCGCAAACGGTGGTAATGTTATTTCTAAAATTACTAAAACTAATTAAAAAAAAATTAGAAAATCGCGTGATGTTATATCCATATGATAGAATAAAATTAATTCTCATTGTTCCAATCCTATTGTTGTTAAATTTATAATGACAAAACATTTACCTACATAAGAAACAATTTACGCAACCCGAGGTTTGAATAGGCTTTTAGACTGCAGCTTTTATTTCAATAAATTTATATCCAATTCAGTTCAAAACCACTTTGTTTTTTGTTCAAATAATACATGGATTTAAAGTGACGTACGAATTTTTAAACTTACACGATTTGAGCTTACCTACTATCCTTTTCGTGTATTGTTATTTTCAAATTCACACAAGAAATGCCTCCGAATAGATAACGTAAATATGTACCTATATTTGATATTATAAATTGTCTAAGTATCTTATATAGCTATACTCTATAACTTATAATAAAGGAAGACTTGGAAGTATATTAAAAAAAGTAGAAGAACAAAATTATATAATTTTTAAAATTGTCTTTTTGTCTGTTTCTCTGTCTGTTCCTTATACAATTAAAAACTACTAATCCGATTGAAATCTTGTTTTCAATATAGGATAGTTCTTTCTTCGAGGAAGGTCGCAGTATACTTTGCATTGAAATCCAATTAGTAGAACCCGAGTAATAAACGAAAAAGTGCAACCGCTCGAGAACCGCTCGGCCGCCTGCGCCCGTGATAACGCGTTTTCACTTCTGCGGGTGAAACTACGGGGCGCAGCTAGTATTAAATATAGATGGTTACAATAAGAAAAAGTAAACAACTATCGTATAACTATACTATTTTTTTACTTATTTTCTTAGGTAAGTAAATATATTTATTTAGGTATCTAAGAATATAAGTAGAAATGTACGATGAATAGAATCAACGAGAAATGTTTTTTATGTGTCTTTGTGTACATAAAATAATGTATTAGGGGTTAAAGTATGAAATTGCCGATTTGTACTGAAGATCTTAATTGTTTATTTTTTAAATTTTTAACAAATTTATTTAATCAAAATAGTTGCCATTATTATCTATACATTGCTGCCATCTAATGGGAAGGTTATTAATGCCTTTGCGATAGAACTCCGACGATCTAGACTGCACAAACTGTGTGAAAGCATTTTGTACTGCCTCCTGGGAAGAAAACTTCTTGTCACGTAGATAATTGTCCAAATCACGAAAAAAATGGTAGTCCGTTGGAGCAAGGTCTGGTGAATACGGAGGATGACGAATGGTTTCTAAGTGCAGTTCCTGAAGGGTCAAAATGGTTTCTCGTGCTGTGTGAGGTCTCGCGTTGTCGTTGAGCAATAATGGTGAAGATCGATTCATGAGTCGGGGCTGTTTTACTGCTAGTTTTGTCAACATGGTTCGGAGTTCGGCACAATAGACATCTGCCGTAATTGCTTGACCAGATCGAAGAAAACTATAGTGAATAACACCATGCTGAGACCACCAAACAGTTACCATTACCTTTTTATTGGTAAGTTTTGCTTTAGGACACTGTTGTGGCATTTGACCTGGGGTCAGCCATTGCATTTTTCTTTTCCGGTTATCATAAAGAATCCACTTTTCATCACATGTTACAATTCGATCCAATATTCCTTCATTTCTGTACCGGTTCAACAAGGCAACACAAGTTTCAACACGCGTTTCTTTCTGCAGATCAGTCAAATCATGAGGCACCCATTTTTCGTATTTTTTTATTTTATTGATTTGACGCAAGTGAGTCAATAAAGTGGGTAAGGTAACGTTAAACCATGCCGCTAATTCCTGGGTAGTTTGACTAGGATCGGCTTCCACTATCTCTCTTAATTCATCGTTATTCACCTGTGTGGGCGGTCTTCCTCGTGGCTCGTTCTTTAAGTCGAAATTTCCATCACGAAAGCGTTTAAACCAAAATCGCACGGTGCGTTCATTAGTAGACCCCTCTTCAAACGCAGCATTGATATTGCGGGCTGTTTCTGCCGCGTTAGTTCCGCGTCGGAACTCGTATTCAAAAATCACTCGAATTTTCGCAGTATCCATCTTTCTTGTCTAAATTGAATAACAAAAACAATTGAAAGTCGATATTCAAATGTTTCACATTTTTTAAAAAAAGAACATCACAGAAACCATTTGAAAAAAGTTTCATTCGAAAACCTCAAACCATGAAGATTCTATGTCAATTCAAAGAACCTATTGCAATAAAACGGCAATTTCATACTTTAACCCCTATTATTACTATTTATTTGGTTCGGAAAATCTTACTAATATGAGGTATCTATGCGTAAAAGTAACTATATCTATCTGTTAGGTTTTGACGCCTAAACCGCTTTTTGGTAAACTTTAGTAATTGAATTAGATGGGACATTAGAGAAGGATTAATGCTGCGTTTGATTCCGATAAATCCGCGGAATCGGGAAATACTTAGGTGAAACCGCGGAGCGCAGCTAGTTCCCTATAAACTTGTTTATATGGCGCTCTCGGGGAATTTTATGATTACACAGAAACTGCTGAACTAATTGTATTACTAGAAGCGTTCTGCGGTTTTACCTACGTAAATCTCGATCCTGTGGGATTATTCAAAAACCCTTTCTTAATGGATATCTACGTACAAATCACAAAGAACACACCGTCTAGACCCTAAACCATTGGTTTAGAGAAAAAAGTATCTATCTAGAACCAGTGGCTTAGTCAGTGCGTCGATATGGGGAAGGGAGTCCTGGTGATCTGTGAAACAGGTTTCCTTCGGAAGCCTAAATCGGACACCAGCTTCCTCTTTTTCTTTATGTTTATTATATGTAACTACATCTGTCCTGTGTATCATTGTTTTAAGAGGAAGAAATAAAGGGAATGTATTATTATTTATTATTATTATATATAAGGTATAGTTCAGCCAGTTATATAGGACTATGAATGTTATATATGCCCATAGTTTGTGGTAAAATAAGGTACTCCAAATATCTCACAGAATAGAACCAAATCATCCGATATTACACCTACGATTGAACAATTTCCGGCATAGGTACCTACAAAACGCAACTTAGTAACGTAATTTCTTTATGAAAACAATGCCCTATCCACCAATGACAGGGTTCAGATTGCGATGACAAACACTCTGGCGCACGAATGAGAATTCTTCTACATACAGATTGTGACATGTTTTGGGGCTTTCATTCATGTTTATGTAAATAAGGGCGGGTTTCACCGAGTTTCTTAACCGACGGTTGGTGGTCGAAAAGTGATGACTACGCTCATTATTGTTTTCAATTTATTTTTAAAAACCAAAAAGTAAATGGATAAAGGAGAAGAAAAGAAGAAGCAAAAGGTTGATAATTCATTTTAAATCAATATCAAAATCACGGGTAGGTAACTAATTATGTGGTATATTATACAGATCTATAATAATCCTTATTTAAAAATGCAAAACTTATAAAGAGAACGCGAGTAAAATCGAAAAATGTATATTTAATATCAGCTTGGTGCAAAACTCTAGACAAATTAAAGTTCATCTTAGTTAAAATAATAAATTCATTTATTTTTTTTACATTTATGGATGGATGGAATTTTGATTGTAGGTTTTGTAGTGATGTTTATTATTATACTTTGTATTTAGTTTATTTTTATACAAATTTTAATAAATGAGATAAAAATAATAATTCAAAAGTTCTTTTTAGTTTACAACATAATTGGAGTATCTATATTGGTCTTTATATTCTAGCACACTAAGTAAGTGAGTCCATAAGTCCCTAACTTTTCCTATAAATATACACTACATTTAATTCATGATATTGATGAAAGTAGGCTATCATAGACTTTCAGAATCGAAGGGTACTCATTCGAATAGAACTTATCGACCTTCTTTAGGGAAACCAACAGATGTGTACAACATTCAAAGCGATATTACTATAAATTGCTGAAAGAAAAAAGGATGGCGTAAAATACCTAGCGTTCAAATTCTTACTAAGAAGCTGTAAGTTTGCAGAAAGCTTTGCTAACCATTTTTGATTCAAAATAATTGACTGTCGTATGATTGATTGTTAAAATAAATAAATGTTGCACGACATTACACACAGCGGTATCTAGCCCCTAACTAAGCATTACTAGGGGCGACTTGCATAACAAAATTTAAAAACATATTTAACTAAATCAATTTTAAAATAATTTATGGGAAATCGAACATTGGACTCTATTTCACTAAGTGGACGATTGACAATATGTTGCCACACATTGACCGTTTGACAGATTTTAAATACGATTAACAGCTTAATCATGTTTAGGAACCGTTATGCAAGCCGGCCTAGGAGTACCTACTACACAACGAATATACTACATTTTACACTTTTTTTTGTAAATACATACATATGATACATCGTAAACACCCAGAATCAGAGACAAATATTTTAACAAAATGACCATATTTTATTACAATGTACTAAAATTAAAAACAAAAAATCTACTTCATAAAACAAAAGAAAACAAATCGAACAATTATACAGACAAACGGTTGTTAATCGCCTTTAAAATCGTTCGGTGTAATCGATCCTATCAATCAGACCGGCCAAACCGCCCACGGGGGGCAGAATCAATATATTAATTAGTTAGTCGATTCGCGCGCCCTATATTGAGTGATCATTAGTGATCAATACTGATCGATACCGATCAATAATACGGTGATCATTCGAAGTATCTGTGATAAAGTGAAATTGCCCTTGAATATCTAAAGGTAAGGGCAATGAAAGTTGCTTCAATTTAACTTTACAGTGCTAATTAAAATAGCTTCAGGTTCTTTGACTTTGTGTTTTTATTTTGATTACGTAAGTACTACAGTTCGCATCAAAAGTCAGATACAGTTTATAAGCTCCTGAGGAAGAGGTCTGGATAAAATGCTTAGTATTATATAAGGAACGCGATTAAAAATGGAGTTTCACATTTAGATTTTCAAAAATAAAATAGAAGTAAGGGAGTTATTTTCAAAATGTCCTGTTTAATGAAAACTTGTTGGTGTTCAGGTACTCGTGGTAGGCGCCTAACAGACACTTATTTGTGGTTCTAATAATAAATTGTTTTCTAAAAATTTTAATAAAATAATTCGCTCTACCATGAGTCTTATAAGTCGTTGCGAAGTCACTGCGTTATCGTTCAGCTAAAAAAAAAAGAATAACACAAAAAATATTTTTTTTTAATTATCTGTGGTTTTTAAAAGTACCTTATCGGGGTATTCCTTTAGTTAAAATTTATTTTATTTTGAGACAAAAAGACGACAAAGCAACTACAAAGCACGGTAGCGGAATATTTTAAACTACTTTCGACTGCTACTAAAAATCAACAAAATTGTAACTGTAATTTTAATTTAGGAGTCTGCTGATGAGAAGGTGGTTTTAAGTGATCAATCAATCTGTACTTAATTCTATAGGGTACCGATTTGTTTTGATAGAAGTCCCAAAATTTACTGCATTCTGAGATGCTATTCTGTCCATCATTTCGAAGATACTTATCAGATCCTCACCAATTTTTAATGGGACCACCTTAGAGCTCCTTTCTACTAACTTTTCCATCCTAATCGGTCAAGCCATCTTCGAGTAATCGGTGAACATCTCAAAAAAAATAGGTACGCGATGAATTAAGCTTTTTCTTTTTTTGAGTCGGTTATAGAGTTAGAATTTTTGCAAGATTATTTTATCGTAAGTTATAGTTAGTCTAAATACTGTATTCAATGAATTTTGCAAAAAAAAAATACGAATTGCTAAAAAGCGTGGTATACTTACCTAAAACACAAATTTATTTCATAAAAGTTCGCGCACTAGTGCTGTGACCCAGTTCCTCTCGCTAATCCAATACAAAGCGTAATTACTGCGAACGTGACAAACAGACACCACTTCTACAGGGTTTAATGAACGTATTTCTGTGGTTAACTGTTACGTCAGTTTATTAAACCAATTGGAGAGTTTGGTAGGAATGCGTTGACAAAATGTGCATTTCATTTTCTTGAAATAGCGTGTACCTGAATTGTGTAATTTCTGTGTTTTATTATTTAACTAGCTGCGCTCCGCGGTTTCACCCGCCTAAGTCACGTTCCCGCGGGAATATCGGGATAAAAAGTAGCCTATGTGTTAATCCAGGTCCCCCAGCTACCTATATTCCAAGTTTCATCGCAATCGGTTCAGTAGGTTTTGCGTGAAAGAGTAACAAACTCACATACATACATACAAACTTTCGCGTTTATAATATTAGTAAGAAGTAAGATCAGATGATTGTGTAGGTGCGGGTGATGTAAGAATGGAAATAGAAAATCAAGTTTTCGCGTTGCTTCCAAGTTCCAAAAGTTGTTCGCCTAGAGGTCTAGAACAACCCTTTCGGCTTAAATGGGTTTCCTTGTTACACCTTGCATTATATATACTTAGCTTACTAATATTATAAACGCTAAAGTTTGTATGTCTGTCGTTATGTAAGTGACTTTATTACTCATGCAGTTACGCAAAAACTATTGAACCGATTGCGACGAAACTTAAAATATAGGTAGCTGGAATAACACATAGGCTACTTTATATCCTAGTATTCACGCGGAAACGGGACTTAAATGGGTAAAACCGCGGGGCCCAACTAGTAATCCTACTTATTACTAATATTATAAACGCGAAAGTTTGTGTATCTGTATGTATGTATGTTTGTTACTCAATCACGCAAAAATCGCTGATCCAATGGAATGTACATAGTTAGAGATCTGAAATAACATATAGGCTACTTTTTATTTACACATTTTCCCGGGTTTTAGTCGCGTGATTTCAACTTTTTAATTTTCCTTCCCTCGACGTTTCGATCATGTTACAATGATCTTGGAATATGAGTCCCAATCGTGTTTATTTAAAAAGTTTATTAGGCTGCTTTTTATCCCGATATTCCCGCGGGGTCGGGATTAATGCGAGTGAAACCGCGGGCCGCAGCTAGTTACACAGAATTTTCCCTATCAAGTGAGAGTGACGAGGGTTTTCTTACCTCTAGACATCAAAAGCGTTTATATTATTATTCAGTAGAGACTAAAGTGTTTTGTTGGACAGGTTAAAACAAATTCAACAGACACGCATCATCTCCTCGAGCGAGGTGGGGAAGCCAGTGATGTGTCATTTAAAACAAGCAGTTTTAGATACGCCTTCTTTGACTTTTCATGGCTACAAAAAGTTAGGGTAAACTTACCTTCAGTTTGAAGCAAGAACGACATGTACTTAGTATGCCATTTTAAGTAAGATTTATTTTAAAAAGGGGTTTCTGTTTTCATTAGGGGGAAGTTTAGATTACAATCTTACTAATATTATAAACGCGAAATTTTGGATGTGTGTATGTATGTATGTATGTATGTGAGGTTGTTACTCTTTCACGCAAAAACTACTGAACCGATTGCAATGAAACTTGGAATATAGGTAGCTGGGGATCTGGATTAACACATAGGCTACTTTTTATCACGATATTTCCGCGGGAACGGGACTTAGCGAGTGAAACCGCAGGGCGCAGCTAGTAAACCAGAAATGTTGGTAATTTCCAAGCCAATCCAATGAGTATAAAAGCATATCATGTGAACAGTCGATCTTTTTTTCGATTTGTCATATTTGCACCCATTATACATTACTTTACCGGTTTGGCTTTGAAACTGAAGCACAAAGTCCCATCTACGTCTATATCAAAATTTGTCCCATGTACTTCTATATCAAAATTTGTCAAAATCGGTTCAGCGGTTTGGCGTGAAAATGTTAAAGACCGAAAGGTAGAGTAACTTTCGTATTAGAAATATTTTAAAGGAAAAATTCATCTTCAAAAATTCACGCAAGTTCCCCTTGGGAACGCAAGTTCCCCTTGGGAACTTGCGTGGTATGGGCACTGGAATATTGATCCAGGGACGCGAGTTCAAATCTCACCGCAAGTTAATTTTTGAAGATGATTTTTTTCTTTAAAAATATTTCTAGTAAATATGCCTTGAGCAATAAAAACAAATTTACGAAACTTTCGTATTTACAAAATCAGTCGGAATGTTAAGTGGTAAAGTTTTTAAATTCACACGATTTGTTAACATAGTTACATTTACCGGGTCTTAATGGTGTATTATTATTTATTTTCTTACCTCAACGTTTCGAACATGTTAATGATCTTGGTCGCGAGGGGACCAAGATCATTGTAAAATGAATAACTGATGTTAAGTGGTTTCAGAATCTATTTATGACATCTAAAATATTTTCTTGGCATAATAATAAAAATATTCAAGTAGAACATAAAACTGTAGAGGTTATTATGTGTTATTATATAGGAAGGTAGTGAGGAATACATTTGTTTCGATATAATGGTGGTAAATGTGGACAGACTTGCGACTTTGATCGGCCGACAGCTTGCCGATAGTCCAGTTTAATCCTTTACTTAATATCATAAATCTGAATGTTCGTTATTCAACCTTGAAAAAGCCAACTGTAAAATTGGCGTAAGCTCGGTCATTGATAATAATGACGTTATTGAAAAAAACGCGAGAAAAATCCGGTAAATATTGTGATTTATTATGCAAAATCGCGAAAACTTTAGACAAAATTATGTTCGTTAGTTTGTTTATTTTCACCGTTAAATGGTTTAACCGATTTGGATGAAAGTTCGCATAAAAATAGTTTAAGTAATAGAGTAATATAGGATACCTTTGATCCCGATAATTCTGCGGGATGGATACTTACGGTTGAAACCGCGGGGCGCAGCTAGTGACAAATGAAACGAAAAACCGTTCCTAACTCATACTTTATGTTTACCGTGGCGCCTCCTAGCATTTGAAAGAACTAAGCTAAAAATATGAAAGGAATAAGAATTATGCAACGCAAAACACTGTTTCATAATCGACTGAGCTGAGATAAATGGCGACACATAGTCACGAAAAGAAACAATCTCATATATCTTCCAAAACGCATACAGGTACCGTCTTAACTGTCTAAAGTAAAGACTGAGCAAGTTTATTTGAAACTAGCTGCGCTCCGCTTTTTCACCCGCAGAAGTGAAAAACGCGTTATCACGGGTGCGGGCGGCCGAGCGGTTCTCGAGCGGTAGCACTTTTTCGTTCAATACTCGGGTTCTACTAATTGGATTTCGATGCAAAGTATCCGACAAGTTTTCGACGTTCCTCGAAAATAGAACTATCCAATATTGAAAACCTGAATTGAATCGGATAAGTAGTTTTTAATTGTATAAGGAACAGACAGAGAAACAGCGAGATATAGATGAATTTTAAAAATTATAATTTTGTTCTACTACTTTTTCTTTTTCTTTTTTTAATGTACTTCCAAGTACAGACTTTTTGTCCTCTCTTCCTTTATTATAGGTATAGATAGAAAATAGATATAGAAGATAGAAAAATTATTTAAACGTGGTCCATGCAGCTAAGTTGATAAGAGAACCTCTACAATAGTAAATCACTTCATCGGTTTTGGAGCTACGATGCACGGACAGGTACATAGAAACAAAGATACCTTAAACTTAAAACACCCTTTTTAGGTGTTAAAAGTAAATCTGCATTCAAAAAACCGCAGTCGAAAGTATCCCGTCTGCGTCCATGCTATTAGAACCTACCTGCCCCCGAGTTGTGCCCATTTTGGCTTCCGTACCCTTCCGTCAAATTCCGCCCTGAAAACGGTGATTTCAGTGTCGAAAAGTGAAATTACTTCTTAGTTACTCAGCACTTTTATTTTAATTTGAGAACGTTTCACTTAGCAAATAATTTATTTCTTGTTTCTCGTCATCTCATTAAGGTTAGGTACGGCGTGGATATCATTGTTTATTTTTTATATCAAAAGTATTTTGGAATTTTTGAGCGACGCGACGACACACAGTGTTATGAAGGGGATAAAAAGTAGCCTATGTGTTATTCCAGGTTGCCAGCTACGTATACTCCAAGTTTACGAAAGAGGAACAAAGTCACATACATAGTACAAACTTTCGCGTTTATAATATTAGTAAGCAAGAAGTAAGATAAGTAGGATGTTGAGTTGTATGTAATGTTTATTATCTATCCAATAATTACTTAGACCTCTGGCCTCTCACGCTTGTCTTGCCTTTGACTCATGGAGGTATACCTTACCTCTATATTATCAGTTCTTAATATGTAGGTTAGGTAAATAAATTGAAAAGTAATACCCTTATGCCAATAGCAACCATTTCTTGTTAAAGGGATTGGATACAAGATAAGCGAGAAATTCAAGCAAAACTATTTTTTAGTAAAACAAAACAACCCAATGAGATACAAATCTCCTGTATTGCAAAACAACTTCTCCTTCTACTTTTTGATGCAAAACATTCATAGGCGGGGTAAACCTCATTTTTGGCCTGGCGAGTCCGATATGAAAACATATCTGTCAATGTCAAATGTTTGACATCTGTCAGGCGTTCCGTGACGGCTGACTTTTTTCTTTAATGGTGTGGATCACCTAGTGATAGTGTACACTAGTTTAAGTTGCCTTATTACCCTATATTGCCCTAGTACATAACCTAACGATTGCTATCAAAGATAACAATTAACCTGTCTTGTGAATCACTGAGGAGATCGACAAAATGGTTTTCCACATTAATATTATCGGTTACCCATCTAAGGAAAGACCGTGCTAAGCAGTGGTTAATTCACACCATTCCAAGATACGGCGAGCAGCTTGGCTACGAGCTTCTCACACAAAACAACAAACATCTGCTAATGCCTAAATAGTAGCTGCTACTCTACTGGATTGAGAATATGATATACAACCACTTGAAGTTTATTGCTAAAGTGTATTATTTGTACTCATCAACAGTGGAAATTGCTTTAAGGTATTACTCAAACAGCAATTATACAATGAAATGAAATGAAATGGAATTTACAAAGACATTCATTGCTGTTTGAGTGATACCTCAAAGCAATTTCCACTGTTGTCAGTCGTCTACTGGATAGATAATACGGGTCTAGTTTGAGAAAAGTATGTATACCATATACTACCAAACAATATTTCGATTTGTATCCGAGGCATTTTCCGCATTCCGCATTTAATTTTTCGTGTCTCCGGTAACCCAGCACCTCAAATTCATAAATAAACCAACCGTTTGTTTGCAGCTGAACCTACTCCGATTTCTATTTGCGCTTTGTTCTGAACCGTACTCAGATTATGTATGCTTACCTATTGGAAGGTAATTTCCAACGCGTCATGAAATAATGTGACACATATTATAAGTAGCTGCGCCCCGCGGTTTCACCCGCGCAAGTCCCAATCCCGCGGGAATATCGGGATATGAAGTAGCCTAAGTGTTATTCCAGGTTTTCAGCTGCCAATAATTCAAGTTTCATTGCAATCGGTTCAGTAGTTTTTGCGTCAAACAAAGTCACATACATACAAACTTTCGCGTCTATAATATTAGTAAGATTAGTATCAGATAATTCGTTTTACGGAAGGCACGCTTAGCAGTTGGTCTCTGTTGTTACCGTTGATAATAATCGTTAGGTCAACGTCGCGATAATCTCTAACTATCTAGTTCCATTGTCCCATAGTCCCATTGAGTTGTCCAATGACAATTTAATAATTAGTCCTACTAGTAGTCCTAGGACTAGATTAATCTGCCTTGATTCATCTTGCCCAATGGGACTATTGGATCAGATTTAACGAATGGCTTGGACGAATCGAAAAACTTCTGCACTGGAGTAAGGATGAGATAGCCTGAATTCTGTAGCATACTTTCGTAGGCTACTCCATATTTTTCCGATCTTCTTGAAGAGTGGTCTGACAGCAGAATGACGATCATGAGATCAGCGATGTTCCCGGTTGCATCTCTATTCGCTTTTCTCCCATTATGTCTCTACTTCGCACGATCTTTAGCCTCCCGTGTAGTGATACCATTTGTACGATGTCAAGCCAGTATTTCTTAGGTCTTCCCAATATGGCGCGGCCGGGCGCAGACGCCATAACAAGACATTGTTGTTCCCCACGTAACTAGCCGGTTTTTTAGCTGGCTAGTAATGATCTAACCTTCATCCTAATCTTAATTTCAGAATGTTGCCTTCAACCACTACAGCCGTGGACATGCGGCATACTAAGCTGAATGCGCAAGAAGCTGCGATTCTCGCCGGGGAAGTGGAGAAACCATCGTGGGCATCAAGGAATGAGGGCATCCACGAGAGGGTCAGCTTTGAGGACACCATCTGGGGCTTCGAGCTGGCTGGTGGAGCTTACTACAAGACTCCTTTGAGAGTTGTTTATGTAAGTTATACGTATTATTATACCGAGATGAACACCTGGGTCTAAGGGGAAGACTAGTACTGGAGCGTTTTAACCATACAGCTTGAGCTAAGGTAATTTGAATCTAGGATTATCTTCAAACCGATATCTAGACGCGTAGTTCTAATTGTAATAATGGACAGATGTCGTGTTAGTCTAAAAAGTGAGCTTGAGCTGAGACTAAAGCCAGTTTTCATGATATTGGCTTGAATTTAAATTGCTAGAAAGTTTTACTATAACATCAAGATTCAAGTCAAGAGTGAATGGGTTTTTTTCAAGGCAAGCATGTTACACCATCAACCTCATCGTCGCTTGGTAGCCAAAAGAAGGGCAAATACTAGCCTAACTCAATTTAAAATATTATATTTGTCTTGATTCAGGTGAAGCCAGGCAGCCGAGCTGATCAGGCATGCATCAGGAAAGGTGACAAGGTGCTGCGTATCAACGACTTGGATACATCGACCCTTACACTAGAAGAGGCTCACGAACTCATCATCAAATCAGGGATACATTTAAGGATTGCTGTTACATCGTAAGTCGATCTTCGAGTCTTATAGGCCACACAAACGTGTGATATGGTACAGTGTAGCCAGAGGATGGGGGCGTCGTCTCCTTCGTGTCTCCGAACAAGATTTTAACCGTCTTCTTTAGTGGCTACACGAGTCTACGTATCGGAACACGGACCAGTCCGCTTGGGGCTACTGATGCTTGGACAATTAGAGATAACAATTTGCTGCGAAAGTCTCCAATCATGAAGCCCCTTTTGGTCGCCATTTACAACGGGCAGTGGATACCGTATCCATATTCTTTAACGCCCGGACATACAGGATCATTTTTGCCTACCAAGCAATGAACTCCACTATATAATCAACCTCGTATATACTAAGTGTTAATAAAATCTAATTCAAAACATGCACTTTGCTTTTCAGCCCTGATGATGAAGAAGATGCTTACTTTTGCTACAAAGATTCTTTGGTGAGTTCAATTTGATTTTAAATTAAAATACTTTGTACGGCGGTTGTCATTTAGACAAGCTACAGTACTATTTAGTGACTTTTAGCCAGATTATAGTATACGACAGATGCTTCATATAGTGGCTTGTTCGTCCTTCATTATAAATGTGTTGTTTGAGTAATTCAATTCATTGACGACCTTCGTGGCGCGTCGGGTGCAACTTCGGCTGAAATGCAGACGGTTGCGGGTTCAATTCCGGTCGGGGACAAGTTATGGTGACAATAATTGATTGATTGATTGATTGATTAACACTTTATTGTACCAAAAAAAAAACACAAATTATAACAAGTTACATTTTAGAACTTAAAAACTAAAGTGGTACAAAGGGCGGCCTTATCGCCTATGGGCGATCTCTTCCAGGCAACCAATAATGTGTGTATTGTGAGTGGTTCTATAGTACCCAGAAAACAAGATAGATAGTATAGGTACCTATTAACGCTTTATTGTACTAAAACACATTTTCCAAAACTAAAGTGGCACAAAGGGCGGCCTCTGAGCGATCTCATCCAGATAACCAATCAAGACCACTTGCTTAATTTAGGGCTCGATGGCGTTGTCTACAAAGTCCTGTAATGTTTATTATTCAGTATCCACTTTAATTATAGCAGACTTATTAATATAGGTAGCCAACACAAGACCATCCCGAATCCCTAATCAATCTGAAATGTGTCGAAACTCCATTTAACTCCGTCTCTAATATAAAACAACTTTGAAATCAATCTGCAAATGTTTACAAAACTCTTTAAAACGTCACAACAGCAATCACTTTTGTTATTGAAAAAGCAACTCTACTTATAAAAACATAAGACATAATTTAAATCAACAGAGCCATTTCAATTTGAATATTTCCAGTAAATAAAATTGAGTAAAATCAGTCAGAGCTTATCACTCGGTTTTCGGTCAAATGTAAAACGAGTTTCTGAAATATTATAAATAAAACGAAACGGGGTTTCCTAACAAATAATGCGAAAACTTGATGTTTTGAAGGAAGCTTTGGCTAAATGCTTAGGATCAACGTCCATTTGTTCAAAGTTTCATTTTGCTTCACAGTGTAAATTGAATACATATCTATCAATAGATATGTGTCACTCTCTTTGGAACTAACCAGTTTACCCGCCACCACGCGGGAAGAATTCTAAGTTCACAAATGTCCCCCAGATCACTTATTCGCCTTTTACGATACCTACGGTAAAAGAGATGGGCGAGATAGTTATATTCTATGCCAGCTATAGCTAGCTCATTACGTAACTATATTTTGCTAACAAATCTCGATTGAAACAATTGAAATTGTTGTACACATAAAGTTTAACGTCCAAATACAAAAACGATACTTACAATTTAACTTCAAAAATGTACCACATCTAAATCTTACTTCTTACTAATGTTATAAATGCGAAAGTTTACAAGTATACATGTATGTATGTGACTTTGTTACTCTTTCATGCAAAACTACTAAACCGATTGCGATGAAGCTGGAATATAGGTAGCTAAAGACCTGGAGTAACACATAGGTTACTTTTTATCCTGGTATTTAGTTCAATTTAAGTATTTATGTTTTTTGTGGTTTGTAATATAATTCCAAAACCAATTATTGTATTTATTAATAAATGATTCCTTCTATAAAAATAAAATTAAGTATTTTGAGTGATTGTGTAAGTAGCCCTTAAGTTTTGAGTAAGATTTCAGTATTCGGCCGTTAGACAACTTTGTCATGGTTGTATAATACATACGCAAGTGAAGCCGGGTCGGGGAGCTAGTAGTAAAAACAAGAGTCAACTCGATGTAATGAGTGGAGAGTTCTACAAATATTATTAATGGTACGCTATATTATTTCAAAACGTTAAGAAACTCCGGGTCTTTAGATTAAATTGAATCCTTACGTTCGGCCCAGATAAGGAAAATTGTTTGGAGATAAAATACTTATGCTAACAAAATATAATATCCGCTCAACCCGCTGGGAAGTAAAAGACCTCGAGTAGCGACCGTGATACAATGTGAAGCAAAATGTTGGCAGACCACCTACTTGGTGGACCGACATGTTCTAGAACTTTCCACAGTCCAATCTTTCCACATCATACTAACTAACCCCTCAAAGAAGTGGCTTGAGCACGAGGCAGGTCTCCTTTAAGAGAACCAATCACTAGCTTTGTGGACATTGACTGACCAACTGAAACGAATGGTCTAAAATCTAGAAAGTTCTCGACCGACCGCATTGAGCGCTTGGCGCTTGGCGTCAAGCTGGCTAGAATGCAAGCAATTGGGCGCTTGGGATCTGCCAATGAAGGTAGTGTAAGGAGTGTAAGCCGGTACGCTAAATTATAAGCATTTTAGATTAATAGCTACGCCGATTTTACCCGCGTAAGTCCCATTCCCGCGGCAATATCGAGATAAAAGTAGACTATCTGATATTCTCGGTATCCAGCTACCTATATTTCAAGTTTCATCGCAATCGGTTCAGTAGTTTTTAGCGTGAAAGAGTAACAAAATCACATACATACATAAAAACTATCGCGTTTATAATAATACAGTACAGTGGGATACATTATCTAAGAAAAGAATATTGAAACTTGAATGTACACTTCCATTACTGTAGATATTTTATCTCTAGATTTCTTGCGAGAAACTGGTTTAATTTTACAATAATACGGATTCATCGTTTCTTACGATCAAAGTTATTCCGAGTTCGGAATACGTTTAAATTGTGGTAATAACTGATTACAAGAAGATGTTTTCATGAGGCGAATTATGTTTATTTAATATGGTAGTTGGGGGCTTAGGAATAGTCAAAAATTAATGTGAAACTAAATTGAATTTGAATAATTTAAGTCTCGGGTATTTAACTATGGGTAACTTGGGTTTTAGATTATGTACCTTCCGTCTGACTTTCGTGGATACAATCTAGGAGTAAACTATTTAAGTCTCAAAAATTATTAATTACCAGCTGCGTCCTGCGTAAGTCCGGATTCCGCAGGTATATTTGGTTCAAAAGTAGCCTGTTACTTCCTCGATAATGTTAGTGATTCGATTCGAGAAGAATTTTTAAAATCGATCCTATAGTTTCGTAGCCTGTTTGTTACAAACAAATAATTATTTCCTCTTTATTAGCATAGATAGACGTCGTTCTGGTGAAGGAATATTCTAAAATAAATGTTAGTCGAAGAATTTTATTCTCAAAAGGTATTAACTATGGGTGCCTAATCAAGTTAAAAGGTTTTAGATTACCTTCAGTCTGACTTGTATGAATTTAATTAAGTGTAATAGAAGAAGAAGACCGTAACTTCAAAATCTAAATATTTGTATTGATATGATGCTTAGATTAATTTATTAGGAAGACGTACAAAAGGAACCCCTCTAAGATCACTTTGTTGTTTATGTTAACCCACTAATTTGTCTCACTGTAGAGCTAGAAGCTTCTTAGGCAGTAAAACACTACGTGAGTAATATCAGGGCGAGTATGTCATGTTTTCGGACTGTAGTAAGTATTAGGTTTCCTCACGATGTTTTCTTTCACCGTAAGAGCGATTTTTGATTTTCTTAGTTTCCTTACAATCCCTACCGCCCGCTGATAGGTCTAAAATCTAAAATAAAGCAACGGAGTTTATTTATTATATTATCATTATCAATTCAAGATGGCCACTGCCACAAAATTATTAATTATTAACCACATTTTGTATAGTTTTTTCTTATATTTTCGCGTTTTATCTACTTTGATAAAGCAGACTCTAAAGTTAGCGAAATGTTGGAACGAGCATTGAAACAATGCCGTTAACAAAAAAAACGCGAGTAAAACCCGGTGAATATTGTGTTTTATTACAACGCAATTATGTGTTTTTGTTTTCCAGCAAGAGAATAATGCAATCCCAGAAGATGTATTACGGGCTATGGAAGCGGAAAGGATACGAAAAGCAATCGCTAGTGCTGTAAGTATAGTTAAAACTTAAAAATATTAGTCAACAGAATTGCATGACATGCATTACAGCGTGTTTCAAAGATGATTTCGCTGAACGAGGGCTGTTCGCTGGACGGGATATCTACTCGAACTAATTTTGATCTAACTCCGACTCCACTCTCTGACTCCAGTTTTTTTTCCGAATGAATAAAAATGCCATTATTCATTCGGAAACAAATTCTGGAGTCGTGTTTTTAAATCTAAAGGACTTAGTAAATATCCTCGATTTAATAATTAAGGTGTTGTTTCCTAAACTGTTGCTTGAAATTATAGATTTTCATGCAAAATAAATCAGTTCTTGGGTAGTAAGAAGGATTAATTCTGTTGGTTAAGCATTTTAAATCTCGGCTAAGTTACGAGGTCAAAAAGGACGAGCACTTTATTATTGCTTCCACACATAAACAAAACCAACTACCTATATATTATTTTCGAACGAATATGAACATTATTAAATCATTCCTAGTATCTCAGCAACAACAAACCAGAACATCAAATGTTTTCATTGTATTATGTTTCAAACATAAGTTGCTATGTTTTGTGATGGACGTCGATAGTTATTAATTGGATAGTTAGGTAATTAAACTTTTCCACGTGTTGGTTTTCAATAATATTAGTCTACCCGTGAGCAAGTTGTCTAGAAACAATAATGCGACTAAAAACAAACAATGAGTTAACTATGAGTGTTATAAAAAGGATTAAAAACTTGCAGCGCAATCCGACCACCAAATATGAAATGTCTTTTTTACCATTGAAAAAGATCGAAGATGAGAGATCATGAATAGAGTGAAAGAGTCGTATGGCTAGAGCTCCGAACTGTATATAGAATTACCCTTGAACGATACGATAACTCTCGATGCATGTCGAAAGATTCATTTTTCTTTGGTGGTGGGACTGCGGCTTAATAACCAGATAAACATAACTTATTTTTAGACCCATACAATTTTCAGATATCTTATCCTTTTCTTAAATATTTGTTTATATTATAGACAAAGAACAACAATTTAAAATGGCCGTGGGTGAGACGAAAGATGATCATTTACAGAGAATCGAACTGCTACTTGGTGCCCAGCAAATACGAAGGTAACCGTAGGTAAGCCCCGATCATCCTCACTAACCATCTAACACAACCAAACATCTAACCCATTAAATCATCGAGAAAAATACTACATTTTAAATAAAATGTAAGAAAAACTTTCCAACTAATAATACGTACAAAGAAAGAAAATTTACAAATAGTAGTATATTATTCTTTATATAATATTTATATATTTATATTCTTTATCTGGTAGCCATATTAAGAGCCTAGTTCCTTAGTTCGGATCTAGATAACACCCAGTAATTACATAAGTTGCAGTAATTTCTTTACTTTTAATTTCAGAGAAAAGTATCCCGAACTTCCTCATGTCAGGTATATAGATGACATAACTGAAGTCTTAAATAAAAGAGAAGCGTTCGATAAAGAAAAAGAAAAACAAAGACTTATCGAAGAAGCAGAAAGAGCAGAATTAGAAAAGCAACGACTTAAAGAGGAAGCGGAAAGAGCAGAGAAAGAAAGACTACGGCTTGAAATGGAGGCAGAAATAGCACAACTGGATAGAGAACGACTTTTGAGAGAAGAGCGAAGAGCTGAATTAGAAAAACAAAGACTAAAAGAAGAAGCTGAAAGAGCAGAGTTAGAAAAACGTCTTCAAGAAGAGGCAGAATTAGAAGAACAACGTATTCGCGAAGAACTAGAAAATGATAGTTTACAAAATGAACATGCAGAAATGAACGGCGAAGTAATAGGAGTTGACCAAGAAGAAATAGTAGAAAACGTAGAAAATGAATCCAGTAAACAAAATTCAGAAGAGAACGAGCAAGCTGAAGCGAATGATGAAGAAAAACAGGAGGAATTAGAAGCAAATGAGGATTTAGATGAAAATTCAGAAAAAGTATCACGAGAACCGGAAATAACTGCTGAAGATAGATTAGGTAACGAAAATTTAGATTCAGTAGAAGACTTTAGTCAAGAAGAAGAAACTAAAGAAAATTTAACGAATGGAGTGACTAATTTTGATGAACTACTTAACGATGATCAATCAAAATTTGATGAAGATAACATTTTAGACAGTATAATTAGTGAGAATGGGTACGAAGAAACCAAAGAATCGAATGAAAGGCTAGCTAACTAATAGTGATTTATGTAGGTATTAAAATATTGGGTAAGACTTTGTGATAAAAATTTTGAATAAAGTTTTTTATAAATCATAATCTTTGATGTAGGTAGTTTTATTTTAGTTCTAGAGAAGCAGTGTTCTACGAAATAATAGCGTAAGTTTTCAGGTAAATCACAATGGAATAGTCCCGCGGGATCGGGACTTAGCCGGATCACTGCTAGTTAGGTTAGTTTAATTTTGATTGTATTATACGTTACTTTTCGGAAATCCATGACAACTATATTAAAAACTTATGTTTAGTTTTTAGTCCTGATGCCTGACTCATAGTATCACTACGTACGTATCATGCGGTCTGCCGCGTGCAAAGAACACCTCCCTCCTCCCGCTCCTTGCATGCGGCATAAAATTAGATAATAATTAGATATTATGTTAGTGATATTATTATACCAATCATTAACCGTGCATTATGCACTAAACACTAAACATGGGACTAAAAACTAAATATTAATTTTTAATATAATTTTAATTTTTAAAAGTAGGTACATCTAACACTTTCATTAATCACAGAGAAAGGTTCCCAAATTACTTGTACACCAGTTGTCTCTAACAGCAGTTTGATTCATGTTTGAACTCGGTGATCAATGGTCGGAGACCTCGATACTGCCCGCAACTTAAGAAGTAAATAAGACCAAAAATCCCTGTCAGATTCATTGAAAATTGCTTAAAACATTCAACAAAAAAAAATGTTTTGTCTATAATGTCCTAAGGCTTCGAAACAATAAAAAGTTTTTGTCTGTAAACTACACCAAAATGTCGGGAACAATGTCATTTACAAACGCTACAACCGAAAATATTCTAAAATATTACTTTAGAAAATAATAAACTATTTTCAACAACCTAAAGTATAGGAGCCTGAAACCGCGGGTTTCCTTAAGATGAAACGCTCATTAATTTTTCAGTTTTTAATTGCGTCTACCCTGAAGGAGGCTAAAGAAGGCTAAACGTCGAGCATTGAAATAATACTGAAAATAATAAACTCAACTTGATTAAAATCACTCACTCCATTCCACTTGATTAAAAAACTCCAAATAAGTACAGAAGAATAATCTAAAAAAACATATTTTATATTTAAGCAGTGTAATGGAATGTTTAAAAAAATCATTGCCAAAGTAAATGAATACTTAAATATATTTGCGAAAACTACATGAAAAGCCCTCGTAGACCGCGGGGCATTGGAAACTTGGACTATTTAAGGACAAACTTCAGTGTACATGAAAGTCTCCGCCCACATAATCTGGGACGTAACAATACCCTACGATGTTTCTTCACCCGCGTAAGTTTAGGTCCTGTTGGAATTTTAAAACAATCTTTTGTTAGTGGATACTTATACATTACAATGTACCCACTCGTCAAACTTAATTACCCTTGGACCAGCGGTTTAAGCTCAGTCATTAAGCCTAAAACGCTGGTCCGAGTTCAGTTCTGTCATTAAGTTATTGGATGAGTACAAACTGTACGGTCTCACTGAGACACCTAGAGACAGGCCGAGTGCGAGAGTGTACAATGTACATGGTAGCTCTCGGCTCGCCTCGGGATGTCTCGGGCACATTCGCTGAGTACGCACTCGCTAATAGGCCTTTCGGGCGTGACCTCTCGGCGAGACTTGACTCGTTCGAGAGTGTACAGCCGACATTAAATGTATCTATAGACTGAATGATGTTTCGAAGTCTACTAAACCGATTACGATGAAACATTTATCATCTACCTGTCTGTTGAAGCTACGGTTGGAGATTTTTAAAACAGCGAGTTTTCTTAAAATATACAGTTTACAAAAGTAATTAAATTACCCTGAAAGTTAATTTTTCAAACTGTTGGTAACTTTAAAATAATTGTTAATTTGTCACAGTGCAGTTTGAAACTTTACCAAGTTTCGTACCAATCTATCTCTACGTAGGTAGGTATACCGAGTTTTGGACTCAAGTTTTTATGAGTAAATACTATGAAGGTAAAGAAAAATAAAGCAATTCAATTCAGTCTTATCAATTTATATATTTTGGGTACATGCACGCACGTCTAAAATTTCAGCAAATAAGTATAATGGCCCTTTTCATCTACGAGTATTTACACACATACAGTTTGTGGAATCATTCGATTATCTCGAGAGCAGTTCTAGAGTACTGACTAGGCTTTTAGCTTACAAATGACAAGCAGCTTAAAATCGGCTTCCCACGGTATGTTGAACAAATAATGTACCTATTAATCTATCTGTCTATGTTCCTTGAGTCCTAACCCATCATATTCCTTGTCCTGTCCATTCATTTGTTGCCCTTAAGGTCGTCCATTATTCGTTTATTTGTATACAAATGTACTTGTGTTTTTTTTTACAATAAAGTAGTAATCAATCAATATTAAAATTTGACGTTTATTTCATCGTCATACGACTCTTTCGGGCTCTTTTGCGCTGACATTAATAGCTTCGCTCGGCTCGCGGTAGGAACGCGGCAGATTTAAACAGTACGGCGCTCGGTCTAATACCGAAGCCCGATCGACTGATCTAAGATAACCTACTTTATCCTAAATCAGATTTAAACATCAATAGGTACCCCGTAATAATATTGGATGCTCGGACAAAAGATTCCATTCTTTATCTTTAAACACAATTGATTGAAACCTTTTTCAGGATTACGAGAAAGTACATTCAGCATCAAACGTCGATAACCACATTCAGATTAACAAAATCGTATAATCATAATGAACCTACCCATTATCGTAATTGTGTGGGTTCAAAACAGGATAGACTATGTTCTGAAATGTACAGTGTAATGAAACATAATAGATAATTATGAATATTATTAGATAACGAGGTATTTACCATGTTTATTTTTATTTACAAGGAGCTCGATATTTCGCCAGTTACTTCGACCAGCTTGTTCATGACCAGCATTGTAAATACCTTGTTATCTAATAATATTCATAGTGAAAATAGCCATGTAAGTTTAAAATCAATACCTATAATAAAATCGTAACTTAGCGTACTAACGTAGCAAACCCCATGTAGCGCCTGGCTTCAACAGTACTTCAATGGGCGACCGTTTAAGTGTGGATTTTTGCATTGCGATAGGTAGGGATAAGAACAACGCGGGATCGCGACTTGAGCGGCTGAAACCGCTGGGCTCAGCTAGTCGTATAATATAATAGATAATTATTCTCTACCTTTCATTTTCTGAATGTCCATCCTATTTTGACTGAACATGATCATTATTATGATATAATACCTTACATTTTATATCTAAGTACTTATTGTTAAAGGCACTGAGAATGGAAATGTTTTTTGCGGTCTGTCATCATGAGTGTGATTGATAAGATAATAGTACCAGAGCGCACAGTACGTCGTATCATTTAACACGTTTTCAGATTTTTCATTTGTGTTTTAAAACTGGCTGTTGCCCGCGTTTTCTTCCGTTTATATCCCGATCCCGTGGGAAAATCGGGATACAAAGTAGCCTATTGTTAATTTAGATTCTCAGATATCAGCATTTTACCAAGTTTCATCGCAAATAATTATTTTAAATTCCCTAATTGCCTAATTTCTGTGCCTAAATAAAAGCAGTGAATGAGTGCTCTTGAGTCCAAAGTCCAACTGACATCGTTTCATTTCTTTCATGTTCCTTTTATCATTGTTATGTTTACCTAGCTGCGTCCAGCGGTTTCACTCGTGTAAGTCCCGTTCCCGGGGGAATATCGGGATAAAAAGTACTCTAAGTATTATTGCCGGTTTCCAGCTACCTATATTCTAAGTTTCATTGCAATCGGTTCAGTAGTTTTTGTCTGAAAGAGTAACAAAGTCACACATATACATACATTTTTTTATTGAGGAGAAATCCGACCTCATGGATTGTCCCAACACTCCGGAGGAAGCAGTGGGAATGTGTGATGTTCTCTATTGGCCAAAGGTGGTAGGCGGCCAGAGGTTTACCCATCAAAACTCCTCGGTGGCCCTCCCTTTAAAGTTTTCCAGGGGGAGGCTGGCACTGTCTTTACATACAACTAGCAATCCCCACAGGTCATACATTCATACCTGCAAACTTTCGCGTTATAATATTAGTTAGATACCTTGTTTATTTTTATAAAACCTGTTTCGATTTAAAAATCAACATGTTTCTACCATACATTAAACTGCAACGACTTTGAGGCGAATGGGTAAAGTTTTAATGTTAGTTTTATAGCTTGGTCGACAGATGGCAGTTATAAAAATCAGGTCGTACGTGGTGGGTTATCAGAAGCATTTAGTTTTAGAGATAATTCCCATATATAAGACTAAGTTGTTTACCTTGTATGTTTCGAAAAATAGATTTAAATTATACTCATTTCTCATTTTAATCGCGTTGCGTTTAATATTTTTTTTTTGTTTTTATTGCTCAAGGCATTTTAAACATAGAAATATTTTTAGCAAGGAAATATATTTCCAAAAAATCCCCATGACAGGATTCGAACCTGCGTCTTTTCGCTAACCAGGCGACTGCTCTAACCACTGAGCTACACAGGAATCACGTGACACGGTATAATTTTTCGGCCATATCTTTCCTCGCTAATTGTTTTACCAACTAAGGCTTGGTTTCTGCGTCATCTTTGCAGCTTTTATTGACTGGTTCAGGTGGTTTACAGTAAACATACCCAACATGAGATGCGCTTTCTCTCCAATTTAATATTTCTTTTTTGTTTTTATTGCTCAAGGCATTTTAAACATAGAAATATTTTTAGCAAGGAAATATATTTCCAAAAAAATCCCCATGACATGCGTTTATTATTTTTAGCAACTTATCTCTTGATTGATAATTTCAATACAACATCGCAAAAACAAAAAAGAAGAAAATTAAAATGAATTGGATAACATAAATGATTTTTTTTTAGATATGCGTAGGTAAATAAGTGTTTTCCAATGATGATTCAGTTAATACCTTAGTACCTGCCAAGTTTATTATTGAACTGAATGAGCATGTAACAGAAAACGTGATCGACTATCAAAAGCAGCACGTCACCATTGGTGAAATACCTATTAGTTTTGTTGTAAGAAAGCACTCAATTAGAAACTTCCGTAAATGCTAAACAAAACACTCGAAAATTTATCAACGATCGTGTAGTTTATAAAGGAAACGATCGATAAATTTTATCATTGATTTATTTACCATGAATACTAGTACTTGTTTTGTCTTGTTCTGTGTGATTGCCGTCGGTTTCTGTAAGACATTCCGACAAACGGACTATGAAGAAGCCAAGAGGGATCTCGAAGACTACATCTCCAGGAAGAGGAGCGAGCTCAACTTAAGATATAGACTCCACTACCATGTAGTACCACCTGTGGGATGGATGAACGACCCCAATGGCTTCTCCTACTATAAAGGGCAGTATCATCTCTTTTATCAGTTTTACCCGTACGACAGTGTCTGGGGGCCAATGCATTGGGGACACTCCGCCAGTACAAACCTCGTTGATTGGCAAACTTTACCAACTGCTCTACTACCCGGGAAGGAACAATGCTTCTCCGGTAGCGCTGTCATTGATGGAGACACCGTGATTCTGATGTACACTGGTCACGAAGCCACGGATAAGGAACCTTACTACAATGAGACTCAGTTCTTAGCCTACAGTAACGACGGCGTGGATTTCAACAAATACGCAGGCAACCCTGTTTTACCAGCGGCGCCAAATGGTTCCCCAGATTTTCGGGATCCCAAAGTCTGGAAACACGGAGATCATTGGTATGTGGTTATTGGCAGTAAATCTGATGATTTAAAAAGAGGGAGGGTCTTGTTGTATAGATCTACGGACATGGTTCAATGGGAGTTCTTGCGAGTCTTAGGTGAATCAGCTGGAGATCTAGGTTACATGTGGGAATGTCCAGACTTCTTCGAGTTAGATGGCAAGTTTGTCCTTCTTTGGTCTCCACAAGGAATGGCAGCAGATGGGGATAGATACAAAAATCTTTATCAAAATGGATTCATTATTGGAAGTTTTAATTACGATACTTTTGAGTTTGTACCAGAGACTAGTTTTCAAGAAATTGACTATGGACACGACTTTTACGCCAGTCAGACTACGGAAAATGATGGTAAGAGATACCTGGTTGCTTGGTTCAATATGTGGGAGAAGGAACATCCAGAAGCTGTAGATGGTTGGGCGGGAGCGATGACCATCATTAGAGAACTAAAGCTTGCGGGAGACAGAGTACTTATGCAACCTGTTAAAGAAATGGTCGAACTAAGACAAGAAGTCATCATCAAAGGACAAGTAAAATCTGGTCAACTTGTCGAGTTTGGACAAACTGGTGAAGTTATTATCAACGGGGATTTGGACAAGAAAATAGAGTTGACACTTACTGGTCGCAATGGTGGTGATCTTGTTAAGCTCCAGTGGGATCCTGAGATTCGGAAGGTAGTTGTCGACAGAAATGGTGATGTGCGTCAAGTAGAATGGGATCCTATTAGCTCTCACACTTGGAGATTGTTTCTGGACGCTAGTTCCTTGGAGCTGTTTTGTGGTGAAGGTGAAGTTGTATTCAGCAGCAGAATCTATCCCAATGGGTCTTGGTCTCTATCTAACGTCAGTCCTCAACCTTTGGAATTTGAAGCTTACAACCTAAGAAGAAGCGTTCCTCTATGAAATAAAATAAACATATTCTTTGAAAATTCATTCCCTAAATTTGTTTGTTAATTATTTAGCAATTCAAATTAAATTATTGTATTTTTTATGTAAATAAATAAAGTTACAGATAAGTTTATTCAATTATTTTTTAAACCTTGCGATATTTTCACTTTTTGTGTTTCTTCGATTAAGAAGAAATCACATCAATGACATTTTGCAACAATAATATTGGTTGCGATCACCCATCTTAGTCTTAGATTAGATTACGATAATATCATCAAAACAATCTTATAAGATATACAAAAACTTATGATCTCCCTTGATAAAACTCTCAAATATCTTATCACTATGACAACAGTAACTATATAAGAGCTCATGCCTTAAATAAAGTAATATCAGTCACAATGAAATTACAAAGTTGCATCATTGTATTCTGCACCTTCGCAGTAGGGTATCCTTATGCCATTCGACAAGAATTAAGTAACTCTGCAATACATGAAGTTGAAGAATACATAGCAAATAAACGTCCAGAAATTGTACATAGGTACAGATTACACTACCATGTTGCCCCTCCAGTCGGATGGATGAACGACCCCAACGGTTTCTCTTATTATAAAGGACAATTCCACCTTTTCTACCAGTTTTACCCCTATGATAGTATTTGGGGTCCTATGCACTGGGGTCACTCTGCGAGCACAAATCTAGTTGATTGGGAGACGCTTCCTACAGCCTTGGTGCCAGAAGAAGAAATGTGCTTTTCAGGTAGTGCTGTCGTTGATGGAGATACCTTAGTGCTGATGTATACTGGTCATCTGACCACAGACGAAAATCCATTCTTCAATGAGACTCAGTATTTGGCATACAGTGATGATGGCATAAACTTTGAGAAATACCAAGGAAATCCCGTTTTGGCAACAAATCCTGATAACGCTGCTGATTTCCGCGATCCGAAAGTTTGGAAACATGAAGATTATTTCTATGTAGTGCTTGGAAGTCAAACTGAAGATAACAGAGGAAAAGTTATACTGTACAGGTCTCAAGATATGATTAACTGGGAGTTTTTAAGTGTTCTTGGCGAGTCTACTGGAGAATTGGGTTACATGTGGGAGTGTCCAGATTTCTTTGAACTAGACGGCAGGTTTGTCTTTCTTTGGTCACCGCAAGGAATGGAACCTGACGGCGACAGATACAGAAACATCCACCAAACAGGATTTATTCTTGGAAGTTTCAACTATGAGACTTTTCAATTTGTTCAAGAGACAAGTTTTCAAGAAATCGATTACGGCCATGATTTTTACGCTAGTCAAACTACTGACAATGATGGCAAGAGATATTTGGTTGCTTGGTTTAACTCTTGGGAGAAAGAGCATCCTGAAGCTGTTGATGGTTGGGCTGGAGCTATGACAATAATCAGAGAACTGAGCATAGTTGGAGACAGGGTGTTGATGACACCTGTAAAAGAAATGACTAACCTTCGAGACAAAGTTGTTGGTCCATCCGATGGAAACGAACTTTCCCCTGGAGAATTTATTGAATTTGGACAAACTGGAGAACTCATTTTACACGCAAACTTGGAACAGAACATTGAATTGTTAATTACAGGACGCAATGGAGGAGATGAAGTCTATCTGAGATGGGATCCGGAAGTACAAAAAGTGATGGTAGATAGATCAGGAGATGTGAGGCAGGTAGAATGGTCTCCTATAGGTTCTCATTCGTGGAGACTGTTCCTAGATGCCAGTTCCTTAGAAATTTTCTGTGGAGAAGGGGAGGTCGTGTTCAGCTCAAGAGTCTATCCTGACGGTGAATGGAAAGTAACCAATCAGAGTCCTCAAGCACTGGTTGTGGAAGCTTATACGTTACGGAGAAGTGTGCCATTGTAAAATTGGATGTATTATATAGATTTTTGACCTGAATAGTTATAAGCTTCTTTTGTTAACAAAATGAGATCGACAAATAGATACGGAACGTGGGTGTCGACCTTTAAATTGGATTTTGAGCCTAAAATTTTGATTGTGTAAACATGAAGGGATTCTGTATCCCGAAACTTGTTTGCTCTTCATTTTAAGGTATGGTCAACATAATAATTTTGCGGGACATTATTATTCAAAGTGTCCGTGCTAGTCATGTTTTGTAAAGTTACCTTCCATAACCCGTTTAATGCATACTAAATCGCAGGATACGTCGGATTAAAATTATGAATAATATTATACGTTTTTTCGAGGACTTTTTTTATTTCCTATTTTAATTTATTTAGGTAGATGAACACGAATGTTTTTAACTTAATATATTTGTTAACAAAGAGTTGTGTTATAAAATGTCTCATATACTATTTGTTTTTTTTTTTAATTATCTCATAAAAACCTTTATTTTAAGCACTCACCTTTTGTTTTTGTGGGTTTTTTTATGGAACGGTCAATGATTTAGGAATAATAGGAACGCTGAGCTTTTGTTGTATATTATGTTTGTCCAGTGAAGCTGCTTTAATTCTGACAATCTTACTAATATTATAAAAACATTAATAATAACACATTTTCCAGAAAGAAAATATGTCAATATAGTAGGCATAAATAAAAATAAAATCGTAAACAAAAGAAAGCCTCCAGTTTTAGAAGAAAATGTCGGTGTAATCCTCTAAAAATGAGTTTAACATTACTGAAGTCAGGAAATTTGGACATCGAGTAACATTTTAATAAAATTGGAAAATAGCTAGAACAATTTCTAAATTCAAAATGCATACAAATACTTTTCACCATTTCTGAACAGAAAACGATAAAAATGCAAATTGTAGACGGAATGTTGTGTGCACAGCGGGAATATGAATGCCATTTGCGAACTTGACTTATTTTATTATTATTCATATCACCTAAAGTTTCAAAAGATCTCTAATCCTGAGGGAGCCAGCATAACTAACAGTCACAAGGTAAGTTTTCCGTAGCTAAGCAATGACTATTATCAAATTCGAAATGGATTTAGTCCCAGTTTCGAAGTGGACCAACCGATGATTTTTACTCCAAAATGGGCCGTTGGGTGCGGCAGTAAAAATTATTAAATAAAAATATCTGTTTAAGCTGAAGGTAGATAACACAGACATCCCACTATCCTATCCTACTAATAATTATATAGTTGAAAGTTTGCATGGGAACATAGATAGTTAAAGACCTGGAATAACACATAGGTCACTTTTAACCCGATATTCCCGTTATTGCAGGTTCTACGCGGGTGACGTAGATATTTTACGATATTTTAACGGAGTAGATGCCGTAAATGAAGGTACTATTCCACTTGCCACTACGTACTACACAATTAAATTTAGGTAAAAGTCCTATTCAATCAGGTGCTTACCTTGCTTCAACCTTGCGTTTTAAATTTTGATTCAAACCTTCACAATATTAGTAAGAAATTTATCTTTGATTTCACTCGCATAAATTCCGAACCCTCGAGATTATTGATATCATAAGTATCCTATATCATTAAACTTAAACTATCCCTAAGCTAAGTTTCATTGCAATCGGTAGAACCGTTTGACCGTGAAGTGAGGCAGCCTATACTTCACTCTCGAAGGCGTCAAGACCTACCTAATCATTCAAAACAATCTGACCTCCGGACTAACTAATCAGTCCTCGTCAGACCTTCAGTTCAATCACAATGGACCCAACATCAATAATCGTGCAGATTCCATCCAGAGGTAATGGGCAACCGCATACACGATAGGTTTTGCGGTCGGCTTTCACCACTGAGTGATGACCGTGTCCAGATTGTATAGAGAGTACACTATAGAAACTCATACTTTATACTAGGCTGTTTGGACAAGTCGAAAACTTACTTTGGCAAGACGGAATATTGAACTGAAACGCTAGTCAAAATTTGAGTGTAATTTAAAAAAGAGCATATTCATTTTGAATTAACAAGCTGCTCCATTATTTAAATGTTCCTTAAATTTAAGTGGTGTTCGCAAAACGTCGTTTTCGCATTACGCAAAAAGTTATTAATTACAGTCTTACAGGAACATCGTAGATTTGTAGCTCATGTTAGTATGGGAATTGGAATGTTGCGAAGGAGCAAATTCCCAAGGCTCAACTAGGGTTACTAAGTATCATCTAAGGAAAAAGTTATTTCCTTTTTCCACGATTTTTGGAGAATTTTATTTACCCAGACACGAACTATTTACCCAGATAACTAACTACTATTATAATTATTATTATACTAACTAGCTTCCTTGACATTTCTACGTGTACTGAGCTAAACAATAATGAAGTAGGTAGCAGGAGAAAAATATTTTACAAGGAGAAATGCATAAACAAAAATCCCATGACATATGTTTTACCTATAGAAATAGTACTACTTAGTAACTAGAAAGTTTCGTCCAAAAACAGTCCTGCTTGATGTTAGAGAGACACCAGTCTGTCCTTTTTTCACTTAGGTGTTCGTCGGTTAGTTAGATAAGGACAGACTTTAACCAACTGTGTTCAACAGGTCCGTTTTTTTTTCAAAGCAAAATGACATGATTTGAAATTGATATTTCAAAAGTTGTCAAGTGCACAATCTTGTAGGAGCGAAGACGATGATGTAACATATATCTGGATTTTCCCCACTCGCCTGTCAAGAGTCAACAGTCAAAATGATGCATTTCTTTGTTTAAAATAGTTGTAGTAGAAAGCCTTGAGCAATAAAGAAATATTAATTTCGACGTTCTGGACCCATCTTTAATCTATGATGTGAAGAGCAACCGCTTAAATGGATGGCGGGAAATTACACACGTGGGATTATCAGGGTAGATTCAGGCCGATGTAAACTAGTTTACATTTCATTGTCATTGGCTTCATCGAACATCGTCTGGGCGAGATGTTTACTTATCTCTCTCTAGACGTACTTATATAAGTTAACTAGCCTTTGCCCGCGGCTTCGCTCGCGTTTAAAAGTTTATCTATCATCCCCTATTTTATCCCCTTGGGAATAGAATTTATCAAAATCCTTTCTTAACAGATGCCTACGTCATAACATCTACCTGCATGCCAAATTTCAGCCCGATCCGTCTAGTGGTTTGGGCTGTGCGTTGATAGATCACTATGTCAGTCAGTCAGTCACCTTTGAGTTATATATATTTAGATTAAGATTAATATAGTTCAAGTCAATAGGCTTTAGTTTTTTTGTATTTAAGTAGGTACCTAACTATAGGTGCACCAACAATCATACTCTATTAAGACCCACTAAACTGAAAATTCATGTCGGATTTATCGTAAATTGTGGATTATTATCTGACGCAATGTTTTAGAATATTTTCGTTTGTAGCGTTTGTAAATAACCTTGTTCCCTACACAAAAAAGAAGATGACGAGGTGTAGTTAATAGGTAATCGAAAAGTTAGCAATTTACTGTATTTAGAAGAGCTGTACCACTTGGAAGATTCAAACCAAAACAAGACTAATTTAAAGTTACTCTACCTTGTAAATAAAAAATGATGAGATAATTTTTTTACATGACTTTTGAATACAAAGTTTCATCAATATCGGTTAAAAATATGACCTGTAAACGAGAAGTAATAAGTAACAAACTTTCACTGACGGATGAAAGCTATTTTTGCCAGGCTTGAAGCAGCGACACGATCAACATCACTACAGTTCCTAATTCAAACGTACTCGTAAATAATGAATGAGTAAATAGTAACTTATTATGTGTATGTAAGTTCTCACTAAATAAATGTAGCCCTTCTACCCAAGCTTCTTACTTCCTGGAAACACAGAATTCATTAAACTATAATTACGTACCCACTACGCAGTTATTCTATCATTTCCAGGGCGGGGCCAGATTGACAGCGACAAAAGACAATAAAGTCAATTGACCGCTCATAAGTGTTTAGAAGGACTCTCGTGCAAGAACGGTGAATCACAAAGAGTCTAGGTATAGATAGGTAAAACAATGACAAATCATAAAGTTTAATTATTACCTCACCTCCTGCCGGCAACAGTGTCTAGTATTGGGGACTAGATCAGTTTTTAACTCGATCCACCGACGCGATGGCGCCCTTCGGGATGGTATGGTAAGCCTGCAGATTAGCCGTCAGTGGGGACGTTATAACATGTTATATAAATAGCGCGTAGAAGAGGATGATCTGCCCGCAACAGTGAATTTGTAGTTTGTTTTGTAGAAATTATCGCATGAGCAATCAATCGGCTTTGTTGTCTTTGACAGCGACTAATGGATGTATCATTGTTTTATCTAAATACTAACTGCTCCCCGCGGTTTTACCCGCGTAAGCCCGGTCCCACGAAATTATCAGGATGTGTTATACGTATAAACCTTCCTATTGAATCACTCTATCTACTAAAACAAATCCGTTGCGTAGTTTCAAAGACATAAGCATACAAACAATTCAATATAGGTTGAGGGGAAAGGCCACGTAAACGGAGTCCCAAGCGTTGGACCGACCAAACGATAGAGGGCAGTGGAAAAGGGCGGTCAATCGACTGCACCAGAGGAGTCACGATCCTCATCATTGAGGGAACGAGGGAACGACTGAGGAGGCGGGGGGGGGGGGGGGGAAGCATACAAACAGACAGAAAAGGAAACGACTTTGTTTCATCCTATGTAATGATAATACCTAACTCATAATTCGCAAATTGATAAATGTTGTTCGGTTGATGAATTTTAACTTCAGTCTCAGTGATCGATGAGATATCGCCCGGCGGGAATATCAGGTATCGTCTAGGCTTAGCTCAAAACTGGAAAATGAATTTTAAATACGTATTTTTCAAGAAGAACGAAATAGAAATAAAAAAACAGGATGGCATCATGGCATATGTGGCGTGTTGGGCAAAAGCCCGACTGCAACGCAGAAGATTGAGAGTTCGAATCCTGCCGGGGACTAACTAATATTATTACAAAAGAAATTTTAAATGTTGTATGAGATTATTTAAATAGGGCATTTAAATATTTATAATATTCTGTTATTTAGTTTTTTGTTATAGCTGCAATAGGAATAATAAATATAAATGTAATCAATATTGCACGACATTACAAACAACGCATAACATACATAATATGATACATAGAAAAACACCCAGGCCAGATACAAATATTTATTTTTTAAGCGTAAATAGTTGCACCCGGCGGTAATCGAACCCGCAGCCTTCCGCACGCACCACAGAGGTCGTCGCAGAGACATACGCATATTCTGTAAAAGTTCCGACTGCGAAGATATCATGACCACGATACAGCGTGGTGGCAGACAGACGGACAAGTAAGCTCTTATTTTGTAGATCCCGTTTTTACATTTTGGGCACGGAACCTTCCTCTTATTCTTCAGATTCAAAATTCAAATTCAAAAATGTCTTTAATTGGATGTATTCGATCACTTTAAATATGTCGAGTGTATTTACAACTGACTCTAGTGTGGCTTCGGAACGCGCCCTCCGATGAGAAGAAGCCACAAGAAACTCATAAGGGTTTTTTCTTCTTCTTTTGTAGTGGTGTTGTTATTACTCGTTGGTGATGTGGCTCACCTAGTGATAGAATTTTCAAGTAGCTCCTAACTTAAAAACGTAAGGAAACCCTAAAAAGCACCGAAGCACCAACTACCTATAACCTGTGGTGACTCTTTACTCTTAAAGAGAAACACTGAACCAGTCCAAAAACTGGACTGGACTCAAAAAAAAAAAACCTGTGGTAATACGCTACGCTCACACTCTCACCAAACATTATCGCTGTTTACTTAATAAACTCACTACACGAAGTAAACCTTTATAACTTCTTACATCAATTAGTGACCCTATTACGACCCCTAAGGGTTCATTATTCCTTGTAATACGTCCTATAAGTACTTATCCAATAAGATTCATTTCCTTTGTTATTGATATAACTATATTAGCCATCGGTTTTTATGCAGCAATTGTTTTAAGTTTTAGAGTAAACTTTTTCATATTATATTGTTCGAGATTTTTCGACATTCGATTTGGTAATATTGCCGCCGGGATTTTGGGCTCGCTGCCAGAAAATAGTATTCTTTATTCTTTAAGTTTTATGAGTTTTAGTGTTTTCGAAAGATTGTTTTTAAATTTCTATTCAGTTTTAGATAGGTACTAGAACTAGTCGTTGTCTTACAAAACAATAATATTAAGTACAGACTTTTGTCCTCTCTTATTTTATTATAAGTATAGATAAAAATTACTAGCTGCACCCTGCGGTTTGACACGCATAAGTCCTGTGGGAATATGGGTATTAAACGTAGCATATAACCTCCCTCGATAAATGTATTATCAAACATAAGAATATTTTTTCAATTCAGACTGGAAGATTAGCGCGTTCAACCAAGCAAACAAACAAAGACACAAACAAACTCTTCAGCTTATAACATTAGTTTAGATAGTATATATTATTTAATCTTAAACTAAAAAAAAATATAAAAATAAAAACTAAACAAAACTAATGTAAACGACGTCCAAGCTACAATATGAATATGGCACTACTTTTTTTAAATATTTCTTTCAACAATAGTAAAGATATAAATGTAAACGCATAAAATCCGACATCTACCTACTAATAACAAGAGATAGTTGATGGGCGGTGTGACTTCTTCTTTCTTTTAACAAGATAAATACTGCAAAAATTCCTTCGAAAGTTTCTGGAAAAGCTGGCTGTGCTACATAAAGCGATGTAGACCGTGTAAGTATGAACTCCGTGAACATTTTGCCCGACTGTGACCAGAGACATAAATGTTCTAAAAGATTGTGCACTTGACTACTTTTGAAATATCAATTTCAATCATGTTCTCTAGAGATTAAGGTAGTTTTTGCTTTAATATATCAAAGCAGACCTGTTGAACCCAGTTGGATCCAGTCTGTCCTTATCTAACCAACCGACGAACCTAAAGTGAAAACAGGACATAAAAGGGCCTCTCTAACATGAAGCAGAACCGTTTTTTTGACGAAGTAAGCTTTCTAGTTACTAAGTAGTACTATTTCTATGCCTGTGAATAAAATATGCTTCAATTTTTTTTTCATATTTCTAACCCTCATACGTGTAAAACCTATGTACCTAATACATAGTAGGTAGGTTACATAATAACCTACCCCCTTATTTATAAACGCTAAATTAATGCGCTGCATAACTATGCATCATTTGTCTTTTAGTGTCACATGAAGTTTCAAAGTTGACAGAGAGAGACAAACGTCACATAACTTAGTCATGTGCAAATAATATTTTATAAGTAAGGGCGTCAATGTATATAGATAAGCTACACTTTCCAGACGAATCAACGGGTAAAAGCTAGTATTACCTACGTTATAATCGATTAAGTCGAACGATATGAATTATTAATTAGAATCAGCACTGGTGTGGAATATAAACTTGGGACGTGACGCGGTGGAAAAACGATGAAGTACCTTACCTACAGTGAGTAGGGTCTCCATGAGGGTAACAAGAAAAGATCTGGAGTTAATCAAATCTGGAAATTTAACTGGTAATGAATTATTAGTTATTAAAATTTATAAGTATGTACTAACTAGCTGCGCCCCGCGGTTTCACCCGCGTAAGTCCTGTTCCCGCGAGAATATCGAGATAAAAAGTAGCCTATGTGTTAATCCAGGTCCCCAGCTACCTATATTCCAAGTTTCATCGCAATCGGTTCAGTAGTTTTTGTGTGAAAGAGTAGCAACCTCACATACATACATACATACAAACTTTCGCGTTTATAATATTAGTAAGATAGTAAGATTATAAAGATAAACAACAAAAAGAACACATTAAAATACAAAAACTACGCGTACCATTTTAATGTTAATGTAGAAATTGTGGGTAGTTAAAAGACTACCCACATGTTCGATAAAAAACATTGCGGGTAGTAGGCATACCCTCACTTTTAAAGTTCGCTATAGTCTAAGGACAGCGCCACACTACACTACATATCCGAAGTTATAACTGGAGATTTTTCATGAAACTTGCACATCTTAATTATTGGATTTCACGTAGACCGATGTAACTTCTTGTAACCACTTTCCCAGTTGAAATTGTCATGATTCTTTATCTCAACCGCTTCTCGTACTATTCTTGGATAGTAGTAACGTTCCGTGGAAAGGATTCGAGAGGCGAGCAACTCAATCCAGTGGTTTGATCCTGATAATAAAAGATGTTCAGCTATCGCCGATTTCTCCACCTGAAGATTCTTGACTGCAGCTTCAACCGTTCCGCGATGGTCCGCTTCGTTAGTCCGATACATGTAGGAATTACCAGAACTGCATTCAACTTTATACACACCAGGCGTTTGATAGAGGATGGAGTAATTCGGTGTAGGTACTCAATTGCTGTGACATTGTTGCCAAAGGAAGAAAACGGTTTTTATGAAGTATGACCTCAAAATCGAGCCAAACTTATCCGCTACTCCCTCACATACGGTAAAAATGCCGGCTATCTTGGTAAATCCGGTAGTTTCTCCCTTGTACTTCGGAGTGGTCGTAGGTATATTCCTATATTCTACCCATTTCTCCAGAGCACCTACTGCACATATGACAGCTTCTCGTCCAGGATTACCATTATACATACTTCCTGATTATACAGAGCATATTTATCAATAAGCTGCCCCTCATTGAAGTATCTACCCATGTGTGTCGGATTCCTGTACACAGAGTTCTTTATGGATCCAACTTCCTGTGACATGACCTTTACATCCAGAAAGGAGAAAGTTTAGTTCAACTGTAACTCGTAGGTAAAGTTGAGATTAGGATGTATAGTGTTAAGGTTTAAGGGGTATAAACGAGCTAAACTGAAAATCCCTGTCGGATTTATCGAAAATTGTTGATTATTTTCTGACACAGTTTTAGAATATTTTCGTTAAAAGCTTATATAAATGACATTGTTTCCTACAGGTATGTTACATCTTATGATCTCCACGTTTTCGACATCATCGTCATAGGCCTTTCTAATTGCACGCCACCTAGATCTATTTTCGGCTTTTTGCATCCAGTTTCGTCATCGACATTCCGCTTCCAAACTGGAACTGCATGTGCATGGTAATCGATCTGCGTTTTGGATGCAGATTGCTGATGAAATTATGAGTTCCAATCGTGTTAGTTCAAAAAGTTTACATGTTATTAAAGTTTAAAAAATCCGAAGATTTCACGATCCAAAATCCGTAAAATCCGGAAACTTCAAGGCTAATCCGCAGACTTGGTAACCCTAGTCGAGAGAGGATGACGGGACGTGCCGGGAGGGAGGTATAAACAGGTGTGATTAGAGTAAACAATATAACTGTACACATACTTCTCGTATGAGAAAGCAAATATTTCTTTTAAGATATTAAACTCATTTATCTTTGAGCTTTGTGTTTTTCCAGGTCTCCATCTATCTATAAATCATACTGAGTTTCATTCAGCGGATTCGGTTCACCGGTTTTTGTTCGAAGTAGGACCAAATAACGCAACGCTCATCTTCAATGGATTGTCAAAATCGGAGACGCAACTCCTTTCAGCATTTTTAGCTATCTCTTAAAGTTTAGGATATCCCCCTGAAAGCCCATCGAAATGGTTCACCCTGTTTTAAGATTTAAATTTATTCTATGTATTATTAAATTAATACGATATATTTTATATACTACGTATATATCTTACTCTCTTATCTTACATCTTAGTAATATTATTACTTTGTTATAGTGTTACTTTGTTACTCTTTTATGCAAAAACTACTAAAACGATTGAGATGAAACTTGGAATAATATATTTAAGTTTTTAATTTCACCCGCGTAAGTCCCGTTCCCGCGGTAATATCGGGATAAAAAGTAAAAGTCTATGTATTATTCCAGGTCCCCAGCTACCTACATTCCAAGTTTCATAGCAATCGGTTCAATAGTTTTCGTGTGATTGAGTAACAAACTCACAGACATACATACATACTTGCAAACTTTCGCGTTTATAATATTAGTAAGAAGTAAGATTGTTATGTAAGTACGTACCTACTAAATCAATGAAATATATTTAATCTACAAAAAAGGGATATAACTTTATCTTCGCGGTAATCGAACTCGCTAAATTTTACAGACGTGAACGACACGAACACCCGTATACCATCCAATGATACAATTACCTTTCATCCAGTCAAAACAATAATAGAAATAGTTCCAGACATTTCTGCACTGGAAATGCCTCGGTTATTTCCAGTAACAAAACAATAGGAACCTACACGATAAAATCCAATTGATACTTGAACAACAATTGCTAAATGAAATGGGTTGGATCAAGTATACTATATAAAGTCCAAAGGCAGGCGATATTCCAGACCACTGAACTTTAAAGTCTAGGAAACTTATTGGTACATCATTATAGAATGTAACGGATTTGCAATTAAAGCTAGCACGCTATAGCAAGCTAGAGATAATCAATACAAATAGTTTATTTGGACTAAAACACACACACATTATATTAATATTTTCTTATCTTAATCTTACTTCTTACTAATATTATAAAATTACATATATTATAAATGTAAATATGTAAACAAATCGTGTGAGTTTAAAAAGATTATAGGACGCTGGTGACCTGGAATAACACATAAGCTTTTAATCCCGATATTCCCGCGGGATCGGGACCAACTCGGGTGAAACCGCGGGGCGCAGCTAATCTTCTCATATATAGAAAACATAACCCTTTCTTTGCAGCCGGGTAAAAATAAATTCCTATTTCGCTTGGTAATGGCATCACGCATGAACGGTTGGACCGATTTCGATAATTCTTTTTGCGTTGTGTTTGTTATGATCCGGACCAGGATCTTATGATTTTTTAAAATTTGGGATAAAGACTTACGTTGGTGAAACCGCGGGGCGCAGCTAGTATTATAATAAATAGAAAGTTTAAAAATAAACATTTTATTTTCAAGATACAAACATTAGTAGGATGATATATAAGATGTGGGTGTTGCAGAAGGACCAAATGGCCACGATTCAGTGTCCAGGTTCGTACTTTCCACGTACTTTCGAACCACCCTGTTTACAAACACTGTCATTCGTCACAACCCTAATATAAGAAAGGAAACCAACGAAACAATTCTACTAAATCAATTATATTGACTTTAAAATACAGAGACAAAACAGTGTAAAGAAGTTAGAAGTTGTAAAGAAGAAGTACCACAATTTACGCTCGGTTTTTACATTCGAACTACCAGTGGTTTTAGTTACGGACAGTTAATTTGTAAAATGTAAGTAAGTAAGTACAGCACTTGCAATCGAACCACAGACCACAGATTTTAAGCCCAACTGGTAAACATTTTTCTGAGATGCATACACGTGAAAAAACAATGCAAGCTAATACACATAAGCTTTTTTTCTCTCTTCTTCTTCTTTTGAGTCGTCATCTTCATTGCTGAAGGTCGTGTCTAAGATGAACTGTCGATCACCTGGTGCATTATGCTCCTCCACGATTCCCTGTCCCTTTCCCTGTTGCTTTTTTTCTAAGCAGACTAAAATACGTCGAATTTATCTTTAAAACAAAATTGGACAAGTGCGTGCCGTGTTGGGTCACGCGCAGTGTAGGGTTTCGTAGTTTCCAATAACAGGGATGACAATTAATCTGAAAAGGTCTTTATAAGTAACACCTACTAGTACGATGTTGCTAAATCTTCATTTCTGTGAAACCTAGCTCAAATGCGTGTAAATTGTTTATTTTCGGGGGTGTTTTAATCAATTTTGTTTCGTGAAGTCCAAAGTTCGAGTGTACAAGTGAAGTGAAAGTGAAAATCGGTGTAAAACATGAGTAGGTAGTTATTGTTCTTTCTGGACCAATAGGTAACTCTGAAAAAACTCTATTCTTTCAAATTTTGGTCAGCCCCCGCGCCCTCGCTGCCCAAAATTTGAAAGAATAGAGTTTTTTCAGAGTTACCTATTGGTCCAAAAAGAACAATAACTAAAAATGTGAAACAAAACTACAAGTTTCCAACGAGTGCCAGGACACTCTTCGCATCGGGGGTTCTAACCCAAAGATCAAAGAATATATTTTGGATTATTGGTCTACAACGTACAATACCTAGAATGTGAAACAAAACTTTATTTAATATTTTAGTGCTAACCATTAGGGTTTATTAATTACAGTTATTATAGATCTTTAGTCATTTCGTTAGGTGCACTGTTAGAATGAAGTTCGTTAAGCAACCAGTATCTTTACAATTTGAAAATATCAACTTTTCGTCTGATCAACAAAATTTTCGTCATGGAAAACTATTACCAAATACAGTTCGCGGTATAATATGCGGTCCATCGAACTGTGGAAAAACGAATTTGGTTATAGGTCTACTTTTGCATGAAAATGGTTTAGAATATCGTAACGTTTATGTATATTCAAAAACTCTTTATCAACCGAAGTACAAGTACTTAGAGCAGGTATTACAAAGGGTTCCTGGTGTTACTTTCTCAAAGTTTTATGAAAATCAAAAAGTAATCACTCCAGAAGTAGCAAAATGTAATTCAGTAATTATTTTTGATGATGTCTCTTGTGAAAATCAAAACAGTATGCGTAATTTTTTTGCAATGGGCAGACACAAATACATAGACTGTTTTTATTTAAACCAGACATATAGCAAAATACCAAAACAGTTAATAAGAGACAATGCAAATTTAATAGTATTGTTCAAGCAAGATGATATAAACATGAGACACATTTATGATGAGCACGTTAATACTGATATGACATGGCAAGAATTCAGAGAAATGTGTGCTCAGATATGGAAAGAACCTTATAGTTATGTTGTAATAAACAAGGACTGTGAAAAAAACAAAGGTTGTTATCGAAAGAAATTTGATACGTTTGTTTTATTTCATTAGCGGACTTATGAAACTGAATAGCATAGCTATTATTTAAATCATTGTTCGTCGATCCGTGGTTCAAAATACATGTTTTGTCAGTGTTTTTAATAATGTCCTACATTCCCTTTTTTCGTCGGTTCGCTGATGAAGAGGAACGTTTACGCAGTTTTGAAACTTGGCCGATAGGTTTGAAACAGAAACCAAAAGAAATGGCTGAAGCAGGATTTTTTTATACCGAAAGAGGTGACAGAGTCATCTGTTTTTACTGCGGCGGAAGAATGAAAGATTGGGGCCCCCACGATATACCATGGGAAGAGCATGCACGCTGGTTTGACAAATGTCCGTATGTATTGGTAATGAAAGGAGAAGACTATGTAAAAAATGTACAAAATGGAGGATATGAAGAATTCGAAGAAGAATGCAGTCAAATTGAACCTGAAACTCTGCAAATAAAAGTCGACGCAATACCATCGTCAATTATATGTAAAATTTGTGTGCAAGAAGAATTAAATACGTGTTTCATACCTTGTGGTCATGCTGTGGCGTGTGCAAAGTGTTCTCTATCTGTCGGAGTTAAATGTCCGATTTGTAGAAAAGTATTCGAAAAAATTATTAGATTGTTTTTATAAATAAAGAAAAAAGTAATTTTTTTAATAAGTCTATCTTTTTTATACCTTATAAATAGCGGAGAATATTACTCGTACTATCATTTTGTGAGGTTACTTACAACCAGCAAAGTCGAATATGATGAAACAAAAATTAAAAAAACGATTTATAAACGCTGTTAAAGGAAAGGGTGAATGCATAATTCATTGCTTATGGTCATGCTGTGGCTCTCTAGGCGATTTTTATTCGATTGTATTTCTATGTAAATAATATTATGTTATTAAATTTAGAAATTGACTATAAATAGCTAAATACATAAACTACGCTATCATTTCACATGAATACTGTTAATAGTTCAATCGACTCTGATGCAATGGAAAAAAATCTAAAAAAACAAATTGTTGAAGCTGCGGAAGCTGTTAAAAAGAAGGTTCGAAAAATGCGAAATATTGAAATGGAAAGAAGTAATATTTTGGAATCGGTTTTTAAACCAATCACAGAACCGCTTAATAAAATGGTAGACAGTTCTTTATTAATAGAGTCTCCGGTCAAAAGAAAATCATTTAATTTTTCCAAAGCCTTAAAAAATGATGTTAAATTCAATACTTCAAGTCCATTAGGTAGCGATAAAACTCTAAAGAGACAATCTAACGTTGGATTAAATAGTATTGCGTCTATAAGCCCAAAAGAATATAGTGAGTCACAGGATAGTGACAATGACGATTACGATGGTGATACAATCAAAATGGATAAAGAAGAAGACGAATCTTTTAAAACAGTGTCTTCGGGTTCAACCGATGCAAATTTAGATATTTCTTCGTGGTCCCTTACTCCGGATGCTTCAGATAGTTTAGATAGTGTTCCGTTTGGTGTTAGAAATGATCGCGGAAATAAACTCATGATGGGATCTTCGCGTGTGGTGTTGACCGATGGTTATATTCAAGTTGGCACAAAGAAGTACAAATTTACGAATGGAATAAAAGAATTACTTTTTAAAAAAGTCCCTAACTTGGACGTAATAAATAATGAAGATTTGACTCATTATAAGTTAATGTTACAAGAAACAAATGCTCATCGAAGAAATTTTAGTCCAAATCAACCGATCAAGAGTAATAAAGGTCGGAAATACTTGACTATTATAAAACCACTTTTCAAATTACGTAAAGTTTCAGTAAGCACTGATAGTAGTCAACCTGATACAACACATCAAGGAAAAGGTTTACCACTTATGAAAACTTGGAAGAAAAATGCTGACTACGTTTACTGGGACGATCCTAATGAATTAGTAGATAGATTAAAGCTTTTGATTGCTTCAAAAGATGCTGGTAACACTGGGTTGGATAATGAAATAATTTCTATTATAGAAGAATTGCGTGAAAGCGGGATTATACCATAATAAATAGCATGACTTTAAAAAGTTATTTCATTTCAACTTTATCGATGACACCTGTCAGTTCACCATGATGGACAAGTTTGGACATCACATTCATAAACGATTGCGTTTACCAGATTTTATAGAAAGTTTTGATAAAATCTTAATGAAAGCCGAAAGCGGAGAATTTGATTTACATAATACAAGATTAACCGGTATTATAATTCCACTGAAAAATTCTGATGCTGTCAACAAGGAGTACGTAGATACACAAAATGAATTGTATATAAAGAAGGAAGAGATCACAACAATAGTAAATAATTTAAAAACAGTTGTAAAAGAACATTTCGATAATATTATTGCAGATTATTGTACAAAAGCTGATTTACTTAGAACTAAAAAATGAGTAAACTTCAAATTGTGAATGAAATTCATAAAGCTGTTCGCAAGAATTTTAATCGACGATCAGTATTATTAAAGGGCATCGATGACTTATGGCAAGCAGATCTAATTGATTTTCAAAGTTTAAAAAGATATAACCGTGACTATAGATATATTTTGGTGATAATAGATTGTTTTTCTAAGTTTTCTTGGGCTATCCCCGTTAAAACTAAAACAAAAACTGAAATCGCAAATGCGTTTCAAAGTGTATTAGATAAAAACCACCGAAAACCCATTAATTTACAAACTGATATGGGCACCGAATTTTACAACGATGAATTTAAAAAAGTAACAGCAAAGTACAACATTAATCATTACTCTACATATTCTGTTAAAAAAGCTTCTATAGTTGAAAGACTAATACGGACATTGAAAAATAAGTTATTTAAAGTTTTTAGTTTTAATGGTAACTATAAATGGATTGGAGAGTCATTGACAAGTGTCATATCAAAATATAACAACACAATACATCGAACAATAAATTATAAACCTAAAGATGTTAACCATTCAAATCAAAATGCTGTAATGAAAAATATTATGAAATTCCAGAACTCTAATAATAAGCATACAAAATCCAATAAACTAAAAATCGGAGATCATGTTCGTATAAGTAAATATAAAAGCTGCTTCGAAAAAGGATATACCCCTAACTGGTCTACAGAATTGTTTTTAGTTAAAAATGTTTATCTTTCTGTACCAGTTACGTATTCTATAGAAGATCTGTACCACCATCCAATATTAGGACGTTTTTATGAACAAGAACTGCTGAAAACCAACTGTCCGAACGTATACCTTATTGAAAAAGTTTTAAGAAAAAAGAATAATAAACTCTTTGTCAAGTGGTTGGGTCTTTCTAAAAGTGAAAACAGTTGGATTGATAAACAAGCTATATTATAATTCTGTTTTATTAGATTTATAAAAATATAAAATTGCGAATGACAATAGAAATTACTTCATTTATAATTCAGCTATGCGCGGTAGAGGTCTCGTAAATAGTATTATAAATAAATTACCATTTGAATTGCATTTACCTGGTTATAATTATTGTGGACCCGGTACACGATTAAAGAAACGATTACTAAGAGGGGATAAAGGAGTTAATGAGCTTGATAACGCATGTATGAGACACGATATTGCTTATAATAATTCAAACAGTTTGAAAGATCGACACAAAGCAGATTTAGATCTCATAAATATTGCAAAACAGAGAATGAAATCAAAAAACGCTGGAACAGGTGAGAAATTGGCTTCGTGGCTTGTGAACAAAACGATGAAAACTAAGGTCAAGTACGGTGCAGGCGGGAGATCATTCAAGTCGTTGGTTTCAAAAATACATAAAAAATTGAAAAGGTCAAAACCGAAAAGTGATGCTGCAGCAATAAAGGAAGCTTATTCTGCAGCTAAAAAACTCATTAAAAATAAGAAAAAAGTTCATGTGCCTCGTGTTATACCGTTACCGAAAATAGGAGGTATTTTACCGCTCATTCCAATATTCGCTGGACTATCCGCATTGGGCGCAATGGCTGGAGGCGCAGCAGGAATAACGAAAGCTGTAAACGATCATAAATCAGCTAAAAAGAACTTGGAAGAAGCTCAACGTCATAATAGAATGATAGAATCAATTGCTCTTGGGAAAGGCCTCTATATAAAACCCTATAAGACAGGAAATGGTATTTTTATAAATAAATCAAAAAACTAGTTAAAAGGTTACCCAGACGCGCACTTACTGATCTTGACATTTTAGATTATGCTAATCAACATGTTCCATACTTTAGGGGTGTTTTTATGAGAAATAAACTTCCGTCAAAATCGAAGGATATTGAGTGTGGGATTGTTAATTTAGATAGTTCAGAAAATGATGGAACTCATTGGGTAGCCTATGTAAAACTATTCGAAAATTGTGCATATTTTGATAGCTTTGGTGATTTAAAGCCACCGTTAGAGTTGGCTAAATATTTGAAATATCGCATCACATATAATTATTGTAGATATCAAGACTTTAATACATCTAATTGCGGTCATTTATGTTTAAAGTTTCTACAAACGTTTTGGAAAGAAGAGTTAGGTGATAAGTACGCTATTGTAAATCTAACAAACAAGAATTTTATATGTTAAGTGTGTGGTTCTTTAACTTACGAGTGTTTTTTTGTTTTTTTTTTTTTTTTTTTTTTTTTTTGTTTTAGTGATAGATTATTAATCATTATATTGACTATATAATTATAAAATTGTTTTAATTACGTTCATTTGTAAAATGTCTTTCACGTTGTCTATAACTGGTAATACCTCGATTTTATCTTCTACTTTTTATCCACCATTGCAATTTGACGGTGAATTCGAGTGTGCCCTTCTGTATTTGTCAACATTCAATTCGATCCCTAACATTGATAAACGAAATAATAAATTTTATTATGACAACAATGAAGTCTTAGAAATACCCGAAGGTGCTTATGAACTCCAAGATATTTCGGACTATTTAAAATCAAACGTAAAAAATGGTACAAACATAAATTTATTTTGTAACAATAACACGTTGAAAACTTTTCTTTTTTGTTCTAAAAACATACGATTCGACAAAAATGATTCTCTTGGAAAATTATTAGGGTTTGATAAACAAACTCTTAAAGCCAATATAATACACGAGTCGCAGCTTCCAGTTAACATTTTATCTACAACAGTGGTAAGAATCGAATGTGACATAGTGAGCGGATCATATATTAATGGAAAATCAAGCCATATAATTCATGAATTTGCTCCAAACGTTCCACCAGGGTATCGAATAATAGAAGTACCAAAAAATATAATTTATTTTCCTATTAATCAAAATAACATAAGTACTATAAATATCAGATTGTTAGACATAAATAATAATTTGATAAATCTACGAGGTGAAGAAGTTCAATTGTATATGCACATCAGAAAAAATGATAGACTTTAATAAATACGGTAATAAGAAAATAAAACACATCAGTACTCATCGATCAATCCGTAAAGGAACAACTAAGAAAAATAATAATAATAATATTACAAAAAAAAATAAACAGTTCTTAAAATTAATCGGACTACTAAAATGAACATCTTAGATATAACGAGTTCACCGGCATACGATAATACCATAGATGGTATAGAATATCATTCATATAAGCCCTACATAACAAGTTTCAACAGAAATGACGAAATTCGCATCCCTATTAACCAACAGGATTTATACATATTACCATCAGCAAGTACTCTCTATATCGAAGGAACGGTAAACATTGTAAAAGGTGTTGGAAAAGAAAAAGTTAATACTATCGAGTTCACGAATAATCCAATTCTTTTTATGTTCCAAGATGTTCGTTATGAACTCAATGGAGTAGAAATCGATAGAATAAAAAATGCAGGAATGACAACAACAATGAAAAATTTGCTATCTTTAAATGAAAATGAGGCTAAAATGGCTAAAGCTTGGGGTTGGGATGTAAACGGGACAAAGACAACTCATGGTGAACACTTTTCTTGTTCAATACCCTTGAAAAACATTTTAGGCTTTGCTGAAGATTATAAGAAAATTATTATGAACTGCAAACATGAACTAATATTATTACGCAGCAATACAGATTTAAATTCTTTGAAAATTCCAACCGGCGAATCACTCGAAGACATTACAATTCAAAAATTAGTTTGGCGCGTCCCACACATTAAAGTGTCTGACAAAGAAAAAGTATATTTATTAAAAATATTAGAAAAAGATCGTCCCCTCCATTTAGCTTTTAGGAATTGGGATTTATATGAGTATCCATTAGTACCAAAAACAACTAAGCATACTTGGGCAATCAAAACATCGTCGCAGATTGAAAAACCGAGATATGTAGTATTAGGCTTACAAACAAATAGAAAAAACTCGTCAGATAAAGATATATCACGATTCGATCATTGTAATTTGAGAGATGTAAAAGTGTATCTTAATTCTGTCTATTTTCCATATGAAAATTTAAATATAAGTTTTAAAGATCAGAAATTTGCGTTATTATATGAACAATATATCAAATTCCAAGAATCCTATTACGGACGTAGAAGTGAACCACTGCTAAGTCCAAAAGAATTTAATGAAAAAACTCCACTGTTTGTCATCGATTGCTCTAGACAATGTGAAAACCTAAAGTCCGGTCCAGTAGTCAGTGTACGTATTGAGCTTGAATGCGATTCAGAGATACCTGATCACACCGCTGCATATTGTCTCATTTTAAACGATTCCATCATTGAATACAGACCGTTGAGTAACATAGTGAAAAAGATAACATAAATATGAATTCCAACACAAGTGAATTTGTGATTGTGGACTTACAAGGATTTAAGGATAAAGATAATAAATTTATTATAAAAGAATTTGCCGTTATAAGAAACGAATGTACGCAAACTTTTATTGTGAAACCTCCTTTCCATTTTAAACACTTATCGGTGGAAGAAAAGAAACAGGTACGATGGATAGAAGCTAATCGTGGAATTTATTGGAGTGAAGGTTTTATCGACTACAGTGAATTCAAACGTAATGTTAAACCGTATCTGAATTGTCAAAATGTTTTAATTAAAGGAACTGAAAAGATCAAATGGATTAAAGATCTTTGTGAGAACTGTGAAGTAATTGACATTGGAGAAAAGCTAGGCTGTCCTAATCTTTTAAAATTATATAGTCAATATGAGGAGTCTAATGTAAATTTAAATTGTGTTCATCATAAGAAAATGTGTGCTCTAAAAAATGTTATGTGTATAAAAAAATGGTATATTGATAACCATACTAAATTTAATTTATGTAAATATTTTAACTCTGTATCTTGTACTTAATATTTTTACTGAAATATATTTCTATCAATCATTACTTTTGTATTATTATTATTTCGTCTATGCAAATAAGGTACCTATTTCATAAATAAAATACATTATTTGAACAAATCAGATAAGCAAGGATTTATTTCAAAATAATCTATGACTAATACATTTTTAAATAAAATTAACTAAAAACAGATTATCTTTATTAATTTAAACAATACTTACTAACTAAAATATACATTAATTAATTATCGATTATAGTTTCTGATATATTTTTGATCACTCTCTCCGTTTGGTCTAATATATTGTCCACAAAATCTTTTACTACATATTGAGCCGAAACAACAACGTCGCTTTCATTTTCACAGTTTTCATCACTAATGTCAATTATTTTAATCTGTATTAACCGCCTCCCTTTACAGGGCTCGCGGTTCAAAACAAATGAAGACTTTCGTTGGATGCTACTGTAATTATTCTTAGTCGTCTTCTTTAATTTTCGTTTTAGCTGCTTTGGTGGTGTTTTCTTTAAACTTTTTACAGGCAAGTTTTCCTCATAATCCGAATCTGGAAATTTTTGCGCACATTGAAAGAATAGATCTTGGGTGTCGAGTCCTAAGAGTCCCTCTTGTATTTCCACATCATTTCTTAGTACCATGTCCGACATTATCTGAAACAATAAAAATAACACATTAAGATACGTAAATAGGTAGTATTTCGAATTGAAAACAGAAAAGTCAAAATTTGAAACTTACCAACGTGCAATATTTATTTATTTAATTAGCTCAAAAGGTCTTGCCTCTGTAACGTACAAGTAAAGAATAATCCACTAACATTATAAACACTTAATGGAAGTTAGTGTTTACTCGACAAAATCATGCATTGATGCAATGATACTTGATATTGCTATTTTTACAAAGAAACAGCGCAGGTGTCTGTTCTCGAGTTTCATTCCTTTAAAGCAAACAAACGTGTTGCAACATGCTGGTCGGTATCATCAAACTGCTTTGTTTATAATATTAGTGGATAGGTACCTAAATAATTATTTCATTTCGAAAGAGATAAATAAAATGCAGCTTTTATAATATAATAATATAATTCTTATTTAACTTAAACTATAATTACTTATAGCTATAACATCGTGTATTGTTCTAAAAGCTGGCTCTCTAGCAAAAAAGTAGTTACCATTTGATTTTTACAAAAAATAACTTATAGGTTTAACATCGCGTTTAGTTTACCGCAGGTAGTTTATGCGTGGTATAGGTATACCTTGTATTTTTATTTTCACAAAATAGTAGGTATTTTTACAAAATAGTATTCTTAATTTTGAATTTATGACGTTGATTTGGAAAGGGTTCAGAATGAATACTTAAGAGCCACTCATAACTCATAGCATTGTTTTGCCTACATTATTATAACTAGAGTTACAATAATAATTATGTCAACTCGATAATAAGCTACAAAATAATGTTTTACACTCCTAGAAAAGCAACATGACCCAGTGCTTTTGTAGATATCTTATCTGATGATATTAGACGTTTATCATCTTTACTGGATAAAGCGACTTTGTCAACGCATTGAGTGAAAACTTGATGTTTTATTGATTTAAACAATTTATTTTTTTTCCTTAAAATTGATTGAGAAAATAAAGTTTTTCTATAGTCAGACACTTCTAAATCGCGAACGACACATGATTTGACACCTTTAGCTTTTTTTATTTCAGTTTCGACAGTTTTTAAACAATAAAGTTTTGACCGTAATCCTATAAATTCCAAAATAATTTTACCACCCATTTCATCCTTAAATAACCCTGGTACTTTTTTATTAATCAAAGATAAACCATACCCGTTGTCTATTGGAAAGTTACTAGTGTCAAAATAATTAACAAAATGTTCTTTTAAATCTTTATAGAAGTCATTTGTTTTAATATGATAGATAAAACTATCTGTATCGGTATAACACATTTGCAATCGATCACCATAATGTGGTTTCATTACTGAATAATGAAAATCATACATGTGAGCTTTAGAAAGTTCAAGTACCGAAAACCCAATGTAAATTGGTTTATCTAATGCTATTTGTGTTGGCTTCAGTTGAATAGCTGCTAGGTTTTCGCTAAAAATAATGCTACTGTGGTAATAAGGACTGGATATTAATTTCCTTGCAGAATTTTTCTTTTTAGTTAAATTTAGACTATCGTCCCATGTATTAACCAACTTCACATTCACTTTCTTTGCGTTGTTTTCTAATGTTTTACCAAATATACTGTTATTAAGTAATTTAAAAAAATCTTGTTCAAACGTCGATTTAGCTTGTTGTCTCAAACGCGTATTTAATTCAATATACTGTTTTAAATAATCATTTTGACGGAATGTAATGACTCTATGAACTTTTTTTAATATTAAACCATGTTTCAAACATGTTTTTAAATGAACGTAATGAATAACGTAATAGAATTTATCATATAGATTTGGGATTAGTTTAACAGTTTTTGAACCTGGTGCAATGAATCGCTGTGAAGCTAGAGGGTAATCTGAATGGGTTAAATGCAATGATTTTGGATAGCTTAAGTCAACCTCAAGAATAAAACCATATTCTGCGTTATCCGGTACACTATTTACGTCTAAACTAGTGATTTCTTCTTTAGATAGAAATTTAAATTCAGATAACGGCAAAGTTAAACTTAAACTATGACCATACAGGTTATTGCAATCTATATATATGAGGTAAGATTGTGGAATCGAATGATCATAATCCAACATATATTTATTATTCGCTCTGGCATATCTATGTGAAACTAAACAAATACCGCCTCTAATTCCTGATTGTATCATATTATAAATAGATTCATCATTTATCAATTCTAACTCGACTTGTGTTTTGTATAACATCGCATCGAAAGATAAACTCGGAGCGGTAATATAAAACGCTGGGTCTAATTGATAAAAGCTTTTACATGTGATACGGAACTGTTCGAAGACGTCAGTTAACAATAAAACGTCCGTTTTTAAATATAAGTCTGTATATTGACCCATATTATTTAATCTAAATTGTCTCCAAATTAATTGCGCATGAGCATAATCTTTTTTAGATATATGCACATTCGTAAGAGAATTATAAAAATCTTTTTTATTTGGGAGTGATGTTTCATTGTAACGATGTAAATTATTCATATAATCGTAAGGATACACTCCTTTTCGAGTAAGAAGGTGAAACTGTGCATCATTCGAAAAATGTTTTTTTAAGTGCACAAATTTTTCATTATGCATTGTTTTCGCCAATTTATCAATACTCGTATTTAGAAATTTGAAGGAATCAACGAAACGCAACAATATTAATTTTCCATCAGGAAAAGACATGTACTTAGTAAATGATACATAATTCTCTTTAGTTTTTGGGATAATTTTTATAGACCCTGGAGCTTCACCTAATTTTGTGATAAATAAATGACAGTCGTAACCAGATAAATTATGGAAAAAAATTGGTACAAAATTTGGAATTTTGTATTGTAGATTGCAATAATTATGGGCAGCTCCCCTAAATTTTCCAGTTATATGACAATGGTCTCTAACTTTATCACCATATAAAAAATTGTTACATATGTGACACCTCGATGCGTTTTTAAAATTATGCTCATCAAGATCAGTAAAAATTATAGGCACATTTCGACACAATATATCATGAATTTCGCGAACGTCGTTAAATATGTTAGATACGAATATGTCTACACAGTCCATGCCTCGATATGTTACAAATTTATTGTACTCTGAATTCTCCGAACAAACAATGTAATAAGCAAATGCAATAGGTACATGTCGATGGGTTGTAGAAGTATGTAAACCTCTAATTTCTTCATTACAACTCGCTTCAAGCAAGCTCTCAAAGTCCGCATAGATAACAAACGGAACGTTTTGTTTTCTGTCATAATGTCTAAACTTTATTTTGGAACCCTTTTCGGGCAAAACAGTAGCTAAGCCGCTGCAAGTGTGCAAGTCTACTAGTTCGGCACTTTTAAAAAACACTAAACAAGTATCACATAGAAACAGTTTTTTATGATTTGCAGTAATTTGATTTCGTAATAAACGCGACAAGTTTTTAATTAAACAATAATGGGACTTTTTATCATTTTCTAAATAAAGTAAATGAATAATTCGTCGATTAACAGTGTTATCAGATTTATATAGAGGACCAATAACAGTGTTCTTTTTACTCAATCCGTAAATTATAAAACCTAAACCAGGATTATTATTTTCAAATATAGATATATCAGAAAAAGTCGCTGGAAATGACATGTTTTGTAAGTTCAACACATCACGAAAATTCGGATAGGATGAAACTCTATCAACATGTTTTTTTGTAGGATATAAATAAGCTAAAATACTATACAAAAAGCAATACTTATCGGTATTACGAACGTTTATACAAGCCTTTTTGCTTTTTATTTGATTAGGTAATTCAATGTACGTTGAACCACCGATCGGTTCGTATTTATTTACGTTAATCTCCAGGTGAATACAATTTAAAAATGACCAGCCGCTGTCACGACCTTCAAATTCCTCCACTTGGTTTTTCAAAGTTTGAAGCAGTGAAGAAAATAACATATCGAATTTATAATTACTGTAAATAGGTGTATTTTTCGTACAAAATGATTTAATATCTATGTGATCATCCTTAAACGTTATAAAACCTGCGTAAAGTTCAAAATTAACTTTTATGCAAATATGTAACTTTATGCAATCATTTAAAAGACGTTGTAATTTACCACGAATCGATTTTAAAAATAATTCAATACTAGATTGATTCGTCTCCTGAGCCAAAATTCTATAAGATATAATTCTACATTTAAATGCAGATTCAATGGTTTCAATCCCCTCGCTAACCAAAAGACTTGAAATTTTTTGTTTGTGAACCCTGCTTCTTAAATGACCTACCCAGGATTGATTATTAATTACTAAGTCACACGTCTTACAGAAAGGCATGGTAATAGAGTAAATGATCAAGGACGTAAAATAATTATTTATTTATTATCTTATGTAAATCTTATAAATTTTACAAGATGAAAAAGATAAGTGATTAAAATCTGGAAAATTGCATAGAGAGCCTAGCTAGCTTACAGTGTTACAATATTAAACTTATAATCTTATATATATAACATCGCTCTTACGGTGAAGGCAAACATCGTGAGGAAACCGACATGTCCTACGCCCTTGCCCTGCAGTGGGACAAATTAACGGGCTGGTGATGATAAATCTTTAAAATTTAAAAGATAAGTCATAAAGATGTTATAAAAAAGCCTCAAGTGTTACAAAATTATAATAATTATTTTTAAATCTTTAAAAAGAATCTAATTTAATTAAAATCTTTAAAAAATTTTGCCTCTGATGCTTTAAAAACATCAAAAGATGTGACTAAAAGTTTTTGGAGTGGATCCCAACTCGGGTGCCCCTCATCCAAAATCAGTTTTAAAGACGATAAAGCTTTTTTATACCGTATCTCAGGTTTTTCGTTAATAATGTCGGCCTTATTATAAAGCCTGAGCTCTAGATAATAATCACCGCTGGAGTCAGCAGTACGATACACTTGACCATTTGCGACTCGTGTCGCAAAAGCAGAGATCAGGGGTTTAGCTCCGCCGGCCTTTGTTTTTCCTTTTTCACTGAAGGTTGCTTTATCTCCATCAATTATAGAAAATATATTGGATTTTCTGTAAACAAAAATAAAAATAATTAGTTAGATGAAATTGGACTTCGCAAAGCTATCTGGAACCGTATAAAACGATTGGTATCGACTGACTACCTGAGGGGATACATCTGGACGTTTTAAGTTGTACAACAATGAAATTACGTTACGATACGTTCAGTTTCAATGATAAAACAGAAACTAAGCAGGAACTTACTTCGAACAAACGGCTTCAGAAGTTTCTTTGCTGGCTTTCCTCTTAGTCGCCTTTTTGACGCTGGCCTGCTTCTTATTTTTCTCAGGTACTGCAGCGATCCAACTGTCTGTGACCTCAGAACTGCTTTCGTAATCAGACCTAAAAAAACAAAAAACAAAAATTACATTATATCACATATCAAATAAAACTTTTTGAATCGTGAAAAATAAAGAAAGATCGTATGTACTCACTTACATGATTGTTTTTAGCTTTGAAAAAAAATGTGATCTTCAAAGTAGACAAGTGGCTGGATTCAGCTGCTTTGTTCCTTGCTTAGAGGTCAGCTTCAGCTTGAAGAGTAAGAAGTACTTCTTATCGACCGTAACTAGGGTAAATAACGGTAAGTAAGCTGCAGGCTCTCGGCGCAATTTTCCAGATTTTAATGACTATTTCATGACATAAAAGCGTATTTATATCGTAAAAAAACAAATTGTCAGCAAATAATTATTTTACAACCAAAAACTTTTAGTCGACCGACAAAATCATGTAATAAAATCAATAATAATAAATTACGTTAAACGTGGAATGTTGATCGATTTATTAGTTTTCCGTCGGTATAAACAAAGAAAATTATTTAAAATACTATTACTTACTTTATTTTAAAGCCATTAAGAATCATTTTCTAAAAGACAAAAGAATACAAAATTGAAATGTCATCAAAATTATATATTTTATAAATATCGATAGAGATAGAGGTAAAAGATTGTTTGGATTCCTACCAAATCCGTTTGATGTAATGTCTACTCTATTAGTTAAAAAATGAATATCTTTTTTTAGTCGATGGCTTAAATGGTATAGTGGTAGATATAGCAATTTCCATTCCGAAGCCGTGGGTTCAATTATTTTATAGGTAATATTATAAAGTTAGTATGCCTGTTTGTTACTCTTAACTTAACTTAAAACTACATAACCAATTGAGATTAAACTTACTTATTTTATTCTTTTGTTTTATTTTTACAATGATTAAAATGTATTTCTATTCGATAGAATGTAAATGTTTTACGGGATAACCTAAGAGAAAAGGTATCAAATTAATTTTGGATCGAGACTTATGCGAGTGAAACAGCAATTTCCATTCCGAAGCCGTGGGTTCAATTATTTTATAGGTAATATTATAAAGTTAGTATGCCTGTTTGTTACTCTTAACTTAACTTAAAACTACATAACCAATTGAGATTAAACTTACTTATTTTATTCTTTTGTTTTATTTTTACAATGATTAAAATGTATTTCTATTCGATAGAATGTAAATGTTTTACGGGATAACCTAAGAGAAAAGGTATCAAATTAATTTTGGATCGAGACTTATGCGAGTGAAACCGCTTGATGCAGTTAGTATAGAATAAAAAACAATATGAATTTAACATTCGATAAAACGCCTAATAAAATTTTCAGAGAATCAAAAACTAAGTTTATAAAATTTTTTGTTTCTCTTTATAACAGAACATCAAATTAAGATGTGTAGTCAATTTACTTACTATTAATTTTACGATAGTTATAATAACTGAGGCAATTAGTTGATACGTTTCGTATTTTTATGAAATTAAAGAAATTTATGTTTAAGCCTAAAAGAAAAATGATAGCAACGCCCAGAGAATGACGTGCTAATATTAATATTTGCTTAAATGTTTAAAATATTTCCGCGGAATCTGGACTTACACAGTTGTCCTGCGGGACACAGCAAGTACTTCGATTAGCAGTTCTATGTTTACATTTTTTGGTCTAAAAACGCCGAAGGCTGTGAATATTTATGCGCAAAAACTAAATATTTGTACCTATCTGGTCTAAGTTTCTTTCTATGCATAATATTATAAGTAGTATACCCGTGGTCTAGTACCCATAGTACAAGTCTAGAGCTTAGTTTGAGGCTAGATTGTGCTGTGTGTAATGTCATGCAATATTTTGTTTATTTATCTAGATATTGGTATGAGTTCGGGATTTCTAAAAAGCAAATACCTACTTCTTTTTTCTAAATCGGTTAAGAATATTATTCGATTTCGTAATAAAGTTCCCAAGATAATATGATACAGGTAGGTAAGTTTTCATAACAACAAGAATGAACTTGTTTTATAAATGATGAGTCGACATTGAGTGCTTAGTTAATGCTAAAAGTGCCGTATTTTATCCACCGTATTTTATCGTAGGATTATTAATTAATAATTTTGCATGTGTCAAGTACCGTAGTGTTCCTTGTCTAAACACCCTAACTTTCATATCACTTTAAGCGATAAGGTCACCCATTGTGTTACCTACATTTTAGTTATTTTGTATGTATTCAATTGTGGTGTGTTGCAATAAATAAATTAATCTATCTATCTATCTCTTCCTTGGAATAGCATGACTTCATTACCAGAACAAATATTTTTTGGAAATTGAAAACCTCCTAAGTCGGTTAAAAGTGTTTCTGGACATTTGCTCATGACTTTACAACTGTTAAGTTTTCAGTTCGCTTAGGTGTACAAAATTATACTCCGCCTGATTCCTCGTGGGAAATAACACCCAGTTTTCATTATGTTTTTGTGCAATACTGTTTTAGTGGTGGTTTTTTAAGTTTTAGTGTTTATATTCTTCTAGGAAAAAATAAAAAAATGTAAGTACGAAATTTAGATAGATATTGATTTTGTATCGTACTTATCAATTTCTATTTAAATATTAGTTCAATGCTGAAAGTACAACCAACAGTTGTATATAGTCAGATATAATTTATTTCTGTTTTATTAATTTCAAGTTAACAAGAAAAGTACGCGGTGGATTTGTGTTATTTAAGAATATAAGTAATTAATTCTTCCGACTGATTGTTTTAAAACGAAATGTGGTTTACACACATAGGCAGTGTTTACCAACAGAATATTATATGAAATATATTTTTTAATCGGTACTCATTATTATAAATTCATAATATTGGCTAAAACGATCTTACCATGGGCGAAAAGTATTCATATGGACGGAATACATTTGGTCGAATATTATATGAATTTTATTTTTAATCGGTGCTCGATTGTTCCGATTGATTGTTTTAAAACGAAATGTACTTCTTAATATCGGTTTAAAGCGGTCTTACACCCATAGGAGGTGTTTACCGACCGAATATTATATGGAATATATTTTTTAATCGGTACTGGAATCTTTCGGCTGATTGTTATAATTCATGAATATCGGTTAAAACGATCTTACCATGGGCGAAAATAACACATACAGACGGTGTTTATTTGACTGAAATATCATGAATTATATTTTTAATCGGTTCTCGATTGTTCCGACTGATTGTTTTAAAACGAAATGTGGTTCATAATATCGGTTTAAAGCGGTCTTACAAACACACATTGGCGGTGCTTAAAAGCGGTCTTTACCAACCGAATATTATATGAAATATATTTTTTTTAATCTTCTGACTGATTGTTCGATTTAATTCATAATATTGGCTAAAACGATCTTACCATGGGCGAAAAGTATTCATATGGACGGAATACATTTGGTCGAATATTACGTGAATTATATTGTTAATCGGTCCTCGTTTGTTTTAAAACTATTGAAATCTGTAAAAAAGTTGCACGTATAAAATTGAAATACTTAATTAAATAACAGAAATACTACCGCAATGGAAGTTGACATGACTATAAACAACAGGAGGTTAAAAATTTAAATAAACCTATGATAACGATACATGATCATACAAAAGCGTGGTTTTAGCCTGGAACAAGCAATGAAGTTTTGTTTTACATTCTAGGTAGTGTATACCAATAATCCAAAAAATATATTCTTCGATCTTTGGGTTAGAACCCCCGATGCGAAGAGTGCCCTGGCACTCGTTGGAAACTTGTAGTTTTGTTTCACATTTTTAGTTATAGTTCGTTCTAGACCAATAGGTCTGTAATTAATAAACCCTAATGGTTAGCACTAAAATATTAAATGAAGTTTTGTTTCACATTCTAGGTATTGTACGTTGTAGACCAATAATCCAAAATATATTCTTTGATCTTTGGGTTAGAACCCCCGATGCGAAGAGTGTCCTGGCACTCGTTGGAAACTTGTAGTTTTGTTTCACATTCTAGGTATTGTACGTTGTAGACCAATAATCCAAAATATATTCTTTGATCTTTGGGTTAGAACCCCCGATGCGAAGAGTGTCCTGGCACTCGTTGGAAACTTGTAGTTTTGTTTCACATTTTTAGTTATTGTTCTTTTTGGACCAATAGGTAACTCTGAAAAAACTCTATTCTTTCAAATTTTGGGCAGCGAGGGCGCGGGGGCTGACCAAAATTTGAAAGAATAGAGTTTTTTCAGAGTTATCTATTGGTCCAAAAAGAACAATAACTACCTACTAACATGGGCTTTAGCGTTGTCTTAAAGCTCCGTGAACAATCATTGTGAATGCCCGAAGTTTTACAATGATTCCCTCGACTTGACTTCAACTATGACGACTTGACTATTTCGATGCAAATAACTTACAAATATCAATAATACTTGACACTGGCTAATGTCCTAATGGAATATAGCCATATAAAAGAAGAAGAAGTAAGAGAATTCCCATATTTGTGCTTAGGTTTTGCTTAGCTCAGTCTGAGTAAAGTCAAAGTACGCACTATAGCCTTTTAGATGACTGTTTGTAAGTAGGTAGTTACGTATTCTGTCGAAACGTTTTCCTTTACATAAATTTTCTGAACAGAATCCATTGTGCGGATTCAAACCGACCGGCGACCTTCGGATTAAGAGTCTTGAGGTACAAATCTCGTAGCCTCTGTCTATTACTAAATTTATGTGTGTGCAAATAGAATAATAAACATTGAACTCATTTTATTGACATAATACACACAGCACATTATTAAAAATACAATATATAAACAAAAATAAAAATATAAACAATGCTACCTACTTAGAAATCTTACCCTTATACTTATTATAACTAATGATTAACAGCTGCATAAACTATGTATAGTTTGTCTTCATATATCTACCTATAATTTGTTTTCATTAAGTTCTAAAATTGGTTGTTTTTGTTATGTGTTTGGCATTGTTTAATTTTACCTAGGTATATGTTATTAAATGTCCAGTATCACGGGGCTATGGAGTCCCGGACCTTTGGAAGGCGTGCGTGGAGCCGAAGCCAACACGTAGAGGCCCTTTTCAATAACAATTTTACTCGCAAACAATGAAGTGGACACCAAGCCGACGATTATCCCAGTCTGCACTATAAAATGTAGCAAAGGACAACCACCGGATCGGATAGAACTATTGACAAATCTACGGATGAAAACAAAATGGGCTATAGTGACGTGATGGTAGTGGATTGGCTACTGGGGGAACTATGGTGATTATGGCGCCTGCCGTAACAATGTTTAATAAACACGTAAAAATGGCAGACGGAGACTCGCCAACTCACAAACTGGGCTACCCTAATCAGCTGAGCAAATTACAGCAAGGGAGCAACAGGGACGTGAGTGGCTGAAGCGGGCCAACTCATCACTGACGTGAGGTGTCCATCCTCCGAGCATTTCTGCTCTCGCGACTCCACTCTGACCGGCCGGTGAAGGCAAGCCAAAGGCGGGGGACCGCTTCCTCGTCAGTGTTCACTCCGACCAGCCAACTAAGGCAAGCCGGAGGTGAGGAACGGTGACTTCCCCCTGGAGCACTCGGGAACCCGCGGGGTCGCTACTCCCCGGCACCTCGCCTCAAGGTGCCCTGCGGGCTTATTATTAAATTATTATTATGTTGTGTTGTTGTGTTTTTTGTACCTAATACAGTGTGAGTTGTGTGCCTGACTGAATAAACGTATTTTCTTTCTTTCTTTCTTCTTTCACCGTGACATGTAGTTTCAAAATTGACGGATAAAGATAAACGTTACATAACTTATTGATTTGTTAATCATCGTTTATCGCTAAATAAATTGTTGATTGTTACAATTAAATTACACATAATACAAAAAGACTACCGACTGACCTATAACTAACTGAGCCGGTGCACTTATGCCGCCATATGTCATATAGAAAAAAAAACTGACCAAGTGCGTGTCTTGTTAGGCCACGTGCAGTGTAGGGTTTCGTAGTATCGAAAAATAACAGGGATATTACAATTTGGAAAAGTCTAGTAATATTCAAAGGAATTTGTTCGAAATTTTACTTTTTATTTATTTTAATTACCTACTAGTAAATTTGAAAAGACAACTCAGCTGAGATAAAAAAAAATTATACTTCATTGTATATACTACAATAATAAATACATAATATGACGTATCCAAGTAAAATCATTTGGCTGTTAGAGAGGTGGTACACATAATAATTCTTAAAACTACGACTCTAAAGCTCAATATTTCGAAAACGGAACCCAAAAATGAAAAATGGTCCTTTAAAACCCACGAAACTATAAGGGTTGCTTATTGAATACGAAACCCTAAAAAAGACACTACTCTGGTATAAACAAAAAACATATTAGCACCGAATTACGTATGTTTGAAAATGTTAAGCCCCTCGGCTGGGAGACAGGATATTATTACCGAAATCGCGCTTCAGCTTTGCTCTTCCTGCCCGTACCGGCGCGGGCGCCGCCCACCTTAAAGACAGATTCCGACTGAAAATAGGAAATTACTCTCTTACCTCTTTCTCGAGCTATATAAACGTCAAAATCATACAATGATCGTAATTGTCACAGCGCGAAAAAATCGTATGGCTATGAACATAATCTTGCAAAGATTGTGTTTTTTAATTGCGTTTAAAGGAGTCGGAAAAGTCTTTTTTTACATCAGGCTTGCATTTAATCACATCTCACCTGATGGGAAGCTGAGGACAATGATGTAGTGCTGCCTACTGCCTAATCAAACTTCACAATAGGTACCTACACTTAAAAACTCTAACAGCCGGCCAAAAAATACAACTTTTTTTAATTTACTTGTCAATGTCAAATGTTTCACATCTGTCTGGCGTCAATTTAAGTGACGGCTCACTTTTTTTCATTTCTCTTTGGCGGTGGGAACGCGGCACAATATCTGCTAGGGTGTCGCTGAGGTTCATTCAATTTACCTATGAAATTGACTAGAATGCCAATTTGTAAATTGGCGTTATTCTTTTTCTTATCGAATCAATTCCGCGTTTCCCCCAAGCGGTAGTAGGAAATTAGACAGTGGCACAATTTATTGAGTAAGGTGGGTTGTTTTAGTAGGTACTGTTCTTGTTTATTAGATGTAAACCTACGTAGCTTTTACAGCACCTACTGAAAGGAAATGAGTTATTTATTTAATTCTTCTTCATATGGTTAATTTATTTGTGGTAAGTATTTCTTATCTGTTCCTTTAATTGTTTTTAATATTTTATTTCTTGACGTGACTAAGGCCGGCTTGCATAACGGTTCCTAAACATGTTTAAGCTGTTAAAGGGTAAAAAATCTGTAAGTGTTTTAAATAATAACTCAGAAAATTAGTATATTCAGCTAATATTAGTTTAAATAATCAGATGTTAGTTTCAACCAAGGCCTATCATCTGAACCAGCTCATTAATTGTTGTATTCGGCTTTACAGCCGTTTAATTTATAAACCTTTTGTTTATACGATTTTTAACTTAGTTACATTTTACCGGGTCTTAAATAGTATAATGTATTTATTTTCTTACCTCGACTTTTCGACTATGTCACAATAATATATAGACTTGGTCGCGAGGAGACTGAGTCTAGGTCTAATTTGTCAAGGTTACCAATTCGCAAAGGAATCATAGAGCGTTCAGTTCGATAATGTCTATAGTGTTAACCAGTGTGTCAAAATGTCTAGTGTACTATAATGACCAGTCCTAAAAAGTTTAGTGTCTCAAAATCACTAGTCTATCTAAATGACCAACCCGTTCTCGAACTCTATTTATATATGTTATAGCGTCCCCACCGTCCCACCTTTCGGTATACCAGCAGGGGCCGCTGTACCCGAGCGTACACCCCTAAGGGCGACGTCAGGGACCGAGTTTAAGACGGATCTAGTCCCCAATGCTAGACTGGTTCTCATAAAGGAGAGTAGCCTCGTGCCCTAGGACACTACCATCTAAATGACCAGTGTGCCAAAATGACTAGTCAACTACAACAGCCTTTTAGTACCAAAAGCTCCCAGACAAGTTTTTTGACGTCGATACAAGGAGACGCCGCGCCGGATCAGTTAGCAAACATTAAAAGTAAAACTCTACACTGTCTGTCTACAGTATAAAGTTCCCTTTAGTTTCACTTGAAACATTCACCGACTCCTCTTGATGGGTAACATTAATTATAGTCGAGTGAGATTGTTCACTTGTTCTATTTACTTTATTGTACATCCGAGCACGGTTGAGAGTCGAGAGGTGGTTGCGGGATACAAACGAACGTGGAGTGCAAAAACATTCGAGGAAACGTGCGCTTTACGTAATTTTACTATAATTTCTACGACTGGTTCACGAAAAACTACTAAACCGATTGCGTTTAAACTTGGAATATATGTAGCAGGAGATCTAAAATAACACATAGGCTACCGTGTATCCCTATTAATAACGCGGGAACGGAACTTAAGTGTGTGAAACCATGGTGCGCAGCTATTATTCTATGTAAATATAATACATAGGGCAAACAGCTTCTATGAAGAGCTTAGGATATAGGTTCTTAGAGGAGAATGAATGAATGTGACATGAGTGTCACATCACGACTTATTTACGGCATTGACATAACCGACGGACGCACGGACGAATGGAAAGGGGCGCGAACCAGGCGCGAACAATAAATATGACCACAAATCTTAAATTTTAGTTAGACTATTACTTGACTGATGAAGAAAAGATTATTTTTCGAAGATTACAGAAGAAAAGAAAGAAGAACAGCTTAAGCATGTTTAGGAACCGTTATGCAAGCCGGCCTAGGAGTTGGGTATGTACTAAATCGTATACTCTAATAAAACGAATCTTAAAACATTGCAAAATGGTATCATCTAACTGGCTAGAGTGGACAGAGTCATCATTTTGGAAACGAAGTAAAGGAAGTGAGTGAATATTATGTATGTACAGTAAACACTTTTGTCTGTGGTTTTTTTATATACGCCCAGGAAGATTTTTGAAGACGTATCCTGGAAAATAATGATATCTGGTTACAATAAAACTAAGGTAGCTAAGCTCGAAGCGCCAATGTAAACTTCATTCGTTCAACGCAAACTTTCATGGTTTCCGTCTACGAATGAAGCGATTTTGATATAGTTTTATTTATTTGATAGTCTTCCGTCAGTTTTCTACAACTTTAGACAGCTGAATGAAATCTACGTTCCGTTCTTCACCGGATAATAAGAACACAAACAAACAGCTCAGTTTCCCAGAACTTTCGAAGACTGTTCACTTTTATATAAATTTTGTTTGTGCGAGCGTTGGTTTTGACGTTGATGGGTGCAATGTGGAGACAGGGTTGTATTGAAGAAAACTAGATGAAAAAACTGTTGCACGTACGTGAGCCCTACCATGATGTACCTACTATAAGTCGTTGCGAAGGTCCTAAGTCATAAGGTTCAAAGGTAAAAGGTATAATTATTATCATACATTGATCACTGCTTGCAATTGTTAAAACGTAAAGTAAAAAAAATATAAAATATTAAGGACATTGTCTGAATTAAAGGTTTTTATTTTTATCCATTTATTAAATAGAGAGATTAATACTTTATTCTATTTATCTGTATAAAACAGTCGACTTCTTCTGTACATAGAAAGACTACATAATTTCTTTCCTCTTTATGTAAGTAAATAGGAAGCCAAGGAGCACAGCTAATGAGAGATTGTCCTTCAAGACTCGTACGAGTAATAACTACCTATAATTTATCTCCAGCATCCCTAGGGATACCTTAATTCGTCTCTGACTGGATACGTCATAGTCGAGCTTCCGCCCCGCTGCGGCTGACTCGGTCGATATGTTTAACTTTTACAAGTTCGGTGGTGGTTGCAGCGGACTGTTGTAAAGGGAATATGATGTCTAGATTATGTAGGGAAGTTTGTTAGTGTTGGTATGATTTAGTTTTGAGGGACCCCAGGAGCCGTACCAGACGATTGAACTCGCACCGCACCATCTATCTTAGACAAAAAAATGCCCACTAACTTCAGTGAAGCAAGCTTAATTTGAAATGGTGCAAGTGGTCCCTGGTCCCAGTTTTAATGGGAACGACTTCACCCCTAACCCGATAATACTTTATTTAAAATTGAGACCTATTGTCGTGCCACTCACTTAAAGCTCTAGGTCTATATGCGTACTTTATGCAACTAGAGACTAAAGACTCGCTTTACGTTGACCTTTTTGGTTAAATAAAGTAACTTTAGTCGGGTATACCGTAGATGTGTCCATAAATTACTAGCTGCGCCCCGCGGTTTCACCCGCGCAAGTCGTGATCCCGCGTTATTCGAACACCTACCTACCGCTATGCAAAAATCCAAACTTAAACGGTCGCCTATTGAAGTTAGGTGTAGTAAGGTAAAGTTTGTATGTAAGTGATGATGACGATGAATGACGATCGATGACGATAAATGACGATCGATGACGATGAATGACGATCGATGACGATGGATGACGATGACAATGATGCCACTCGATATCACTTACCCTACCCCTGTATCGATTTTCATTCGAATTATAACCCGCGTAGTCTCGATCCCGCGGGATTTTTGAGATCAAAAGTATCCTATGTTACTCTTTTCCCTTAAACTATGCCTCTGCAAATTTGTTCGGTTCAACCGATTTAGTTGAAAATTTGCAGAGTTTGACGTTTGACCGTGAAGAGGGAACAATCAAACAAACAATTATTATTAGTAGGATTAGTACAAACAACAAACAATTATTATTAGTAGGATTAGTAAGGATAAGGATATAATAATTATTAAATATGAGTGAACCCGCTATACCCGCTTCCATAGCGACCTCACCTCGTGACAAATCGCCAGACGACATGCACAGTTCCCACGGAGGTTTATCACTCCGTCATCTTATCGTGTGTGAGGTAATACACTGTCGTTATGACTTATGATGATGAGGCTACATATAATCCTAGCTACAGTGCCTTGTGTATAAGTTGGCAGTGGTGATTTTAGGACCTAAACACAGCTGAAATTATTTATAGAGCTGCGCCCCGCAATTTCACCCGCGTAAGTCCCGTTCCCGCGGGAATATCGGGATAAAAAGTAGCTTATGTGTTATTCCTGGCATCCAGCTACCTATTCTCTAAGTTTCATCGCAATCTTTTCAGTAGTTTTTGCGTGAAAGAGTAACAAACTCACAAACATACAAACTTTCGCGTTTATAATAAGTAAGATTAACTAATGTTTTTATAGAAAATCTGTTGCAAAAATGTTTCAAGTAATTTTTTCTTGTTTTTTTTTCTCACTAATTTATCTAAAGCCGGGTACAGTCCAAATAAACAGTCCTTAAACTGAACACAGTGGCGCAGGGCCGTGCCAATTTATACTTGTGGCACTGTAAATAATATTATCTCATGTCAGTCCAAAACAATAGTACAGTATTTACTAGAAAGCTTACTTAGTCAAAAAAACGGTCCCGCTTGATGTTAGAGAGATACCGTCTGTCTGTCCTTTTTTCACTTTAGTGTTCGTCGGTTAGTTAGATAAGGACAGACTGGGACCAACCGGGTTCAACAGGACCGTTTTGATATATCAAAGCAAAAACTACCTTAACCTTATAGAGAACATGATTGAAATTGATATTTCAAAAGTTGTCAGGTGTACAGTCTTCTAGGAGCGAAGACGACGATGTAACATGTCTCTGCATTTTTATCTAAGTTTCTGAAGGATATAGTTACATGTAGGTACTCAAAGCACCCAACCGGGCTACAAACAAACGTCCTGACGTCATCTACCTATAAATAAATAACCCACATTGAATGCCCCAAAGCCCGCACGTTCGTAGTTCATACAGAACCGACCTGATTGAGCTCTTTATTGATATTTGCGTCATTTATGGACGGAACACTTGACAAATATGGAGGTGGAGTTATCTAGACTGGAGCTATCTGTGATAGTGTAAATAAATAACAAATAAATTCTGTGACCAACACACAGCGCCATCTAGCCCCATGGTAAGCTGCTAAGCTTGTGTTACGGTGACTAGACAACGGATATATACTACTTATATAAATTTTCTTTTGTAAATACATACATATTATACATAGAAATACAGACCAGATACAAATATTTATTTTTAAGCATAAATATTTGCACCGGCGGGAATCGTACCCGCAACCTTCTGCATAACAACCAAGCATTCGTCCGACGCGCCACAGAGGTCGTCAAAGTGTGATTAGGAGGTAAGGTAGGTAAGGTAAACAAGCCCACTATCTATAGATATAAAATTCAATGTCCTGAGATTGATTGACTGACTGACCGAACTATTTAACAACGCTATAACGCAGCTATAGACAAAACATTTGGAGAGTGTATTCCTTGTGGTGTATGTAGGCTTCCATTAGGCAAGTAGGCAAGTGATGCCATGGGACGTGTAAATACGGCCTCTATCAGCTTGGCAACTATGTCTATTAAAGCCTTTCAATACTCCGCAATTACAGTAAGTATCTATCTACCTACCTACCTATCTATCAGCAAACTTACCTTTTGAAATTCTTCTCTCCCTAATTACGTAAAGGTATTCAAATCTTCGTTCGAATCAACATGGCGACCGGGTGGAGCCTTCATTTCCCGTCCGATAGGCTTCTCTTCAAACTGAATAGGTTACAGGGTTACAGTGAGTTTGGAGTACGGAAAGTGTGTTTCATATTTAGGTAAGATTTAGTACGCATACTTAATATGCTTTACTAAATTTTATTATAATCGAATCAATAGTTTTTGCCTGAAGGAGTTTCAAATATGCCTATTTAAAAACGAATACATTAACGCCATTTAAAATTTGAGGACAACTTAAATATTTGAGGAGGTATTAAAAATTTTAAATACTGCACTTAATTATATATAGTATCGTATCTGCAGAACTATGGATTTTAATACAATAGGTCTGATTTCATTTCGTTTTCTTATATCTTAACTTTGTTACTCTTTCGGGCAAAAACTACTGAACGTTTTGAAAGTTTGAGAGCTGCTCAATTGTTTATGTAAACTACAAATCTTGAGTAGCATTTGACCGTTACTTACACACGAACTTTCATTTTTATAATATTAGTTGGATTAAAAAGTAAAAGTAAATAATATCACCTACTAGTATTAAAAATATTAAATAATATCCTTACACTTTACACACATAACAATACTTAAAATACGAGTCAATGACCTCCTCCTTTTTAAAAGTCGATAATAAATAATCAATTTTCCTATCATCCGGTACACTCTAACTCGAATTAGAATTAAGAATTTCTTTTAAAAGTTTTAATTGTTATTTTTCGTAAAAGATTATTAAACTTTCTTAGTAAAAGTTTAAAACAAAAAGTGACTGAGCTCGGTTTCACCTAATGGGAAGACAATTAATAGACATGGTTTAAGTTCGGTTCAGTTAGACCTAGGCACAGCTAGGTCACCGAACTCCTAGTAAACTAGGGTTTATCCGCGTAGACCCGTTTCAATTGGGATACCGAGATAATAAGTAGTTTAAGTAGCCCATATTGTGTTGTTTCAGGTTTCTACCTATCTACATATCGAGTGTCATCGCAATCAGTATAACGGTCTTTGCGTGAAGGAGCAACAAACACGTGCACACAAACTTTCACGTTTATACTAGCTGCGCCCCGCGGTTTTACCTGCGTAAGTTCCGATTTTGCGGGTTTATTAGGATAAAAAGGTCTCCAGCTACCTATATTTCAAGTTTCATCGTCACCAAACTCACAGACATACATCACATGCTTGCAAACTTTCGCGATTATAATTTAGTAAGATTCCCAATGGCCATGCATTACCGAGAAAAGAACAACCATAAGTATTATGATGTTATAAGGTTATTAGTTTATGATGTCCTAAGAGAGCGCACACAATATCTAGGTAATAAAGTATTTATTGGCAAGTTAATGGCTATCAAGTCTAGACAATAAATACAGGAAGAAACTTGAGCACTAAACCTTAAGTACCTATTTAATAGAAAAGTAAGCGCTTTATTACCTTAATAGGTAGGTATATCTATTTAGAAATAAAGCGCTGATTTTTCTATTTTAGGCGATAGCGATATAGATTTATTATGTTTTTAATATCCTACTAATATTTTAAAGCTAAAAGTATGTGAGTAAGTATGTTTGTTACTTAATCACGAAAAAACTGCTGAACCGATTACAATGAAACTTAGAATATAGGTTGCTGGAGACTTGAAATAACGCATAGGCATATAGGGATATTTTTTATCCTGATATTTCCGCGGGATCGGAACTTGCGCGGGTGAAACCGCTGAGCGCAGCCAGTATAGAATAAAAAAGAAAGAAACAGAAGAATATAGAAATAAACGAAATGGAAAATTAGCTTTACTTATAGATTTATTTTATTTTCTTATCAATATTTGTTGTTATGGCGCCAACAAAAATACCTCATTTGTGAAAACTTCAACTGTCTATCATCACGGTACAAGGGACAGACAGAGGGACAGCGGAGTAAAAGTAAAAGAGCTATCTATAAATGTTTCATCTCAATCGGTTTTATCGTTTTATCAACGGCTTTTACGTGAAGGAGCAACAGGTTTTCACCTTTATAATTTTAGTAGGTTCAAAACTTGCAATGAATATGTGCACATTAGCCAAGAAAAAAGTCATCTGCTTTCTATTAACCACAGAAAATAATTTAAGACTTATTTCGTGGCGTCAAACCTTTGTCCCCCAGCAATTTTCTATAAACGTGCTACGGGCCGTAGCGGTGCTACGATGAGGTTTCCACGCGCGTAGCACGTCTACGACGGTGCTACGTGATTCAGTGAAACAGATTGTGTGGGTGATAAAAGAAGTAAATTAGTGAAAAAAATAAAACTGACGATTACAATGATTATTAGATAGTAAAAAAAAACGAAATTCGAAGTAGTTTTCGAAAATATTAGGGGTTAAAGTATGAAATTGCCGATTTGTACTGAAAATCTTAATTGTTTATTTTTTAAATTTTTAACAAATTTATTTAATCAAAATAGTTGCCATTATTATCTATACATTGCTGCCATCTAATGGGAAGGTTATTAATGCCTTTGCGATAGAACTCCGACGATCTAGACTGCACAAACTGTGTGAAAGCATTTTGTACTGCCCCCTGGGAAGAAAACTTCTTGTCACGTAGATAATTGTCCAAATCACGAAAAAAATGGTAGTCCGTTGGAGCAAGGTCTGGTGAATACGGAGGATGACGAATGGTTTCTAAGTGCAGTTCCTCAAGGGTCAAAATGGTTTCTCGTGCTGTGTGAGGTCTCGCGTTGTCGTGGAGCAATAATGGTGAAGATCGATTCATGAGTCGGGGCTGTTTTACTGCTAGTTTTGTCAACATGGTTCGCAGTTCGGCACAATAGACATCTGCCGTAATTGCTTGACCAGATCGAAGAAAACTATAGTGAATAACACCATGCTGAGACCACCAAACAGTTACCACTACCTTTTTATTGGTAAGTTTTGCTTTAGGACACTGTTGTGGCATTTGACCTGGGGTCAGCCATTGCATATTTCTTTTCCGGTTATCATAAAGAATCCACTTTTCACCACATGTTACAATTTGATCAAACCCAACTAGCAAATCAACCTCAAATGTAACTGTATATCGATGACAGAGTAGTCACAAATGCGTGGTAAACACGATTCTACCATGCGAAAATGGCCCCACTTTTAGCACTTTATAGTAATACAATGTTTCTACAGTAGCACCGCTTAGGACTAATCGGATACACACTAGTGATAGCTCTGTGTTATTTTTGTCTTGTTAGTGTTATATCCGTGATCTTACAGTTGTTGTACCATACTAAAGTTGCAATAGGCTCACAGCAACACCGTTATCAGTTATTTTAATGATATATTGGTGATAGTGATTCTATAATAACTAATTATACTGATGTGACTGCGCAACGAAACGCTAAAGAATTTTTTGAAGAAAAATAATTATTATAATTCTGGTAAGTGTTTATAATGTTTAAGTTGCTATCATATATCCATTTTGTTAACCAAATTGTAAGTGCATGTGTCTAAAAAGCCATAAATAGTGTTAAATCACATGCGCTTGCAATTCTATTGACAAATAGGTGGTAAGATATTATCGTTTTTTTAGTGGCCCTCTCAAATTCATAGTGTTTCATTAAATTAAAATTATTTAATTTGTGAACTGTTTTTGGAGACACCATTAAACAATTTATTTGTGTTCTTATTGCTTCTAAACAAATGATATACAACATCTTGCAGCCATTACAAATTTTAGGGTTCTCTGGAAGCAAGAAAAGAACTATGTCAGTCTTAATAAAACTTATATTTTTCAGTCTTCTCAATCTGCACGGGAAAAATGGTAGTCGTGATGGATGTAGATTGTTTCATAAATAAAGACAATATAAAAGATCTTACTAGAATGGAATGGCCGTGGGCAGAAACTCATTTTGTCTTATCTGAAAAATGTTTTCGATGTGGACACATTCCAGATTCAAATTTGCGTTTTCATTTTATAGTCGATAAAACAAAAATAATCAAATTAATAAAAGCGAAGTTTTTTTGGTGTCAAGGGTGCAGCTATATGGCTATATACAATCATTACTTGAAAGAAGAATGTGATTATTGTTAATTACCTGTTAAAAAATTTTTTTATACCTAATTCAACTTATATTAAAATTCAATTATTACTTCCACACACACATATATTTTATCTTACATATTAATTTTCTCGTGTTATTATAATACGGTTTGAATTCCCGCCTTGCTGAGGCGCGTGCTTATGTTTCCAGTTTTAAGAGTAAAAGAGACAGATGTAGTTATTGTTCCCCTTCTTCAAATTTTGAATCAGTCTGCAGTCTGCGGGTGTTTGCTGTGGGAAGAGCTCGTGCTTTATTTATTGTTAAGGAAACCAAAGTAAGTTGTCGTGCGTTACTTTGATTTTTGTAGTTTTGTGTCACTGAGGGAGCCAAGGATTTAGTGTGTAAAATAATAAGGTGCGCGCCTGTTTGCAGTTCGGACAGGTTCAAACATGTCGAGTACGTACCTATTTGGTTCGTGTGCGATACGCGTCGATCGGGACTGTTAGCATATTATGTGTGCGACATATTATTATAAGTACCTAGTATTCAACAGTCACATAGACAATTATATAGTACTTACTAAAAAGTTGAGGCTACCGACAGCGCGGAGAGTCCTCGGTTCCTATACCTAAGAAGAGAGTAGATTGTGATAGCATTTAAAATTGAGTTTTGGATAATATTGTAGCCTAACTACCTACAGGTTTAATATTACAATTATCTTTTTTGTTATTTGTTATTAAGAATGATCGAGAACCGCCTTACGCGCTGAGTGAAATTTTATATATTTTAATTTCGTTTAAAATTTGTTCTCTTCTTCGAGTCGGTCTGTGTGAAAACACGCTTATTTAACTTGCAACTCTTTGGAAATAACCTCGCTTAGTACTCGTTCAGCGATGCTCGCTCGTTCGCTTGATCATTTCTAAATTTGAAAGTAGACCTAGACGTAATGCTCCCTCTTGCAACTCGCTTGTAGCCCGGCGACGAACCTATCGAAACTAGACGATCGCTTCCTGCCTACAACTCGTTTACCTATAGTTTCTAGTTTTACTCGTGTCGCACTCAACGTCTTAAAATTCACATTGTTGCATATGCAACTGGTATTTTTCTTTATAAATTAAAATATATTGCACTTATTACAGAAAATGCCGTACAAAGTAGTCCAAACTCTGGAAAATGGGAAGCTTTTGATTACTTTTTGTCCAGAAAACTGGGAAAGTGGCAGTAAACTTTATTGGCCACCTATCCAAGGAGAAAAATTAAAAAAAAAAGAGACATCGCGACCTGGAAATAACTGGTTAATAATGGATTGCGAGGTGAAAAGGGTTAATCTGACCCTAGAACAGGCCCAAGCCGCCGTTGATGCGATGTCAGATATTTCTGAAACGGAAGAAGAGGAAAGTATAGTAAGATCTAAGCTAAAAAAGAAAAAAACACGAACACAAGAGACAATTCCAGCTCCATCTTCATCATTTAACAACTTGGCAGAGCAGTGTTTGTCTGTGAGTTATTATTTTTCTTCTTCTCGTTTAGTTGTGTGGCTAACATATTATAATTAGAGTTTTCAAGTCAAAGACCTCTAACGTGACCTAACGACTGCAAATCGTCACTTTCCATCAGGGGAGATAGTGGTCAAGCGTTTACCTATCAACAATAAAAAACATTTTAACAGATGTACTAAAAAACTTTCACGTTTATAATTTACTAGCTGCGCCCCGCGATTTGACCCGCGTAAGTCCCGTTTCCACGGGAATATCGGGATAAAAAGTAACCTATGTGTTATTCCCGATATCCAGCTACCTATTATTCTAAGTTTCATCGCAATCGGTTCAGTAGTTTTTGCGTTAAAGAGTAACAAACTCACTTACACACATATTTACGTACATACAAACTTTCGAGTTTATAATATTAGTATGATTTGTGTTATTTTTCTTTTTTAAGTACATACTTAGAATAGATAGAAAGACACCCAGAATCAGAAACAAACATTTATCGTCAGCATAGATACTTGTCCCCAGCGGAAATTGAATCCACAAGCTTCTGTCTCGCAGTCGGGGGTTCGCCAGAAACACCACAGAAGCCGTAGAATAGTGGGTCTACTAGTCTACGGCTAAAGATAGCTTTTTGAAAAAAATAGCCCATTAACTTATTTTTTATTAATTACGACGCTATACAAGATGTAACGGGCATGCCCTTTTAAGCCGAAAGGGGGTTGTTCCAGACATCTAGGCGAACAACTTTTGTTCTACGACTTTTGAAAATTCGAACTTTTTTTTTGAAAATTTTGAAGTTATAGTTTACTGAAAAAACAGCTGTTTTGAAAATAAAGGTAATTGTAGTTTCGATTGTTATCGACTAAACTAAATGAAAGGACAAGATAAGTTCAATGACCTCGAACTCTGAGAAACAGCTGATTTTCAAGTAAACTTTAAACTTAAAATTTTCGAAAACTACTTCGAATCTCCAAAAGTTGTATAACAAAAGTTGTTCGCCTAGACGTCTAGAACAACCGCCTTTCGGCTTAAAAGGGCTTACCTGTTACACCTTGTATAGATCACAGGTGGAACTTCAGCGTTAAAAGTTTTTTTTTTTATGACCCTTGAAGTTAATAGATTACAATTTTGTTTACAGAAACAGAAACAACCTTCACCCGTATTAAATGAATTGGATCCCTTGAAAAATGTGCAGCAATGCATTGGACCAACATACGATGATTCTGCTATATATATTACAGGAAATACGACTGAAATGGGAAACAACTTTGTCGTTTATAGTAACCAAGAAAATGAGCATCCCACAAACACTGTCTCACTGAGTGAGAAAATAGATGTACTTTATGCAGCTGTAGCTGTCCTCCAAGAAAATCAAAACACAATTCAGCAGACGTTAGATCGTATTCTTAGAACTGTTTCTAATTCAGATTTAAAAATGGAAGAATATATAAAAATGGCAGGGTCAGTTAACATGTTTGCAAGTTTTTGTATGGATCCAATAAATAATAAACAGTCTTTGATAGAATTCGAGGATAAACTAAAAGAACCAAATCAGGTATTAGAGTTGAAAAAAAAATTTGATATGTTTTGTGTGTCCGGCAAAGGAAAAGGCATGCACAATTGCTACTCACTCATAGACGCAATGTTCACCAGATCTTTTCTAACAGAATGTTCGTGGTCAGGGGGTAGCCGCAATGAAAATGAAAAAATATGCTTCAAGGCCTACGAACATGTTTTCAACTTCTTTTATTCAGTAGTGAGGGAAAGCGACCCTACCTTTACAATTATGGAATGTAAGGTGTTTTTTAAAAATATCTTAAGAAACTCAAATAGGCGAAATACTGCAAAAGGTCTTAGGACATCAGCGCCTAGAGTAAGGGCAAAAACCAAGAATAAGGGCACAAATAACTTAGAGAAAGTATTAATTTCTGCTGTTGCTTCAACATCAACTTCTATTTCTAATGAAACTTCAACATCAACATTTATTGATGATGCTGCTTCAATTTAAAGAAATGGTAGATTCGCACGTTCAAGTAATTATTTTGTTTTACGGAAACTTTTAATTTTAGTTTGTGTTAAGAGAAACTGAAACATGATGGGTACGTATTAGAATATCTAAAATTAAAATATCTACAGTTAAAATCCCGATGATCAAAACTACAACAGCTAAAACTGTAACAGCATGTATTATTTACGATATCAGAAACTAACTAAAAAGTACTTAACATCTATATACAACAAATACACCAAATTTTTTCAATTTATTTTGTTCGCAAAGTTCTTTTATTTTGATTTTCCATGTTGTTTACCTCGATATTATGTACTTGTAAAATTTGAATCATTAGGTAATCTGTAAAATGTTAAAAATTGCAAAAAAAATTGCTTCGGTGTTACATCATTATAGTGTATTTGAAACATTACATATTGTAATTCTAGGGGTTATGACCATCGGGATTTTAACTGCATCTAGATATTTGAATACGTACCCAATATGATACCTACCTATTATTTCGTAAGTGACGTTTATCATTTTGATCTCTTTTTCGCTTTATCTTTTCTTTCAAGAAATTACTATTTATATTTAGTATAATTTGTATTTAACGGTACACAATTTAGGTACTAAATGTGAGCTATTGTTTTAAAAATATAGTGTTGATCCAAAGATTTGGTTATTTCTAAAATTCACTCATTAGACTTATTATTACGAGTATTCCTAAAAGTGTTCCTAATCATATATATAGTGTTACTTGTTTTTTTAAATTCGAATTTTTAGTTGGAAGTTTTTATTATTAAGGTTAATTATCTTAATAATTAAGATAAATGGAAATTATTAAAATTGTTTTCAAGAATGATAAAGAACATTTTTTACCAGAGAGATCTCTCTGAATTTACCACTACAATATCAGCTGTTTTATACTAAATGTTCCTACTTATATACTCCGTAATTTTAAGGAGATCAAATATTCAAAGTTGTTGATAGGTACCTATTACTGTCTTTTAAGATTTATCTTGAGGAATGTAAGAGAATTCAAGAGATTCTAAAGGATCACGTGAATTCTTACATATTATCATTAAGCATACCTAGGTAGTTTTGAAGTGTCTATATATTTTGATTTGTAGATCGTGTTGTGTAAAATCAAAGACTTATAAGTAATTAAGTTGCCCTATCAGAGTTTTAAGATCGATTTAAACTTTTCGGCACAGTACTTACCGTTTCGTACATGCCTTATGACGTCCACATAAGATTTATTGTGTCAATGCCAGTGTGGAAGCGTCCATAGATAAAGTATGAAAGAATTATTATCAAGATGTGAAGATTCCCTACTTGCTCAAACAATGGCATCAATGCAAAGTCTTAATCGACCTTAGCTTGAACACTCCATATTTGATATTTTAAGTCTTTTTCTTAATTAGATTAAAAAATGATTAAAGTAAACGGTTAAAGGTTCATGATTTTTTTCCTTTTCATGTAGCTTTAAGTAAAAAACTATTAAATTGAACTAAACTAGAATGTTGAAATAATAAACAATAAAGACGATTCCGAAAATTTTGAAGTTTTTATTTAATATACAATTATTGCAAAAATACCATCGTTAATAATAAAACAGATGTTAGAGAAATTAGTTTAACAGAGTAGATACTTTAAAAAGTAGGTTTCACATCAGATACTCTACAGTTTCCTGAAAAAATATATATAACCGATTTGTGAACATCACATAGTGCCATCTATGTGATGTTCACAAATCGTGGGGGCTGGTATTCGACTAAGCGTATGTAATATGGTGACAAGACGACAGATATAATACTTCTATACTTATATTCCTTATGTAAATACGTAAATAAAATATCATGATATCATACATTGAAAACCACGAAGACCCAGAAACATACATTTATGGACAGCATAAACCCTTGTGAAACATTCTTTATTTCATAATACTGTTAGCCACAATACTGTTCCTGGTGGTGAAGTGTGAGAATAGATATTTACTGCACTATATAGTATGTAATAGAGGTGCAAAATATATAGTCGATTCGTAAATAATTGAAACCAATTTACATTTTATATCATTTAGTCTGTAAGAACATAGGGTCTTCTTCATATTTTTGCAATCACATTGGTAAATATTTAAATATGAGGATTTGATTGGACTTTCAAACACGTCACCAATATTATCTATGCGATAACCTTCGATAGTTAAGTCTTTTTCAGTGCCATTGAACAACTTTATTTCAATAACATGGCCTTCATTGCTCATAAACCACTTGTCTTTTTTCACTGTTGACAGAGTATAATCTTTCAAATGTAATTCTGTCACAAAACCAAATTTATTTTTATATTTTTTAATAAACGGGCATATTTCAGTCTCACTTACGTTATTACTATGGAAATCAACGCTGCTTTTTTCACTTAATCTTCTGGCAATTTGATGTAATGGTTTGTTTCCTTGTCTGATCATTCTTTTTAAAGTGTATAAATAATTTTCGAAAGGGTACGCACTGAAATCTTGTAATTTACCATACCTCTTAACTTCGTCCACCAAATGTATCAAATTATGAATATTACTTGTCATGTAATCTTTGCCATATATATTCTTGAAATCTTTTACAAACTTATTGATCAATTCCTTTGCTAGTTCCAAGAAATTAAAATATTGCTCGTTTGAACAAATGGTTACTCCACAAAAAAAGCACAAAAAATGTTGAAATACGCTTAATTTTAACGTTTTTCCCAAAATCACAAAACTTAAATAGTACAAAAATGTACGATACTCAGATCCCTTCCAGTGGCTTAATTCACCCAAGCCTCTTACAGCCCGGTGTATTTCTTTGGGCATCTTACAGCTTACTAAAAAATCGGTTACTTTTGCTATTTGTTGACTGCACCATTTTGTATCATAATTGTTACTATATTTGCCATCTCTCCATGCGAACAATAAACGTTTCATAATGCCAAGGTCCAGTAGATGGAGTGAATCACTAACTATGATATCCTCTATCATATCGATGGGAAGTTCCAGCAAAGGTGAATCTTCTTTATGGTGTTGCCCATAAACTTTAGCACGAAAGCTCAAATCATTTCTTTTCGTGCAATCGACTTTTGAAAAAAAAACAGAGTGGGATATGTGGGAATATTCTCCTTGTATAGTACACTTTAGGCAACCATCCTTGGAATTGAAATTGCTCACTCCTGAAATAGATAATAATTACAAAATTCAGGTAATACATAAAGTAAATTTTCAAATACTTTTCTTATTGTATAGCCTGTACCTAGTTAGAATATTTTTTTCATAGCTCACCTTTAATAAATGCACGAGCTGGGGAGTCGCATATAAAAGCTCTTATTTTCACATCAATCTTCAACTGATTGCCATTACTGTTTGTTAACGATAGCCCATTTGCCGTAAGTTGTTTCATATTATCTACAAACATACTAAGATATTGTTTCAAATCTGGTGGCTTTCCGTCCCCTGAGTAGATTCCAATCACGACTGGTGGAACTTTCGGGTGTTTATGAATACTGCACAATATTGGCCAAACCTGTTTCTTCGAACTTTTTGCAATGGGTAATCCGTCAATATTAATGTACAGTGAAATATTTTCTGGCACATTACTACCAGTTTTTAAATATTCAACTAACGTTTCTTCCCAACAGCTATTATGCCAGTAATAACCAGTCCCCATAATTTTAACTGATATTTGCGTGTCAGTTTTTAACAAACTTCTGGGATCTTTTGGTAATACATTTGGTAGTCGTTTATTTACTACTAATAATAAACTTTTAAGAGCACTATGTGATATATTATAGTCAATTGCCCATTTCTTCAGATTTTGGAAAAGTTGCTGGTTTTTGTCTTCAATATCTTTATCGGTAGACTCATCACTAGACGTTTCCGATAAACTTGCTTTATCTTCATTCTCTGGCCCAAAGTTTGTTTCTTCTAAAATATTGCTTTCGTTTTGTACGGAACCACTATTCGAAGGTCTATTAATATCGGGCCGTCCAGTTTCGTCTTGTAACGAACAGGCTATTTGGTAATTATTCCTTCTTTTGCGTTTGAAGGTTCCACTTTTCTTGTATTTACTCCAGTTACTGTTCATTTTTTCGCAAATCGAGTAAAAACAACACGAGGCAAAAACTTAATGTATTTTATTAATACTTTGTTCTATTTTGGCAACAAAAACCTTGAAATAACGCAGAAAGGTCTTAAAAATGAATAGGTAAGTGTCCTTTTAGCTTTAAATTAGAAATAAAAACATGTTTATGTCTCTGAAGATATATGAACGCACACGTAACTTCTTTACATCTTTCAAGTGTTAATAAAGATCCCCTTATCACATATTTAGTACAAGTGTTAATATATGCGTATATCTAGCATATTTGAGATATAAGAGCTACAATGACATCTATTATATCATATGTTAGCTACAGTGGTGGTCAATATATAATAAGCCCTATATTAGTAATTTTAGAGCCACATTAGTTTATGTTTGCGTTTTAATGGCATCATAAAACCTACTATGCAACATAATTGCTCCTTATTAAAGTTAAAAGTTTCAATTTACAGTTGTGTTATATATGTTGTATAAAGCTGGTCACTAAACGTTTATGTCATTAATTAATAGCGCAATTTAGCTGTTTATCCTTATACAGTTAATAAGTGTTTAATAACTCAGATATACATAAAGCAGTTATAGTGTTACTTATATGTGACTATAATATCATTATTGAGTAATAAAAAACTGCCCATTATCACAATTTTGTTTGTTGGGAATATTCCTTCATTTCTGTACCGGTTCAACAAGGCAACACAAGTTTCAACACGCGTTTCTTTCTGCAGATCAGTCAAATCATGAGGCATCCATTTTTCGTATTTTTTTATTTTATTGATTTGACGCAAGTGAGTCAATAAAGTGGGTAAGGTAACGTTAAACCATGCCGCTAATTCCTGGGTAGTTTGACTAGGATCGGCTTCCACTATCTCTCTTAATTCATCGTTATTCACCTGTGTGGGCGGTCTTCCTCGTGGCTCGTTTTTTAAGTCGAAATTTCCATCACGAAAGCGTTTAAACCAAAATCGCACGGTGCGTTCATTAGTAGAACCCACTCCAAACGCAGCATTGATATTGCGGGCTGTTTCTGCCGCGTTAGTTCTGCGTCGGAACTCGACTCGAAAAATCACTCGAATTTTCGCAGTATCCATCTTTCTTGTCTAAATTGAATAACAAAAACAATTGAAAGTCGATATTCAAATGTTTCACATTTTTTAAAAAAAGAACATCACAGAAACCATTTGAAAAAAGTTTCATTCGAAAACCTCAAACCTGAAGATTCTATGTCAATTCAAAGAACCTATTGCAATAAAACGGCAATTTCATACTTTAACCCCTATTATTAAGTTTAAAGTTAACTTGAAAATTAGCTGTTTCTCAGAGTTAAAGGTAAATTGATCTTAAGTTGTTCTTTCATTAAGTTTGGTCTACTTCAATTAAAACTATAATTCAGTGAAACGTAACCTCAAAATTAAAAAAAAAATTTTTTTTCTAAAAGTCGTAGAACAAAAAGACTAGACGCCTAGACGTCTAGAACAACCCCCTTTCGGCTTAAAAGAGTATTCTCGTTACACCGTCAGACACAATTTTGTAATATGACGATGTGATCTAAGGTGTAACACGTTAACTCAATAGAAAAGTGGGTGAACAGCGAAGTTACCGCGCAAACTCCATCGTAATCGGCATCGAAATCCCACTGCGCAAAGGAATAACCTGAACAGTGAAAACGACAGCGTTGATTTGCATGCATTTAAAGCCGGCACCGTCGAGTTGAGCTGTCATTGAAAGCGATGTCTCTTGAGCTGCCGGTTTCAATGACAGTCGAACTAAACGGCGTCGCCTTCAAATAAATACAAATCCAAATCTTCTTATATATAAAAATGAATCCCTATTTCGCATGGTCACGGCATCACGCCTGAACGACTGAACCGATTCCGATAATTCTTTTTGCGTTGTATTTGTTATGATCAGGAGAAGGTTCTTATAAAAGAAAAAATGCTGAACCGATTTTGATAAATCTTACGCGGGTGAAACTGCGGGGCGCAGCTAGTACTAAATAAAATACAAATATACATATTAAATGTATGAAAATTAACGCTATGATTTTGACCGCGCAAGTTATTCCTTTGCGCAGCAGGATTTCGATGCCGATTACGACGGAAGATGCACGGTCGGCCCTCAGATCTTCACCAACTTTAAACTGGACCCACCAGAAGCTAAAAATACCTGTGTAATAAAATGAAACGCAACATTTATCTCCCTTAAAAATAGACGAATTACATCTCAGTCAACCTTGAAAAAGCTAACCGTAAAGTTAGCGAAACGTAGGTACATTGTAACAATGACGTTAATAAATAAAACATGAGTAAAACACGAATATTTAACTCCTCAATTTTTGGAAGTAAGTCAAAAAATAAAATAGATACAAAATTTGGATAACCAAATTCTACTATAGCAATCATCACATTGTGTTTTTTTTTGGTTACATTTTTTAAATCTCATTTACCAAACACCCTTTTACAATTCAGCAAATTCAGCGTCTTTACCCGTCTTAGAATTATTTATTGTTTGCGTACGACGAACTAGACCGAAGACTTGAAGTTGGACGAATGAATGAATGAATGTCGTTTATTTGCTCGAAATATTTTATGGTTACAGAGATGTCACTTAAATAATATTCCAACATATTTCACCAGCGCTAAACTTGGTATGCAAATGTTGTTTTTAAGATTTTTGAATTTATTACAAATTTATATATTTTGAATCTAATTCCAAAATTAAGTACATAGTTATTGAGAAATAATAATATCAATCTAAATAAACATAACGTCAACAATAGGATAATAATAATTAAATTTTAAATTAAAATGTAAAATTTCAAATGTAATACAATGTCAAATAAAAAATAATAATAGAAATACCATGTCAAATTCATATAAGTCATATTCGGAATAATTTAATTAAAATAATGTTATGTGTGAATAAATTACTAACTTAATATTAAAACAAAAAGAAAAGGAATGTCAAATTCAGAGTCAAATTGGAAATTACATATTATTTAATATCATGCTTGTCATTAAGAAATTAATGACAAGAAACGATAGCTATTCTATTCGATAGCTATTTGCATTGCATTATAGTTTACTTCGGTTACTGCGATACAACTTGATAAAAGGCAATCAATCAAACAATCAATTTTTTTTTATTTACTTAATTGGAAGTATTCGATCACTTTAAATACGTCGAGTGTTCTTACAACTATGACTCTAGTGTGGCTTCGAAATGCGCCCTCCGATGAGAAGAAGCACAAGAAACTCGTGGGGGTTTTTTGTGATCATTTTTTTTATTTACAATCGTCAAAAATATACATATTTTTACATTTTTTTTACAATGATCATAATATGATTCACATTGTCGCATATTTAGGGCCATAATGGATCCGGAGCAATAATCTACTATAATATTTAATAACACAAAAAGCTCCAAAGTAATTATATCTATTGGTTAAAATCAATTGTAAAAGATAATAGAAGATAAATTGTGAAAAATAAAAAAGCGAAGAGAAGAGACATGAAAAAGTACACAACCGCATCCACAAACACACAACCCGCCCGACCATATCCGACTTATCCCGGTACTTAGTCTAGAACCGATGTCTGATATACCTACTTATTTAATTTGAGAACTGGATATAAAATATTGTTATTATTGTCACCTTCATTAAAATTTTCGGTTGACATTTTATTTTTATTGTAACTTGACATTTTTGTTTTATAGAAACTCAATACTTTAATTTGATTGTAACTGAAAATTGTGACTTGTAGACCTATATTGATTTATGATAGCATTAATAAAAAATATTTATTTATTTAAAGTACTATGCAATTATTTTTTTAGAGTAAGGATTATTTTGATATCTGATTAATTGAATAAATGAATTGAATTAATCAATAGTTTAGTCAGTAATTCAAATAATCAGTCAGTATTGTGTGTATAATTTATAAAGAGCTGAAGTAATTTTTTTTAACACAAATACAAATCCTTAATAACAGCTTTATTATATGTCAAATTAACAGACAACTTGACTAGGACTGACTTGACTTGACTTGATTGGCGCAGGTAAATCACTGGAAAGTGATCCTGTAGATGTAGACTCAATCGAGCCGTAGTCAAAAAAAATAGTAGACAGGGAAACATTCATATTCTTAAATTCGCTGCTCGAGATGGGAACTTGCGTGTCCGAGCGGTTGATGCACTGGGGTACTGATCCAGGGACGCGAGTTCACATCTCGCCGCAAGTGAATTTTTGAAGATGAATTTTTCCTTTAAAATATTTCTAGACAACTTGACTGTCATAACTAACACTTGTCCCTTGACTTACTTTTCTATCGGTCGTTGACATGTCATTTATTATTGGAAACTATTTAATCGGCAGTCTACAGCCCTGTAAAATATTTCTTTCATACAATCGTGTCTGTTGCCACCATTTATCACTTCGTTTACGATTCGCGCGGGATTTTTTTTTAAAAGTATTCATATAAAAATCATTTAGACGAAGAAAAAGGCTTTTGGAGGAAAATGAAACTTAGATACTTTTTTTTTAAACTTTGCGTTTTTGGGTAATAATTTTTCTATGTTTATTACGTACATACCTACTTGTCATTCTAGTTTTTTTTGGGTGCAGTACCGTTGTTTATTATTATAGCCGTAACAGACGATCGAATGCTCACCGCATATACCAACTATTCATGTATTATTCTATATAAAATGTTATTTAATCGCAAATTATAATCGCTTATATTTTCGCGATTTTGCTTTCTGATGAAACACAATATTTACCGGGTTTTATTCGAGTTTTATTTATTAACGGCATTGTTTCAATGCTCCTACCAATGTTTCACTAACTATACACTCAGCTTTATAGACAGTATACCTTCTTAGAGCTGACTATAAAGTTAAGCATTCAAATAATGCCCATAAATTATATAAATTAAACGCGAGTAAAACCTGGTCAATATTGTGTTTTTTTACAATAAAATTAAATTACTTTGCATTCTATTTATATTGTAAGTGCTTAAATCTGCACTATGCTTGCTTTGTTTAAAAAAAATAGAACTCATTCAATTCTGAACTGGAAGATAACAAACTAAACTGAAACAATTGACGGGTTGAAATTCTAAAAACTGGGGAAAATTGCAAACTCCAAAAACCCTGGGGTGTGCGAACATCTATAGACTACCGAGTTTTTGATCGGCCGACAAGAGAGCAATCGTTGTAGTAGCCAACAAAAAATTAACAGATTTTTAAGTTCAGTAATAAGTAATTCTTCAGATTTCGCGATATTATAAATTTGAAAGTTTGATTTTTGTGTATCATTCACGCAAAAACTAGGTATAGCGATTGCAATGAAACTTGATAAACTAAATAGCTGGAAACTATCTAGCTAGATTAACATATAGACCACATATTTTTACTCCGATATACCCACAGGATCAGGACAGGTAGTATGAAAAAAAAACGATTTTTTACGTTCAGCAAATTATATCTCAGTTTTTGTGAGCAAGAGTAAAAGATCTCAAAACGTAGGGCATTAAAAATTCTAATAATAAAAGCAACGATTAATACGGGAAAATGTTTTTATGGTAATATCGTCAAAACCATAAAATATTTTACAAAACATAATAGTTTTTGTACTTATTGTAAGTTACAAGTATGTGGTGTTTTTTTTTAAATAAAAATATGATTATATTTTTTTTTAATCTACGAGTTATCGGCCGATGAAACAATCTACCGCCAGTTCTACTCCTGGCGTCTTTTATCTTGATTTTTGTTATTCAAATGAACTACCGAATGTAGGACGACATGAGTTACACCCAGTCTCGAATATTGAATCAACTGGCGCGATCCGGTGATATAGTGGCAACACAGCTTTATTTTGTGTTTGGGAATGTCCCGTGCTTTGAAATTGGCATATAATGGCTCCGGTTGTAGGGTAATTAGGTTAGATAATGATTTATTGTACCAAAATAATATAAAATTCTTATAAAATCACAAAATATAAAAAAAAACCTAAAACTAATATAAAATTTATAATAATGGTAGGTGAGTCTTGGTACAATGTTTCTTTCATTTCATAATAAATTATTATTTTCCATGAGAAAAATGGGACGTCACAACTACCTGGAAAAATGTCTTAACAATGCCTCGGATGCAATGCATTGTTAGCATAGACTTAGTTATTTAATCTTACCTCCATGATTGTTAGAGATATCAAAAACGAATATCCGGCGCAAAGAAAATTGTTTTTTTTTTTAACTGCGTGGTCTAACTGCCAGTGTCAAGTGTTTTTTTTTAGCAATTTGTCCTGTCCACATGAATCACGTATTTATACCTACACCTGCCTATATTATGAAAAAAAATGCCTAGCTTTGTAAATAACAAATTTAAACATGGTAAATACCCCGTTTTTTCAGTAATATATGATTATGTAGTGCCTAAAATATTTTTTTTTTGTACACACACAAAAATTCTTTTCGCTCCATTTTCTTGTAAAAGTATCAATGTAGGAAAAGTATAAATATTCATTTACTCGAAAGGGTATGTTGTCCATTTATTATGTACGTATCTATTTAGTTTGGCCATTTAATATTCTGGAAGGTTTAAGTAACAGGTGGATGGAAATACAATGTGTTTAAAAAAGAAAAGAAAATGTTTTATGGACGACTAAATAAACGGAACATTTTTATTAAAAAAAAAACCGGCCAAGTGGGACTCGCACGAAGGATGAAGGAAGGATTCCGTACTATTATTTATCCAACATTCACCTGTTCCGGTGTCTGTCATAAATCACGTTTGTTGTATAGGAGCCTTACATAATATAATCAGCCCGTTAATTTTCCCTACTGCAGGGCAAGGGCCTCCTCTTAGAGGGGTTAAGCAGTAAGACGCCACGGGAGCCTACCCCGGATTGGCGAATGTCCCATGTGTCCAGCCCGTGGTGAGTCCTAGGACATGGCAGTTTCCTCACGATGTTTTCCTTCACCGTAAGAGCGATGTTACTAGCGCACATTACTTTTTCGTAAAGGAAACGACATTATTAGACAGCATTAGTGCTTAAAAAAAATATTTTTAGGGGTATGTACTAACGTAACAGACTCCATTTCCGTGTTTAACTTTTTGACTGTTTGTCCGTTTAGCTTAGTTTGGGGGTAGATTGAGCTGTGTTTTGACGGCAACACCATCGAGTTGAGCTGTCATTGAACGCGAGGTCTCTTGAGCTGCTGGTTTCAAAGACGGTTGAACTAGACGGCGGGCGCGGGCGTCGAGATGGTACTAAAATACGACAAAATATGACATTATTGAATAAAACGCGAGTAAAACCTACCTAACTATTGTGCATTAAACACACACAACACATTAAACAAAATTATACTAAAATAGCTATACTCAGATCACAAAAAAATGAGAACAGACAGCAGTGTTTTATTTTTAAATAAACCGTCATTTAACCAACCCATCAACTGCCTACTAAAATATTTCAACACAATTAAACGAGCCTAAATAATTAGAAATAAATCTCTTTGATATATTTTCGCACAGCAAACGGAACTAGCCGGGAGAGTTCCGATTATCCCCAAACTTTTTCATTACAGTTCTTTGTTTGTCTTTGGTCAAGTTTGAGGAATATATCCGGCTGGTGAGGATTTGTTTTTTGCCTTTAGCGATGTCGTTTTAATACGTTGTAAGCATTGATATCATCCTTAAGGACTAATTTACATTACGGAACTAGTACCTATAAATAAATAAAGTAAATAAATATTGCACGACATTACACACAGCGCAATCTAGCCCCTAACTAAGCACTAGGCTTGTACTATGGGTAGGTACTACGGATATACTACATATTATACCTTTTTTTTTGTAAATACATACATATTATTATACATAGAAAGACAACCAGACCAGATACAAATATTAATTTTTAAGCATAAATATTTGCACCCGACGGGAATCGAACCCGCAGCCTACTGCATTGCAGGCAGGCGTTCGCCCGACGCGCCACAGAGGCCGTCAAAATGTATTGTAGAGTCAATTTCACAAAACTAGTCTAAACTCGCGGCTATGACTGGAAACAATTTTATCAATCGCTATGGAAAAATCTAAACTAATATAATGCTTATTGATTGATTAGTTCGCCCATAGGCAATAAGACCGCCCATTGTGCCACTTTAGTTTTAAGTTTTTCTATGTCTAATTTGTTGTTATTTGTATTTGTTGAAGCTCCTAGTGTGACTATATAATTAGCATGCCCTTAGTTTCGTAATGTAAATCTCGCTAAACAGCAGATCAGCATCAGAAGAAAGACAGTTGAAACAAACCACTGAAGTAACGCTACCTCAAATTCAATAATACTCTTGATTACGATTCTCTTGATTATTCTTAACTACGTCATGATTAAAAGTTGATATTTACGACTAGTTGCGCCCTAGGCGCGGGCGGCCGAGCATTTGTAGAGCGGTTGCACTTTTTCTTTCATTACTCGGGTTCTACTAATTAGATTTCGATGCAAAGTATACCACGACGTTCCTCGAAAATATAACTATCCAATATAGAAAACCAGATTTCAATCGGATTAGTACTTTTTAATTGTATAAAGAACAGACAGAGAAACAGACGGACAGACATGATTTTTAAAATTTATATAATTTTGTTCTTAATTTTTTTTTAAGTTTGTAGTTTTTAAGGTTTCGTATTAAAAATGCCCTGGTTTTAAATGCGTACGGAATATCTGGGCCATGATTCTCTAAAAACATAGCAGGCGACAAGCAAGCGAGATGCTAAGCATTGCAGAAGTAGATTTGTTACAGGAGTAAAAATTATAGCTATTCTATAACTTCTTTAAATACTGATTGGCTAAGGAATAAGAGGAGCTATTAAAATAATTGAGTAGCCCTTAATTTTAAAGGCTACTTAACTAATGAAGTACTTAGTAATTAAGTAAAATAACATTTACAGAATACGAATTAACGCACACTCCTGCACGTCGCCTGCATTCCGCCGGCATTCCGCATGCTATGTCCTTACCGAATCGAGCCCCTTACCAGATTCACTCTAGACCGGTTTTATAGATATTTAAAAGAAAATTGTTTACAGTTATAATGTTAAATAACCTTAGTAGTAGGTCAATTCTACGTAAAAGAGCAGGAAATAAATAAAACGCACCTTTAAAATCATCACTTTATTATTTACTTTTCTTTTATGGCTGATTTTTCAAATCCCTAGATAGAGATACTTATCTGACAAATACACCACCAGATAAAAAACGTCAAAAAAAAACTAAATTTAGAAAAAAATTCGCCGATTTTTCATTCCATGGTTAATAGATACTACTTGTCGAATAAGTTCGACCCCAACTAAATTTAAAAGCCTTCATATTTTGATCTTCTAAATTTAAATTTTTGTTCTTTTTAAATATTAAAGTGACGTTTTTTATTCGGCGGTGTTACATTTTTTTTGTCAGATATCTCTATCTAGAGATCTAAAAATCAGCCCTTAATCAAATTAATGACACCAAAATTTAATTTAATCTTCACATTGGCACTAATCTTACAGCTCTCTAATAATATTGTACTTTAACACCTGCAGATTAAAGTTTAAATTGCTTCGTGGAGTGCACTTCAGAAGGCATTTACTTTTCAAGTGCGTTCCGCAATTTATAGGTCGCTTATTTTATAGGACGGACGTTGGAGTATCAACCTTAAAGTTTAGTTATTACGGTCTTATTCGGTTTGAATATCAGTCGTGATAATATCATGTCGTCATGTGACGTTCTAATTTCAAAAGTTTTATAATAATAGTGCATGGTGCTGTTGCCTGCGATTATAATTAATCATTATTCATTACAGAACACGTAAATTAAAAAAAAATGGCTTTACAGAAACTATACCCTTTTACAGAAACTTAGATCTTCTTCTTCTTCTTTAAAATGGCTTTTCCATTCGGACATTTGCTAGTGTCAAGTATTATCAATAATTGCAGGTTATTTGCATCAAACAAAACAGTCAAGTCGTCATAGTTAAAGTCAAGTCGAGGATATCATTGTAATAATAATAATAATAAGCCCGCAGGGCACCTTGAGGCGAGGTGTCGGGGAGTAGCGACCCCGCGGCTTCCCGAGTGCTCCAGGGGGAAGTCACCGTTCCTCACCTCCGGCTTGCCTTAGTTGGCTGGTCGGAGTGAACACTGACGAGGAAGCGGTCCCCCGCCTCTGGCTTGCCTTCACCGGCCGGTCAGAGTGGAGTCGCGAGAGCAGAAATGCTCGAAGGATGGACGCCTCACGTCAGTGATGAGTTGGCCCGCTCCACAGGATCTCGACCTAGGATGGTTTAAAATCCAGTGAGGTCCCTCCATCTTTCAGCCTCTCACGCCTCTGTTGCCCCCTGGCTGTAATTTGCTCGGCTTATTTAGGGTGGCCCAGTTTGTGAGTTGGCGAGTCTCCGTCTGCCATTTTTACGTGTTTTTAACATTGTTACGGCAGGCGCCATATTCCCCATAGTTCCCCCCAGTACCCGATCCACTACCAACCCATTTCCATAGCCCAAGTAGTTTTCACCCGTAGTTTATTCATAGTTCTATCCGACCCGGGGGTTGTCCTTGGCTGCATTTTATAGTGCAGACAGGGATAATTGCCGGTTTGGTGTCCATCACATATTTTAAAATTAAAATGTTACTAAAACGGGCCTCTACGTGTTGGCTTCGGCCCCACGCACGCCTTCCAAAGGTCCGGGTGCTCCATAGCCCCGAGAATCCAAAATGGTAACAACAAAATAATAATAATAATATTCATTTTTTACAATGTTTGTTCACTGAGCTTTGGAAAGAACACTAAGCTATAGTCCATGTTTTGCACCGATTATCACTTTTATTTATACTTGTACACCTTCACGAAACTAAATTGATTAATACTCGTATGCCTCCGAAATTAAACAATTTACACGCATTTGAACTAAGTTTCACAAAAATGAAAATATAGCAACACATCTCCTCAGCGCATTCCCGCCAAAACTCCAAAACTTAGATCAAAAGTGTAAATATAGAACTGTCAATTATTTCTTCTTCTTCTTTAAAATGGCTTTTCCAGTCGGAAATTTGCCAGTGTCAAGTATTATCAATATTTGCAAGTTATTTGCATTAAACCAAACAGTCAAGTCGTCATAGTTAACGTCAAGTCGAAGGAATCATTGTAAAAAGGGGGGCATTTTTTACAATGTTTGTTCACGGAGCTTTGGAGACAACACTAAGTTAAAGTCCATGTTTTGCACCGATTATCACTTTATTTATACTTGTACCCCTTCACGAAACTAAATTGATTAATATGCCACCGAAATTAAACAATTTACACGCGTTTGAACTAAGTTTCACAAAAATGAAAATTTAGCAACACATCTCCTCAACGCATTCCCGCCAAAACTCCGAAACTTAGATCAAAAGTGTAAATATAGAACTGTCAATTATTTAAGGAAAAAGTCAACAATGTGCAGTCATTTTCAATCAAATAAAGTTATTTACCTTTTTGATCTAAGTTTGTAAAAGAGTACAGAAATAATAATAGGGAGTTTTCGCGGGAACGCGGTTAGGAGATGTGGTGCTAAATTTTCATTTTTGTTAAACCTTGTTCAAATGCGTGTAAATTGTTTAATTTTGGGGGCATATTAATCAGTTTAGTTTCGTGAAAGTGTACAAGTTTAAATGAAAGTGAAAATCGGTGCAAAACATGGACTTTAGCGTTGTCTCGAAGGCTCCATGAACAAACGTTGTAAAACATGGCTCCCGTTTTACAATGATTCCCTCGACTTGACTTTAACTATGACGACTTGACTGTTTCGATGCAATGCAAATAAAAACTTCCATAAATTAATAATACTTGACACTGGCAAATGTCCAAATGGAATAAGCCATACATATAAACGAAGAAGAAATAATAATACTAGAAAGCTTACTTCGTCAAAAAAATGGTCCGGCTTGATGTCGCCCCCGGCTGTCCTCTTTTCACTTTAGTGTTTGTCGGTTAGTTAGATAAGGATAGACTGGGACCAACGGGGTTCAAGAGGACCGTTTTCGTATATCAAAGCAAAAACTACCTTAATGTTAGAGAACATGATTGAAATTGATATTTCAAAAGTTGTCAAGTGCACAGTCTTCTAGGAGCGATAACGTAGTGATCTAATACGGGTTCCATTTTTACCTTTTGACCTACGGAACCCTTAACAAATATTAATCACTTGACTTAATGGTCATAGTTGCTTAAATTAACAATAGAAATAATAAAACTTCTATGGTTTTCGCGATTTCAAAACACTCAACAGGAGAAGTCAACCTTGAAAAAGCCACGGTTCGTTTAAAACCATGAATAAAAACGCGATTTAACCCGATAAATAAACTATTTTAATATAAATAAATAATGACATAATTAAACAATTTATAATTTGATTATGATTATAATTATGCTTCAAACTTCAAAAAAAATAAAAAAAAATTATCCTTTTGTCGTTCAAAAAAATAAAGTAAACCAAGGCGGATTGCGTTTAATTATAATATCATCATAATGCTTGCTTGTTTACCTTACCATCAATGTTTACCTAGATAGATGTACTATATTATACTTAATTCTTATTTGTACAGCATTTATGTATATAGGAAACACAACAGACACAAATACACAAATGAAATAATAGAAACACTTAAAATTAAGTTATTCAAATGGGCGGCCGCATCTATTATAATGAGTTTATACTATGTAAAACTAGCTGTGCCCTGCGCTTTTTCCACATTTAAGATTCATTCGTAACCCTTGCATAATCCAAACGACCCGTACAAAAAAGGGAACAAACAAACAAAACCAACTTTCACATTACATACTAAGTTTCAAAGTTCATCAATAAGGCATCGATTCAAAGGCCACATTTCTTGATCAATAATGGATCTTATAGAGTTTTATTAGGGTTGAAATTCGGTCGCTCGCCGCATGGGAGTGTCTTCACGAGGCTCTGTAGACGAGTTGGTCTCATGTTTGTGCTTCCTATTGTAGTAGAGAAGGGCAATGAGGCACATAAGGCACAGTATTATAGAGAACGCCAGCATGAATAGGAGGTACAGCTGAAAAGAAAAAGGAATGTTATTTGAATTTGGAACAGTTGCTTAACAAAGACGTCTGTGGAAAGAAAGAGGTCAGTGAGTTTTGGCGGAAAGACAAAAATACCATACCATCTTTCTATACTTATAATAAAGGAAGAGAGGACAAAATGGCTGCGTTTGGAAGTAAATTAAAAAACATAACACTTCCTTTGGCAGTCGTGTAAAAAAAAGTTGTCTATGGGGACTTAGGAAAAGAAGTAGAACAAAATTATACAATTTTTCAAATTCATGTATGTTTGTCTGTTCCTTATAGGTACAATTGCACAAACTGGATGCGAGAAGCCGAAAATAGATCTAGGTGGCGTGCAATTGGAGAGGCCTAATGTCCAGCAGTGGACTGCAACAGGCTGATGATGATGAATGCGATTGAAATCTGGTTTCAATATTGAAAACTTCTATTTTCGAGGAACCTCATAGTATACCTTACATCGAAATCCAATTTGTAGAACTCGAGTAATGAACGAAAAAGTCGGCTAAATGCACTATTTCTACGCATACGAAGTCGTGGGTAACAGCTAGTAGACAATAAAGTAATAATAATAATAATAATAATAAATCTTTATTATCACAGAAATGTACAATGCACAGTTACACTATCCCTCCACACTAGGCTGAGCCTGTCCTGTGTAGGGAATATATCAGAACACAATAGTAGGTACATTTATCTGTCTTTAAACCAAAAATAAAGAAAGAAAAATACAATTATTTAATGAGCGGTTTATCTTAAAAACAGATACATATGTATATATAGGAAAATAATTAGTAAATAAATAATAAAATGAATATAAAATATAGGTAGGAAGGAGGGGGAAGGGGGGTGGGGGCCTAAGGAAAATCAGGGATCACCACGTAACACCACAGTCTTAAGACCGAGGGTACGTAGACCTAGCAATGATAAAAGAAAAGGGGGGTTTAGGGATGAGGATGGGATGTAGGATACCCCTTTGGGTCACCTAGGAGTCGTCATTAATCCCTCTGAGTCGTCATAAGTCAATGTCATAAGTAATTTAGTCAGTAGGGCTTTAGCAGAAGCCAAAGTACACTGCTTGAGATCACATTTATCCGAAAGGTTGTTGTATATTATCGGGAAAATATGTTTACTGAAACGACTGCCGAAGGCGGTTCGTACCGAGGGGACATTCATGAAAAATACCCTTTTATTACTTCGTCTCATGCGTCTCTGTACGGTTGCTTCGGATTTATGAACAAAGAGGGCAACCCTTAGAAGGTAAAGTCTTCTTACACTGAGGACCTGAGCCTCCTGGTAAAGAGTCGTTGTGGGATACCGTCTCGGCTTTCTCATTGCCACCTTGAGTACACCTCTATGAGCTCTCTCTAAGTCGTAGTGCATTTTGTTTTTTTTTATTAAATTTTGTTGTTTACTGAGTTGAAATATACTCTAGTGGAATAGTGCAGAAGTGTAAAAGTAATAAGGAGTTAAAATGGATGTACACTCTAATTTTTCTCACTGTCTTATCCGGAATAGAGCCGATATTCAAACTGCAGCTGGTTTGGCTCTGTGTGCCATTGCTTATTGTAACTTAACGCGAGAACGAGAGGCGAGAAACTCCTCACATTCACGCTTCACAATTACTCATTTACGAAAGTTCCGAGCTTTCGCTAACTGTACAGTTATTAAATAAAACGCGAGTAAAACAAAAGCCTCAGACAAAATAAAGTTAAAACAGTAAAAAGTTAAGTTAAAACAGAAGAAAAAAAACTCAACTAATTGTCAAATACAATGTTTTCTTTCTTCCTATGTTACACAATGTATACTTAAGTGTTTGACAAGCAAATAAATAAAACTAATTTTACTTACTAGAAATATTTTTAAAGGAAAAAATCATCTTCAAAAATTCACTTGCGGCGGGATTTGAACTCGCGTCCCTGGATCAATACTCCAGTGCCTATACCGCTCGGCCACGGCTCGGCGCTCGGTAAATTTACGAAATATTAGTTTTACTTACTTACTCCCTTACTTATAAAATATTATTTACACATGACTAAGTTATGTGAGCAAACCTCACATAACTTAGCCATGTGTAAATGTCTGTCAACTTTGAAACTTCATGTGACAGTAAAAGACAGACGATGCATAGTTATGCAGCGCATTAAATAGCGTTTATAAGTAAAGGCGACAATAAATAAAGCATTTAATAATAACAATTTAATTATCTATATCTACGGGCAGCGTATGAAACTACAATAAAATACATGCCACTTAAAATTTGAGGACTACACAAACAACTTGGAAGCTTCGAAATTTAAAATTCCCATCTAATTTCGAATTTAGAAGTTGCTGTAATCTGTGGTATAGCCCTGAAAGTTTAAGTAGCGTCCTACAAAACTTAACATAATAATCAAAATCGAGTTTTCTAACGGAATTCTATACAAAATAGAAGGAAAAATGTGACAACTTACTCCAAAATAGACGAATAGCATCGCGTGGGGTGTCATGGCGTGTCTATGGTGTCTATCAGACTGAGAACTGGGAGCCTGTGGAGGCATCCTGCCAACTCTCCTACAGAGTGCGAGCCAGATTATTCTGCACACGACTGAGGGCGCCACTGCTTAACATTAAGCACGGTTTACCTACCAGTTTTATTAGTTCCGACGTTGACCACGTGCCGACTTATCTGGCACGCACTCTACATTATACTTACTTATAACTATTGATTTGTCTTTGACGACATGTTTTTATGACGTATCGTGACGTCATCGCGTCACAATGTCTACTGTGACGTCAGATGGGGGGGAATTTTGTTGCCGGAGGTAAACAAACATCTTATCCTATTTATTTTAGTAATATTATAAACGCGAAAGTTTGTATGACCGATTGCAATGAAACTTTGAATATAGGAGACTGAAGATCTGGCATAACACATAGGCTACTTTTATCCCGATATTCCCGCGGGAACGGGACTTACGCGGGTAAAACTGCGAGATACAGCTAGTTATCTAGAACTGGCTGACACGGCTGGCACATTTATATTAAATTTTGGCCATTTTTGAAATTTGACTTTTTAATAGCTGAGTACATAAAGAGTACGTATAGAATTGCACAGTATACTTCAAGATTCAAAGCAAAATACAACATAATCGGCATCACTACCCTACTTTTTAGTAGCTTTCTATGGTTTCAATGCAAAACACGTCAAACACTACCAAGTATAAAAGGTACCTATTCAACGTCGAGGACTGAATGGCTACCGACCTACTTTATTCAGTCGACTTAACTTGTATGGCAAAGATCAGAAATGACAGGTGAATAGATAGTCAGAATAAGGGTAAAAAATCCAACAAATAAGAAAAACAAAATAAACAAAATTTCGACGGCCACTGTGGCGCAGCGGGCGTAGCTCGGACTGCAACGCAGAAGGTTGCGGGTTCGATTGCCGCCGGGAACAAATATTTCTGCTGACCATAAATGTTTGTTTCTGGTTCTGGGTGTTTTCTATGGATCATATGTATGTATTTACAAAAAAAAGTAAATAATATAGATTGCGCTATGTGTACAAATAATATAGGCGACAGTTGGAGGAGGCCTTTGTCAATCAGTGACATACAGACGGAGTCGATGCATTACAAAAAAAAAAAAAAAACTTTAATAATAATATTTATTTTGTAAATGTAAATTTTTGTCTGAATAAAGGCTATACAATTTGTAACGGGGAGACCCCTTTAATCCGAAGTCCAGGGCTTGCGGGTGATGTCCTGAATCCTTTGGTAAAAACCGCATCTAAATAGTTCTTACGGTTTAAGAGTTATTCAATTTCAAAGTTCACGCAAAAAACCTAGGGATCACTTAGTGATGCAACCCTAATAGCGGCTGTTGACCTAGAAAATCAGCTGTTTCGCCTAAGCCGGAATCACAGGACGATTACATTTACGTTTTAAGATGCATTTAGAAGAGTTCCTAGATGCGTTTTAAACGAGTTGCTAACATAGACTACGTCATCAGTTTTAGATACGATACTTACTCCTACGGTTAAAGTACCTACTAAAGATATTCGCCCACCATAACGGAGCATATTATTAAAACCGTAACCGTACAGTTTTTTAGCAGTAGAGGTTGGTACCTAATTTGCTCTTTTGTCGTTGGCTACTTAGCTCGTGATGTTAATATGTCCCCTTTTTCGTTCCTTTACTACTAGTGCTTACAAGTTCCTTTCAGCAGTGCTAAAATACCAATCTTTGCCAATGTTAAAAACTGATGTACCTACCAAAGGGAATTCATAACGTAAGTGCTAATTGGATTGGCTTCCGGTCGTATACTTACTTACCACGGATTGTGCCGGGGATTCACCCAAAAAAGATAAAATTTAGAATATGAAAGCAAGGTTCCGTATAATAAAATAATATTTTAATTATACTTATAAATAAAATGTTTCGATACCTTGAGAGAGAGCATTCTGTGTGTCGTGTCGGGCGAACGCCCGACTGTAATGCAGAAGGCTGCGGGTTCGATTTCCGTCGGGTACAAAAATATTTATGTTTAACAATAAATATTTTTACCTGGTTTGGGTGTTTTTCTGTGTATAAATTTTTACAAAAAAAAGTATTGTATGTAATTTTCCGTTGTTTAGTACCCATATTACAAGCCCAGTGCTTAGTTTGGGGCTAGATTGAGCTTGTGTAAGGTCGTGCAATATTTATTTATTATTAACACGACTAAACATTATTACGTAACTAGAGGTACCCTTAGAAATTAGTGTTCAACGAATATGCACTTACGTATTAAATACAGAAATCAGTGATATTTTCGAAGTATAACCCATTAGGGTTTCACTGCTCTTTTGTGGAACCTTAAAATTCGTGTACCGCACGCGCGGGCGGCGTCCTTTGCGGCGCACCGCCAAGCGACTCCAAGCGACGCCGCTTGTCTATCATTCGCGGGCGGCGCTCTTTGACTTCTATGCCGTTTTGCCGACGATTCGTGTCATTGGTCAGCGGCGCCGACAAAGAAGTCGCCCGCCTCGAGCTGAGTTATGATTCGACGCAAGCCATTTATGAAAAACCGCCCAAAAGAAAGGTAACTTTCGATAAAATTGTCGATATTTTCGATAAAAAATATTTTTTTTTGACCAAGTGAACGAAGCATCTCTGGTTCAAGACTGGCAAAATTTGCGTTTTTCTGGCAGTTTGTGGGTTTGTTGGTACTTCTTTACAGGTCGCATTTTTGAACTGAATGCAAGTTCTACAAGTATGTAGATTATTTTGTCATATTGACTTTTTGATCGAAAGGAAATCGCTGTATAAAATTCAATACCTAAGTCTATTTTATTTAAAAGATATCAACATAAAAAAATGGTGATTTGATAAAGATGTTCCGAGTGATGAACAGAAAAGTTCAAAATGATGCAAGTAACGTAATTACTAAAATTTGGAAGTACTTAAAATAGTATTTACCTTACTTTTGGACTAGTAGTATGTTAGTTTTTAGTAGCTACTTATTGAAAAGCCTATTTCCTCTATGTACTGTGCTATTGGTCTAGTTACACCTGCCGATGTCGAATGATCGTGCGGGTTAAGCAACGTTTGGTGCGGTCAAGCAGTTGGTCCCGATTGTTATCTCTGATAAAAGTCGTTACATCAAGTTAGCGGCCTTAGGGCGACCTGAATCCCTAACACTATGTGAGCCACACCACTAACACGAAAAGAGGAAAAAGAAGTAGGTTCCAAGCAAATACATATTAGCCGACCGCCTACACGGTGACTATACATCGATAAAACGGAGAAAAAAATCGATACCATCGGTCGATATTATTTTATTAACATCCCTTAATGTAGGCGGCCTGACTACTTACCTATAGCTACCAACGGTCAGTCTCGTGCTAGAAGTTGCGAAAGAAGGTCTCGTGCGTAGTGTTGCCTCTTTCGTAACTTAAATGAGTGATACCCGTGCAGCGTCATGAAAAACGTAGTGTCGGGCGTTGGGTCACGCGGCATTCTTTGCATTAGCAAATCTGACATCGAATCATATCGCAACGAGCGATAATGTGAGAATGTTTTGTTGTGTTAATTTTGTGTTTGTGAAACCAATGCGAAATATGGATTACTTAAAAAGTGGAATAAACTACGCGAGTGAGTAATAGGTACCTACTTTTTTTTTTGACCTCGTGAATCAACAATTGACCGATCAATGTCTGTAGCAGCAATTTTCTAGCCTGGTCAGGGGCCACAGGTTTTTTTTACAATCCCCGTGGGTGCTCTTTTTTTAACAGACTTAAAAAAAAGAACGAGATCCTCTATTCATCGCATACCTACATATTTTTTTTAATGTTTGTTCACCGATTACTCCATGATGACTTGACCGATTGAGATGGTTCTTTTTTAATGGAAAGCTCCGAGGTGGTCTCATGAAAATTTGGTGAAGTGATGAACGGAAATACTTCTCAAAACGATGTATTCAATTCAATTGTTCATCAATTAGGTAAGTACTCGAAGATAGCTTAACCGATTGAGATGATTATTTTTTTAATAGAAAGTTGCTCGGTACCTACTATTTACCTCTCGTGGGTGCTGGAGCACCCGAGCACCCACGGACTCGGCGCCCTGAGCGTGGTTATTAATTTGTACCTATGTCCACATGTGGTAGATAAGGTAGCTAGGTAGGTATCCGGCGCACGACGCGGGGCGGGAGCACCGCACCGGTGTCACTCAACGCCTCAGAATAGGTACATATTATGAGATTGCGCAGCGCATGTAGTTATACGTATCTTCCTAGGGTTGTCACGTCATGCAACGGATTCTTGAATTATTTTTTTTGTATGAAAATATTTTCATAAGCTTTTCTAAATTTTTGTTTCAAAGGCGTGACCTTCCGAGCACAAAACGAAAGCCTGGCGAGTACTACTGGGCTAGCCTGTTACACGTTGTATAATAATAATATAATAATGTGTAATGTAGTTTAGAAATATTTATATTTATTTAACCGGTCTAGTATAACTGAATTCCAAATTGACTCAAATTTGATTTTACTAATAAGGTCTAAGCTAAGATGCAGCACTCATCTAAAACACTCGAAGACTGCAGTGGAACATGATCCGAGCCGTGTTCCATAATAGCTTTACCGGTATAAGTGTTTTGGCGAAAAACACGTCTTGCAATCTACTTGGTGCTACTACTTAGATCTTTTACTAAAAAAACCTCCATTGGTAGCCTTTACGACACGGGCAACAATAGCCATTTTCTTTTAGACCCGAGCTACAGGATACAAGTATTATTCAAATGAGACCATAAAGACAGGGAAAACTGATCGTTTTAATATGTAATGGCTTATTTAATGGAATATTTAAGTGTAATTTGAATCATATTACAACCACTAACTCGGGTCCATAACGATGTACTTAGTCACGATAGTAAAATTAGTCTTCTATTACTTGTAGGACAATCATTGGATAATAAAGGCTTTAAGGGGTATTTAAACGAGCTAAACTGTCACGAAAATTATTGATTATTTTCTATCGTAAATTTTTAGAATGTCTTAGTTTGTAGCGTTCGTAAATGGGTGCGCTTTGTCTTTGCGCGCAATGTGATAACATGGTGAATAAAATGATTTATGACTTAAGTACATAATTGTTTAACTATTATCACTTGAAGTCCGAAAATGTTATTCATACAATTTAAAATCATATTGATCATTCTTCATAAAAAAACCAAAACATTAAAAACTATAATCATTGAAATTCAAAATATTACAAATCATACACTTAGATTTTCCTGATTTTTGTCTTAATATATTTGTTTATACTAATGATCGAAACTTTAATAAATATGTTTTAATCTAAATTTGTTTTTGCAAAAATCATAAATGTTTTTTATCCATAATTATTATTGCTTGAAGTTTATATCTGGAAAACCATACGGAGCACCCCGACTAGGATAGGTTAGGTTAATGTTAGACCCCCCGATGTGCGTTCACCTTGCCGTGGTGTTTTGGGGGCTTAGTAGCCGCTTGGCATAGCAATCCAGCTATGTCGAGCGGTGAACCAAGAGGCGCACTAATTAGGTACACTTCACATTCGCTCATACACTCACACACATAACACACATTTCACATACACACATTACACATCCTCACATACACTACACATCAAAGGTGGGTGCCCTTGTCTTTATTGGCCGGGGTACGTGTTAGCATAGGTGCCTCCTGCGAAAGCGGGGATGGGTGGTTCGGGCTTGCCTTCACCGGCCGGCCCCGTGGACAGACCACGTTAAAAAAGGTGAAAGCCAAGTTGGTGATGCAGGGCGAGGGCTGTGTGGCCACCCACTAGGCGGTCAATACTGCATCCCCAGGGAGGGACCAGCCGTCCCCTCTTTGGGTTACAAACCAAGGCTTCATAAGTGCCGAACCGGCTCCGGCCTTATGCGACCGAATAAATCCGTGTACTCGTGGGAACTTAATGGATAGTGAACCAAAAAACCCTAATGACAAAGGAGGAGTAGATATTGTGGGGAATGTTGTGCCGAGAAGGCCAGAGGATGATGTGCCGAGAAGGCCGGAGGTTGTTGGGTCTACAAGGCCGGTGGATGATGGGCCTAGAAGCCCAGAGAACGAACTAGTTCAACTAGTGCAGAAAGAGAAACGCCTGCGTAGCCCGCATGTGGTGCTGAGGAGGCTGAGTACCAACGAACTTGCGGCGGCTGGTGCTGCAGGCGATGCTGACCTCGCGGTTAGCAGGGCAGGGAGCCATGACCGCGACCGTTCGCCTATAAGGCAGCACGTGGCCAGCGAGGAGAGTCTGTACGGATCCATCTCGGATTTAGACTCGGAGCTGGACTATAGTAACGACTCGTCTGTCACTATGAAGACCTGTAGCAGCGGGAGTAAGGCCGTTAAGACTAAAAAGAAGGCGGAGAAGCGTCCCGGGACGTTTGAAAATGAAGAGGACCATGGCACCCCAGCCCGTAAGGGCAGAGGCTTGTCCTCAGGTGAGCACTTCGGTCTACACAAGGAGATCGAAGCGAAGGCAGCAGCGGAACGTGCCATGATCCGCCTTAAAAAAGATAAGGGGTTGGTTAGTGAGAGGGCTCCATCACGGGCTTCCATCACTAAGTCGGTGAAAATCGCAGACCTTCTCGTTCCCATCGGCGACCCGAAGGCGCAGACCGCTGCGTCCATCGAAGAGAAGGCCGCGTCCAATTTGCTGGCGCTAGTGGAGGTGGCTCACCGGAGCAAGAACCTCAAGGGTGAATACATTGGCTACGTGAACGTAGCTACGACTAACGTCAAGGTTGCCCTTGAGGAGTTGTGCATCCGGACTCACTCCGAGGAGATGGCGCAGCTGAAGGCAGACAACGCCAGGTTAAATGAAGCGGTGAAAAACCTTCGCCGCGACGTGGCGGAAATGATAGTGGAGATGCGCAAGCTCCGCGAAGAAAAGGCGAAGGTTGAAGCTTCTCTGCCTCAAGCCCCGGCCAATCGAATCGGGCCTACTTACAAAGCCCGACTTGAGGCATTAGAGCAACAGCTTCTTCCGGAGAAGAACCTACGTCCCCCGCTAGCGGTGGATAGGGCTCGTGCTAGGACAGTGGGTGCTACTGCCCCCGTGCAAGACGCGCCGCAATCGGTGTCAGTCGTCAATAAGGCGAAAAAGAAGGGGAAGAAAGCACCTCCCGCACAAACGGCCGTCTCACCAGCGGGCCCCTCGGATCAACCGGCCGCGCCCGCACAGTCGGCGACCCAGGCGTGGACGAAGGTGGGCAAGGACGGAAAAAAGAAAAAGAGCAAGCGCGGAGGGCAAAATACGCCTAGCAAACCGCGGATCAATGTCCCAAAGACTGCAGGGGTCGTCCTCACGATTCCTCAATCGCAGCAGGAGAAGGGATTTACCTACGCCCGGGTGGTGGCCCTAGCTAAATCCAAACTGGACTTGAGGACTATTGGAGTCGACGCGGTCAGCATACGGGACACGCAGACAGGATCGCGTATTCTGGAGGTTCCTGGAGAAGACAAGCAGGGTAAGGCGGACCGGCTTGCTGCAAAGCTCCGTGAGCTATTAAGTGAGGAGGTGGAGGGCCTCCTGATCTCGAGATCCGTTAAGTGCGCAGAAATGCGCATTTCGGGATTCGACGACTAAGTGGAGGCGGCTGACATCGCAGTTGCGGTTGCCCAAGTGGGCAACTGCAATATTGAGGCTGTGAAGGTGGGCACTATTCGAGTGTCGGCTCGTGCCACCGGATCCGTCTGGGTTCGGTGCCCAGCAGAAGCGGCAAAGGCAGTCAGCGCGGCAGGCCGTATTTTAGTTGGATGGACTTCGGCCAGGGTCGAGGTGCTAGAGCACAAAAAGCTGCGATGTTTCAAGTGCCTGCAGCTCGGCCACACAAGGGTGATGTGCATTTCCGCGGTGGACCTTAGCGATCTCTGCTACCGCTGTGGTCAACCCGGACACAAAGCGGCGTCATGCAGTGCGGAGGCAAAATGCTCGGTGTGTTTCACAGCGGGCCTACCGGACCACAGGTTGGGGGGAAAAGCTTGCTCCCCTCCCAAAAAGAAGAGAGTGGCCAAAAAACCAGCTGGCAATGCGCCGCTGGTGTCGGATGCTCCTGGGTCAATTGACACTTCTATGGACACACCCGATTACTCTGAAGTGCCTTGTCCGTAGGCGCTTTAATGTGGCCAGTGGTGGTTGCGGAGAAATTCGCTTTGAAGTACGGGCAGTTCAATCTGCCTGAAGCCTGGCGGTGAATTCGGGGGACTTCACCGTCATGTCGTGGGCTTGAGAAGGCGGCGGCGTGTTTTTCACGCCGTCTCACTTCTGGCGGCTAAAACACCCAGGATGAGCCCGCGAGGGCCACCCACTGTCGGGGGAAGCCATTTATGTTAAAACAGGCAATGGTACCCCCAACAAATGGTGGAGAGATTGAATCTTCGTCAGGTTTTTAGTGGGTAGGCTGATCCCTTCTGGACCGGAGAGCCCCACATAACTCATCGTTCCCCCCGGAGCGATGAGTATGCAATTCTATGGATTTTCCTGACGTTAAAAAAAAAAAAAAGGTTAATGTTAGAACACGATTGCGCGCAGCGCTTTGGCGAGCGAGCGAAGCAAGCGAACCGCAGTAGGGTTGCCAAGGCCTAATATTATGAATAGAAGAAGAACAAGAAGAAGAAGAAGAAGAAGACGAAGAAGAGAAGAGTGAAGATAGAAAGAAAGAAGAAGAGAGAAGAGTGATTTATAGAAATCAACTGATATTATGTCCGTTTTGTATGATAACTTGTATAATAACTTAGCTATTTTGAACAACGACCGTTATGAGTTGAAAACTTCTTGGTTTGTGTTGTAGAATGATATTCTAAAACAATGCGTCAGAAAATATCATCAATTATCGATGAATCCGACAGGGATTTACAGTTTAGCTCATGTAGGGGTTTTAATTGTACGTGTAGTATTTTAATTTCCTCACAGTCAAAATGAAAAGGGCAATTCGAACCCTCGAAATATTGAGAAGAAATATCTTAGGTGAAATGCATGATATTCAGCCCTTGTATAACAATCTACTATTCTTTTTTTTTAACTTCTGTGTTTCCAAAACTTGTAGAACAAAAGTTGTCTTAGACAAATTGAACAACCCCTTTTAGGGTTTCGTAGTCAACAACAAAACCCTTTCAGTTTCGTCATTTTCTTTTATAACCGTTGCCGAAATATAGTTAGTAGAGAACCAACAGCTGAAGCGTCGCTCCTCTAATAAGTACCTACTATAGCACTATGAAAGGGCACGTGTGTAATAACTAACCCCTGGCCCGCTAGTTCTCCGAAATAGATGAATTAAGGGATCAATAACCTCTTAAATAATACTAAAATTCTAAACATTTATTAAATTTTCACACACGGCAGCGACAGAGGTACGAGTAAAAAGATCAGAGGGAAACATTATTAAAAAAGTCTCATTAAATACATAATGTATTATGTATTCTAGGACGAGATATACGAGAGACTTCTTATGAAACAAGTTTCCCATAAAGTAATCAATTACAATATAAATCAAATAGCATAAATCAAGTAAAAACTTTAAATTACCAACTGTACCTGTAGCGTTGTAGCGTAAGTAAATAAAACTAAATTTAACTTATTTAAATGCTAAATTGATATAAATGTTTTTCCCACGTAGGTCCCGATTCCGCGGGAATATCGGGATAAAAAGTAGCCTATGTGTTATTGCAATTACCCAGCCAGTTACCTATGTTTCAAGTTTCATCGCAATCAGTTCAGTAGGTGTGATTGAGTAACAAAATCAAGACATACATACATGCATACTTTCGCGTTTATAATATAAGTAAGACTGGCTGCGCCCTGCGGCTTCACCCGCGTAAGTCCTGTTCCCGCGGGAATATCGGGATAAAAAGCAGCCTATGTGTTATTCCAGGTACTTATATATTCCAAGTTTCATCACAATCGGTTCAATAGGTTTTGCGTGATTGAGTAACAAAATCATACATACAAAGTTTCGCGTTTATAATATTAGTAGGAATAATTCACAATAACAAATCTATAAATAAACTATGTCCTCGAGGGAGACACCACGAGGCATCTTCGTAAGATGGCGACATTCGTTCTCAGAATAATTTTCTTCATTTTTCTGAAGTTTATTTCGCGTCTCTAGGGCTCTGGGGCTCTCTTCATACTGGGCGAGATATACATATACTTAGATCTCGACCAGTATGAAGCTACGTTGTATGTTGTGTCAGAAAGATGTGTAGTAAGGCACGAAGGGAACCCCAGCAGATGATGGGACATTGTTTGCTCTTCTTGCCTAGGGTTCCATCGATGGATCGGTAGGTATAACACCAACAGCTTAGATCTATAAGTCTTGCAACTGCCTACCTGAATAACTAAACTAACTAAAGTCTCTGAGCACAGAAAACGCTAGCTTTGCGCTCTTCATGGCCTCTACTCTCTACTTAAAATATACGAACGAACGCATGAACGAAAATACACTCACGGCAAAAATATAACATTTCCTTTGGCAGTCGTGTAAAAAGAATCATCAAGAAAGAAAAGCTGTCATTAAATTTTCATTATAGCAGTTATGATTTAAAATTGGTTAAAAATGCTCTCTTGCTAAAGGTACTTTTAAGCCAAATTTACTTTGAATCATCATTCACAATAAATTTGAAAATCGTGGCCATCTCGAACAGGGCCGTCGCGGATCGGGGTCATAAGGGCGAACTCCTGGTATAATGACAGATCTTCTATCACAACGACAGTTTTTTTTCATTCATTCATAGACTTAAAGTGGAGACCCAGAAGTCTAATTTAATAATTATACAACTATGAAGTCTTATACAAATCGTTCGTCTACAGAAGATGGTAATAACCTATCCATATTCCATTAAACGAGAAATAAAACTCAAAGTACCTTATGTAAATAGCCTTCATTTTTATTTAAACGTTCTTTCCACACATGATGTAAATATTAAAGTATGATGCACAAAAGTGTTGTTACTTAGATAAAATAGAAAGTACTTAATCCATCTATCCATAAATCTTCATCATCATCATCATCATCATCAGCCTGTTGCAGTCCACTGCTGGACATAGGCCTCTCTAATTGCACGCCACCTGGATCTATTTCCGGCTTCTCGCATCCAGTTTGTGCCAGCCGTCTTGCGCAAATTGTCGCTCCAACGTGCCTGAGGACGTTCTACACTACGTTTGCCGAGACGCGGTCTCCACTCTAGAACTCGTTTACCCCAACGGTTGTCGGTTCTACGGCTAATATGGCCAGCCCACTGCCACTTCAGCTATAAATCTTATCTATCTATAAATATAAAAGAAAGTCGTGGTAGTTACACCATTTATAACTCAAGAACGGCTGAACCGGTTATGCTGAAAATTGGTGGGAAGATAGCTTAGAATTAGGAGAAGGACATAGGATACTTTTTATTCCAATATTCCCGCGGGAACGGGACTTACGCGGGTGAAACCTCAGCTAGTATACCTATAAAAACAAAGGGAGTCAATTTGAAATACAAGCAAACAATTTTATTCCTAGACACAAAACACTCTAAAACGAAATAATTTACAATCTTAGATTAAAAATGTAAACACATAGATCCGTTAATCAAAGTAAAAAGTAAACAAAGAGCTGTCACTTTCCAATAAATGTACCTATGAGTTTTTTGTTTACATTTTTGATCTAATATTCTGGGACAGAGTAAAATATAACTTGTACCTAAGTATGAGTAAGTAAGTGCGCACAAAGAGCTTAAAAGATTTGACTGAAATTTAACACACAGGTAGATTAATAATAGGATTAACATATAGGATGAAAACTCTGTTTGTATGTAGGTAAGGAAGGTATTTCCCTTCGAATTGAAAACAATTCTAAAACACTAGGTAAAACCTTACGCTGCATCTATAGGTAGGTACTCAAGGATTATATAATTCTGTATTCACGAAACAATCAAAATAAACTGCTTATCAATATAAATAAATAATACAAAATTAGTTGCTTGCGTTATATCTACGTACTAACGACGTCCCACGGTTTCGCTCTAATTTCGACAAGCCGAATTTATCAAAAGCAGTCTCGCAGGAGTAGGTACTGGAGAGTTTTGGCGGGAACGCGGTGAGATGTGTCGCTAAATTTTCATTTTTGTGAAACCTAGTTCAAATGCGTGTAAATTTATTGATTTCGGGGGCATATTAATCAATTTAGTTTCGTGAAGGTTTAAAATGTGTTTTTAAAAGACGGCCTCTGTGGTGCGGCGGTCGAATACCCGACTGAAATACAGAAGGTTGCGAGTTCGATTCCCACCGGGTGCAAATATTTATGCTCAAAAATATATATATTTGTATCTGGTCTGGGTGTGTTTATATATATAATATACAATAAATAACAAGTAGTATGTATTTACAAAGAAAAATAAATAAAAGTATCATATCCCTTGTCTAGTCACCGTAACACAATTAAGCTTATCAGCTTACCATGGGGCTAGATGGCGCTGTGTGTTGGTCAAAGAGATTGTTATTATTATTTATTGATTAAAAAAAGTTGATAATAAAAACAAACAGACGTAAACAACTACCTATATCGTTTCATACTATGTATTCAGAGATTAGGGTATATATAGGTAAAATAGCTACCGTGCGAGTGAGTACAAGCCGATCAATCAAGCACACGTTTTAATGAAACTCTTATCTGATCCAACCCATCGAAGTGCTTCATAATTAAGAACTCAATAATTTCACAACGCTTATACCACAGTATACCTAAATAAACGGAGAACTGAACGGCTCTCTAACATAGCTCGAAATTAGGTTTTTATTTTAAAGGAAAAATTCATGTTTTTAAATTCACTTACGGCGAGATTTGAACTCGCGTCCCTGGATCAGTACTCCGGTGCCTAAACCGCTCGGCCACGCAAGTTCCCATCTCGAGCAGCGAATTTTAGAATATGAATGTTTCCCTCTACTATTTTTCGACTAAGTAAATATGCCCTGAACAATAAAAAACAAATTACGAAATATCTCGATATTGCATATTTTTGATGTCTTTTATTTTAGAATGGTCTTATTAATAAATGTGGAATAAGTTCGGAGTAGTAAAACAAAAAAGGCTTTGTCTTTCTTCGGGACAAGTTTCCAAGTTGAAAGAAGGAAACAAAAAGTGGTAAAATAACTGCTTTCTTACTCCACGTTTATTAATAAGGCTATTATAGCTTCGGCATGCCCTTCCGTCCCTTCCGACACTTTAGTTTTATAAGTTACTAGCTGCGCCCCGCGGTTTCACCCGCGTAACTTCCTATCCCGTAACGTTAATGATCCCTCACGTATGTCATACCAAGTATTGCTTAACGATCATTCAAAGTACTATATAATATTTCTACCTCTAAACCAACCCTGTACCAAGTTTTATGAATATCGGGTCACCCGCTCTTTTTCACCCATCACGTATGTTGTACGGTGTACCAAGTGTTGCTTAACCCGTACGATCATTATTATCATTACGATCTATATTATTTCTACCTCTAAACCAACCCTGTACAAATTTCATTCATATCGGTTCACGGGTTGTTGAGTTAGAAATACACGACTTTATTTTTCATAGCTGCCGTCCCGCAGTTTCACTCGCGTAAGTCCCGATTCCGAGGGAATATCGGGATCAAAAGTAGCCTATGTCATTTCTGGATAATGTAGCTTTCTATTAGTAAAAGAATTTTTGAAATAGGTCTAGATGTTTCTGAGATGACCCCCAAAATACATACATACATACATACATGTTACCAACGTAACCTCTTTATAATATTAATTATACCAACATAAAACAAAATATTAAGAATCAAAAGTACAATGAGATATTGCAAAAGAATTTTTAAAGCACTGCAGTTTGGTGACACAACCGTCTCGCATGGAGCCGACCGATTGAGCCGCGCGGCATGATGCCTCACAGAGTTGGCTGGCCACCCTCGTCATAGTCGCCCGCTACGTGTATAATATGCACGCTTGGTACTTAGTAATTATTTATTGTGGAGTTATTTTAAAACTGTAATATCTCGTGAGATATTCATTGAAATCAAGTGATGTTAAGGACAATTATGTTTAAAATTAAATACTTTTAATGAATAACGTATTTATTTGGATAAGGATTAATATCAAATTTACAAAATTACCTTCGGAAACAATGCATTGTTCTACAATAAATTTAATTACTCTAAAAGATGTTATATTGAGTCAACCTTAAGAGTTAGACATATGCTGTCGCGGACTATTTATTAGATCCTTTTTAGAGGAAGAATTCTCTCATATATGGTTTTTATGTAACTCTGACCGTTTACTCAGCGCACGCGACAGAATCTCGGAACAGGGTGATTTTTTTCCCGTTTTTGCAACATTTTTCATGGATGCTCCGCTCCTATTAGTCGTAGCGTAATGTAATATAGTCTATAACCTTCCTCGATGAATGGACTATCAAACACAAAAAGAATTTTTCAAATCGGACCAGCAGTTCCTGAGATTAGCGCGTTCAAACAAACAAACAAACAATCAAACAAACAAACTCTTCAGCTTTATAATATTAGTATAGAGTATAGATGTGAACCCTTGAACCCCCTCTGCCTACTAACAGCGAAATGGTTGTACTGCGATACGTCACATTTAGTTTTTAAAGTTATGTATTCAAATATTACGTAAATTTGTTTTTATTGCTCAAGGCATATTTACTAAAAATATTTTAAAGGAAAAATTCATCTTCAAAAATTCACTTGCGGCTAGATTTGAACTCGCGTCCCTGGATCAATATTCCAGTGCCTATACCGCTCGGCCACGCAGGGACGCGAGTTCAAATCTCGCCGCAAGTGAATTTTTGAAGATGAATTTTTCCTTTAAAATATTTCTAGTTATGTATTCAAGATAGTAAAACGTCATAAGTATAATGATTAATTATACTTCTTACTTTCTACTAATCTTACTAATTGACCGAACGAGCGAAACGAGTGAGGTCCAGTGTAGACGGGCCTGGCGCTAGTATCTTTGTATCTTTGTTCGACGATAACTTGAGTATCGTACCTCCGATCTTCATGGATTTTGGTATGCGCGTAGTTTAGGTCAATAGAATTTATGAGTTCGAAGATGAGCCGGATCGGTAGGGGGGTTGGGGAGATAGGGGTGCAAAAAGAGAAATAAATCAAGTTCTAAGGGTTGGGAAGATAGGGGTGCAAAAAGAGAAAAAATCAAGTTCTAAAAATTTGTCAATAGATGGCGCTCGACATTCCTCTTAGATCGCGGTATCGTTGCGTTTGCTTGCGATATATACTCCAAGATCTGACATTTTTGTAGGGAATGTAAACGTCCATTAATGTTCAATATAAATTATTCATGTTTATGTTACAAATTGTGGTCGATTGTCGTAATTAAGGAATAATTCTTGTTGTGTTATCGTTTTTCTTGTCTTTCGTTATATTATTCGTTTAGTAATAATTCATATTAGGTATGTGAAAAAATAAAGCTGTTGGTGTTAAAATCCCACAAAAAACAAAATCTCTGTAAATGGATTCTCGTGAGGTCTCAGTTCGGGGCGAACTACTAGTTTTATAAACGCGAAAGTTTGTATGTATATGATTTTGTTACTTTTTCACGCAAAAACTACTGAACCAATTGCGATGAATCTTGGAATACAGGTAGCTGGATACCTAGAATAGCACATCCCGATATTCCCGCGGGAACGGGACTTACTAAACCGCGGGACACATCTAGTGAAGTATAAAGGAAACTACTTATCAAATACATTATCATTATGTAAAAAGTAAAATTTCAATCAAATTTCCCTTGAATATTATATTATACTAGCTATGCCCCGCGGTTTCACCCGCGTAAGTCACGATTTTTTTTTTCATAAAAACCTTCTCCTAATCATAACAAATACAACGCAAAAAGAATTAACGAATTCGGTCCAGCCGTTCAAGCGTGATGCCGTGACCAAGTGAAATAGGGATTAATTTTTTTATATACTAGCAGCGCCCCGCGGTTTCACCAGCGTAAGATTTACTAAAATCGGTTTAGCATTTTTTCTTTCATAAGAACCTTCTCCTGATCATAACGAAGACAACAAAAAAAGAATTATCTAAATCGGTCCAGCCGTTCAGGCGTGATGCCGTGACCAAGTGAAATAGGGATTCATTTTTATATTATAGGATAAGAAGATTAGATACTAGGTAGTTAAGGTGTTAGTTGTAACGATTAATCAAAATTACAATACCTGTTTGTAAAAACACTACACTACTCGCGACTCGACAAGGCACCCACTTGCCTAATTTTTTATCGTATTTTTGTCCTATTCCTAGACTCGCTTTTATTTCCCAAAGAACTTGGAATACGTAGGTTTATAATAATTATTCATATCTGCAAAAAAACTTCCTACTTTCCGTTTCGCAAAATCGTTTTTGCATAATTTTGATTTTCATTAAGGTTATTTCGCATGAGAATTTTATTATTGTAATTTGGCATGATTTTCTTGTCATGTTTCATTAGTATCTAATTTAGTCGTGTTTTTTTTTCGTAAAAAAAAAGATGTCGCTTCGCTTATTTATTTGTTACTATCAAATGAGCGCCCGGCTGTTTAATTTTTGCGTATTTCCCTGTATTCCATGGCTACGTATATCGGTATCAAATATTGCTTACATACCAAGTTTTTTTTACAAAAACATAACACTTCCTTTGGTAATCGTGTAAAAATTAAAAGCGATGCGATGTGATAACGTTTTGCAGATAATTCTCCAAAAAACAAAACAAGTCGACCAAAAAAAAAATTTACTTAGGAGCACCATAATCTTTCTCGGTGATTAAATAGAACCGAATTAAAATAAAATCGAACTAGTTAATCTTATGACCGTCCACTAAACATTCGACAAAAACATTTTTTCTATATCATCATTACATTACATCATTACAAAATCACAAATTTCTGTGACCACACGATATCACACAAAAATCACTCGAAATCACATCACAAATTTCAGGGTTTTAAATTGTTTTGTGGCGAATTGAATATCTCGAATTTTCGAGATATTCAATTCGCGAGTCATAGATATTCAAAGCGAGTCACTGACTTGACTCAGGGCTGCAATCAAATTATAAAAAAAAAAACAACTATAGAGCTAAATATCTGACAAATAAAATGTAAAACAACCGAATAAAAAACGGGAGTTTTGGCGGGAATGCGTTGAGGAGATGTGTTGCTAAATTTTCCTTTTTGTGAAACTTAGTTCAAATGCGTGAAAATTGTTTAATTTCGGGGGCATATTAATCAATTTAGTTTCGTGAAGGTGTACAAGTGAAAATAAAAGTGAAAATCGGTGTAAAACATGGACTTTAGTTAGTGTTCTCTCCAAAGCTCCGTGAACAAACGTTGTAAAAAATGGCCCCCTTTTTACAATGATTCCCTCGACTTGACTTTAACTATGACGATTTAACTGTATCGTTCGATGCAAATAACCTGCAAATATTGATAATACTTGACACTGGCAAATGTCCGAAAGGAAAAGCCATTTTAAGTCTAAGCAGAAGAAAAATATTGTTTGTTGCGAAGCATATTCTGCATCAGCCACAAGTTTGGCTAATGTGAAATTCAAATACATGTTTTATTGAACCTTCTTCTAAGGTTTGCAAATAACAGAATCACGATTCATTAAGTTTTGTTCGATACTTTTTTACTTTGAAAATTGTGCTGTATTTTCTATATTTTACTCTTTTCTCCTCTATTATACTATATATCGAAACAATTTTTTATTTAATACAAAGGAAATAATCAATACTTTAAATTGCTTATGTGATGATTTTTAATATTGCTTAATTTCCGTAAAATTATCGAAAAATGATTTGAGACTTACGCCTTTTTAGTTTCGTGTTAAAAGCATGAAAACCTTCAATCTAAAATCAACTGTATTACAACGCATCTAAGTAGACGTTGCGCCAACCTCAGTCCGCCGTCTGGCGCCGTCGAAGGTGGACCTATGTCAGTTTTCGCTCCCAAATTATTACGTAATCTATTTTAAATTATATTTCGTATAGATTCGAACTTTTTACATTTTTTCCGGCCAATATGAAAATAATTGTTATGTTATGACAGTCATGTCAAATCATACCTACTGTCATAAAACTGTCTAGCATTGTTGGTAAATAAAACGTAGTGATTATTTATCTTTGATATTTGATTGTTGTTGTACTAAAAAAAGAAAGACTAAATAATTACACAAGAAATAAATACTACAAAAATAATAAACTATATAAATAATCTAAGGTGAATGACCATTGAGTCCAAAAATGCCCATCACACTGGTGGCATTACCCCGTTGAATCGCCAACGATACTATTTGTACTTAGTGTTGCAATCAGAGTAACTGTATTTACTAGCAATTTGCAATAAAAAAAGCTTTTTCCAAACGAAAGCTTGCTAAAACATCAAAAAGAAATCTAAATATCGTAAGAGAGACGAAAAAATAAATCTATTTACCTTTTCCATTGTCAAAATGAAAATTGAGATAGGTACTTACCTACAAGGATTTTGCGGAATTAATATAATAAGTATCTACACTTCATCAAGGTAATGCAAGCTAATAATCGACCATTACAAATGAGAAAGTAACTCTATCAGGCTGTGGTTCATTTTCTCGCCCAAGCCGCTAAACCGATTTTGATAAATTTCGATTCAAAGATAGATGGTACTTTGGCAAAGGTTACTTTTGAAATTGATATTCCCGCGGGTTCGGGACTTACACGTGTGGAACCGAAGGGCGCAGCTAGTACTTACATACCTACTAATCTATATCTATTATCTATACTTCTGTAATCTATCTATATCTATAAAACTCTTTGTCCTGACTGACTTACTCACTGACTGAACCGCTGGTAGTAGAGAGATGAAATTTGGAAGGTGTGTTCTTTGTGATCTAGGCATCTGATAATAACATTATTACAAGTGATTCAACGAACAGTGGACCTCGTGGGAACTAATTATTGAAAGGGCTCTTTATATCATCATAATAGAGCAGAAAAATCGGATCACATAATGTTTAGATATCTAGTACATCCTTTTGTGGGGGAATTACCCCAAAAATTAAAATCCCCCACAACAAATAAAATCTATTTACTCATAGAACTTGTATACCTTTCAAATTTCATTAAAATCGGATCTCATAGTGCGGAGATAGCTGTTACCGCTTTTAGTGGGAGAATCACCCCACCAATCAAAAAACCCCCACGACAAAAATAGTAAGTTTACACATCTACGGCTCAACAAAGTAATTTTACACACCTACTGCTCTACAAAGTAATTTTATTTGACCACTAGCTGCGCCCCGCGGTTTCACCCGCGGAAGTGAACGCGTTATCACGGGCGCGGGCGGCCAAGCGGTTGCACTTTTTCGTTCATACTCGGATTCTACTAATTGGATGTCGATGCAAAGTATACCACGACCTTCCTCGAAAATTGAACTATCCAATATTGAAAACCAGATTTCAATCGGATCAGTAGTTTTTAATTGTATAAGAAACAAAGAAACAAACAGACAGACATGAATTTTAAAAATTATATAATTTTGTTCTATTATTTTTTCTAAGTCCACTAGACCACTTTTTTTTTAAATTACTTCCAAGTACAGACTTTTTGTTCTCTCTTTCTTTATTATAAGTATAGATAGATATAGGATAAGAAAAGGTCAACGTAAAGCGAGCCTTTATTCCCTAGGTACATAAAGTGCCATTATACACCTAAGTAGGGCATAATAGTAGTATATGCACCGAGGTACTAAAGCCCTGTCTTATATAGCGGGCGTCATGTTTAATCTAAAGCGTACGTATCTTGAGCGAAGCGAAGGAGTTATGTACCTTGAGTCCTGAGTGAAGCGTGGGATTCAAGCGCCCAAGATAAAGACAGGTTTTATTACCGAGGTGAATACTCTACTTTACACATCTACTGCGAGACAATAAAGAGGCTACAAAAATAAGAATTTAATTAACAACAAAATAATAGATTAATGCTACGTGTATGAAATATATTTACAGCTCTATTTTAGCAATATTTTAAAGGACAAATTTATCTTCAAAAATTCACTCGCGACGAGATTTGAACTCGCGTCTCTACGTGAGTGAATTTTTGAAGATAAATTTTCCCTTTAAAATATTTCTAGTAGATATGCCTCGTGCAATAAAAACAAATTATGAAATAGCTCTATATTAATTAAATTTAACAATGATACATCAAAATGACAAAACCAAGCATCGGCTTTAGTCGATGAAATAAGTTGGGGCTTTATATTAACTAAAACTTTTTGCCTTACCCTTCCGTCGAAATAAAAATAGAAGAAAAAAAAATAGCCCAGTTTTTATTTTTTTATGTGTTATGTCTAGGTGGCCAGTTCCAAGTGGACGTATGCTACCTGAACCTTAGTTCTAAATTTAAATTACTTTATGCCCTAGGTGTATAATATCGCTTTACGCTGACCTTTTTGGTCAAATAAAGTAACTTTGTTGAGCAGTTATAGGTGTGTAAAGTAATTTAAATTTGGAACTAAGGTTCTGGTAGCATACGGCCATTTTGAACTGGCCACCTAGACAAAACACATAAAAAAATAAAAACTGGGCTATTTTTCTTCTATTTTATTTCGACGGAAGGGTAAGGCAAAAGTTTTAGTTAATATAAAGTAAAGTAGAGTATTCACCTCGGTAATTAAGCCTTTATCTTGAAAAAGATAAAGACAGGCTTAATTAATTAATAATTGCGCTTGAATCCCACGCTTCACTCAGGACTCTAGGTACATAACTCCTTCGCTTCGCTCAGAAGTAAGTTTTTAAAACCCTCGCTGCGCTTGGGAGTTAACTCTAGAGTCTTTCGTATGCTTTGGATTCAATATGACGCCCGGTATATAAGACAGTGCTTTAGTACCTCGGTGCATAAACTAATATTATTTGACCAAAGAGGTCAACGTAAAACGAGTAATGACTCGCTAAATATCTAATGAGATATCTGGGAAGTAAAATGCGCGTTTAAGCCCTAGGGAATAAAGTAATTTAAATTTGGAACATTAACATTTGCTTGTATTACAGGTATTTAATAATAGAAATCAGACTGGTACATTCAGGCCCAGGGCCAAATGCACATTGCAAACAAAAATAATTGTCTTTTGGCCGCATGGTAAGGTGATAATAAATTGAAGAAATACCGGAAAAAGACGATCAATTTTGGAAAAAAGAGATGGAACCGAAGTTAACAAGTTTTTACATGGAATGCTTACTGCCTGAGTTGATAGATCCACGCCATCCCAGAAAAAGAACAATTCTCGATCCAGATTACATAACCGTCAAAAAGAGTGTTTGTCAAACCTCTTAATCTGAAATTCAATCGAGAAAACGACTACTTCCGCCTATTGAAAACCATTCAATAATTGTTACACCACCAGTTCAACGTAGGAAATTGGAATTTCATGAAATGTTAATACTTAATTATTTGTAAATAAAAAGGAGTCAGTTTTGTTTACAAATGAAACTTTTAATGCAAGAGTAAATAGTAATAATATTAAAAACCTATTTGTGAAAACTGTAAAATGAAAAAAATAAGAATAACTCCATAGTTTTTCTGTTCGTTGCGCTGATATTTTTGTATCACAACATTTTTGATGAAGTTGCAACAAAACCAATTTTTCATCTCTCCCGTTCGGAAAGTTTAATTTTCATGGGTAGATATCCGGGTTGAAAGTAGCTCATTTCATCCCTAGGGTGGAAATTTAAAAATATTTTTTAATTATTGCAACTATTTGACAAATTTTAAGGGGTATTTAAATAATTAAGTAGCTCTCAAATTTTGAAAGGCCTCAAATTTAAAGTAGATTTAAAATTGATTTAAATTTGAGGCCACTTAAAATTTGAGGGAAACTTAAATAATTAAGTAGCTTTTAAATTTTGAATGGCCTCAAATTTGAATTGGATTTAAAATTGATTAAAATTTGAGGCCACTTAAAACTTGAGGGCTACTTAAATAATAAAGTAGCTCTCAAATTAAAAATATGAGGCGCCTTCTATTTTCTCATAGAGGGTAATAAAAAGTAGAGTGTATCACACTACTCTAGAATCCCTCACTTCGCTCTGGATTCAAAAAACCACCCTCACCGTAAAAATATTATTTTGCTTCATTGTAATACAATCTACTAACTATTCTCATAGTGGGCGATGAATATTTTTCATTCGAAAAATAGTATTCGCTCCCGAGGTAGACATTCTAGTATTACGGTATGAATCGCGTTTGTTGCCTCAGATGAGGGAGGCCGGAAGGGCTCTGAAACGTCGGGCTTGTATTATAAAGCCAACAAAACAAACGCGATTCAAACCGAAACACAGTTTCAGCACGCTAGCTAATTGGAAAGTGTATCAAATTGAATTTGCAAGATTCCGCCCGGACTCCGGACAGACAAACTAACAAGAAAAGTGAGAATGGCACGACAATGGTCAAGTGTGTAATAAGTCAAATAGGTAATTCGGCAAGTCCAGTATCGACAAGTTATGAAATTTTCCAAACATGCCATTAGCCTGGTCCACACTGTACGATCCACATGCTCCAGAATCTTTTATCCTATTTTCTCCCTCTCCGCTGCTTGAGCGCGAATAAGATAAAATATTCTTTAGCGTGGGGATCGTCCGGTGTGGATGCGGCCGATTATTCCCAGCTGTCCCCTCTAGCCCTGTCCCCGGGGTGACAATTCGTGGCGACTGTCCCCTTTGAAAGCTGGCTAAAGGGGACAAATGGAATTATGGTTCTCAGTTGTCACGGTGGGGGGGGGGGGGGACAGATGGGAATCTGTTCTCCCATTTCTACCCCGCATGTGTGTGTTATAATAAAACTAGCTGCGCCCCGCGGTTTCACCCGTGTTCGTAATAAGTACCCTAATGTACCATTATTATTTTAATGAACTTTATAAACGCATACCACTCAGATCAGATACAAATATTTATTTTTAAGCATAAATATTTGCACCCGACGGGAATTGAATCTGCAGCCTTCCGTATTGCAGCCAGGCCCGCTAGGAGTAATAGTGTTCTGTGAGCCAGGCGGTCGCCCGACGCACCAATGAGGTCGTATTATAAAATACTTGACACTGGCTACTTTCCAAACGACCATAATCGGTTTACAACCTATGAAAAAATATATAACAGTTTTGATTTCGCGCGCTTGGGCGCTAGATCAAAAAAGTTGCGATGTTCGAAAGTGCATACGTGTGCGTGTGACTCGTGGATGTAGGGGTAAGTGGGCGGGCCGTTCATGACATATTTTTTATTGGAGCTTCGTCTTAATAAAGAAGAAGAATAAAAAACGTCACTATGATATTTAAAAATAAAATAAATCTAAATTTAGAAGTTCCAAATTTAAAAGCTTTTAAATTTAGTTGGGTTCGAACTTATTCGATAGATATCTTTTATCCGTAGAATGAAAAATCAGGCCTTAATCATGGAAATTTTGTTATCGCAAGTTCGTAACCTTTTCCAGGAAACATTTGAAAAAAATAGGAAAAATTTCAAAGCCTGTTTCACTGCCTCGGTGTTAACTCGAGCGTAATGTCAATCAAAAGGAATATCATTTGAAATTTAATAAATTATCTTTGTCTGGGAATCGTTATAAAATAAATTTACTTACTTACTTGAAAGCAAAGACTTTTAAATATTTATAGATGGAAGTCTAAGGCTATCTTCGCATTGGTCGGGAGAGCGATGAGCGGTGTCACCACTGCCACTGCAATTCAGACCGCTCAACACACTTTGGAGGTGTGCCCCGCCCGGAATGACCAGCGGAGCGCTTTAACGACAGTTGTCGGACAGGACTTGTCGCTTCCGGCCGTAGTGTCTTCTATGATCGAAAGCGACGAGTCCTGGGAAGCGATGCGCCTCTTTTGTGAGGCTGTCATGACCTCTAAAGAGTATGCAGAGAGGGAGCGGGAGCTCCAAGGGCGCACTCATCGCCCCAGGCGCTCCAGGCGGAGGGTCGGCGACGACCTGCAGCCACCATAGATTAGCCCATGGCGGCGGACTCGGGGGGCGTCCGTCGCCATTTAACAGGGCCCGAGATGGCGGCGGCGGCGCCGCCTAGGGCGATTTCCTGAAGTTTAAAAAAAAAAAGGCGTGCTTAGCGCCTAGTTAGAGGTTTCAAATTCAAATTGTGTGAGAATTAGTGTGAATTTTGTCGAATGAAAGGTTATAAGCGTACGATTTTTAAGTAGGTAACGATATTACTTCTTACTAATATTATAAACGCGAAAGTTTGTATGTATGATGTATGTGACTTTGTTACTCTTTCACGCAAAAACTACCGAACTGATTGCGATAAAACTTGGAATATGGGCAGCTGGATACCGAGAATAAACATGGGCTACCGATATACCCGCGGGAGCGGGATTAACACGAGTAAAACCGAGGGGAACAGCTAGTAATGTTGTAATTAAACTCATTGTTTGTGATATTATTAAAATCAACGTTAATTTATTCGAAAATACATTACATTTTGCAATAATTAACACGTTATATACATAGTATTTAAATGACACTTGATATAATTTATTATGATAGAACTCCAATTTATATTGTGTAATTAAGTTTATGATTGATACGTACGTAGGGGTGTCCAAATCCAGACCAAAATAAACAGAATAATTATTGATACATAAATATAATAAATTTATACTTCTAAAATTACTTAATAACGGGGTATTTACCATGTTTAATTATTTATCCGCGGAGCTCGATAGTAATTTGTTTACGAGACTTAAGTAATTTTAGTACTCAGTGAAAACAATCATGTAAGTTTAAAATCGTAAATTAATACTTCTATTGCTTTAAGCATGAAATTTGTTCCGAGCAATTTTCGGAGATACGATACATCGTGTATCGCAGCAATTTTCATTCGATGCTACATCTGTTCGCATCTGTTCATCTGTTCTGTATATGTACAAAAGCTTAGCAAAAAAATCTGTGGAACAAAATTCATTCGACTTAATGTAAATCCGAAGCGTATGTATATCTCAACCTATTTTCAAATATTTCTTATAAACTAGGGTCTTATCGAGTTTCCTTAGTTTTGGTCCAGTTTAAAGCAAATGCAAATGTACACCCATGGGTAGATGACTACGAAAAATATCGTTGTAAATAATTATATTAAACAAACTCATTAATGACCTCGCTTCGTTCGCGTTGGAAACTCGGCAACTGAGCTACATGGAATACATACTTACTTATGACAGGTCCAACAGCGTGTGAGCGTAAGCGAGTAGTAATTCTGCTAAATTTCGGTCGACTGAAATTTAGTTCTTTCATATTTTAAACATACTAATGCTTTTTTTAGGTGAAAAGTATTTCGAACTGGCGCAGTATGCCCCTTGGATTTAATTCTGTTAGACGAACTATTCACTACATCTCTGGATCTGTAACCTAGCTGTGGCCTAGTTGATTAAGACACTGCCTTAATCAACTAGGGCACGCGAGTTCCCACCTTGAGCGGCGAACTTAAGAAAATATATGAATGTTTCCTCTGTCTATTTTTCGCTCACAAGATCACTTTCCAGTGATTAACCTGTGCTAATGATTAAATTTTACAGTTAACACATTTGCCTAAAGATGTCGCTTTTTTACTATTAAATATTTCAGTGTTTGTTTTTATTGCTCAGGGCATATCTACTAGAAATATTTATAAGTGTTTCATTAGTGCTATTACAACAGCAAAATTTCACATCCGAAAACTCCCACGTTCAACTTTTCCTTATGACATTTCACGCATGTCATTCAGTTTAGATTTGATATTTCTATACGAATAGATCCGTAGAGCAATTAAAGTTTAATATTACTCATATTCATATTACTTATATAAGATAGGAAACCGTCTTTAACTTACAAACTGTTACCCGCGACTTCGTCTGCGGAGAAATAGTGCACAGCCAACTTTTTCGTTCATTACTCGGGTTCAACTAATTGGATTTCTATATATGGAATGCAAAGTTTACCACGACGTTCCTCGAAAATAGAACTAGGTATCCGATATTGAAAACTAGATTGCAATCGGTTTAATAGTTTTTAATTGTTTAAGGAACAAACAGAGAAACAGACTGACAGACATGAATTTTAATAATTGTATAATTTTATTTTACTACTTTTCCTAAGTCCCCTAGACAACTTTTTCTTAATTTAATGCTAAGTACAGACGATTTGTCCTCTTTTTCTTTATTACAAGTATAGAAGGAGATAGATTACTTAGGTACTTAAGTATAAAGTAAGTAACTAACTGCGCCCCGCGGTTTCACCCGCGTAAGTCCCGATCCCGAGGGAATATCGGGATAGAAAGTGATTTCCAGCTAACTGCGTACCAAATTTCATCAAAATCAATTCAATAGTTTTCGCGTTAAAGAGTAACAAAGTTACATACATACATTACTTGGAATCTTTCTCGTTTATAATACTACGTAGTAGGAATGGCAGAATTTTCCGTAGCCTGTTTATTGAACAAGTTTCAAGTTGCTAATTGCTACTTAACTTATTAGACTGTAAGGCTATACGTACACCTATAAGTTGCTACAGAGCCGCGTCATCATCATCATCATCTCAGTTAGCCCTTATCCGTCCACTGCCTCACAAAGTCCGACGACGCCACAAATAGCGATAGTGAGCTACCTCCATCTAACGACTCCCCGCGACCGCTACAATGTCGTCGGTCCACCGAGTATAATCTTCCAACACTCCGCTACGCATTGCATTGTGGTCGCATCGCCACAGCGTTACGAACTCCTTTGACATAACCACAAGTTAGGCCTAGTAGTTGAGCCTGGCGGAGGCAACATTAGCGCGATTTACTTTTACCACTGGCGCCATCTCGTGGTAAATAAAATTAAAAATGTGAAAGCCTCACTTAAATACGTTATTCTGTTCTTAGTATTTGTTGTTTTAGGGGCACCAAAGATACGTCAATCATCAGTGAAACTTTCAACCGTCTAACTATCACGGTTCATGAGATACAATCTGTGACAGGCAGACGTTGAAGGCTTAGCAAAAGGGTCCCATACCCTTTCGCATCGGAGCCATTAATTCCCATAATTATAAAATATTATTTAAACATGACTAAGTTATGTGACGTTTGTCTCTGTCTGTCAACTTTGAAACTTAATGTGACAGTAAAAGACAAACGATGCACAGTTATGCAGCGCATTAATTAGCGTTTATAAGTAGGGGGTAAAAAGCTTAGTTACACTTTACCGCGTCTTAAGGCCTATATAACCCTAATAGCGAGACAGGGCCAAAGCTAACGAATTTGACATGTGTAAGTAAAGGACATAAGATGCGACTATACAAATATTTATGCTTAAAAATAAATATTTGTATTTGGTCTGGGTGTCTTTCTATGTTTAGTATGTATTTATTTACAGAAATTTGTTCTCTTACCTCGACGTCTCAGCCTTGTTACAGTGGATTTTGCGAGGGGACTGAAAATATAACTTTGTTGACAAATCGTGAGTTTAAAAACTCTATTAAACACGTTATTAATGTACTAGCCGTTACCCACGACTTCGTCTGCGTAGAAATCGTGCATAGCCGACACTTTTTCGTTCATTACTCGGGTTCTACTAATTGCATTTCGATGTAAAGTCTGTATACCACGACGTTCCTAGAAAACTATATAACATTGAAACCCAGATTTCAATCGGATTAGTAGTTTTTTATCGTATAAGAAACAAACAGAGAAACAGACAGACAAACATGAATTTTAAAAATTATTTAATTTTGTTCTACTACTTTTTCTAAGTCCCCTAAACAACTTTTTTTTTAATTTACTTCCAAGTACAGACTTTTTGTCCTCTCTTTCTTTATTATAAGTATAGAATAGATAGGTATAGATAGAAGATTTAGATTAATCATTGTTTCAACTAACTAAGGGCTGATTTTTCAAATCCCTAGATAGAGATATCTAACAAATTAAATGTAATACCACTGAATAAAAAACTTCACTATGATATTATAACCTATATAACCTATACTATCAGATCATCCAAATCCCCTATAGACGTTATTGTTCTCACGGAGGTAGGAATATCTGACGCAATTGTTAACCTATATAATTTGGAGGGATACACAATGCACAGTAAATTAAGAAAAAATCGTAGAGGTGGCGGCATCATAATATACGTGAAAAATAAATATAAGTTACAACTAATTAAAACCAATACTCTGCAGTGTGAAAGTCTGCTCGGTCAAATTAAATTGTCACCAAATCACTTCATTACCATCTGTGCACTGTATAGACCTCCTGAGAAAAGTAAATATCTATTTGTTAACGAACTTAAAAAACTGCTAAATAATAGAAGTATCTCCAGAAGCGACGATCTGGTTCTTGGATCTGGAAAAGGCAAGTGACGGGCATACGGAGTTCTATGTGAATAGTATGTCCGAGTGTAGTCTCACAAGCGCGATTTCTGATTACACTAGGAATGAATTTTGAATTTGAATTTTGAATTTTTAAAACTAATTGTACCATATAAAATAAAAGAACAATATAAAAATAATATATCGGGGCTATTTAAACATTGTTACATATTACCAGTCCAATATAATGTTAACCTAAACCTTATCCTAGAACACTATAATAATTTTACCATACAAATACCTATTGCTCACAACATACAAACTCGTAAAAAAACCAATAAAGAACTAAAAATACCAAGAACTAATAACGTATATGGTAGACGTACGGCACAGTATATAGTACCCAACTTCTTAAATAATATACCCAAGAAAATAAAAAATAAATTAGACATTAAAAATGCAAGTGTTAAAAATATAATTAAAACCTATCTTTTCGACTTGCTCGATTTAATATAATGCTTTTACCAGAAGTTAACGGGATTTGCTTGCACGGTGACTACGCCACTGCTCATCTAAGTAACCAGTACTACCTACCCACCTACCTAATTGTTATCTTCGCTCCCATTGTGTCATACAGCTGTTGAACGAAAGCTTTGCCGAATAATATTATGGCCATTTGACTTGTCTCTTTCCAACACATGCATTTGTAAGGCTCACATCAAGAGATAGCAATGTAAAATAGCACGAATGATTAATGTTAGATAGCAGTTTTTATATTTTTATATTATTATTTTTTAAGTTTCGTAATACCTATTGATGTGACGAATGAAGGAGTCATCACAAACCTAACTGGGTTTCTCGACGCTTTATATTATTATTGTAATCATTTTTCTGTTTCTAATAAATAAATAAATAAATAATTAAAAATGAACAAAATTTGAGGGCTTTTTTTAGGTTGGGTTCGAACTTATTCGACACATATCTTTTATCTGAGAAATGAAATATCTGCCCTAAAATGATTAAACTACTCTGCCATACAAAATGCTTGACCCACCTTTAAACTAAGTAGGTCTACAATGTAAAAGAGCGAATCTACGAGAGAATTCCTTGCCCTAAATAAACGGTCTCAAGTGGTAGTTGTCAGTCACAAGAATTTTGAGTTACAACTCGAATTCCACTAGGCAGGTTTTTTCCACCGGTAGGTAGGTACCTTTTTGAGGAATATTTCTATCAGAAATAGGGGAAAAGGTCCACTGTTATTGGATACGAGTGGTGCTCCTTATGTCATAGGAGTATCCCGTGATTTCACTCGCGTAAGACCCTGAATATAGGGATCAAAAGTGTCCGTCTGAAAGGTCCTATCTATATCTGTACCAAAATTAAATAAAATAATTTCTTTGTGCGGCGTGAAAACGTATGTATAATATGATAAAACTGTGCAACTGTGTGAGTGTGTTTGGTAGCTTCTTCACGCATCTCCTTCACAAATACTCTGAATCGATTGCGATGAAACTTGGCATGTAGTTAGCTGGAGACCTGGAATAATACAAAGGCTTTTTACTCTTTATCTGAATATTCCCTTGGGTAAAACCTCTGTACTAAACTCCTTCGCCTTTATACGTACTTTGGCAAATCACAAATAATATTTGAAAACTTTATAAAACAAAAAGTCCTAAACGTATAAAAATTTTACTCTGATAAAAGCAAGCTGACTGACTATAGTTTAAGACTAAGTTTCTTGACTAACTCTCTGAGATTAAAACTTCTAAAATGGTTCTAAAGCTTAAAAGTTTTGCTAAATGTAAGTACTTAAAACCAATGAAATGCCAGCAGAATAAAACGAAGGGTAAACTTCGGATTTTTACCACTCACTGGACTGAGTTATACCACGTCTAGAATAAGCTTCAAACGAGCTGTTTTAAAACATGTTGGGTGCACACATGGAGTAGGAAAACTAGTCGTCCATGTTGGTGGTAGATTTATTATCCAAGTAATAATCCCTTGAGTAATAACAAACTAGCTTAAATACCAACCCCCTTACTTATAAACGCTAATTAATGCGCTGCATTACTATGCATCGTTTGTCTTATACTGTCACATGAAGTTTCAAAGTTGACAGACAGAGACAAACGTCACATAACTTAGTCGTAAAGTGTAAGTGTAAATAATATTGTATAAGTAAGGGAGTTAGTACAGAATAGTACAGATATCAATATCTTAATCAGTTAGAGGCCGAGAAAAAAAAATAAAAAAAAAACAAAATGGTTTCATACGTTTGTGAGCTAAGATGCCAGATCCGAGTTTTGGCGGGAACGCGTTGAGGAGATGTGTTGCTAGATTTTTATTCTTGTGAAACCTAGTTTAAATGCGTGTAAATGGTTTAATTTCGGGGGTATATTAATCAATTTAGTTTCGTGAAGATGTACAAGTGTAGTAAATGTGAAAGTCGGTGAAAAACATGGACTTTTGCGTTGTCTCCAAAACTCCGTGAACAATCTTTGTAAAAAAATGGCTCCCGTTTTGCAATGATTCTCTCGACTTGACTTTTACTATGACGACTTGACTGTTTTGATGCAAATAATTAATTATACTTGACACTGACAAATGTCTAAATGGAAAAGCTATAATAAAAAAGAAGAAGAAGATGCCAGATATAGATACACAGAACAGACACACACCTCAAGCTTATATATAACACCCCTCATTTTCCATCTGTGTTCAAAAATATAGGAAACTGTGAAACACTCCATCGAAAACAGCGACATATTGCTTTAGAAAACGATGCAAAAAAGCAAAAAAATATCTCTTATCTTTAGTTAGTCAAAAGTTATCTAAAACTTATAATTATCTTTAGTTAGCCCAAAGTTTAAAACAACTTAAGATAATAATGAGCCTAAGGAGAACTCCTCTCAATTACGAGGATTAGCTCGTGTTAGGGAGATCCTTGATTATAACACGCAGTTAATATAGTTGAGGCTTCATTCGTCCTTCGTCATGCTCGACAGATGTCGACTAATCAGTTCCCGTGTACGTAGGTATGGTACCAATATTAATTACTAAGAAATTATTGAGAATGTTAGATAAGTCTTGGGCTATACCGACACGCACTAATTACCTTAGGAATTGTATTAAACCAATAAAATGCCAGGGCTAACTTCAGATTTTTACTACTGACTGGACTAAGTCGTTACCACACTTCATGATACTCGTCCAAGATCAAGGAAGTATAGACCGGTGTAACCACTAAGTCTTAAGACGGCGATAGATGATAATTATCGGTCCTTGTCCGATTGCATATAAATGAGCGAGATGGAATTGCATGAAAAAATCTTCAATATCTCGTAAAATCAATCTTTAACGAAGATTAAAGTAATATTTTTATAAAATGCGATGAAGAGGTTCTAGGTATTGTATTTTCTAATATTATGATGCCTATGAGAAAATATAGCGGTTAAGGATTTAGAAGAAAAAATGATTTATTTTGTAAAACAGGGGTAATTTTGCCTGTGTAATAGTGGTATTTAAAGTTATTTTTTATTGATTATTAAATGAAGGGGACACTTCTTGTATCATGTACAATAACATAGTACATTGTTTAAAGATCTATTTGATACCGGCTATGAAGAAAAATATTCAATCGGAAGGGATTTCACATCAGTCGCGTCCTTAACGCGCAGTGATAAGTCGTGTCATAACCACAGAATAGGCGATAGTTACAAGGGTAATAGGAAGGTCGTCGCGTCATAGGCAGATCGTGTTTTTAAAACTAGTGTTTGATTTTCTTTTTAAAGGTGAACTGCCTTGTGCCCTGCCACGTCTGCCATGTCTGGACAATCAGCACCCGCAGTTTAGTGAGGAGTTTACAATCACCTCAGTGAAGCTGCAGAGAAACCACCATGCCAGCGGTATTGCCGACGAGTAGTGGCTTGAAGTTCGTGCAAATCAATTTCATTTTTTAACTGACAAGAGAAAACCCGATTAAACCCCAATATAAGTTTGTAAAAATGGAAAATTAAACTTTAAAAAAATGTCTGGTTATCCATGTCTTTACTGACTGTCCCTACTTTGAATTGTCGAATGTCATCCTTCAAACTGTCCGGGACATATCGGAGACTATGACTATTATCAAGTATCTACAGATTAATTCTACAAACTGCTTTGAGGTTGATTTAACAGTCATCTAATTTGGATATATCAAATGGTCTATAAATCGTAAATCAGCAGTTAGAATCAATTAAGAAGATATCGGATTAAATACTTTCAATCGGCCGACCAACTGTAGACAGACATATTTCTGAAAAACTTACTGTTTGTCACTCCATCCCACGTGTTGTGTTATTCTGGAAAGTCAAGTAGTCCGTGAAAACTACCCGTATTCTTATGCTGGACTATTTGACAGGTCAGTGAGCAAGCGGGTGAGCGTACAAAGTGCGCGTAGCGAGTGTCCAACTATTTTGTCTTGCCAGGAATAGAGTTGACCGCCACCGTATTGTAAGGAGTGGAAAAGTGTCTTCTTATCCAACAATGTATGTAATGTATGAAGAAAATGGAATGGAAAATAATTTCCGAAATCGACCTTCGTGTGATTCAATGGTAAGTAATCGTAAACTCATTATTTTGGTCGGATAAAAATATTTGTCGTAGATAAAAAAACCTAATAAAATATACTTAAAATTTCTTTTTGTTTTTATTGCTCAAGGCATTTTAAACATAGAAATATTTTTAGCAAGGAATATTTTTTTTAGTTCGAATCCTGTCATGGCGATGTTTTGGAAATATATTTCCTTGCTAAAAATATTTCTATGTTTAAAAAAATACTTGTTAAAACACGAAATAAGCAACTTCGCTCGATAAAAAATCTCAGAAAACTGATAATATTTTTTGGTATTTTTATGTCTTTTTTCAGAGAATATTGGACTTTTAATTATAAAAAAGAGTAAAATCGTAGGTATTAACATTTATAAAGGATGTCTTTGGTTAATAATTCTAAAATATAAAATATGTTTAACAATTTGATAAAATATATATCTAACATACTCGCATTCTACTGTCTGGCGTCGTCGTCTAAGGCAAAGGTATTTTACTCGGTACTACAACAGACCTTTAATGACTGGAAAAGTATATATAAATAATATATAATAATAATAAATATTGCACGACATTACACACCGCAATCTAGCCCCAAATTAAGCTCTAGGCTTGTACTATGGGTACTAGACCACGGATATACTACATATTATACTTTTTTTTGTAAATACATACATATTATACACCCAGACCAGATACAAATATTTATTTTTAAGCATAAATATTTGCACCCGGCGGGAATCGAACCCGCAGCCTTCTGCATTGCAGTCAGGCGTTCGCCCGACGCGCCACAGAGGCCGTCATATATCTTTTTACTCAACGATGTATGGAGAAACACGCATCGCCTGCGCCCGTCAGATATTGTAATTCTCTTATTAGGGTTGATTTTTCAATCTACGGATAAAAAAGATAACTGTACAAATAAATTAATAACTACCAAATTTAATAACCTTCGAAAGATTAGAAAGATTTTTTTAGATAGTACGTTTTTATTTGTTGGTGTTACATTATTTTAGGCACATTTAATTTTCTAATTTTCCTGAAGAGATTGAAAAAAATTGCCTATAGGTAGGTAATTTTTTTGTTTTCCTGTTGTCGGCAGGCTATCGCGCGATAAAAGTTTCATATCTGTTTTTATCGTAAACCGGTCGTAGTTTAATGTAATCGATTCCGAGACGATAATCCTAGTGGAGACGCCTGAGTTACGGGTATATGGCGTGGTTGCTAACGTATTTGCATAATTTACTTAATGTGTTTAGGTTTACAGTCGCTTTCATACCTAATAATGTAACTCTTCTCTTACCCCTTACCCCCGGACCGCCTTACGGTGTAGACGTTTAGATAAATCCGCGTTGTATTGTTTAATAAAAAAAAAAAATACGAATATTTACAAAAATAAATTCAACTAATAAAATAGGAGTGCATAAACGCAAGGTGGTTTGCGTCGCAGTTGAAGAAACCGTCACCCACTGCAGCACGCCTGGTACCAACACCTGACGCGTAAGTTTCTTCACCAATCACAGCTGCATTACTACGCCATTACTGCTGGATTCCGGTCACGCCCCATCGCCCCGCCGCTCAAACCGCTGGGCTGAGTCAACGCTAACCAATCTACGCGCGCGCGCATACCACCTGCAACACCTGCGCTGTTATTGGCTGTGCCGATATCACACCTGTGCTGCAACCTCTGCGTTGTTTATACTAGCCTAGTAAGATGGCTAGCGGTGGCGAAAGTTCGGGCTCTGAGAGCAGGAGTTTACAAAATCGGGGTCTGAAAAGGAAGAGAGAAGACGAATTCAAGAAATTTAGAGATGAATTAACTAGTTTGCTCCGTGCCCAAGAGAGAAAATTTGACAAAATACTCAAGAATATCGAAAAAAGTAACACATCGATAGAGAAATCAATTTCTATGCTCGCAGAACAAAATGAAGAATATAAAAAGAAAATTGAGCAGCTGGAAATTAAAATACAGGATGATAAAAAATATATTCTTCTACTGGAGGAGAAGGTAGAGGATATGCAAATGATCAGCAGAAAAACTAATTTTGAAATAAGAAATGTACCCAAAAAACCTACAGAAACAAGGGAAGATTTGATTACTATGGTCGAATGTTTGTCTAATAACATTGGATCTAATTTGAAAAAGTCTGATATAAAAGATATTTACAGAGTTCGGCCGAAAAAAGATGGCACTAAGAACACACCAATCGTCGTAGAGACATCCTCCACTATAATAAAAAACGAAGTTTTAAAAATGAGTAAGGCATTTAATATAAAGCATAAAAATAAGCTACGTGCTTTACATCTTGGTTTAAAGATTTCCGAAGATACACCAATCTTCACAGCAGAGCAACTTACATCAAAAGGTTCGCGCTTATTTTTTCTAGCCAGAGACATTGCCAGATCGAAAGCTTATAAATTTTGTTGGACAGGATATGGCAAGGTATACATACGAAAAGACGAAAACTCCCCTGTAATACTTATCAGGAATGAAAATCAAGTTCATCAACTGTTGCAGAAACAATGACTAGACTTAAATGATTATGTTAGTAGTGGGATTGTTGTTGGGATTGTTGAAAGATTAGATTCTCAGTACTACTCTTATTATGTTCTTATGATTCAATTGATTATTTATTTGTTTTTTAATTACTTAAATTTATCTAACTTAGGTTCAATATTCTTAATAATTTCTCTTTATGGCGTAAAATTGGATATTCAATGCTATTATCACCATGTTACTATGACTAATTTGATTATTTATTTGATTTTAAATTTATATGACCTTAGTTCAATTTACACAGTATATGTTTTTAAAATTAATTTAATTATTTATTTATTTTTTAATCTAAATAACGTATCCGTAACCGTCCACTGTCAAAATAACTTACATTTTGTAACACACTGTTTACTTATCACAGACTTAACCAATCAAACAGTAAAAAATAACTTACACCAAACATACACGACTCTACTACTAGTATGCTACGTAAATATGACTGCTCGTTCAATCCAGGTGTTCTTCATACTGCATTTAACAATCCACTCAAACGGAAATCCTACTATTGTAATCACTTGTTGTATCGAGGTTTTGGAACTATTTAACTGCCAGTTCTTAGTAACGATCATTTCTCAATTATCATTATTTAAATATGGATAACTCTTTGAATACCTTGCTTGAGATAGACAGAGTACATATAGCATGTGCTGTAAGTTGCGACAGTCATAAACTATTGGAAAACATGAGTGTAGAGGTCGGTGATCTCATGATAGTCTGTCAGAATATAAGAAGTGTGTATACAAATCTAGACGACCTATGTTTAAACATGTCTTCAATAAACTTTTCAGCTGACATTTTGATCCTCACAGAGTGTCATCTTGTTAAAGACAAACCAGTCCCTTCTTTGGAGGGCTACAATTACGTCAAAACTACACGGCATCTAAATAAAAATGATGGAGTTGTTGTATACTTTAAAAAGGATATAGGTGTGACAAATGTAAGAGAGATTAACTTGACTCACGCATCATGTATCCAACTGGATATCTGTAGTAGTGCTATTTTAGGTATTTATCGATCACCTTCTAATCAAAGCGCCGATATATTTATTAATTCTTTAAATGACTATCTTTGCACTATCAAATCGTATAAAAATATTATTCTAGCTGGCGATGTCAACATAAATCTGATTTCCAAAGAAACTGAAAGTACTTATGAAACCAACAATAGAAATAAATATCTTAATATGTTGCCTATGCACGGACTTTTGCCAGGACACTCTATCCCAACTCGTGGAAAAGCTTGCTTGGACCATTTCATTTTAAAGTTGGAAAGAGATAAACTGACTGCCCATATCGCTATTCTAAATACTTCTATCACGGACCATTTGACTTTAATACTAAAAATTTCCCGTTTACAAGTAAAAAAACAAAGTTACAAAATAAAAACTGTTACAGAAACTGATAAAGCTATTTTAAGCCTGATAAGGAAAAACATTTCAGAGATACTTGAAAGAAATGATCCAGATACCGTTATTAATATGTTGATAAGTAAAATAAGTGAGTCACTAAGAGAAAATACCAAAACCGTACGGGTTCCTAGGAAAAAACAAGTGATTAAGCCTTGGATGACTCAGGGTGTCTTGAGATGTATAAGGCATCGAAATAAGTTACAGCGTAAACTGCGTCTAGACCCGCATAATGAGCTTTTAAAAATTACGTATCAGAGATATCGGAACCACTGCAATAACCTTATAAAAAAACTGAGACGACATTACGAAAGAGAGCAACTAACAAACTCAGCTAATGACTCTAAAAGTTTATGGAAAAATATTAAAACTTTTACTAACATGACGCAAACTAAAACAGAAAACTCAAAACTGTTAAACATAAAGTCTACTCCAGATGAATCTATTAACTACATTAATGATTTCTTTGTCAGTGTAGGTAAGAATCTGGCTGAGGATATCTTATCGAAGCGTGATGGGCCTTGTCATAGGGTTGAACTAGCTCCTCATACTGCTCAATCTAACTCACTTGTCCTTTTTAATACAGACGCTGAAGAAATGAGGTCCACTATAATGAATCTGAAAACTAATAGCGCCCCCGGTTTGGATAATATTCCCACAACATTCATTAAAGCTGCAAAAGATGTATTAATCCCGGTTTTATGCCACTTTGTAAATCTATGTTTTGAGCATGGAGTCTTTCCGAAGCCTTTAAAGAAATCTATAATAACACCAGTATATAAAAGTGGAAATCTGAACGATGTTAATAATTATCGTCCGATTTCAGTTTTACCAGTTATTTCAAAATTATTAGAAAAGATTATAAACAAACGTTTACTTGATTACATAAGTAAATTCAATATCCTATCTAATAATCAATTTGGTTTTCGACGTGGTACTTGTACTGAAGACGCTATTACAGAATTAACCTCTTTTATCACTAACCAACTAGACCGAGGTAAGAAATGTCTGACAGTTTATATAGATTTGAAAAAAGCATTTGACACCGTACATATTCCTATTCTCGTTGAAAAGTTGGAACACATTGGTATTCGAGGTAAGGGCCTGGCACTACTAACGGATTATCTATGCAACCGGTCACAAATCGTGAAAATTGGAAAATACCTAAGTAGGGAATCTCCTGTGGAATTTGGAGTGCCCCAAGGGAGCGTGCTGGGACCGACTTTATTTCTGGTTTATATCAATGATTTGTGTAATATACAAATCGAAAACGCCAAAGTTCTAGCTTATGCTGACGATACTGCTGTGGTGTTTTCTGACATAAGTTGGAAAAAACTTCGAGACAGGGCTGAAGTGGGTCTGGCTAAAATAGCGGGTTGGTTCAGAGCGAACTTGTTAACCATAAACACTCAAAAAACAAACTTTACCTGTTTTACCATCAATGCTGCAACCCAACCAGGGAAAGACTTTACTTTAAGACTGCATAATTCAGATAGCCCTTACGACATTACATGTGACTGTGCTGCTATTAATAGAGTTTCCTTTGCAAAGTATCTTGGGTTGCAAATAGATCAGTATTTGTCATGGTATCAACAAATTGAATCCATTAGCAATAGAATTCGAAAAATGATATGGATTTTTAAAACATTGAGGTTTATTGCTACACAAGAATTGCTTAACAGGATATATATAGCTCTTGCACAATCTGTGCAAGGGTACTGCATAAGCGTTTGGGGAGGATCTGCTAAAACTCGGATTTTACAAGTAGAACGAGCTCAGAGGGCGCTGCTTAAAGTAATGTACTTTAAATCCTACAGATTCTCTACGGATGCTCTGTATACCTTGAGCCAAGTGCTCTCAGTTAGAAAACTATATGTTCTACTTTTAGTACTAAAAACACATAGGAAAACTAGCTTTGACCCAGGGATACGACTGAAAAGACGATCTGATATTATAATTCCTAGACCACAAATTAAAACGGTATTTGCTAGACGTCAATTTACTACACAGACTGTTCACATTTATAACAACATTAACAGGGCTTTGAATATCTACCCTATGAACTACCACACATGTAAAAAGATATTGACAGAATGGCTGCTTACGCAGAGTTATGATGATATTGAACGGTTATTGGAATATACGGAATAATCCTTAAATCTTAGCATAAAATTACTACTTTATTTGGATTTGATTTTGACGTGATTTAATTTAATTTAATTCTGTATAACTTTAATTTAATTTAATTCTAATTTGATTTTAATTTGTGTACAATTTTTTATTTTATTTTTTATTTGATTTAATTTTAATTTAATTGATTATAATTTGTATAATAATAGTTTAAATATAATGACAGTATTAAAATCTAGTATAGTAACAGACAATGGTAACTAATTTTAATGATATTGGAAGAGTGGGGCTCTCTGACACAAGCGTTATTCGCTTAAAAGAAAGCCTCGAATCAAAAAATTGTACTGTAAAACTTAGTTACTGAAATAAACAATTATTATTATTATTATTTGTTGTTACCATTTTGGATTCTCGGGGCTATGGAGCACTCGGACCTTTGGAAGGCGTGCGTGGGGCCGAAGCCAACACGTAGAGGCCCGTTTTAGTAACATTTTAATTTCAAAATATGTGATGGACACCTAACCGGCAATTATCCCTGTCTGCACTATAAAATGCAGCCAAAGACAACCCCCGGGTCGGATAGAACTATGTATAAACTACGGGTGAAAACTACTTGGGCTATGGAAATGGGTTGGTAGTGGATCGGGTACTGGGGGGAACTATGGGGAATATGGCGCCTGCCGTATCAATTTTCAACAAACACGTAAAAAATGGCGGACGGAGACTCGCCAACTCACAAACTGGGCCACCCTAATTAAGCCGAGCAAATTACAGCCAGGGGGCAACAGGGGCGTGAGAGGCTGAAGGATGGAGGGACCTCACTGGATTTTAAACCATCCTAGGTCGAGATCCTGTGGAGCGGGCCAACTCATCACTGACGTGAGGCGTCCATCCTCCGAGCATTTCTGCTCTCGCGACTCCACTCTGACCGGCCGGTGAAGGCAAGCCAAAGGCGGGGGACCGCTTCCTCGTCAGTTTTCACTCCGACCAGCCAACTAAGGCAAGCCGGAGGTGAGGAACGGTGACTTCCCCCTGGAGCACTCGGGAACCCGCGGGGTCGCTACTCCCCGACACCTCGCCTCAAGGTGCCCTGCGGGCTTATTATTATTATTATTATTATAACTCTGAATATACCTAAGTATATATATACCATAATAGAATATATTAAACTTCTATACCATCTATATATACTATCTTACTAATATTATAAACGCGAAAGTTTGTATGTATGTATGTATGTGAGGTTGTTACTATTTCACACAAAAACTACTGAACCGATTGCGATGAAACTTGGAATATAGGTAGCTGGGGACCTGGATTAACACATAGGGTACTTTTAATCCCGATATTACGACCTCTGTGGCGCGTCGGGCGAACGCTTGGCTGCAATGCAGAAGGTTGCGGGTTCGATTCCCGCTGGGTGCAAATATTTATGCTTAAAAATAAATATTTGTTTCTGGTCTGGGCGTATTTCTATGTATAATATGTATGTATTTACAAAAGAAAAATAAATATAAGTAGTATATCCGTTGTCTAGTCACCGTAACACAAGCTTATCAGCTTACCACGGGGCTAGATGGCGCTGTGTGTTCGTCACAGGATTTATTTATTTATTTATTACTGCGGGAACGGGACTTACGCGGGTGAATCCGCGGGGCGCAGCTAGTTATCACAATAAAGTGATAACGTTGGCAACATAATAATATGTACATACATATTGGGGGGTAATCTCCGACGGATTTCAAAAATACTTTTCCTAATATTTATAAATCTATAAAATATTATCGTGGAGTATAGGTTACTTTTGATTCCAATATCCCACGGGAGGGCAATTTACGCGTTTGAAACAGCGGGACGCAGCTATAATATTAATACTGACTGACTATAAGTACCATAGACTATACCTACATTTAAAAAAAAAATCTTGTCGGTTGTGAACCGATTAGAAAGTAGCCAGTGTCAAGTATTATTAATATTAGCATGTTATTTGAATCGAAACAGTCAAGTCGTCATAGTTAAAGTCAAGTCGAGGGAATCATTGTAAAACGGCGGCCATTTAGAATGATTGTTCACGTAGCTTTTTAGTCCATGTTTAGCACCTATTTTTACTTTCGTTACACTTGTACACCTTCACGAAACTAAATCGATTAATATGCCCCCGAAATTAAACAATTTACACGCATTTGAACTAGGTTTTGTCTATTTAAATTTTTAAAACTTAACAATTATATATACATCTCCTCAACGCGTTCCGATCAAAACCCTTATAAACACCCAAAAACATATTTACAGTACATAGGAACTTATTCAAATAAGTTCAAGTTTTTTAACTTGGCAGCAAGCCCAAAATGCAAAATGCTAGGCATGACCACGCTGAATTGCAATGCTTATTCTTTGTGCCAAGTAAACTCCAGCATTGAACTCTCGCGTTGTCTCCACCAGGCGTTCAGACAAAACCATAAGAAAAATGGTATTTTTCCACAACAGTTCCCACTAAAATTGAGTTAAGTGCTATTGAGTATCAAATAACACAATAGTACACTAAAGCACTTCACAAAGAAGCAATAAATCTTTACTATTCTACACCCATACAATGTCATATAAGTACTTAGTCAGAAACTTATTTGAGTACCCAGCTGGAATAATTGACAAAAGATCTCTTTGCCTTCTCCCATAATCAGGTAAGGAACGCGACGAAGAAAATTGAGTTCTAAATTTGATTTTCTAGAGTTCGGATTCGCTTGGAAACGTCACCGAATTTCCCGGCGATACCGTTGATTCTGGGAAGACCGGGAGATCAGTTTTATTTCGAGCGCTGAACGAGTCGGACGTGTCTCCAACTCCTCCGTAACTCTACGAAGTTCGTATAAAATTCTAATTCTTAAAAACTGAACTATCAAAGCTAACAAAAGCCTACCTAAAGATACTTTCGAAGTTAAGTGAGTTCAAAAAATGTGTTAGATTTTTTTTTTACTTTTGACAGAATTAATTACATTTTTTTTCCAAGTGTGGGATAGTGCAATCTTATTGCAGCGCTGAGCTAGAAGACATCAGCAATTGAAACTGCAATTTGAAAAATGTAAATGTAAGTTTTTTTGGATACTACTAATTTTAAAAAATAATGGTTGGTTATAAAATGTATCAAGTCTAAAGATATTAAATATATTTTAGGATAAGATTTAAAAGAAAGTTTTGTTTTCAAATTTTGTGCCTTCATTGGTTGTCTGGAAGTGATTGCCCTTAGGCGATAAGACCGCCAATCGAGCTACATCAGATTAAAGTTTTTCTTTCTTGTCTCAAAATATGAAGTAAAGAAAATATAAGGATACTTTATATTGTAATACAATGAAGCGTTAACCTACGTATCAATCTAATAAGCATGTTCTTAAAAATAGGATATTGACAAATGGACCGATGTATTACATAATATGCTTCCTTCCTGGCCGTACCGGCTTAAGGGTCGGAACACGGACCAGTCCGCTTGTTGCTACGCCTTAGTCCGGGGCGTGTTTAAACACGCGACGCGCGACGGCCGAAGCCGCTATGCTGAGAAACGTAGAGTTAGGATGGTCTTTACTATTAATAGCAGAATATTTTAGTTTAATTGGTCCCTAAACAATTAATTCATATAATAACTTTGACGCGTAATTACGTCACTTGTATTTAATTAATTAATTAGTTAGGTACTGTCTATTGTTTTAGTAGCAGCACCCGCCCGGTTTCACCCGCGTAAGTCTCGATCCCGCAGGATTATCGGGATCAAAAGTCTCCTACGTTACTCTCCATCAATTGAACTATTCCTATGCAAATATTCATTTAAATCGGTCGCGCCGTCGAGATCGTGAAGATGAAACAAACTAAGAGATAAACTTTCTGATTTAAAATAGTAAGTATAAGGGACGTGCGAATTTACACTAACACGGTTTTTTTTAAATAAAAATATTGTTTTTAAAACGAGATAATTACCATATTTAAATTCACCATAGAATTCTCGCTCACTTTACTATACGTCGCGTCGGCAAAATAGATTGTGTTCCGAGTTTTCAATTTACAATTAAAATGCATTGTAATTTTAAGTTGGAGTTTTAGTTCGCAATTCGGGATCAAAATTACCACATCTGAATATCTTTTTTTCTAAAAAAACGTTAGGATGTCTAAAAAATAATAAAATGATCTTGTTTTAACAAGTTTTATTATAACTCTCGAATACCTAAGAAAACAGTAGAAAAATTCTTTTACCCCTTTTTCCAAAAGCACTACGTAACGGTACATTTAAATTATTTTTCGGGTTTGTTATTTTTACATTTACAGATCACGAAATGGAACTATTTTTTCGGTTTTTATCGCGTGGTGTATACTTGTTAATTTTAGGATTGTTTCAACGGTCGGCGTTTCGAGAACTCTTCTTTAGGGTAGACAATCATGAATAACTATAATTTTTCAGGAATAAGTTTAATTTCAATTCAACATCGCGAAAACAGAAAAAAAAAATAGTTTTGCAAAGATTTTCGCGAGCTTTCGCTAACTTTACAGCACTGACATATTTAGGCTTACAATGGCATATTTATCTGTAATAAATATGCCATTAATAAATAAAACGAGAGTAAAACCCGGTAAATATTGTGTTTCATTAAGAAATATATGTTTACTTTAATTCTACAAACAAACAAATGAACAAAAAAACTTTTAATTAATAAAAGAAAATCTGTCATTATAGTAAGTTGAGTTTTTATCCTGGATGACAGTTTTTTTTTTCGTTCGTTCTTAGAATTAAAGTAGAGGCCCAGGTCTTAGGTACTTTGAATAAACAATTTTCTATTTAATTTCTATTTAATCGTCTTCTTCTATTTAATTTTCTATTTAATTTATAAAACTACCTTTACATAATTAACATGAATATAAGTATATACCAACATAAATGTAACACATAATTTTCCATAGATAGATTAGATAATATCACAAAATAATTACTGGCCCGCCGACATCAGCGGTTCGACAGAACCTTTTACGTATTATCGTCATTTGTTTTCGTTTCGATCATCTTCTGTTTCATCAGTTCCAATATGGGTCCAGTTGACCACTATCAAATTTAAGAAGATGCATTAATTGGTCTTTATGCTGTTTAGGACGTTAATTAAAAAGGTCTAGTTGGTCCATAGACCTGAATAAAAGATGATTTATATTAGACCGTTTCCCGGCCGTGCCGGGTCCGAGGTTCGTTGTATGTTGCTAGGCCGCCACTCGGTTGCAACAGACCGATAGACTGCCCGACGAGCAATGGACAACGAAGCTCGGCCGGGTGACGGTCTAATTTAAAATTAAATCATCCATACGTGGGCCCAGTTGACCTCCATCAAATTAGAGAAGGAGCGATTGGGCCCTGATGGTCCTACCTTCGAAGGGGACCAGTTCCTCCTAACTCTTCTTTTTCACAGGTCTGTGTGATGTGACTCTTTTGATATGAAGTGATCACTTACTTGTCGTGATAGTCTAAATCTCTAAGTCTTTTTTTTTTAATTTGTTCTTTACGTACTGTATGTACCCGTATGTAAAAAACAAATTAAAAAAAAAAGATTCTTCACGTTTAATCTTGAAACTGTCTCTGGTCGTTAAAATGTCCACAATAACGCTCGTTGGTTTTATAGTTGGCTTTGCGCTTGGAGCATTTTCGCTTTTTGAACGTTGAATACTACTACTAGTTTTTTAGGTATGTCGGTTGTGATTTTGTGATATATAGGTGGTCTTATATAAAGATGAACGTTTATTTTCGACGATGGCATGGAGGACCTCCCTGTGACGCTCGGCCAGAACCTTGACTATTTACTTACTTACAAGGCAACAAAGAAGTATAAAATGGGGGGATCCCTATGGCTAAGGTTTCTAAGAATAAGTAAAAATGCGTAAAAACTTAATCCATTCCCTTCCCAGTCGGGTAATAAATAAGTAACTAAAACTACTGTCTATTTTTTTAGAATTTTTTTCTGTAAAATATTATGTAACTATTAAAGGTAGTGGAAAGTCAGGTGTTTAAAATGGCGAAATGAAAACGAAATGTCTTTTAGTTCAACCTATTTAAACTACTTATGTATGTAGATCAGTTGGTACTAACATAGGTTAAAGCAGTAACCGCTGGATCAGCGGAGGCTTAAGTATTGATGAAGTGGTTTCAAGCGCTGCGTGTTCACAAGCTTATACTTAGGTACGCCCGCGTCTTAGAGGTTGGCTAAAGACGTACTCATATATTTGCCACTTAATCATGCCAATTAGTAAGTCTTACTATAGAGCATAGCATAGTTACTTATCAAACTTTTTAAACTAACGATGCTTACATATGAACATTTTTAAACCAACACGATTGGAACTTGTTTTTACACATTTATTTTCAAGGGTCTTAATCGCTTGATTTTAACTTTTTATTTTTCCTTATCTCGACGTTTCGATCATGGTACAATGATCTTGGTCTCTAGGGCAAAGAGAATAAATAATCACTACGTTAGCTAGAGACCAGAGGCGAACGAACGAAAAATTTGTCATCATACCTACTAAAATAACAAATTTTCTTTCTGGACGACAGTTTCTTTTCGACCTTTCGCAGAATTAAAGTAGAGACCCTAACATTTGCTACTTTTTATCCCGATATTCCAGCAGGATCGCGACTTACGCAGGTGAAACCACATGGCGCAACTAGTCCTACTAATATTATAAATCTGAAAATCTGTTTGTTTGTTTGTTTGTTCCCTCTTCACGGTCAAACGGCTCGACCGATTTGGATGAAAATTTGCATAGGGATAGTTTAAATGATAGAGAGTAACGTAGGATACTTTTGATCCCGAAAATCCCGCGGGATCGGGACTTACGCGGGTGATAACTATTTATTAGATGAAAATTTGAATAGGGATAGTTTAAATGATGGAGAGTAACATAGGATACTTATGATCCCGTAAATCCCGCGGGATTCGATCCCAAAAATCCTGCAGGATCGGGACTTACGCGGGTGATAACTATTTATTAAATGAAAATTTGCATAGGGATAGTTTATATGATGGAGAGTAACATAGGATACTTTTGATCCCGAAAACCCCGCGGGATCGGGACTTACGCGGGTGATAACTATTTATTGGATGAAAATTTGGATAGGGATAGTTTAAATGATGGAGAGTAACATAGGATACTTTTGATCCCGAAAATCCCGGAGGATCGGGACTTACGCGGGTGATAACTATTAGGGGTTAAAGTATGAAATTGCCGATTTGTACTGAAAATCTTAATTGTTTATTTTTTAAATTTTTAACAAATTTATTTAATCAAAATAGTTGCCATTATTATCTATACATTGCTGCCATCTAATGGGAAGGTTATTAATGCCTTTGCGATAGAACTCCGACGATCTAGACTGCACAAACTGTGTGAAAGCATTTTGTACTGCCTCCTGGGAAGAAAACTTCTTGTCACGTAGATAATTGTCCAAATCACGAAAAAAATGGTAGTCCGTTGGAGCAAGGTCTGGTGAATACGGAGGATGACGAATGGTTTCTAAGTGCAGTTCCTGAAGGGTCAAAATGGTTTCTCGTGCTGTGTGAGGTCTCGCGTTGTCGTGGAGCAATAATGGTGAAGATCGATTCATGAGTCGGGGCTGTTTTACTGCTAGTTTTGTCAACATGGTTCGGAGTTCGGCACAATAGACATCTGCCGTAATTGCTTGACCAGATCGAAGAAAACTATAGTGAATAACACCATGATGAGACCACCAAACAGTTACCATTACCTTTTTATTGGTAAGTTTTGCTTTAGGACACTGTTGTGGTATTTGACCTGGGGTCAGCCATTGCATTTTTCTTTTCCGGTTATCATAAAAAATCCACTTTTCATCACATGTTACAATTCGATCCAATATTCCTTCATTTCTGTACCGGTTCAACAAGGCAACACAAGTTTCAACACGCGTTTCTTTCTGCAGATCAGTCAAATCATGAGGCACCCATTTTTCGTATTTTTTTATTTTATTGATTTGACGCAAGTGAGTCAATAAAGTGGGTAAGGTAACGTTAAACCATGCCGCTAATTCCTGGGTAGTTTGACTAGGATCGGCTTCCACTATCTCTCTTAATTCATCGTTATTCACCTGTGTGGGCGGTCTTCCTCGTGGCTCGTTCTTTAAGTCGAAATTTCCAACACGAAAGCGTTTAAACCAAAATCGCACGGTGCGTTCATTAGTAGACCCCTCTCCAAACGCAGCATTGATATTGCAGGCTGTTTCTGCCGCGTTAGTTCCGCGTCGGAACTCGTATTCAAAAATCACTCGAATTTTCGCAGTATCCATCTTTCTTGTCTAAATTGGATAACAAAAACAATTGAAAGTCGATATTCAAATGTTTCACATTTTTTAAAAAAAGAACATCACAGAAACCATTTGAAAAAAGTTTCATTCGAAAACCTCAAACCATGAAGATTATATGTCAATTCAAAGAACCTATTGCAATAAAACGGCAATTTCATACTTTAACCCCTATTATTTAATGAATGAAAATCGACACAGGGGTAGGGTAAGTGATGTAGAGTGGCATCATCATCATCGTCATCGTCATCGTCATCCATCGTCATCTATCGGCATCGTCATCCTTCGTCATCGTTATCGTCTTACTGATGAAAACAAACTTTACCTTACTTCACCTACCTACCGCAGTGCAAAACTCCACACTTAAACGGACGACCAGGGAAGTACTGATGATGCCAGGCGCGGTAGCGCCTGGCTTCAACAGTACTTCAATGGGCGACCGTTTAAGTGTGGATTATTGCATTGCGGTAGGTAGGTGTTCGAACAACGCGGGTTAGCAACTTGCGCGGGTGAAACCGCGGGGCGCAGCTAGTAGGTAATAAAGAAGGCAGACCAACAAATCGAACAAATCTAACAATAAGCCTGAGTAATCCTGAAATAAATGGTTGTTGCGATAATTTCCTTAAATGTGCAATTTACCCGTGTTTCTCATGTACTAGGTTTGAAGAAATTTAATGTTGCAAATGGAAATAGATAGAACATCGTAATAAATCGTAGTAATTAGTGAATCTAAACTCATATAGGTATGACTTATAGCATAAGTTAATAGAGGTAATACATAATACTCGTATGCAACTCGTATTGTAACTAGTTATAGCTGTTCACATAATATCACTTAAAGAAACTTCGTAGACTTAGCAAATTTTTCACCTGTAGATCTTTGACGACCAGCTATGGTCATTAAAGTTAAAGTTTCAGCTAAAAACGTCTTCAAGCTTTCCGAAAAATTGCTTTATAAAGATACCTTGTAAACAACTACCTCTGTTCCTTGCACACAATTGCACAATATTTTAGACTAACGAAAATAAATAGGTCGTTAATTTTACCTACAGACTGTAGGGCAAGGAACTTTGAAGGAACGCATTCCTCTTTCAGGAGTTAAGAAGTAAGATGTTATCTGGATTGGCGAACCACATATGACATACCACGGTGTGTCGGCCGCAAGTCAATGTCTTTTCTTCCCCCTAATATTTGAATAGGATGATAGAAAACATCGTGAGGCCCAACGCCACTGAAATTTAAATCTTTAGACTAGGTTTCAAGAATTATGAGAATGCTATTGTTGGTCGGAAGGCGTTTGCTGGAAGAGGCCATTACAGACGAGACAGAGCGTTATGAACAGTAATGGCTGACTTGATTACTGTGCCCGTTGCCCGCCGTTGCTTTCCTTTTTTTTATTTTACTTTTTTTAAGACTGTCTTCTCTTAAATAAAACTATTGATCCGATTTTTAGCCCAAACGAGCGTCTCATCAAATATGCCATTTATAATCTTTAGTTTTATTGATAAATGTGGGGCCGAAAATCTTAAAAGGCGCAAATATGCGACTCTTGAGTTACATATTTGAGACTTTTGGAGTTGAGACTTGGGGACCGTGGGGGTTGGGGGCACAGGCGGCTATCGGTTTTGGTCTGAACGCGTGGTGAAGACAACGCAAGACGAGAATGCTGGAGTTTACTTGGCACAAAGAATAAGCATTGCAATTCAGCGTGGCAATGCGGCCTGCATTTTGGGCTCGCTGCCAAGTTACGAAGACTTGCACTTGTTTGAATAAGTTACTATGTATTGTAAGTTGTAACTATGTTTTTAAGTGTTTATAATAAAGTTATTACAGAATTGTCTTCTATAAAGATGAAACAATGCTTTTGCTTTTATCCAATTACACCAATGTGTATATTATTATGCAAAATGGTCGATTACAAATTACAATTCTGTTTAAAAAAAAAACTTCAGTCAATCAGTCTTCAAGTAAGTATCTTATATTCTCTTATTTTAGTACGTACGGGTACTAAAATGTTATTAACTATTTAAATTAGTTTGTTAGACTAGGTGAGATAAGTAAACGTGTAAAATTTGTGTAATTTTAGTTTCAATTTGTTTATACTCGTATCAAGTGATCACTAGCCAAATACTTTATGTTTTTTACTGACTTGGTGTAACATGGGTAACAATCAATTCAATTTTAACATAGGTATGATTTATTTTTTACAATGTTTTAATTTAAAAGTACTTCTTAATATTATATCTTTTCCATAACAGATACTTTTCAGAAGATTTTGCTATCCTTGAAAAATGTTCGTCAAATAGAGCACCCATTATGCCAACTTTAGTAAAAGGTTCTTAAAATAAAATGAATTAAGTACTATTGTCACCTTTCCTACCTGTAAGTTGGGGTATCCCAAAACCCCGACTAACTTTAGTCCGTTCCTAATTACCACCGTAATAAGTCGACCCCTATTAAACCAAGGGTTGCATTACAAGTGAAATCAACACCCCAATCTATTACAAAGGATAAATCACGACCCTCATAAAATATTCCAGGTGCTAAAGGTTACGTTTCCTGTAACCTTAACAATGGCCGATTTATGGTACCGCTAGCTGTGGGTCGCTGGATTCACTCGTGCAGTTTCCGTTTCCGTAGGAATAACCGTGTAAAAAGTATTCTATGTTTTAATCCAGGTTCTAAACAACTTTAATATGTACCATATTTCAGGTTAATCCGATTTCGTAATGAGCTAATGCCTCCATAATTAGACCCATAGGCGGAAACCTCTGGGGGACCCTCTTGGGCCCGAGCGTGGGCATTTAGAACCACAGTTTTCCGTGCGCCTCCTCAGACGGTTGAAGGCTAACCTCCGCAGAGAAATCGATGCCCTCGGACCACTGGAAGATTACGAACGTGCACCCGTAGTTCCGACCAAAATGGCGAGAGAGAAACCTCACAACTAGAGAGCCTTACTTACCCTAAGGCTTTCACTTGCAGAGGGTGGTGATGCTATTTGGACCTCAGGCAATCTATTAATTTAATATATTTCTTTTTAATTTAATTTAAATATTATTTATATTAATTTATTTCATTTAATGTAATTTACTTAAGTATTTTTAATATAAGGAAACTTAATCTAATCGTACCTATATAATATTACATTTCTAATGCAATCTTTCCTAATATAATTAATTAATTGTTTGTTTGATTTTGAATATGGATTTTATTATGTAAGGACTATGTAATATTATCTGAAATAAATGATTATTTATTATTTTATTTTATTTCATGCATTATTAGGCTTATCTATGTACGTACGTACACGTAAAAACCTAATATAAAACATTCGGTAGAATTTTATCTAAACTAGCATAAAAGCCTTTCAAGTTACCAAGGTATACAGACAGACAAGACAAGGAAATCAACTTTGTTTTAGTATGTAGATATTTATAAAGTGATTGATGCGGGTACACTAAGGTGTTGACTTTCGAGGCTTCAAGAATAAACACTCAGAGTTCATATTATTACCTATATGAATGAGTTTACGTGACCATTCTGTGATGTCTTCTTTTACTTTGGACATTGATAAAAGCATGGAAATATTTACATCTGTTTCTTCCCTGGATAGGAAACCTGGACATAGTCACGGCATACTTAGGCTGAACATGGTTTTATGGCATAAACAAAAACATACTTTCTCTTATATCCAGGGATAAAACAGTCGTCGATGTATGTGAGGAGAAAGAGCAGGTATGCTTTCTTCTTAACTACTTTAGGTGCAACGCGTAAAGTCGCAATGGCGTTCGAGCAGCGGGTGGCGGCAATGCTACGAGGAACAAATAAAATGGAGATCTAACTTCTCTATTAAATTCGAAAAAAATCATGTTCCACGGTCACACAGCAGCAGATGCACACACTGACATGTTACGTACAGTATTACGTATGATCGACTTTGGATCGACCAATGGCGGAAGATCTTTAATGACAGACTGGCGGGCGGCGGTCGAATCATCGTTCTAGGGCCCGCAACCACCGTTTGCGTGGAACATTTTTTCAAAGGATTGCTACTACAATATTATATTGAAGTTCGTTGCGGCAAGGCCATCCGTTTCTCATCGCGCTGCTTTCGCCGTGACTTATAATATCAGTAACACTGCACGTTACGCTTTAGATCCTTTTCTTACCTATAGATCCGATGACATCGCGTCATTTGCAAGCCATCATATCCAGAATATTCGCAATCCGCTTTGTCTTGTACACAATATTTTGAAAATAAATTATTTATTTCGTAATTTGTTTTTATTGCTCAAGCCATATGTACTAGAAATATTTAGTGCGTTTAGATGACGTCTCAATCGAGCCTTAGTTGAAAAATAGTGGACAGGGTAAACATTCAAATTCTTAAGTTCGCCGCGCGAGATGCGAACTCCAGTGGCCTAGTTGGTTAACGCGCTGCGGTACTGACGCAAAACGCGAGTTCAAAACTTGACGCGAGTGAATTTTTGAAGATGATTTTTTCCTTTAAAATGTTTCTAATAAATTATTTATTGATTTATTGGTATGTGACAGCTAAGCTGTTGCTTGCCAAGTAAGTTAGTAGGTATTTCCGATTGGTTTGAGCGCCACTTACCCGGTGACGTCGCGTCGCCATGGCAAAGGGGCGTCTTAGAAAAGTATCCCGCATCGTAATCGTTAAATAAGCCTTGGATAGTTACAACAGTATCATGTTTCTTTCGTACTTTAAGGGGTGATAGAGACGCAAAACTTTTAGTTAGTGTTATATAAATTTTGTCTCAGGTGTCTGCGTTTTTGCAGAATTAAACTCAATATTTACCGGGGTTTTATTGGCGTTTTATTACAAATAACGAGCTTTCGCTAACTTCACAGCGAAACACTAACTGTAAAGTTAGCGAAAGCACGGTTATTTGTAATAACACACTCATCATCATCATCATCATCAGCCCGTTGCAGTCCACTGCTGGACATAGGCCTCTCCAATTGCACGCCACCTAGATCTATTTTCGGCTTCTCGCATCCAGTTTGTGCCAGCCGTCCTGCGCAAATCGTCGCGCCAACGTGCCTGAGGACGTCTTACACTACGTTTGCCGAGACGCGGTCTTCACTCTAGAACTCGTTTACCCCACCCACTTACCGCAATAACACACTCACAGTTAGAGTTTCGCTGTGAAGTTAGCGAAAGCTCGGTACTTTGTAATAATGCCGATATTAAAAAAAAGTCAAAAAAATAAGTCATCCAAAGTTGCTCAGCGATAAATTTTTCTATTTGTAAATAAAAATTTTGAAGAGGGTCATAAAGCGTTCTATCTATCTATCTATTTTAAGTTCCAAACAAAGATCTAAGCTAATCCCAAATTAGTCAAAAAATGTTTTTTCTTGTCTAAATGTGCTAAGGCTACGAAACGTCTAAGAAGTTTTTGTCTTGAAACTACGTCAAAATGTAAAAAACAATGTCATCTACAAATGTTTAAAACGAAAATATTCAAAAACATTGTGTTAGAAAATAATAACCCATTTTCAATGAACCCGTCAGGGGTTTTCAGTTTAGGTCTTGTTTGTTTCCTTAAACTTTTAGAAATTTATAATGTCTACATTCCGAAGCCCACATTTTGTACCTACGTAACTCGGTGCGTCATGGAAAATTAATGTTTTCAGGTGAAGAAACATTATGAGAGTATATAAACCTTCGTAAACAATCCATACATATATTTTAAAGAGGTAACTCATGTATACAAGGGTAACGCGTAAGCCCTTTTAAGCGGAAAGGCGGTTGTTCTAGACGTCTAGGCGAACAACTTTTGTTCTACAAGTTTAAAAAATTCGAACTTTTTTTTTGAAATTTTTGAGTTTATGTTTCACTGAAAAAACAACTGCTTTTGAAAATAAAGGTAATTAAAGTTTTGATTGTAGTAGAACAAACTAAATGAAAGGACAACATAAGGTCAATGACCTCGAACTCTGAGAAACAGCTGATTTTCAAGTAAACTTTACACTTAAAATTTTCGAAAAGTACTTACAATTTCCAAAAGTCGTAGAACAAAAGTTGTTCGCCTAGACGTCTAGAACAACCCCCTTTCGGCTTAAAAGGGCATACCCGTTACATCTTGTACAATGTAAGTATGTATAGTTAACGAAATCGGTCCAGCCGTTCAGGCGTGAAGGCGTGACCACGCAAAATCGGTATTCATTTTTATATAACAATACTTTATCAACGCCCTACGTTTCGAGGTATTTCGCCTTGCTCACGGGTACACTGAGATGTGCTTTGCCATTTCGTGGTTATAAAAAGTTACTGAGAACTACCGACTCATCTAATATTAAGGTGGTCCGCAAGCATTTGCGTGTAATATAACGTAACGTAATGTAATGTACCTACTGCGCGCACGTTGTAGTCTATATATTGTTACATTACAAGTGAATGCTCGCGGTGTCCTTCACCTTAAATCGTATCAAAACGTTCCAATTTGTTTGAGTTTAATTTTATTAAAATAATTTGTCTAAGGTTTTTGCGATTTTGCATAATAAAATACAATATTTACTGGGTTAGACTTGAAAAAGCTAACTGTAAAGTTAGCGAAAGCTCTTAATTAAGTAATAATGCCGTTATTAAATAAAATGCGAGTAAAACCCAGTAAATACTGTGGTTTTTTTTTTCAATAAAAGTACTTAAGTAAATATGATCAAACGTAGAGAGAGATGGCAACCCTATTCCAAAGGAAGTCGATCGTTTGAGAACTTTCTTTGTCGTTGTTCGAGTCCAATTTTGGTCCAATTCCTTTATTGTCGACCAATTTACAATAAACACGCTAAATAGGCCAGGAATAAATTGATGATTCGAGACGTTGACATCCGGAGTTTAAGAAGAGTATCTAGCAATAATATAATATAGCATTTTAAACTAGAATAAAGAACCTACTTTTTTATGGGAATCATTGTATTGTATTATTAAACACTCAAAAACAAATTTACAATAACTTAAGAACTTAGTCAAATAAATCCAAGTCCTGGTGACTAGGCAGCGAGCTCAAAATGCTGGCCGCATTGCCACGCTGAATTGCAATGCAAATTCTTTGTGCCAAATAAATAATAATGCTTTCAAAAATGCCCAATTAATCCCTCCTAGTTACAATTTTTGTCACACATACACACCCTCTCACTGAGCCTTTATTTTCCTTTTGTTTTGTTAAACATTTTACTTTTTGATCTCTGCGGTTTCACCAGTAATTCATATCTGTGAATTGTCTCTAGATTCTCGAGACAAAGGACTTGTTCCTTGTTCGAAGTTTATCTTACTAGCCTATTGATTTTTTTACAAACTTTTAGAAATTTATTTTTAGTTGTTTATTTAGAAAACCAACAGCACTTACTTAAATACTAAATCTTATAATACCTACTTATTAAATTTGTTACAGCCAATTATAGGTTTTCCTTGTTAGTACATCATCATCATCATCATCAGCCTGTTGCAGTCCACTGCTGGACATAGGCCTCTCCAATTGCACGCCACCTAGATCTATTTTCGGCTACAAAATTGTTAGTACAATTGTAACAATAATAATCCTATTCAGCTTAAAGCTAAGAATATTTAATAATATTATGCATCTACCTTGTTTCTTACAGTCTTGGTCAGATCAAATCAGAAATAATCTTAAGACTGTTTGAAGTTCTTTTTACTGCTCACTATCAAATTTTGTATATTAAGTGACGTATGTGACTGTTTCATAATGATAGGCATTAAAACGGGTTCCCTACGCTACTTCGAAACACTATCCATCGAAACACCTTTCGCCGAAGACGATTGACCGAAAGATTACTTTACCGAATAGTTGTTTCACCGATTGTTCGTTTCCCCTATGGTTCGTTTCACCGAAAATTGTTTGACCGAAGCACGCAGTACCGAAGGCTCGTTTTACGTAACAAATGTCATTTCCAAACACGCAACCTCCTTTCATTTACTTTACACATGTGACCATAGAAATAAGAGGTAGTAGTACAACTAGAAATATCACTGAGGCAGTAAAAACGAGCCGAGGGAGATGACTTAAACTTTAAACGTCCTTGTCTGAATATAGCTCGAGAGCTAGCTCCAATATTTGGGTAGGTATTTGAGATTTCAGGTAGCCCTCTTATTTTAAATAGCTCTTTAATATTAAGAAACTTTCTTGAAATTTGAGCAGGTCTTTATATCCGTATATTAGGAGAAATATATTACAAGTTTTTAGCTTGCCTCAAATATCTACCCAAATATTGGCGCTAGCTCTCGCGCTATATTCAGACAAGGACGTGTAAAGTTTAAGTCATCTCCCTCGGCTCGTTTTTACTGCCTCAGTGATATTTCTAGTTGTACTACTACCTCTTATTTCTATGGTCACATGTGTAAAGTAAATGAAAGGAGGTTGCGTGTTTGGAAATGACATTTGTTACGTAAAACGAGCCTTCGGTACTGCGTGCTTCGGTCAAACAATTTTCGGTGAAACGAACCTTAGGGGAAACGAACAATCGGTGAAACAACTATTCGGTAAAGTAATCTTTCGGTCAATCGTCTTCGGCGAAAGGTGTTTCGATGGATAGTGTTTCGAAGTAGCGTAGGGAACCCCATTAAAACACTGGTGTTCAAAGTCAATAATGAACTCAAAAAAAAAACCATGGGAGTCCCACTAAACCTTATTTTACCTTATTTGATATTCTGGTGTTATAACTGCAACATAAATACATTATCTTTGATAATTTCAACTGTCTAGTACAAACGGTTCATGAAATACAGCCTGTTGATAGACCGACAGATGGAGGGACAGTAGAGTCTTGTATTACCCTTCAGGTACGAAACCCTAAAAAGGAAAACGTCAAATGAAATAAGGATTACTATTGCAAAGCAAACTTCATAGTTCCGGTCTCACTAGCTTCTTAAATCACCTCAGTATCAGATACAAACACCTGCCGAGAAAGCGCTCGTCCAATAAAGAAATGCGATTCAGATAAATCGCCTTTAACGTTAAAGGAGGTAGGTATCTGTTTCTAGAGAGATTTACTTACAAGCGAAGAGAAAACTATTTGTTTAAACTAGTAGGTAAAGAGACATTGCATTGCAGTTTAGTTTTCTGATACAGCTGTTTTATTACAATCATTTATAAGGTCTGTTTATTACATTTAGCATTCCAAAGTCGACGACTATATTAACAATTTCAAAATCGTTAGAAAACCAAATTGTGGAGTATCAAAACAGGACTAACATTCTGTAAATAACTCTGTCTCTTCTCTTTTAGTTTCAGAATACCTGTCTTGTTGTGACACCTCACAATTATGATAGATAATAACTTATTATTGTAGTGTCCCTATTGTCTGAATAAATGAGTTTGAGTATCAGAATCGCTATACATGACCAAGTGGTTACGTCAAAAGTAACAAAAATGTAACATAAATTGATTTAAAATAACATACATCATTGAATTTAAAAAAAGTGAGTTATCAGAGTTTCAGCTATAGTTGCAAAGAGGCATTGTGAGTATATTTGTACTTATATATGTATATACATGTTAATGATAATAATTATTAACAAAATAAAGATAAAAATAATGTCAGTAATTATTTGCAGTTTTACAAGGTGGATATTTTGAATGTAGTCATGGACTTTTTGATGCTGCCTGTAATAGCTGTGTCTATAGTTTTTTGCGGTTTTATCCCATGGGTATTTGGAAAACCTCTTTCTGACGCCTACATCTTTTTAAGAGTACACTTTCCAAATGTCAGCTCTCTACTATCAGCCGTGTTAGGCTAGGCAATGATTCATCAGTCAGTCAAGCAAGACAAAGGATTTTTTACATAAAGATTAATTGCGATTTCGAGTTATAAAATATTTAAACCAGAACCGAAATTTAACCTTTTTCAGTCCTAGCGAATCGCTAGTCGTTGAAGTAAAACGAGGTAGGTATTATAATTATTGTCTCGAAAATTTTATAAATTGTTTGTTACAATCAACGAAGAAAAACACAACGAAATTTGGAAAATTAAAGGGAATATCAAATTTTCCTGTTTCAATTTATCCTATTTTATTTTGCAAATGAGAACGTAAATTAAAATAAGGGGAACGATGTTTTATAGAGGGAATCAATAATTAAATTTTTGTTTCACAGTTTTCGAATAAGGACATCTGGCCTAAAACAAATAAAAGCTGAAAAAAAAATAACTTATAAAATTAAAACCGACTTTTTAAAGGACAAAATACTTTAGCTTCATACAGTGCCAACGACTTATCTCTTTTCTATTTTTCTTTTCTATACATACATATAGTAAAACAGAAATGAAGATGAGTTGTACAAAGAATACTGTTTGAAAAAAGTAATTGGAATATGCAATATGCATGCAACAGATCCCAAAAATATTATTTTTGAATTTTTTGTCTTTATATCTGTCTGTTTGTCCGCGAATCACGCAAAAACTAAGTATAATAAACCGATTTAAATGAAATTTTGTAAGGTTATTTCGACCTGGATTGAAAAATAGGATACTTTTTATCCGGGTATTCTGGTTGGGTTTCCGGTCCAGTCACTTGTTTTCGATTTTAAGGTGAAAATTATCGATCGACCAAAAATTTTGTACCTGCTGAACGAAGTCGCGGACACAACAAGTTGTAATCTAAAATTGGACAATTTTACGGGGTAGATTCAGATTATAGTTTGGAAGTCCGATTTCAGATTACAAAACAGATTTGAAATGTTTTTTATTTCTGTGTTTTAAGTACCTTATGTAATTCTATTTTATTTAGATTTAATATTATAGTTTCAGATTTAACTGACGTGTATGTAAAGCGAGTCATTATGCCTCTAGGGTGTAAAGTGCGCATTTCAACCCTAGGGCATACACTAATTTAAATTTGTAATGTTGAAATTCATGAAGGATCTGGTCAAAGAGGATATAATTACTACGGCTGTGGTAGCATACGACCAGTTCAAACTGGCCACCTTAACATAACACACAAAAAGAGCAAAATCGGGTTCATTTCCTTCTATTTATGTTATGATGGAAGATTAACGCAAAAGGTATATAAAGCCGAACTTTTTTTTTATTGGCTAACGTCGATGGTTGGTTTTCTTCATTTTGATACAATATTGATAACTGATTGAGAGTTGTAATATATTTTGTACACGTCGCATCAATCTTTTCTTTGGTTGTCTTTTGAATGCTTATTTTTGTAGCATTTTTATTGTCTCGCAGTTTATGTGAAAAGTAGAGTATTTACCTCGGTAATACATAAAGCCTGTCTTAGTCTTGGGCGCCTGAAGCCCATGCTTCACTCAGGACTCTAGGTGCATAACTCCTTAATACCCTCGCTGCGCTCGGGAGTTAACTCTAGAGTCCTTCGTAAGCTTTAGATTCAATATGACGCGTCATATCGTGGCTTATATGACGCCCGCTATATAAGACAGTGCTTTAGTACCTCGGTGCTTAAACTACTATAATAGTGTTTCTTGATGTGTTTAGTTATGTGCTTGTTCGATGAAGGCTAAGGATTGTGACAAACTAAAACTCATACTAGTTTACTATGGGTAGCTAGCATCAAATCAGTATTTCTCGTTTATTATTTAACCGATTTAAAATAAGGAGGAGGTTTTCATAGTAATTATTTTGCTAATTAGGTAAATATGTATTATCAATTTGAAGTGCAGATAACTAAACTACAAATTGTTTGATTCGTCCTTTTAAACTTATTTTCATTATTTTCTTTCTTAAGTTAAGTTAAGTGTTAAGGTGATAGTGGTAGATACTATATGGAGGTAAAGTATTTTGACCTTTTTGAAGTTGTTATTTTTTAATTTTATTAGTAACCGCAATGGAGGAAGGTACTATAAAGTCCTCGTAACGTCAGCCATTGAAAAATGGTAAAAATAACAATTTTTCATTTCATTAGCATAATTGGACATGGACTGAGCGGTGCATAAAAGTAACAAGTAATTGCAAGAAACTCAAGTAGGTACGTAAAATTATCGGCTGCTTTATCTGGCCATAATTAAAACCACCCAGCAAGTAAACACTTGTCACCTAATGGTGTCAGATAACGTTCCAGAGGATTATGGTACCAGTGTTTCTGATAATTTGTGCTTTTACATTATTGAAACTGGATTTTTAACATTGTTTTAATGGTGCTCCATAGTCCATATACTATTGACCTATAAACGTATTAACCAGTTCTTTCCTCTGAACATGGCTGACAAGGCTGACAAGGCTGGTATAGGTGCTGAGCTTCACCTAATAATGTCCCGAGCACAACAGCGCCATAAATAACAAGGATTTAAAGTTGCTAGCTCTGTATAAATCATTACAAATTAGATGAAAGGCCAATTATTTATATGTTAATCGAAATTTTAAGCTATCTGCATACCAAATTTCATTGAAATCGGTTCAGCCGTTTCCGAGATTAGCGACAACAAACGGAAAAAACAGACAAAAAGTCAAACACGGAAATACGTTAGTACATACCCCTAAAAATAGTTTGTTCAAAATATCTTTCAAAAACAGACTCCGCTAATTTCTTTAATGGTTTTCGCGATTTTGCATAATATAACACTTTATTTACCGGGTTTAATCACGTTTCATTCATGATTTTTAAACGAACCGAGCTTTCGCCTACTTTACAGTTGGCATGAAAAACAAGGCAGTCAACCCTGTAAAAGCCAACTGTAAAGTTGGCGAAAGCTCGGTTCGTTTAAAAATCATGAATAAAACGCGATTAAACCCGGTATATAAAGTGTTTTATTAGACTCTGCCAAGTTACGATTTTATTATATGTATTGATTAAGTCCATATAGGATGTGTATGGGGCCCACTTAGGCCTTTAGGCCCAAGTAAATATCACCTGCCAGCTATGTCCTGCACTATTTATATACTAACCTAACTTTTTAAACAACATTTGTATCTATTTTTTTCAATAAGAGTCCAATTCGCCCAATGTAACCATTGTGTCCCCGCTGTTTGTTTTAATTAAAATACACAAATTGAAACACAGAGCACGTTGTTTGCATGTTATTCTGCCAAAACTCATTATTTCCCTCAAAATTAATGTATTTTTTAAATATTCAGTTAAGGGTTAAGGTACGCAAAGTCCTCTGGCATACCTTTCTAATGTATTTTTAACAACAACCTTTTTAGAAGAGCTAACATGTGATAAATTACAAATTAAGTAGCAATTTCTAGAATTAGGTCGCACGTTTTGTTGTTAATTCCTATTGATAAACCACGTGTCGCCTTAATCGGCTTTTAAGCGTTTTATATTATTATTATTTTTTGGGAAATGTCGAGGTACTTATAAATTGCATATCACTATACCCCTTCTCAGAATCTTAGATCAAAAATGTTAACCCAGAATTGTCAATTATCAAAGGAAAAAGTAAAGAAAGAGCTGTCACTTTTAAATAATTACATTAGTCTTTTGTTTACATTTACGATCTAAGATTCTGAAAAAAGTTTAGTTATAGTTACGTAATGTAAATCCCGCTTTACTTCCAATGTAAATCAGCTATAAAATAAATTATACAGATTAAATGTAATACCGTTATCAAACAACGAACGTGGATTTCTCCCATTGTACAAGTGTACATTTATGTGACGACAGTTTGTATGACACCTCTAAATCCGTGCCAGGCGACACTGAGCTGACACCCCGGAGGGTGGCACGTAAAATGTAATACTCATATGTATCAATTTATTCCCAATACACGACGATTTGTTCTGATTTGAAAACAGCGAGGTTTAGCTGAGAAATTGTACTGCCTTCGGATGATATTGAATGTTTCTCGCCCACATTTCTACGAGCTCTTGACGCAACATGGATAATGGACATCAATGCGAAGCAGAAGGCACCGGATTCGATTCCTGGGAACAAGTATTTATGCAGCCTATGATAGGCTCCGTTGCTTGATTTGGAGCTAGATTCTGTGTGCAACTGTGCAATATTTCAAAAAACAGAGCATACAACCTATACACTTTCGTGTTCTATTTTTAGTATGAAAAGTACTAGTTTTTGTAGTGCTAGACAAAATTCTACCATCTCTGTATCTAGTTACTATGATTGTAATGTATCTTAAAATAAAAACAAAAAAAAGCCCTTAAAATAATTAGGTTACTTATAAATACATAATTTCTTCTATGGTTTTCGCGATTATGCATAATAAAACACTTTATTTACCAGGTTTACTTATACAATTTATAACCTAAGTATATTTTTTTTCGAATCTCATACCCTAGAATTAAGTACCTACGCAAATTAAACTGCGAGACTCAGTGTTTTATAATATTAATTTAGTTATTAAATAAAAATAAATCCAGCAAAACGGTTCTTACTGTGGTAAAGATTATGAGTTACTGAGTTTAGTTACTGCCTCCATATATATGAGCTAAATGAGCAATTAGTGAAAGAAATGAAGACATTTATTTAGCGAGAAACTTGATATAAGTAGTAATATGACACGCCAAGCTCATGTGATAAATTATATATGAAATAATAACCGACAGCAGCAAGATTACGCGGCATGTTGGTTTGATCTAAGTAGACGTAATTGGTGTAATCCAAAGACAATAAAGCCAATTGACTGTTCATACCGCCATTTTTTCTACAAAACACAAATTCACCGTTGGGGGTGATGTTATGATCAAACTTTGTGATTGGTAAAGACGTCACTTATCTATATATACAGCTGTATTTATAGCCGAGCCTTTAAATAATTACTTTGGCTAAATAATGCCTTGTCTCGTTTCTATGAAGAATTTTCGACGTCAAAGAAAATGAGACATATTTTCCAAGACAACTAATTACTAGACTTCTTTATAGATACGGTAGTTAAGACTCTTTGTGATTAGCCGATGCGTTACCTATCTTTACCTTGAAACTTTGTGATTAGTAATTCTTGCACAAGAGTGCTACTAAAAAAACGTACCTTCCATTTTCGTGTGGTGGGAATACTTATGAGCAAACACTTTATTTATCGGGTTGAATCGCGCTTTATTCTTGAAAAAGTCAACTGTAAAGATGGCGAAAGCTCGGTTCGTTTAAAACCATAATAAAGTGCGATTCAACCAGATAAATAAAGTGTTTTATTATGCAAAATCGCGAAAACCATAGAAGAAATTACTTATGAGCAGTCAGCTGGTTTTATCATGTTTGGTGTAATCCTATAAGTACTTGGCTATGTAATATTATACTGATAATAATGTTTGGAACGTTGGGTTCCTGAAACTTCATAGAACCTAGAACGTCATAGAACCTGCAACTAAAAACTTGTACCAGAACTAGAATTGTTCTTTTAATTTTTGTTCCTTTATCTACCTATATTTTGTTACTGTTTGCTTCTCCTAATAAAATGTTTCTTTCTTTATTTCCAAATAAAACAGTCTCCATATTACATGAAGGCTACTTTGGTATTACAAATGAACAAACGAAAGACGTCGACCGAAATTTTATTAGATATTATACTTATTTTGCATATTTTCTTATTTTGCATTCGAGTGAAAATTACTTAAGAAAATATGAATGCAACACATTATTCACTTTCAGAATGACGTCATCATCATCTCCATGACGTCACGTTATACATATCTGCATTTTAATCCTCTCTTTTTTTTAATTCTGATAAGGTGTAGGACTGTTGGCAATCTAACCAATCTAACGTGAATCCGAAGCCATAAGAAAAAAAAATAACTTATCTAACCTGAGCTATCCAGTTAGGGTGCGCCGCCTGTACCGTTTTGGTAAAATGTATAATTTAAAAAAAAATGATAAAAACAGAAATTGGGCGAAGAATTCTTCATGATTGAAGCCCATTGACACTAATTATTACCACTTCAAAATATGATGAAAAAAATTGCGAATAAAAATCGGTATGACCAATTCAAAAGGTACACATACGTCTGTGCACACGTGCTCTCAATTTGGTGATATCAGCTTCAGGTACATATATGAAATATTTATGAAGGCCACATAATGAAGTCTGGCTGGATATAAACTCGTATGAAATAACAACTATAATAACTAATATGTATTTATCTAAATTGCTCTTACCGTTTATGTATGTATGTATACAGACATGATTTCATATGAATAGAAATATCATGTTTCTAGGATAGTGTTTCTCAAACTATGGGTCCAGTTCCCCACCGATATTCATGCTATGTGATAGTTCGACTCCTAGGCGGATCGCTACATTGTTTTTTTTTTAAGGTAGACCCATGGAGGTAAGATTAAATATAATTCTTACGTCTATGGAAAGAACTTAAAACTATCGGAATTACCAGATAGATGGGTGATTAGATAGGCTAATAGTTTTTGATATCTATCTGGTATCTCGTCGATAATTTTGAAAGCTAGTAGTTAGTTGCATATTGGTAGTAATTCTGTTGTTAATTTACCTAAACTAGACTAAACCTAAAGTTGTTTCATTTTAGTTTAGAAATTCCAAAAAGCTTCTGTTGTTACGAGTTAAATCTAGTACCACAAAATAAATAGTTTAGAACTGTCAGTCTAAACTTAAGTTTAGGATGGCACCAAGACAATAGGGATACTGTGTAAACTTAATTTTAGGAATTTGAAGTTAAATTTTAGAATTTGGTGACATCAGAATTGCCACCATTATGGAACAGAACGATCCGGAAATCGCATAATTAAACTAATTAATTATTTTGGACATTAACTTTAAGAATAGCTGTTTATGACTGTAAAGCATTGTGCCTTCGGCCTTGTCACAAGAGACGTCATTCATTTGTCAACGCTCACCCTTTGGCAAAATGTATGCGACCAATGATTCTGGTTAAACCGTTTACGGCACAATTTGTATTTCATTCAAAGTATTGGCAATCCAATGGGCATTAATGGTTTCGTAAGTTGATGTTGTTGACAAGCGCATCCTTTAAATAGTCAATGGCATATGTAGGTATAACACACTGCATCAAAACACAATGTTATATTAGTGCGTGTCGCATGCCGGTAAGTTTGGGAACCACTATCCTAGAAACACCAATATGAGCATTCATAAAGGTTCCCTCTGGCAATAAATATGGTTTTCCATATGGTACCTGTGCTCGATTGCCAGTGAATCATTGGATGTTATGTTCACAAACCAATATGCCTTCCCCGCACACCTTTTCCTGTCATGAAAAAAGAAAAAAATATCTATGAAGGTTTTATAGTAGTATAGTAGTTGCAGGTGATATATTACGTAAATTCAGTTTCAGGAAACTCAGTACTGTTTTAATCGACAATATGCTTAAAAACAATATTTGAAAATCACTAAAATTAACTTTTTTTTTAATGGAACTTAAGGAACACAAATCATTTTTCAAACAAAAAAGGTACTCATTTCCTCTGAAATGTGAATAACATTAAAAAAGTAGTCAAAATTGGATTTGTGAAAGAAAACACGCATTTATTTCTTTTAAAAATGTTTTTCTTTAAATAAATCTACAAAATTTGGAAGTCCGCCTTGTTAGGTTAAAAGGCAATTTAAGGAAATGCTGACAAAAACTTGGAATTAATAATTATTTTTTACTAAAACAATTTAATTAAAATTATTCAATGAGCGACTAGAAATCTCAAATGTTAACGGTTTTGTACGTCATTCAGTGACGTTTAATTCAAATTTCCACGAAATGACAGGCACGACCGTTTTAGCATGAATTCAAAACACTACTAGCTGGGCCCCGCGGCTTTAACCGCTTAAGTCCCTTTCCCGCGGAAATTTCGGAATAAAAAGTAGCCGATAGCCTTTTACCGAAAAAGCAAAAGTAGTAGAGTAGGTTTCCAGCTACCTATATTTGCAATCGATTCAGTAGTTTCAGTGTGCAAGAGTAACAAATTGACCTACATACCTACATACAAACTTTCACGTTTATAATATTAGTAAGATAAACTAAAATGTGACTTTTCCTACAACCTCTTAATTGTGCTCCAGGGGGAAGTCACCGTTCCTCACCTCCGGCTTGCCTTAGCTGGTCGGCGTGAACATTGACGAGGAAACGGTCCCTCGCCTTTAGCTTGCCTTCACCGGCTGGCCAGAGTGGAGTCGCGAGAGCAGAAAATCTTGGAGAATAGACACCTCACGTGAGTGATGAGTTGGCCCGCTCACTGGCATACCAGTGATGACTTAAAATCAAGGGAGGTAGTTCCATCCTTTAGCCGCTGACGTCCCTAACGTTGCTCACTTGCTGTAATTTCTTCAACTGATTAGAGTGGCCCAGTGTCTGAGTTGGCGAGTCTCCGTCTGCCATTTCTACGTGTTTATTGAACATTGTTACGGCAGGCGCCATAATCACCATGGTTCCGATCCACTACCATCACATCACTATAGCCCATTTTGTTTCCACCCGTAGATTTCTCAATAGTTTTATCCAATTCGGTGATTCTTCTTAGCTGCATTTTTAATGCTCTCTATCTGATAATTGGCTTGATGTCCACTTCATAGTTTGCGAGTAAAATTGTTATTGAAAAAGGCCTCTACGTGCTGGCTTCGTTTTTACGCACGCCTTCCAAAGGTCCGATCTCCATAGCTCCGTGGTAATGAACGTATAACAGACATAATAATAATAGGGGTTAAAGTATGAAATTGCCGTTTTATTGCAATAGGTTCTTTGAATTGACATATAATCTTCATGGTTTGAGGTTTTCGAATGAAACTTTTTTCAAATGGTTTCTGTGATGTTCTTTTTTTTAAAAAATGTGAAATATTTGAATATTGACTTTCAATTGTTTTTGTTATTCAATTTAGACAAGAAAGATGGATACTGCGAAAATTCGAGTGATTTTTGAATACGAGATCCGACGCGGAACTAACAGAAACAGCCCGCAATATCAATGCTGCGTTTGGAGAGGGGTCTACTAATGAACGCACCGTGCGATTTTGGTTTAAACGCTTTCGTGATGGAAATTTCGACTTAAAGAACGAGCCACGAGGAAAACCGCCCACACAGGTGAATAACGATGAATTAAGAGAGATAGTGGAAGCCGATCCTAGTCAAACTACCCAGGAATTAGCGGCATGGTTTAACGTTACCTTACCCACTTTATTGACTCACTTGCGTCAAATCAATAAAATAAAAAAATACGAAAAATGGGTGCCTCATGATTTGACTGATCTGCAGAAAGAAACGCGTGTTGAAACTTGTGTTGCCTTGTTGAACCGGTACAGAAATGAAGGAATATTGGATCGAATTGTAACATGTGATGAAAAGTGGATTCTTTATGATAACCGGAAAAGAAAAATGCAATGGCTGACCCCAGGTCAAATGCCACAACAGTGTCCTAAAGCAAAACTTACCAATAAAAAGGTAATGGTAACTGTTTGGTGGTCTCAGCATGGTGTTATTCACTATAGTTTTCTTCGATCTGGTCAAGCAATTACGGCAGATGTCTATTGTGCCGAACTCCGAACCATGTTGACAAAACTAGCAGTAAAACAGCCCCGACTCATGAATCGATCTTCACCATTATTGCTCCACGACAACGCGAGACCTCACACAGCACGAGAAACCATTTTGACCCTTCAGGAACTGCACTTAGAAACCATTCGTCATCCTCCGTATTCACCAGACCTTGCTCCAACGGACTACCATTTTTTTCGTGATTCAATTATCGTGGACAATTATCTACGTGACAAGAAGTTTTCTTCCCAGGAGGCAGTACAAAATGCTTTCACACAGTTTGTGCAGTCTAGATCGTCGGAGTTCTATCGCAAAGGCATTAATAACCTTCCCATTAGATGGCAGCAATGTATAGATAATAATGGCAACTATTTTGATTAAATAAATTTGTTAAAAATTTAAAAAATAAACAATTAAGATTTTCAGTACAAATCGGCAATTTCATACTTTAACCCCTAATATTATTCCTAGCTTTCAGTAGTTTATATACCTTTTGTCTCTTTCATACCTTTAATAATTTGTTTGCCTTTAATTAACTACAGTGTCTTGATTCGAGTGTCTTAGTTTAAACAACATTTACTTAGTCTATTTTAGTTTGGTTAGCGCCGTATTCATAAACGAAAATACGTGTTTTTTTTGTCACATTTTTGAATAAATGAATTGTTATATTTGTGAATAGGACTGTTAGTGCCTACACATACGTAGATACATACAATAGGTACTTACGTAAAGTCTCAGCTAAAAGCCTGCCCGCTTTTGTTTTATAGGACCATCATACGAGCGATGCCCTTTGCTCGTTGTCAACATGTGTTTACTTTCCTATAGTGTAAGTACATACCTACATCCAATATAATTTACCATAGACAGTAACTATTTTAATACCACGATAGGTACAATAATGTACATTACATAGTATAAAACAAAGTCGCTTCACTGGCTGGATGTTTATAATATGCATCTTTAAAACTGCGCAACGGATTTGATGTGGTTTTTTAGCTGATAGAGTGATTCAGTAGGAAGGTTTATTATCCTGATATTTTCGCGGATCATTTAATGAAAGATAACAACTGCGACCAGCTTAACTTAACGTTAACTGCTTAACGTGCCTTCCGAAGCACGGAGTTTTTTGCCACAATTTTTTTTTCGGTCACCCATCCAAGTAATAACCGCGCCAAGCGTTGCTTAACCCACACGACCATTTAAAATCGGCAGGTGTAGCTAGGCCAGTGAGCACCTCCATTTGTACTAAAGCAACGAAACAAGTTGTTTACGTCTATCTACTTTTGTGTTACGACTTTTCCCCCGTAGACTTTACGACGACGGAATTTGAAGTAGTTTTCGGAAAAATTGAGTTAAAAGTTTACTTCAAAATGTCCGCTTGGCATTATGACTTAGACTGGTGGGAGGTAACAAGCCTCGGCCGCAGCCTCCTACCAAGAAACATAACATAAACTAAATCTAGTATTTACAAGAACTAAAATAAACACTTCTTATCAACTTACTACGACTAATTAGCCCGTGTTTACGTGAATACCGATTCTCATAAGTGCACATGACGTCACTCAGTCGCCATGTTTGATTTACCACAGAGAAAATATTTACAGAACGAACGATTGGCGGCGCGGCGATATTTTTAGTCTGTATCCTGTTGTCATAGGGTTGTTATCGGTGACCTTCCGCTTTGTTTGACTAATAAATGCATTGTTTTCTAGATTAAGGTTAATGTCATAACCGTATTTTTAGCAGAAACAAGTCACAACGTCGCCTTCGCTCATAAGAAGTACTATTTCTATTTATTTTATATCTTATCGGTTGTGAACCAATTATGGCCATTTGGATATTGGCCAGTGTCAAGTATTATTGATGTTTGTAAGTTATTTGCATCGAAACAGTCAAGTCGTCATAGTTAAAGTCAAGTCTAGGGAATCGTTTGTAAATACGGCGGCCATTTACAAAGATTGATCACAGAGCTTTGGAGACAACGCTAACTGTTTGTTTGTTTTGCACCGATTTTCACTTTCACCACTCGTACACCATCACGAAACTAAATTGATTAATATGCCCCCCAAATTAAACAATTTGCACGCATTTGAACTAATTTTCACAAAAATGAATACTTAGCACCACATCTCCTTAACGCGTTCCCGCCGAAACTCCCACTATTTCTATGATTTTAAGCGTTCGTTTTGATGTTTCATAAGGAGTGCCTTTGGAAGGAAACTATTGTGGGACACTCATTCACTCTAATGTTGAAAATTGTGTGAACGAACAATATGTTTTTTACTGAATGAATAAATTAATTAATGTCATTTTAACCCTCGATGGAAAACGAAGAATATTTTAAGTTTGAGTTGTGTATATCTGTGAATATATATTTGTGTCATTGGATAATGTTGATGAATGAATCCTTATCAGTAATCCTTGCCAGATCGATTAGCACTTCACCAATTATTTTTACAAAAAAAGTACCGTCAAGTGGTAATACTTTGTGACAAACTATGGATATTTTGTGACAAACATTTTCGAAGATATATTTTTTGTTTAAATCGAAATAAATAGTTTTTTTAAAGGATATTGAATGCGTCCAAATAAAAAGATTTTATGCTACGTCGTTGATTGTCAAAAAGTGGGGTGTCACAAAGTTAGGCATACAGTTAGGCAAAATAACCCTATTTCACCAAGTACCTAAGTATTTTACCAGCCACCATTCACTCCCTAACAATCATTTTACTAACATTAAACCTACAAAATGGCTAAGGCAGTCAAGCAACGAAGTCGTGTACAGCCGTACTTAACCATAAGTTTCTAATAAGTCAGTCAAAGTTATCGTCTCATGTCGGCAGCACTCGCCCAACTTAGGAATAAGAACAAGTTTCCTTCCTTCCTCGCCATTAGTCAAATAGTTAGCGGTTTACTTTTAGTTGCTTCAATAATATTAACTAGTGGTTCTGTGAATAGAAGAACTATGGTATGTTTTTTTTTAATTTTAGACTATAATTTGACGTTTTGGTTCGTATTTTGTATTTGTCGTGTATTCGTCAGAAAAAAGTGTCAAATCGTAGTCTACAATCTATTAAGTCTATTATCAATCATAATATCAATAAAGTCTATTATAAAATCTATCTTCAAACAAACAAAACATTGATTTTTTTTCTGATTTCGCGATATTGGATTGAAATTAAACTCAGTTTTCCAGTTTTAATGGCGTTGCTTTAATTATATTGAGCATTTTATCGAGGTTTTTAGAAACTTTTTTCTTAGGAGTAGACTCTGTGGTAGACTCTCTGTGTAGACCAATAACATGTAACATCGTCGTCTTCCCTCCTAGAAGACTGTGCACTTGACAACTTTTGAAATACGAATTTCAATCATATTCTCTAAGGTTAAAGTAGTTTTTGCTTTGATATATCAAAACTGTTCTGTTGAACCCAGTTGGATCCAGTCTGTCCTTATCTAACTAACCGACGAACACTAAAGTGAAAAAAGGACAGACTGGGACTTCACCAACATCAAACCGGACCAAAAAATCTCAATTTGTGACTGTCGCTTGATAGCCCAAAGAACGAATGAATGTGTGAACGAAAGATCTAATAAAAGATGAACGTATGAAGAGTTAGCACTAACAGCCATTATTCCAAGAATATGTACCCACCCTAACAGCCAGTCATAAAGGCCACCTTTGTAAAGCAAATTGCCCTATTAGGATTCTAAACGAGTGCTTATTTGAGTACCTAAGTTATTTTCAAAATGAGAACTTTGCTAACTACGTGTTTGTTCAGAGAAATAAAAGGATTGACGGAATTTGTTTGTTATTTTTTCGTGTTCTATTTTTAAAATAAGTAAAATGTTCTTCCACGAATTTAATTACGATGTTTTTAAACACAATGTTTTTAGGAGACTTTTTTTAAATATCTACGTTTTATCTCGGGTAGAGATAGCAACACAGAGTAAAAAATAATAAATTATTCTCTGTGACTTTGATACTTTTTAAAACTTGATTCTGTGAAATACACACGAGTCCAATTTTACGGTGTACAGGCACAGAGAGATCGGTTACCAACCAACCCTTAATGTAGCGACCTTCAAAGCGGGAGTGAATCGGCTTTTAATAGGTAAGCGCTTCATTGTAGATTATTAAGTCGCTTTCCATCAACCGAACATCAAGAGCAAACAATAAAGAAAACAGAAAGTGAAAAAAAAAGTCAAAAATGTTTTTTTTTTTAATTATTTAAGTATTAGAAAAAACAATGCGTATAAAAAAACTACGCGACGAATTAAGAACCTCCTCCTTTTTTGAAGTCGGTTAAAAAAACTCTAAAAAACCGCGGAGGTTCGAATAAATAGGATCCATAGGATGTATGTGAAATACAAAAGTATGATCACTTGAATACGTCTTAAGTGTTAAAGATTTTTGATTGATCAATGACGATGTATGACGATGACCATGATGATGATGCCACTCTACCTTACGCTACCTACCCCTGTGTCGATTATTATTCATAAATAGTTATCACCCGCGCGTAAGTCCCGATCCCGCGGAAATATCGGGATAAACAGTAACCTATGTGTTATTCCAGGTCTCCAGCTACCTATATTCCAAGGTTAATCGCAATCGGTTCAGTCGTTTTTTGCGTGATAGAGTAACAAAATCACAGACATTAGAGATACGCTTTAAAGTTTACTAAAGCATTTATAATAGGTACTAGTAAGAAGTAAGATCGTACACAAAACAGATCGTAATCAAAACTTAAGTGTAGGTAGTTAAATATAAATGAATATCACTGATAATAATATGAATGAATCAAATACCAAAAGAGACTAGTTTCACAGCTGTCAAAAAGTTCTAAATCTATGCTGACCAGCCAGGCAGGATTAGTCCCTTATGGCCCCGATCCGCGTCGGCCCCGTTCGAGGTGGTCGCGATTTTGATGATTTTAAATGATTTTAATTTAGTATTATTTCTGTCTGTAGCGTTAACATAAAAAGTGTTAACGCTACAACCACCCATTTGTGTTACGTTTTAATTTTAAGCTTTCTGTGTAACCTATTTGTCTTACTTTTAATTTTAATGTGTTTTTCTGTATATTTTTTGTTGTACAAATAAAGAGTTCATCTATCGATCTATTTTATGAGGAAATGCAATTTTATGGTGGACGCCTTCGATCAGCAGTGGACGGATAAAGGCAGAGATGTCGATGATGAGTTTAGGCTAAGCGTTGTTATAAAGTTTAGTCAGTAAAACAGTCAAGGTTTTAAAGTTTCCAATAAACTATAGACTAGAATTGTATGTTGTCGACTTGCTTTCATCGTTCCCTACGTGTCTCCATTGAAGTGTGTTTCATTTCTGAAACGGTGAGATGAATTTCCTAGAGTTTCAACGCAATACAAGGTGAAGTTAACAATAACATTGAAGTCAGAAGCACGGGGAAGCAATATTGAGAAAAATAGCAATAATAGTTAGAAGGAGTATGGAGTTCACCGTGAGCCCATGACGATTAGTCTTCCATCAACTCGCACACCAAAGCACAAAGCTCACATACCTTTCACTTGTCCTATCTTCTTGTTTATCCAAAGGTTGCATGGAAGAGATCGTTTTAAGCGATAAGGTCGCCCATTGTACCACTTACTTTTAAGTTGTTTATGCTTTTTGTATTGCTTTTTCTATTGTAATTTATATCTGGTAAAGATAATAAAGAATTTTACTTAGGTACAATACAATTAGTCAAAATAATATATAATACCAAACCTAATAAGACCCTGGAATAGTATGTAATTATTATAAATACAAATTATATTAGTTTTAATAGTTGTTTCTTTGTCTTATGCTATCATAGTTATTTGTATTTTGTAGATATTTAATAATTATCAGTCGTATTTACAAACAGTCAACATTAGTTTCCTTTTTCTTTACGTGTAGTGGTGTGGCTCATTTAGTGCCAGATCGAACTAAGGCCTCTTGATCTAACAACTGCTATCATAGATAACAACCTAAACTAACAACCTAAACCAACAGCAATATCAGTGAAAAAAATGTGACAAAAGCTGAGTCCACGCATAGGGTGGAATCAGTTTTTGTCAATATATTATGATTAAGGCTTTATCTTTTTATTACTGGCAAATAAACTGTATATTATAACTAAGTATACACCCTTGGCACATTATTGTGTTCTTTTGACGTAAGTACGTTGGTTCCAAGCTCGCGGTATAATATCGGGCTCTAACTCAATTTGCGGCGCAAGTTACCCGGTGTACTTATTACTTAGTCGGTTACTTGGCAATATGAACTTTGGTTTAATTTGATAGAATTTCAACTAACTTAACTATCGGGACCGTGGTGTTGGTAATTTAGTTTGGTTGGGAGGTTTTCAGGGAACTTTCTATTTTATAACTTTTTATATCAACATTTACACTGAAATTATGAAGAGAAAATATTTATTTGTCTGATGTAACCAGATGTAACGAATGGGCTCAGAAACTACTGGACGGATTTCAAAAATCTTTTACGAATAGGAAGCAATAGTAGTATCGATGAGTATTAAAGGATCGAGGAATAATTTTTGCTTCCCGATTATGGTCTACTAGCTACACCCGCGTAGCAGTAGACCCGTGTATGTCCCGTTCCTGCGGGAATGTCAGGATAAAAAGTATACTATGTGTTATTTCAGGTCTCCAGCTATCTACATACCGAGTTTCATGGTAACTCAGGTTCAGGTTCAGGTTCAGCGTTTTTACGTGATTGAGTAACAAACACACATACCCACATACTTACAAACTTTCAGCTTCATAATATTAGTAGGATATCTATAAAATGCTATTTCCTGTCTGTCTGACTGAAGGATTAACATCCAAGTCCTCCCAATGTTGACCGCCGATCGATAGCATAGAGCTGAAATCTGTAGAGTTATATTTTATAATGTAAGGTATTCAATAATAGGATTTTCAAAACTCCCACGCCCATACAGCTTGTTACAATTTAATAATACTTATATTTAATGGTTACCGTGTTCTTTGTACGCTTCACACAGCACGATGTAGTGATACTAGTCAGGTGTCGGTTTTTAACATAGTTATCTACATTTTCTCAAACATGCTTGGCAATTTGAGCATTATTTTGACAACCTTCTTCGTATAAATCGAACTTGCTGTACTAGTCGAGCAGCGGCCGGCAATTAGTTGTATGAAAATCCATATCTGTCGTGTTTAGCGGCTAAATAAATTACTATGTAAAAAAATCATATTTGTCATGTAATTTAAAAATGGAACGATCTTCTACTCCGCAAAATGGCGACCAAAGAGGTAACTTATCAAAGGTTTAATTTAAATTTCGAACTGGCTTGCACTAGAAAGCTGTTTAGTGAAAACAAAACTTAAATTTTTAAGAATTGTACATTCAATAATAATTGGATTTTTAAAAAGTACTATACAAGCCTTGGCCGCAACTAGGCATTGATGGACTTCACACGCTCGTCCATCAATGCTTCTCTTGCCGGCCGCTGCAGTAATGTACTATTTCACATTTAATAGTTACTATTAATGAGTTTAATATAAATCATAAAGTAAGTTCTAAAATGTAACTTGTTATAATTTGTGTTTTTTTTGGTACAATAAAGTGTTAATCAATCAATCAATCAATCAATCATAATATTACTGAGTATATTACGGCCTTACCAGTACCTACTTACCAACAATTTTATATTAATTATCATCACAGGATGTCAACACTGCTATCATTGTGGGTTTTTCCGGTAAAGTTTGTACCTAATTGTGTCTTTATTAAACCTATCTAATAATAATTCTATATAGAAAGATATAGTTTGCGCCTGTTTACTGAAAACGGGAAATCTTTGAAATTGTTCTCGTGTGTCGACGGCGAGGTGAGTAAGTACGCGATATTATAAACCGCGTAGTTAAAGTTCGTACGTCCATCACCCTTCCGCGAGCGTAGCGAGGTACCTATACGTAAATATCCATGTACTGTGCCACGTAAACTGTGACACAGTACATAGAAGGAGCAGTAAGGAAACTGCACACTCGTCATGACGCGGTCGTGACGCGGCACTACTGACATCTACGCGAAACCTCCTGAGGCTCGTCGACGAGCATGTTTGTGTGAATGAGCCGTTTTCGAGCATTTGTAGGCAGTTTCCATATGTGCCCCAGCTCCAGCCTTTCTATGTACTGTGACTGTGTTCTCGTTTCGATACGGTATACAATGTAAGAAATTTATTACAATCCCCGCGGTTATTCAATCGGAATTCTGTCAGATAAATAACTAATATAACTCGTTGATTTTTCAATTGAATTCCACTAGTATACAGCTACTATAATCTGACCGCATCTAAAAATACCGAAATGCTGTTGTTTGATCGATGATGCGTACTGAAACACTCGTAAAATATGCTCTGTCGTTACTAAATCTATTTGAGTTTAATAGATATTGGGTTTACTCTTGACCTGTTTTGACTTTGTATTGTCTGTGGATATGTTGGACGAGAAATTGGAATTTGTATTTTTTTTTCACGTTAGAGACCTTTTTAAAGGCTCAGTAACTAAATGGTAATTACTAAGGCCGGCTTGCATAAAACCATTTGAAACATATTTAACTAAATTAATTTTAAAATACATTTTAAAATAATTTATGGGAAATCGAACATTGGACTCTATTTCATTAAATGGACGATTGATAATATGTTGCCACACATTGACAGTTCTTGAAATTCTGACAGATTTTAAACACGTGTTTAACAGCTTAAACTAGCCTGGGGACAGCAGCTTTGTCCCCAGGCTTGAATCCTATCCTAGGATTCAAGCCTGGGGACAAAATTCACAAAGTCTTAGGCCGGCTTGCATAACGGTTCCTAAACATGTTTAAGCTGTTAAACACGTGTTTAAAATCTGTCAGAATTTCAAGAACTGTCAATGTGTGGCAACATATTATCAATCGTTGAAGTTGCAGAAAAATTCGCCAATATTTTGGCGAATTTAACTGCAACTCTTTGCAACGTGAGAGTCTCAGATAGCAGTCAAGTCTTGGAGTAAATTAAAATTACTTAGACGACTTGACCGCTTTTGTATCTGCAAATATTACAATAAGTACTTTACACTGGCTTATTCTCAAGTCAAAGTCAAAGTTAAAATAGTTTATTTCCTTTAGATTCTTGTACAACATTAAATGCACATGATCATTTGGCTACGTCTTAGGTGTGAGTGAATTTCTCAAGCGTTATTTTTACGCGGCGAGGCTGAAAATCATATTAAGTAATACGAAAATAGTTACGATTTTTTTTTCATAGCGAAATACAAGAAGTTCATTATAAAGCCATACAAAAAAATGTCTAGAAATCTGGTTATAGATTAGTTTAAATAAAGGTTTTTCTTCAAAATTCTAAGTTTGGTGGAGCGTCCATAAACCTCGTCACTGGATATAATCACTGCTGAGTCGAAAGTTTATTGAGTTACTTGAAACAAGTTATATTAATTCTATTCTGTTGGAATTTATGTAATTAAAAATTGTTTAATTTATAAATTTAGCATTTATATAAATCAAGGAATAGGTCTCAAAGCTCCGTCCGCGCAAAATTTATAATTTTGGTGTGAACTGTAAAACACTTGTTTTAACTGGTATAGAACGAATCCAAACGAACCACGTACCCGCCTCGCACTTCTTTAACTTCGGCGGTAGCGCCCAGTGGTGGTTGACGTGTTCCATGCTGCTTCGATTTCCCGCCAAAAATGTAAGTATTATAATTTTTAGATCAACGGACAACTTTTTGCAATTTTGGTGTGTCCTGTTTTATGGGAGCTTATTTGTGTTAACGCTGTGACACATATAATATAATTTAAAGGTATTATTTAGTGTCAAAATAATAGGTATATAATTATTGTAATACTAATAGTTTTATTTCTATTAATGTTTTTAGGCACGTTCCTAATTTTGGTGTGTCAATTTTGGTGGTTTTGGTGGTAATTTGAGAGTTACCACTAGCCACCAAAATAGTTTGATTACACCAAAATTAGTCGTTTACAAATTTTTATTTTTACTATGTAGATTTGTGGTGTTATATTCTTTACATTTATTAGTACAAGCATGTATTTAGTCAAGTTTGGGCTTATTGGTCTTAGTTTTTTCAAAAAGTTTAAATCTTGTTTTAGAATTGTGTTCCGAAATAGTTGATGTAAACCTTTATAAGTATATTTCAGGAAACCAAAGAATAAAGCAAAACAAAGCCGGGAAGAGGTGTTAGAAAAGAAAAGAATCGCAGAGAAAAAGAGAAAAGAAAAACTAGAAGAAATGCGAAGAAAAGAGAGAGAAAGGTATCATCAGAAGAAAGCAGAAGGAAAAATCATTCCTTAAGGGGAAATGCCAGCACGTGCTCGCAGACTTAAACAGAAAAGGAACAGGGTTAATTTCAAAGCATGCTATGAAAGGAAGAAAGAAAAACTGAAGGTAGAAAATAACCTACTGACAAGTACAAATTATGAAATGAATAATACAAGAAAACCGCCTTCAATATTACGTCGCTCTGAAAGCCTTGTACCAAGTACGTTTATGTCACAGCCACACTCTCTGGACATGCTTCACCGCAATTCTCGAATGCTTCGCTCTCAGAAACGACTTATAGAGAAAAACCCTGACGAAACTTCTATTTATTGTACATTGGATATAATACATTTACACTTTTTATACAAATTAAAAAACTATGTTTATACTAAAAATGCGTTCATTGTATCAAATTACATTGGACATTCATTCAGAATTAGATACAATAGCTCTACCTACAAATTTTACAAGTACACCAATTAATGTGCCATTTTCTGAACCAAATATCTCTCCCACTGTTAGCAGCATACATTCCCCATTATAAACTTTTGCGCCTAATAGTCCTAGTTCAGATTTTTCTACAAACTCTAATACACTAAGAAGATAACTTAATTATAAATTAAGAAAATAACAGAAAAAGAAATCCACTTAAATTACGTTACATATTTGAGATACAGCAGATCAGTTAATTGCCTTTGGAAATGACATAACAGATATCGACAGTCTTGTTCACCATTTAAGAACTGCTGTTATAAGTTTGAAGTAGATCTTTATTGGCGTAATTCTTTTAACTTAATAATTGTTAACGAGTATGTTCCTATAAGCAATGTTTCCTTTGTTAGTTGTCATAAATAAGAAACATGTTATAAGTAAATATAATATTATGATTATAAATAAATAAATAATAAATAAATATTAAGATATTGATTAAGAGAGAAGTTTAAAGGTGTTCTAGTTTAATTATGTTTTTTAAGTATTTGATGCGATAATATAAATTAAGCCAATATTTTCCAAAGATTTCGTATTGTAATACACTGATTTATAAAAACTCTACGTAATAAAACTGTTTCCCTATAACTTGATTTTTTATAACAGTAGATTTATCCTTTCATTTTAATTTTGGTGTATCAGCAAAATTTTGGTGTCAACAATTTCTAATTTTGGTGTTCTAAGTCAACTTTGGTGTCTTGAAAATTTTGGTGTTATGCATAAATGAAAAACTTCGAAGAAACATGAAAGTATTCTAACACATAAAGTTAAGAAACGCGTTTTTTAAGTGGTTTTACCCTTCACAATATTAAAATATTTATAAATTAAAATTTCCACCAAAATTAGGTATAAAATCTTAGTTGTTGAAATTCACTCGTGTATTCATTTTAGTGTGGCTTCGGAACGCGCCCTTCGATGAGAAGAAGCCACATGAAACTCATGGAGGTTTTTTTGTGATCATGTGTTAAATTACAATCGTCATAATACAGATTTTAACTATAATTCGAACAGGAGCAATCAATAAATCATGTCCATGGATTTTTTCATTAAGATATGACGTCGTATCATAGTACGCCTTTTTACACATGGCGTCAAGGTTGGCGCTAATATTATAAACGCGAAATTTGTTCTATGTACGCGTGCTTCAGGGACGGTAGGAACACGACTGGCTTGTCCCTATCTAAATACTAAGTAGGTAATGCAACCTAATCTCTTAGCAGTATGTACTATATAGATACGCTACAACTTTTTTTTCGATATTGCCACGGGATCAAGCCCTACACGACTGAAACCGCGGGACGCAGCAGTTCTCAACTAAATCCTTTATCATCCTAATTTAATATTGACAAAGCGTCAAGTAAAACCAAAGTAAAACAACTAAGAATTAATAAAGTCAATCTGACAAAGCGCCGCCCTTCGTCCTCGTATAATTTTAATCTGACATTGACAAATTGGTGTCGTCAAACAATACGGTGGTAGGGTAATGTGGGTAGGTACTCTAGGTACCGCTCGCGCTGTGGAGTCCGCATTATTCTTCAGCAATTTGATATTGTGACCTGTGATCATTAATCTCAACAATATAATTATTATATGATATACTAAGTGCGCCCTGCGGTTTCACTCGCGTAAGTCGCTGTTCATATGTTCCCGTGAGAATATCGGAAAACTTATTTTAACGTTATTCATCGCTTACATATTAGCGCCTGCATTTCATTTTACCGCGTATTATTATTTATTTTCTTACCTCGACGTTTCGGTCATGTTACAATGATCTTGGTCGAGAGGGGATATAATAAGCGATTAAGACTCGGTAGAATGTAAATATGTTAACATGGAAAATGTTTGAAACATCACCTCTAATTAGTACATAACATCTAAATGCCTGTGATGTCATTAATTAGGTGAAACATTCTAGATAATTAATTTGCATGACTAACAGTAGTTATGTAAATAATAAACATCCTGCTTCACCTAAATGGTCGTAGGTATATCCCTATTATTCTAAACGGACCGAAATACATAAACAAAAGATAATAGTGGAAGTAATAATTTCCATTTACCTATCTGTAGCTTTCTGTAAAATGCTTTGTCCTGACTGACTCACTGATAAATCAACGCCCAGCCTAACCCGCTGATAGAAGAGAACTGAAATTTATAGACTGTATACTTTATATGATATAATAATATGATGTACGTCAGCAAAGGACTGAGGGTACCAGGTGAATATTGTAAAGTTTTTTTTTCTAAAACGTTTCAGTAATTATTGGTTATTCTGCATGAAATAACTAACACTTTGCATGTTTTAGTGATATCAAGCATGATAATAAATAATTGTTAAACTATTGTTGAAAAAAATGAAAGTTTAAAATATGCACCTAGTACCCTCAGTCCTTTTTCTGACCGTACCATCCGATAAGAAAGGGTTTTCCGAAATTCTCACGGGGGGCTTTACGGATGAAGGCATGGAAATCCTACTAATATTATAAAGCTAAAAGTATGTGCATGTGTGTTTGTTACTCAATCACGTAAAAAACCGCTGAACCGATTACCATGAAACTTGAAATATAGGAATATGTATATTGCTAAAAACCTGGAATAACACAAAGGCTACGTTTTGTTCTGATAATCCCACGGGTACGGGACTTACGCTAATAATATTTTAATCTTGCAGAGTTTTTCGATAATGATGAAAAATGACTAAATTACAATTAACCTTAGGATTTTTTATTTTATTTTAAGTAGGTGCTACTGTTTTACCTTATCGCATGCTCCAAATGTGTAAACTGTTGAAACGTTATACTATTGTAAGACATTTAATGTACACAGTTATGGCATATAAGTAGTATATCCGTTGTCTAGTCACCGTAACACAAGCTTAGCAGCTTACCACGGGGCTAGATGGCGCTGTGTGTTCGTCACAGGATTTATTTATTTATTTATTCTCAATAAAATATTAATCACATGTTTATTCAACTGCAAAATATAATGTTAAGAAAATCTGTTATCTTCTAACTAGGCCGGTAATTAATTGGAAAAAAAAACACTTGTTTCTAGAAAAATGTTGCCACAAATACTTTCGGATGTATTTTAGGATTTTAGGACAACAATAAGTTATTTATTCATATTAATAGTTAGGTACTTCGTATTACAACTAAATACCTACATAAGTAGGTACAGACTGACAATAAAATTATCACCCTAGTTACAAATTAGGTACCTACGCTGAATATAAAATTACCTTCGTAATTACATTCGCGTTCATACTATACTATAAGACGCTAAACTTATCTAATTTAAAGCGAACTTTAAACTCGAATATTATTCATAAAACAAACCAAGTTGTGAAAGTTTAAAGCAGATATTTTAATATCCCAGTGGTACGTTTAGAGGCTTCAAGTCAATCTTCAAAGTAATCAGTGGCTAGAAACCTCAGTAGCGAATCCCTTACAATTGGCCCGGCTCAGATTCTGACTACAGTGGTTTAGCATCTGGCTGATTCTTATTCCTTGGATAGATACTTAATTGTATTTATATCTTTGAGAGCTCGCTCAAAGAAAAGTCTAGAAGCGCGACGCAAAAGGACCGTTTCCACGAGCGATAGAATCGCGGCGATATTATTGTCGAGCCACTTAAGTCTATACAATCTCTAAGAACGTGTCTCCAAACGGCGATGTTAACGCGGCGCGCGGCGGTGCGTTGTATAGAAAATAGAAATAAGATAATGTCGCCGCGATCCTAACGCTCGTGTGAAGACGGTCCCTTAGTCCCTTTGTGACTATCATATAATCTGTGTGAAAAAAAATCACGGCACCAAGCATATGTCATGTCATGCATGCATGATACTACTTTTCAATGCACATAGGTATAAAGTAGGTACAAAGGTATAAAGTAACCCTTAAGCGGAATTTACATTACGAAACTGGCATGCACTAAAAAAATCCGTTTAAACCGCGGTTCTATTCACCTATTTTTTTTTAATTGCTTCCAGTAATAGCTGCGAGACTGAATTTATGAAATTGACTCTAAAATGAATGACTCTAGTTTCGCAATGTAAATAAGACTTTAGTCCACGGATGCGAGCTTCATGGACGCGTATTCGTAATTGTACCTACGCTTGCTCACAGCTTAGATTGAAACTCTATCGAAGTCGCGTCCGCATCGCTTCATGTAGGCTTCATAACGCCTGCCGTTCCTACCGCTAAATTGAATGTCGATGGGAGCGTAGCTTCAGCCTCTTTAGTCTAGCACGCTTGTTTAGAAGAGGAAGATATAATTAGAGGAGCTTTGATCAGTCATGCCTGTACCTATTTTACTAATATTCTTCCACATCATCATTTAGTGTCATCTTCATATCGAAATTTTGAGGACAGTATGCAGAATTTCCTGCAATTCCATGCTATGTGTTCTTTAGCTGTGGGTATGTCAGTCCGATTTACTTTTTAATGTTATCCAGCCATTTCCGCGTCTGCTGACCTTGACTTCTCTTCCACGGAATCCTGCCCTCGAGGATCAAATGTGGCATATCATTCAGCGATCCTTTTAACTAATTCTGTCCGAAGAAGGCTGACGTTTAACCATGGTTGACATTAGCTATCTCTTGTGTTTTAATCACGAAAAACGACTAAACCGATTGCGAAGAAACTTTATATGGAAATAGCTGGAGATTTGGCCTAACACATAGACTACCTTTGTAATCCTATACTTCTTCGGGATCGAAACCTACACAGGTGAAACCACGTATCGCTGCTATGGTAGGTTCTTACCTAATAGTTACAAAAATATTGACTGCCGTGTTTCTGAGGTAAATAAGGGATAAATAAACAAGGTAAACAAACAGGGTAGGTGACTTTCATTTCATATCAGCATTTCGAAATACAAATAAAATTCTAGGTTAGTCAAAGTTTAAAATAACAAAGAAATTCTAGTTACTAAAACTAACTTAAAATAATAAAAAGCGTTGCAGTAGCTAAAACTTCATCTCTTCATAGTATAATCACATAACTTGAAGTTAGTTTGAAACTTACATGGAGTAGACAAAACACTAAATCGAATAAACTAAGTTATTTCAAGCTACGTTATGCAGACTCCGGAGTTAAGTTAGGAATTGAAGTTAGCAACTTTAGCTAGAGTTAGGTGAGGATAGTAAAGTACTTAGTATGTTAAGTTATGCAATCGTGATACTGTCTCACTCATTTCTGTGAATGACAATTGAAATTAAAAGGAAAACTTGTTACATTAAAGCACGCTTGTGGAAGAATTCAACTATTCTTGATTATTGACTATAGAAACGTCACACGGCTGTACCCGCATAAGTCCTGATCCCGTTTGAATTTCGAAATCATACATTCCTTAAGCTACTCTTTGATATTGTAGCTTTCTATTGATGAAATATTTATTAAAATCGGTCTAGTAGTTTCGAAAATTATCCCTAACATGCATGTTACCAACATTACCTCTTTATAATACGAGTATTAGTAAAATAAATGTCCTATAGGTAATGCAATATTGAGTGTAGGATTTTAGGTCCCTTACAGCCGAGTACAGAATCACCATTTCAAATTTGAGTAGCTCTTAAATAATTAAGCAGCTGTAAAATTTGAGTATAAGAACTGCTTGATTGCTTAAATAGAACTCATATTTTGAGTAGCGTATCTGGATTCGGCTGTTAGACTAACATTTAAGAATAAATATTATTATACTATCACACTATGGATTTGTACGTTATCAGAAATAAATGATTGATTGATTGATTGATTGATAGAGCTTTTAATAATCTTAGTCGGAAAATAACAGAACCATCAAAATTGAATTCTCTTCTGTTTTTGCGATGTTGAATTGATATTATTAAACGCGTGAGCAAGATGTCTGGGAAGACCTCGAAATGTGCGGCGTTGATAAAATGTAAAAAATTAACGATATTAAAAGCAAAGAAAACGACTTTAGTTCAATCAAAATGTTAACAAAAACCTATCGGAGTACAAACCAATCGAATGTCTAGTAAAATATGCCTTTGGGATGAATTAAGATGCTTGAAATGAGAATTTGCTCGATAGAAGTAAGGATGTAGGAACGACTACTGTATAAGCTTCTATCCGTGGGTGAGACAAATTATTTCCAACGTCGGTCTTCCACAAACATTTAAGTTCAAACCTATCTGCACTTACAAATACCGGCTTCAAAGCATTGAAGACTTCGGGATCAAATGAAATGCCGTTTTAATCCGCTTTGATTTAAAACACAGCTAGGAAAGTGAAATTCTTTCTTTGTCTTTGTTAGCCCGTCAATTTGTCGTACTGTAGGGCAAGGTCCTCCTCTTAGGGGGGCAGTAAGACGTCGCGGGAGCCTACTTCGGATTGGCGAATGTCCCATGTCTTCTAAACGTGGTGAGTCCCAGGACCTGTCGGTTTCCTCACGATGTTTTGCATCACCGAAAAGCGGTGTTAATACATTGGTGAGTCATCGCTTAACTTCTATTGTCAGAAAATGAAGGTCCGTTATACTTCAGGTGCTATACTTATACTTATACTTCAACTCTTGTGTTACGAAACATTTTCTACAATATATTTTCTACACTATTTATAAAGCATCCTCATCATAAATTTTGTTTACAGCTCTGTAACCCCAGCTCACTATTAACAGTATTATTCATGCATTCTATTATGCAGCCCCAGTCAGTCATGCTTCTAACTGCATGCACCATTTTACTCGGAGTTGTTTAGTGCTCATAATGCCATCAAACAACGCTGCAAACGCGCTGAAATTATTTTTAAAAGCCAAATATTAAACTGCGAAAACTCACCTACTGCTGCGCATAGAAACAATGATATGACTGTTGTTTTGTTCAAGGTAAAAGCGATGTACTGGAGAGCGAAATAATGAATTTAATTTCAAATATTTATGCGTTTGTGTTACCCATAGTTCACTAGTATCCGATCCACTACCATCTCAACACTATATCTGCAGTTGCTGTCGGTTGTTATCTTCGATAGCAGTCGTTAGGTCAAGTTAGAGACCCTAAAACTCTAACACTAGGTGAGCCACACCACTACACGAAAAGAAAACGAAGAAGACTATATATACGGACATACAAGAGACACAATAGTTCTATTCAATCCTGTGGTTCGCCTTGGCTGCATTTTATAATGCTGATAGGGCTTGGTGTCCACATCACTCTTTCCGATTGAAATTGTGACTGAAACGGGCCTCTACGTGTTAGCTTAGGAACCACACACAACATAAAATAATATTCATTTATTTCAGACCATGTCCCTTTAAAATAAAACAAACACGATAACGATAATGGTCTAGCCAAATCAACGAATAATTTTGACGATTTGAACAGATCAACACATGACCACTTTTAATAATAACCGAACATTTGTGATAGCGATATCGCAACATTGAAATTATTTTTAATCGAAACCAATTGCGATACATTGGTTTTAATGTTTTAATAGTTTCACCTATTAACCAATATTTTTGGCCTAGGTATTTGATTTTGCAGTGTATTTTATTGTTAAGTTATAACTTTGGCAATATTATTGATCTTATTCTTTCATAATATTGATAAAGTATAGAGGAATAATAGAAATTTATACCCAATCTAATGTAAATTGATTGATAAATGACGTGTAACTTAAGTTATCAATAAATGAATATGAATATGTGGCTCAAAATTTGTAGTGCATTTACTAGTAAACAGAGTTTTTAAAGGTTGTTTTTTTGCGTTGTAAAGGTTAACTATAATCGTGTAAACAATACTACCAAAAAGAAGGATACATTACATACCAAAATATTGTTTCCCACTGTTTTGTAATTACTAAGATATTATATTGACCACCAAATCTGTAAATTAATCTAAGTATATACTCTTAATATGACAATCAAACAGTTGCTATCATATTCAATTTTAAATAAAATATGAAGAATAAATGAAAAAATAGAACTTGTATATAATTTAATTTCGCCATCCAAAACACGACGATACGAGCCTTGGGAATGCAATCTACAAATTTATATTCGTGTCGTAAAAGAATCAGAAATAAACGCTCCCTGTGAGATATTGAATACATTTACATAAAATGGAGGAAGCTGGCGGGAACATACTGACATACAAGCTTCCATTACACACTCTCTTAGGTTAAAATAATATCTTACCTACTTAGTTCATTAATTCCTTCTTCTTGTCGTAGCAATTTAGCAAGCGTCGTAACAAAGTAGTTTAATTTAAATTTAGCATTCCTAAACGGTTTTTGGTAGGAGTTGAATACAAATTAATATTAGGCGGTATAATAAATTTATTCGTGATAATACCTACCTAATAGCTATCCCATCATAGGTAAGTACCTGCTTTAATTTAAAATGAGAAATGTTGAAAACTCAAAATCTCAAAAATACTGATCTTCCAGGAAAGCAATCTAGGAGTTCCTTATAACCTTTAAATAAATGTGTTAAACTTGCAAAAAAATAAGATAGCTCGCTACTCACTCGGTGCCCTACCCTCGCATTTCTTTCACCTCTCTGGTCGTCATAATACCCTCTTTAGAATGAACCCGATTTTCTTATAAGGACTGTTTTTTTTACCGTAATAGCTATCGATTTTCTTTTTAATTTACTTTAGTACCTTTATATAGTACCCTTTTTACCGCCCACCTTCTCTAGCGGGATTACAATCACGACTCAGGAACGAAGAGGCAATACTCCTCTCATTGCTTTATTTTTAGGGTTATGTACTTAAAGGGTAAAAACGTGAGCTTTTTACTAAAACTTCATGGAAAGTCTGTCTGTTTGTCTCTCTGTCACTAGGCTGTATTTCGTAAACTGTGATAGATAGACAGTTGAAATTTGCACAGATGATGTATTTATTTTGCCACAAAAATAAACAATACTAAAAACAAACATTTTAAACTCACACGATTTGAACTCATAATTATTTTTCCCGGGGCTTATTCGCGTATTATTATGTTTAAATTATCTTACCTCGACGTTTCGATCTTGTTACCATGATCTTGGTCGCGAGAGGACTGGGGATAATACGCGAATAAGACCCGGGAAAAATAATTATGAATAAGTACTAAAAACAAATAAAATAAATAATGAAGTGGGGCTCTGATACAACAAATGTGATTAAGAAATTGTGAAATGGTGTGGAACTTCGTGTACAAGTCTAATTCACACTTGGCCGGTTTTGAGACGACGTATTCATTATAAAAAATATAGGTAATAGTCACAGAAACATTTTAAGTCGATACGGTGCGACTTATCAAATGTTAATCCTATAAATTGGATACAAAATCTACTTACATCCGCCTACAAATTACTTAATGTTCACTTAAAACTTTAGATTCACGATCGCTTTCATAATCCATTTAGCCATAGTTACGTATTTGGATCACAAACTTGCGTCGGTAATAATTATATAGTACCTAATCAATCACTTCGAAACATTATCTTCATTAAGGTTGCCAGCAAATGGTGAAATTTTCCCCGAAATTACAAACTTGCTTACGAAGTATTCAGTCGTGTATACCGAAGTTTGGAAGTTAAGTTACTTATAATATGTTCCTAATATATGTTCCGTACTCTACTTACGTTAAGTTATTGATGTATGTTACAAGCAAAACCTTTTAAAAAATGACAACCCCAACTGAGTTTCAGAGTTTTTTGGTAGAAGTTTGACATGAAGCGACTTATTTTGTTAAATTCGTGATTTGTTTCATTGAAAGCAACTTGGTGTCAGAGTTTTTTTGGAGGGACATGTAAATTATTTTGGACTCAAATAGTGAAGTTGCAGTTTTACTGTATCTGTAGTTATGCTGCCCGATTTCAGATTACATAACAGACAGGTAAGTTGGTGGCACTGTATTTAGCGGAGGTTATTTTTTTATAAATGCGGTCTATAATAACTAATAAGACACAATATAATACAAGCGGTCCTTAAATTTACAAATTAGTTTTTCGAATAAAAGTCCCTCCTTGACTGTCTCGATAGTCCTAATTTATCAGTTCGATTTTAGTTCTCAAAAATAAGATGTTCAACAAAAAGTAGAAGAAAGACCACCAAACGTCGCGTTTGCTTGCCCCTATGAGAATTCAACAAGAAAAAATGTCAAAGGTCATATAACCATCTCCATTTAAAAGAAAGTATAAAACTTTTTTCGTTCCTCAAACAGAAACATTTATAAGGTATGTACTTAAAGACGAAACTTTCCAAAGTTTGTTTAAGTAAAAGTGCTTTTGTAAATTAAACTTTTACTTTCATCACATTTGAAACCATCTTTTGAAGTTTTAAAGAGATCATTGGTAACTTTTAATAACATTTTTTTTAAAACGGCACTATGCTAATTGAAGTACAAAAAACTGGTTCAATTAAAAAAAAAACCGAAAGTTTGTTGAAGTAAAAAAATTTACTTACTCTTTTCAAATTGTGTCTTTCTATGTGTAAATATGTATATATTTACAAAGGAAAAAAAGTATTGTATCTGTTGTCTAGTCACCGTAACACAAGCTTAGTAGCTTCTCACGGGACTAGATGGCGCTGAGTGTTGTACTAAAAATTTATTTACAATATAAATAAATAATTTGCAAGAAAACGCTATACCATATGCTATTTGTAGATCCATTATTATATTCTGAAGTGGAAAAAAATGAACTCATCATATGAATCTCTTCTGGAAACATTGTGTGAATAGTTGTAACAAATTATTAGGTAAGTATTATATTATGTAGTGACCACCAAACTCCCATAGATGGTACTACAAAAAGGGATGCTTCTAAACGAGTAGGTACACAACATCATAATAAAAGTTTTATTCTGATGAAGCATGTCGGCGGTCGTTTACAGTTAATGTGTCGAGAAAATGTGCCTATTTCCAGGGCTGTTAGCTCTGTTTTTATGAGCCGAATTCACGGGGAATGAATTTACACCACCGTTATAATGTTTTATACATTATCCCCTAAAATGTTGTAGGTAGTGCTGTTATCTGGCAGTGCACACGAACCACTAAACGCTGCCAACAAACTTTGCCATTTGAAGCTATAATACAGCACCGTGAAGCGTCAACTATTAGGTAAATTAAGCTAGAAATAATTGGTAGTGAGTGATGGATGCATGGCTTCAAGTGGCAACGTGGTTCGTGAGAGTCGAGACGGTACATAAAAGGGGTTACAATGGTCAATTGCCGGACCTAAATCGCCTATCTAGTAAAATAAGTTACAACAAAAAATCCCCGACTTTAAAACACTTCTAATAACAAAACTAAAATGTAACCGTTTTGAAGTAGGTACCTAGGATGTTTTTATTATTAAAGTATTTTCTTATTTTAATTTATTTTTTATTAGCTGCATGATTTAGGTTCTGCAATAAATGACCATAGTAACCCCAATTATTTACCGTCTCGGCTCACGCAAACCACAAAACCCCGCCACTTGAAGCAATCCGTCACAAAATCTTCGATTAATGTTTCTTTACAGAAGTTCTACAAAGAAACCTATATCTAAGATTTTTTGTGCTACCTACACTGTAGAGAAAAGCTCTAAGTATTAGAAAAATAATTGACACGTACCAGCCACATTATTTATAACTTATCTTGAACCCTTTCAGAGCAGGTATAGAGAACAGGAGGAACTGAGCATACACAAGCTAAAACCGGAGGTCTCAAATGGTATCATAGGTAATATAACACGTTGAAGTTAGTTACATTACCCAACTACCACATGAAACCCAGACATTCCAAATCAGGGACTCTGCGTCGGCAATTCTGGGGCTTAAAATTCAATTGTATATACCAATCGGTTTAACGGCTCACGATGACTATGCGAATTTCGGAGACAGAGGAAGTATTCGTGTTTAAAATAGAAAGGCTTTGAACTTGCAGTGCTCTAACCGATATTGTTAAGTTCAGTTTTTAATTTAAGTTTTATCACTGGAAGTGTTGGATTTCAAAAATTCTCCTTCTCATCACCATCATCAGCCTGGTTGCAGTCCACTGCTGGACATAGGCCTCTCCAATTGCACGCCACCTAGATCTATTTTCGGCTTCTCGCATCCTGTTTGTGCCAGACGTCTTTCGCAAATCGTCGCTCCAACGTGCCTGAGGATGTCCTACACTGCGTCCTATTCACCTTCTAGCTGCGTATGAAATGAAATCAAAGTTTCATTTTACTGGGTCCTAATCGCGTATTATTTATTGTCTTACCTTCACGGTTCAATAACGTTACAATACTTCGGCGTCGCGAGGGGGCGGTAAAATGTAACATATCCTTGTCACCAATCGTGTGAATATAAAATTTTGAATTCAAATCTAATAGGTAGGTACTTATTTATTACGTACTTACTATGAAAGTTTTTAAGATATTAATAGATATATAGAAATAAGGTTTATTTGCACCAAAATCAACACTATCAATACAATGAATTCATATAGTTTTAATTTTTTTTTTTCAATTTATGTATAACTATCTGCACCCAGCAGTTTTAGCCGCGTATGTCCCGTTCTCGCGGGAATATCGGGATAATAAGTAGCCTATGTGTTATTCCCGCTATCCAGCTACAATATTCCAAGTTTCGGCGCAATCCGTTCAGTTATTTTTTGCGTAAAAGAGTAACAAACTCACATACATACAAACTTTCTCGTTTATAATATTAGTAAGATTCATTATTGCATTTCTCAATTCATATTACATGTTAATCCAGATCACTTATTCTGTATTCCAAGTCTATCAAAAAAAAACACCTACAAAATTTCACCAAACCACAGTATAAATAATAGTACCTACTACGTAAGTACACCATTCATCAAAGAGTCCTAAAACTAAAACAAGGCACATTTAAAGATATAAAGATATATTTTTTTATTTATTGCAAAAAGACCGGTAAATATATTCAAACAACGAACAACAAAAGGGCACAACCTTCTACTATTACCTACTATTACAAATAGGCGGTCTGCAGTGTTATAAATTTGGGAAAAACACCAGCTTACAATACGATCGACGTAGTTTGTCCACGCACAACATATCAATTCACTCAAGCACACTGCCCGCCGCAGTAATATAAAAAAACTATAATATCTCGCGCGGCCTTTCCCCTGTATCCATCTTGAATTTTAATTCAACCGTGAACAGAATATTGTATGAGAAACACATTTACTGCGACAGAAGGTTCTTCGTTTTGTAGGAAAAAGTGGGGAAATTACCCAGTTATTAACTTGCTGGGAGTTCAGTGATTAGTGATTACTTTTATGGTTTCTGTATGAAAATTTTCTTTGTTCTTCTATATTACAAACATTAGTTTGTGTTTCACCCGCGTAACATTTTTTTAAATTCGGTGCAGCATTTTTTCTTTCATAAGAACCTTCTCCCGATCATAACGAAGACAACAAAAAAATAATTTTCAAAATCGGTCCAGCCGTAAAATTAGCGAAAGCTCGGACTTTAATAATAGTGCCGTTATTAAATGAAACGCGAGTAAAGACCCGGTGTTATAATTTAACACATTACAAAGCTCGTTTTTAGAAAACAGGCATTTTTGCAAATTAACTTTTATCTACTATGCTTATACTTTGTCTATTAAACAACACGTGCTAACCTTTTCAAAACGGTCAAATCTAAAGATTTGCTTTATAAAATGGGACACAGCTGTTTATCCAGGTGCTCTACTCGATATATTCTATAATATTGAACAAGTTAAAAGCACTACAAGCTAAAATGGCTCTTTTAAATGAATAATAGATGGCAGTTAACAGGGTTGGGACGTTGAAAATTGAACTGGATTAGAGGATACCGGAAATTTTGAATACTTTATAAAGAATATGGTATAATGTTCAGTGAGGAATTTGTATCTTTACTATGGTTTACTTGATTTTCATCAATAACAATAACTGTGCCAATTACAGATATCTGTATTATGTATGACGATTGTAATTTAAGACATGATCACAAAAAAACCCATGACTTCCTTGTGGCTTCTTCTCATGGGAGGGCGCGTTCCAAAGCCAGACTAAAATCTTTAGACCCTCACATGTATCCAAGTGATCATGTAGATAATTTTGTATTTTACAAGCATCCCATGGAAATAAATAATTTTGACTTTGACTTTCACTTTAACTAGCAGTGTCCCGCAGTAGGTGCATAAAGTGCTCATTATACGCCTAGGGGACAACGTAATTTAAATTTGGAACTAAGGTTCTGGTAGCATACGGCCATTTCGAACTGGCCACCTAGACATAACACATAATAAAAATATAAAAACTGGGCTATTTTTCTTCTACTTTCTTCTCTTTCTTCTATTTTATTTCGATGGAAGGGTAAGGCAAAAAGTTTTAGTAAATAAAAAGCCCCAACTTTTTTTTTCATCGGCTATGACCGATGTGTGGTTTCGTCATTTTGATGTACCATTGTTAAATTTAATTAATATAGAGTTGTAAATATATTTCCTATACGTTGCATTAATCTATTGACAAGCATCTGGTCTGGGTGTATTTCTATGTATAATATGTATGTATTTACAAAAGAAAAATAAATATAAGTAGTAACATTGTCTAGTCACTGTAACACAAGCTTAGCAGCTTACCACGGGGCTAGATGGCGCTGTGTGTTGGTCGCAGGATAATTTATTTATTTATTTTATAGACATAGATTTCAAACAAACGATGAAATTAAATAAAACAATTTATTTATTTTTCAAAGTCGGTCTATATTAAGTTATCAACAAAGAATCTTCATGATTCACTTTCGCCACGATTTCTATTTACGTGTGTGCTATAAATACAAATTACTAAGACATTTATTGTTGATTTATTTTTATAGTAGAGTAGTAAGTAGACTCGTAGGTTTTGTTGTAAATGAAACGCAATTTATGATACTTCTTCCCCGGAATACTTTGTGTGAAAAAGAATTTCGGAATTCTTATGTAAAAATCATAATAACAAGCTGAAAGCGAGAATATATCTGTATACAATAATATGAATAAGAATCAGTGGCAGCATACTCTGCTGCTCAGTAAAGAGTTTCTAATAAATTCCCACGTGAACGAGAATTTTCAAAACGAAATGGATTTCCCACGAAGGATACCTAACCATCAAAAATAACTACCAACCAGATTTCAGTCAGTACGACAAGTAGTTTAAGTTGTGCGTTGTACAGTCAGTCAGTCAAGTTTTTTTTATGTTACAGTCAAAACCTGAAACCAGTCAAACCTAGTTCCGGCTAAAACTAGAACTGGGCGTTCCAAAGAAGAACCGTTTCTTTTTGTTGAAAACTAATATAGCAAACGAATTGATTTTGTTATTAGTTTCTTCTGATTGATATATGACTGATGCGCGAGTGTTCGTAATTTGTTTTTGATTGCTACTTAAAGTATTTTAGAAAAAATACATTTAGAAATATTGTTAGCAAGGAAATATATTTCCAAAAAGAATACATCTTCGAAAATCGCCGCCGCGAGTGTATTTTGGAAGATGTAATTTTCCTTAAAAATCTTTCTAGTTTGACGTTTTACCTGACCATGTGGTATCCGGTTACAGAATATTCTATGTTTTGTCCTGGTTTACTTTTAAATCTAGATGGTTACATCAGTCGGGACAAATAGCGTGTAGGTAGGAACCATGGCCTACAAATTACTTTAAGTTTATTGCTCGAGTTAAAGTGATTGGTTACAGAGACATGGGACTAGTATGTATCGGTACGGTTGTCAACAAAAACTGTTCAATAAAATAACGCTTTTTATTCTACAATTAAATGCTACCTGCGGCAGGTAGGTAAATTTTCTTATATTATGATTAATGTAAATTAAGGCTTTAGTACGTTAATAAAAATACATAGTTTTATTTAATTCAGTAAACCCATGGGCTATGGTTATTTTTTGTATATGAGAATACCTGTCGATAAATAAACGTTTAAAGTAACCACATGCACATTTTCTTAATTATTTAGAAAGTTTAAGAGTATCCAAAGCAAAATTACTGCTACATAATTAAATTAGTAATTAATCGATAAATATAAATAAAATAAATAGTAATTTTGCTTCATATGATAGACCTACACAAGTTTTTGTAAAACCTTTCTTTGATTTATTCAAAAGTGTGTTTTGCTGAGTGGTTCCTTTTTGCATAAATACGGACAATTACAGCTGAGTAAGATAAGTAGTTTCACTTCATACAACCCTAGGCATCAACGTAGGAGTTTTTGTAAGATTACATAAAGAAAAAACACGAAGTAACTTATACACGTGTACCTAATTTCTATGAATCGACGAGTAAATAAAAAGTACTTTACTTTATTAAAAATCATAGCACCAGTCACATAAATATTTACGTAGAAGTAGAGCATCCATTTTTTTAATAAGACATTTCATCCGCTCCGAGTCGTTAAATAACTAAGTATTTTTTTTATTATACCAAATATTAAATTTTGGTAGCTGACTGACACTTCACCCAATTATTTTCTACAAAAAAACAGACGCGATTTTCATTTCACCGTTTTTGCGAACCGTATTTAATTTGAGTGATGCCGATTTAGATTTAAGAAATTCTTTTCTTAGAAAATTGGGGTTCCTTTTAGTAGAATCGAGTAACTAAGAATTTATTGCTTTTCTTTGTTACAGGAAAAATCAAGCAATGATGTCGGAGGGGGCGCTGCTGTTGGGAACGCCTTAATTACTTTCAATATACCTAATTGTGAGTACCTGCCTGTGCCTTAAGTAGAAAGAAAAGAAAAGGTTCTTTTTTAAGCATAGAAATAGTACTACTTCGTAACTAGAAAGCTTACTTGGTCAAACTTTCAGCTTTTACTAAATAACGAATGTCTGGGGTTCCCGGGCTCTTGACATGGTCATATGGTCCTTATCCGGATATAATACAAATTATACATTTTCATTTGTTTAATTTACATGAAAAAATTCTTACGAGTTTTTCCGTGCACCAATGAGCCGTTGTTGTACAAAAATACATTATTCTAGTATACGTAAGCTAACAACATACCATGCAGTACCTATTTACATAAAATATGTATATACATTATATTTATAGCTTCGCCTCAATGCAAAAAGAAGAAAAAACATCCCAATAATCCACGAACTACCCACACCTGCCATTTATTAAAACACTAGCTGCGCCAAGCGGTTTAAGTCCCGTTCCCGCGGGAATATCGGGATAAAAAATACCCTTTGTCTTATTTTACGTCTCCAGCTATTGATATTACAAGTTTTATTGCAATCGGCTCAGTAGTTTTAGCGTGAAAGAGTAACAAAGTCACATACACACATTCAAACTTTCGAGTTTATAATATTGAGAACGTTTACGGGTTGACGTAGGTCTTTTCATTCGTTAAACCAAATGGGTCAAAACCAACTTTGACTGCTTTAGAGTTTTGACTGCAACATATTTTTTTAAAGGCTGAAAAATATTTGAATTTTTAAATTAAAATGTTTCCTGTTTTCCACTAAATAAATTCTCCACAAATGACTTCAAAAACTTCACACAGAAAAGTTTTCTTATAAAACCCAGCTGTTGCTTTTTCCTTAGAAATATCCGGGTAAAGTTCGCGGACTTTCGAGGACCTTTATTACGTTTCTAAAATTCCATATTTACTTTGATGTTTTACTTATTAAGTGTACTTTAGGCTCTTTCGTAGCTCTTCAAAATATAGTTTGTACCTAAGAGAAAAATAATTGGTTGGGCCTCGCCAGGAAAACAATTTATTTTATTTATCGCAGAACGCTTAATAAAATGAAATTTGATAACTAAATTCTGCGTACATCACAGAACACCTTCTAGCCTCATGGAAAGCTGCTAAGCTTGTACTATGGAAACTAGACAACGCATATAATACTTTTTTGTGACCGTAGTGGGAATCTCCGCAACTTAACTTTTCTTTACTAACTTTTTAACTTTACACACAATTTTGGGCTTTACAAACGTAGGGTGCTGTTTCATTTTTTGCTTCATCTCGTTTTTCTCTTGTTCCGTGTCCATATCGCCCTAAACCTCTCCCCTGCCCATAGGTAGTTGAGCTTTCGGCAAGATTATTACTGTTCGAAAGTTTTTTTCAAAAAGCTTGGGAAATCGTTGTGCAACCTTTTTCAACTGTTTTCCGGTCAGTGGGGTCCGTAACATAATTAAATTCCTTGTTTTCCGTTCTGCAACGGCTCGACCGACAGAATTGCATTGAAATAGTGGATACCGTGTCAATAGTGACCATTATTGCATATCGTGTTGTGGACTAGAGTGGAATCTAGCATTCAGTATAAAATTATTAGTCATTGTTGTCGGTCCACCGTTTATTTCAATTACTAGCTGCGCCCCGCGGTTTCACCCGCGTAAGTCCCGTTCCCGCTGGAATATCGGGATAAAAAGTAGCCTATGTGTTAATCCAGGTCCCCAGCTACCTATATTCCAAGTTTCATCAATCAATCGGTTCAGTAGTTTTTGTGTGAAAGAATAACAACCTCACATACATATATACTTACATACAAACTTTCGCGTTTATAATATTAGTAAGATTCAATGGTTATTTAACAGAGACGATAAAACCAGTTGACAGCTCATAAGTATTCCTCCTTCAAGAAAATAGTACGTCTTTTTATTAGGTCGGCTTAAAATTTCTTTTCGCATTCAGTATGTATGAACTTGTCATAAAATATCTTTGTCTATACCATTTGTATCTGGCTGGTTTTGGTATCATTAAAAAGTTTAAATTTTAAAGTGAAAATTAGGAAAATGTGTGATTTTCATTTGTTTTTCTTATTGTCAAAATGAGTGAATCTTAAAATACTTTATTTATCCGGTTTTATCGCGTTTTAATTAGCGTTTTTTCTTTATTTATTCGCGTTCTCAGTCAACCTTGAAAAAGCCAACTGTAAAGTTGGCGAAAGCTCGGTTCAAATAATGAATTAAAACGCGATAAAACCGGATAAATAAAGTGTTTTATTATGCAAAATTGCGAAAACCATAGAAGAAATTATGAGTGAACCTTATGAAGAAATTCGATACTTTTTTCTTTTACTACAAAAAAGGTAAAATAGCAACACAAGCCCCAAAAAAAAAAGATGTTTATGGACCTAATGCAGTATCTGTGAGAGTAAAGAAAATTTTGTTTAAGCGCTTTTAATCCGGATATTTTGATATCAAAGATGCACGTCGCTTTGGTCTATTTTATTTTAAAAATACCTATATTAAAATCTATAAATATTTATATAAAATATACAAACATCTATATTCGACAAAATGGCACCTACACACTTTAGTCAAATGTAAATAAACTTTAACCTTAAACCTTTCGAATTTTTACATAAATGCGAAGGAACATTTTAGCCGACCTATTAGTAGCATTGTCATACAAGAACGGCCAATCACACAATCTATAGATCGATAATGCATCAGCCAATCACAAAGAGTCTAAGGCTAAAATCTATAGTCCGTACTTTGTCTTTGCTGAGCAAAACTTTAACTTAAGACAATTTTTGGTATTTATAAAGCGATTTTCGCAACTATCCTAAGTTTTTGTGTAGTAAAGTCAAAGTTTTTCAAATTTAGAATGTAAACCAATCAAAAATAATGACCTAAACTTTGCTTCTCTGTTATAACTATCAAGTTATTTTTATTACAAGATGAATTTCGACTATAAAATCCAATTCAAAGTTTATGATTAGCGTTTGCTAAGCTCAGTCTGAGCAAAGTCAAAGTACTAAAGTTGCCGACCTCTGTGGCGCGTCGGGCGAACGCTTGGCTGCAATACAGAAGGTTGCGGGTTCGATTCCCGCTGGGTGCAAATATTTATGCTTAAAAATAAATATTTGTATCTGGTCTGGGCGTTTTTCTATGTATAATATGTATGTATTTACAAAAGAAAAATAAATATAAGTAGTATATCCGTTGTCTAGCCACCGTAACACAAGCTTAGCAGCTTACCACGGGGCTAGATGGCGCTGTGTGTTCGTCACATGATTTATTTATTTATTTATTTATTTATTTTATTTACTAAAGATTTCAGCCTAAGTATGGATAGATAACGCAAAAGCTAATCACAAAATTTGATTATAACCGTTTACTTTAATACAGTTTTTGTTGGATGTTTATTAAGTAGTATCTAATCTACCTTGCCTATTATCTCGCCTCCCGTCTGCGGTTGCCGTCGACCGTAATCTTAATAATTGGCATTTTGACAAAGATCTTCCCTTGTCAATTGAAAATAGATGACAGTCACGAATGATTTCCAGTTCTCACCATTGATTTATTATAATGGTTTTCTGTCAATAATATTGGTTTTCATTCCTTTGTCTTCAGAGACAACATGGCGACTTCATTTTCTCAGTTTGTTAATTGCATAATGTACCTTCAATCTTTTGTTAGGTACTTTCTTGCTTTAAGACTTAAGTACCTAAGAAATTAAACGAGAGTTCTGGAAAAAACTATTAAACTACTACTAAAATTACTTAATAACGGGGTATTTACCATGTTTAATAATGGTAAACATGGTAAATACCCCGTTATTAAGTAATTTTAGTAGTGAAAATAACCATGTTAGTTTAAAATCGTATATTAAACTACTCTACTAACAACTATAACTATTATTCTTTTGTAATATCTAGTATTAAGAGCTGTGGATTTTGTGAAATAAATAAATAAATAAAACTTGAAACGTCGGACGTTGAAAGTGCTGAGTTTAAGAGGACGAATCGATGAATTTGTCGATGTGGTTGTCAATATATACGTAACCTTTGTTTACACGTTTAGTATTTACAAGAAAGTCATTGTAAATGGTGCCTCTTTACAATGACGGTTCACGCGAGCTTTGGAGACAACGCTAAAGTCCATGTTATGCACCGGTTTTCAATCAATCAATCAATCTTTTATTTCGGATAATTAATTACAAATCTATATATAAATTTTACTAAAAGTCCTATTACAAAATTAAATTCATTAAATCATCACACCAGTATATACCTATATTATTATAAATTAATTAATTAAATTAGATTAAAATGTCGTAAGCTAGATTTGAGGTTTCCTGCGCCATGTTGCAACGGCTCAAATAGAATCAGTCAAATCTAGTCCCAAATACGTTCAGGACTCTGTTGGAGCCACCCTGCACCCTGCGCACCAAAGACTCACTTTTATTACACTTGAACACCTTCACGAAACTAAATTGATTAATATGCCCCCGATATTAAACAATTTACACGCATTTGAACTAGGTTTTACGAAAATGAAAATAAAGCAACACATCTCTTCAACACGTTCGCGCCATAACTCGAATATGTACCTATACCTAGTTGGTAAGTACCTAGTACTCGAGTTCATTCAATTATTTGTATCTCGCTGGACCGGTCCGACTCGTGCAATTCACTACACAATGCACTATTGGCTAACAATTTTTCACCAAATAAAGCGAATCTGTTTGTAGCCAGTATTTTATTAACGATTCCAATTTCAAAAGGAGGTTTTACATTTATATTTTACTAGCTGCGCCCCGCGGTTTCACCCGCGCAAGTTGCGAACCCGCGTTGTTCGAACACCTACCTACCGCAATGCAATAATCCACACTTAAACGGTCGCCCATTGAAGTACTGTTGAAGCCAGGCGCTACCGCGCCTGGCATCATCAGTACTTCCCTGGTCGTCCGTTTAAGTGTGGAGTTTTGCACTGCGGTAGGTAGGTGAAGTAAGGTAAAGTTTGTTTTTTATCAGTAAGTGACGATAACGATGACGAAGGACGACGATGCCGATGGATGACGATGACGATGATGATGACGCCACTCTACATCACTTACCCTACCCCTGTGTCGATTTTCATTCATTGAATAGTTATCACCCGCGTAAGTCCCGATCCTCCGGGATTTTCGGGATCAGAAGTATCCTATGTTACTCTCCATCATTTAAACTATCCCTATGCAAATTTTCATACAATAAATAGTTATCACCCGCGTAAGTCCCGATCCTGCGGGATTTTCGGGATCAAAAGTATCCTATATTACTCTCCATCATTTAAACTATCCCTATGCAAATTTTCATTTAATAAATAGTTATCACCCGCGTAAGTCCCGATCCCGCGGGATTTTCGGGATCAAAAGTATCCTATATTACTCTCCATCATTTAAACTATCCCTATGCAAATTTTCATTTAATAAATAGTTATCACTCGCGAAAGTCCCGATCCCGCAGGAATTTTGGGATAAAATCCCGCGGGATTTACGGGATCATAAGTATCCTATGTTACTCTCCATCATTTAAACTATCCCTATTCAAATTTTCATCTAATAAATAGTTTTCACCCGCGTAAGTCCCGATCCCGCGGGATTTTCGGGATCAAAAGTATCCTATGTTACTCTCCATCATTTAAACTATCCCTATGCAAATTTTCATCCAAATCGGTCGAGCCGTTTGACCGTGAAGAGGGAACAAACAAACAAACAAACAGATTTTCGGATTTATAATATTAGTAGGATTTGTGTTCAAATTCCGAACGCATTTGTAGATTGAATAGTTTAATAGGCGTCAGGCACGCTTAGGTTTACTGACAGTTTAACTGAGCCCTTACATTATTTTAATTCATATTAGTTACCGCTATGGGCGCTGATGGACAATGTATGAAGTAAACTGCCATTTTCATCGAGACGATAAACTATCAAAACTCATACAAAGGGCTCTGTAAAGTTTATCTGTGCAGATAAATTGTACTTGTGTAGGCAAAACTAAAAACTGCACAGTTGAAGTTTGAACTGACAATCTAATGGAGATATCGTTATAAAAACTCTACTTACTGTTTAACTGTCAGTCAAATTTAAACGTCTCGAGCATTCTTTAGCAACCTGAAAACTCTAGGCTGAAATCTGTAGCGCGGACTTTGACTTTGCTCAGACTTAGCTTAGAAAAACTTGGCAAAGTTTATGCTAAGCAAAAACTTTGTATCTTCATAGTCATAAATTATGACAGAGAAGCAAAGTTTAGGTTATTAGGTATTTTTGATTGGTTAACATTAAATAAATGAAAAACTTAGATTGTGCTAAGCAAAAACTTTGGAAAGTTGCGAAGAACGCTTTATGAAAAATGAAAAATGCTTTATTGATAGAAATACAGAGATTTTTAGAATTTTCTGCCCTGTCTCCTGAACTAGGGTGATCTGTATGAATCCGTTCTATATCTTATTACTTTTATAAATGTGAAGTTTAGATGCTTCCTATTTTTGGATGTTTATGTTTCAATCACGCAATAACTGCTTAACCGATTACGATAAAACTTGGCATGCTATATAGGCTACTTATTATCCCGTTATTTCCCCTGAAATTCAGACTTACACGGGTGAAACCGCGAGACCCTGCTCTAACTTTATAAGTCTAACTTCGCAACTGAAATATATTATTAATCTACAGTATATGACCGAGTTAGCAACAGAACATGTTCTAGTTATTAATCTTAAATTCTGGCAAACTTACCTCCTTCTACGTGAGAGGCGCCATAATCGCATACGTATTAAGAATTCAGGAGACTTGCGGCCTGATTATGTAACTCTGTTGCTAATAAATGTCGATTGAAACTATTGGAATTGTGGTTCAAATACAAAATCAAAATTAGTTATTTCCATAGGATTCTTGTACAATACAAAGGTACATAATCACTTAGATAAGTCATAAAACTAAAGATTTTAGTGTGGCTTCGGAACGCGCCCCCCGATGGGAAGAAGCCACAAGAAATTCATGAAGAAGTTTTTTTTTGTGATCATGTGTTAAATTACAATCGTCATACATAATACAGATATCTGTAATTTGAGCAGGAGCTGTCAATAATCATTTATTCACGTTATTTAATAGCAAGCAATGTACAATTGCAAGTAAATTAACTATCAAATTATAGTTGTTGTTAGTAGGTAAAGAAAACAACAATTTCAATTGTTTCAATCAATTTCTTTTATGGTTTTCGACATTTTGCATAATAAAACTCTTTATTTACCGGGTTTAATCGCGTTTTATTCATGATTTTTTAAGGTTGACTCAACCTTGAAAAAGCCAACTGTAAAGTTGGCAAAAGCTCGGTTCGTTTTAAAAATCATGAATAAAACGCGATTAAACCCGGTAAATAAAGTGTTTTATGTTTCAATCAAGATATGTTTGCAACAGAGTTACATAATCAGCTAACAAGAGGCTTTGGTCTTAGTATCAAATCTACATGATTCCCTTTTAATCTAGAAAGGGTTTTCAAAGTTTATCTAGGTAGGGAGTTTAGAACATTCTACATTATCTAAGCTTCATGTTTTACATACATGTTGGATTTAATATTTGTGAGTAAAGTTTTCTTTGTTTATTTTGATGTATGATATGATAATGTTTGTCTTATACAAGATGTAACGGGCAAGCCCATTTAAGCCGAAAGGCGGTTGTTCTAGACGTCTAGGCGAACAACTTTTGTTCTACGACTTTTGAAAATTCGAAATTTTTTTGAAAGTTTTGAGGTTATGTTTCACTGAAAAAACAGCTGCTTTTAAAAATAAAGGTAATTGAAGGTTTGATTGTAGTAGACCAAATTAAATGAAAGGACAACATAAGGTCAATGACCTCAAACTCTAAGAAACAGCTGATCTTCAAGTAAACTTGACACCTAAATTTTTCGAAAAGTACTTCGAATTTCCAAAACTCGTAGAACAAAAGTTTTTCGCCTAGACGTCTAGAACAATCCCCTTTCGGATTAAAAGGGCTTACCTGTTACACATTGTATATAAAAATGAACCCCTATTTCTCTTGGTCACGACATCACGCGTAAACGGCTGGACCGTTTTTGCTAATTCTTTTTTTGACGTGTTTGTTATTATCAGTAGAAAGTTCTTATGAAAGAACAAATGCCAAACCGATTTCGATAAACCTGCGATTTTTTTTGTTGTGGTACTGAGAACTAAAACGTCAGATCTTAATCTAGAATTTAAAAAAAAGTAGTGCTTACTTAAAGGTAGTGAAGTTGTTAGTTGTGACGAATTTTTTTCAAATCGCAATTCGTGTTTTTTTTAGGGAAACACTGCGCGTAACCCGACAAGGTACGCACTTGTCCAATTTATGTAGTACTAGCTGCGCCCCGCGGTTTCACCCGCGTAAGTCCAGTTCCCGTAGGAATATCCAGATGAAATGTAGTCTATGTGTTATTCCCGGTATCCAGTTAAATATATTCCAAGTTTCGTCGCAAACCGTTCAGCCGTTTCCGCGTGATTGAGTAACAAACATCCGAACATTCAAACATTCAAACACACACAATTTCACATTTATAATATTAGTAGAATTACTTCAAATACAAACCGTCGATTTTTGTAGTACTTGATACAAAAATAACTAAATCCAATAACACTCTCGTTTCATCGCAATCTACATTGTTTTAACGCTGCTCATTTTTCTTTGATCGTGTATACTTTGAGTAAAATTCTAAAACCAGCATTAAATCCAAATGGGTGTAATCTTGGATTAAGTGAGAAGCAGACGAGATACTTTCTGTCGGTCGACAGCGACCACGACTGTTATGTAGCTTCACAATAGAATACCGAAAAAGGCTACTGAAAAGAACAGCATCCTTCTCCATAAAATTACAATCATCTTTACAGATTCTTCCACTTCTAATGGCCTCTGTGGCGCGTCGGGTGAACGCTCGACTGCAATGCAGAAGGCTGCGGGTTCGATTCCTGTCGGGTGCAAATATTTATGCTTAAAAATAAATATTTGTATCTGGCCTGGTTGTCTTTCTTTGTATAATATGGTATGTATTTACAAAAAAAAATGTAATATGTAGTATATCCGTTGTCTAGTACCCATGGTACAAGCCTAGTGCTTAGTTTGGGGCTAGATTGCGCTGTGTGCAGTAGTGCAATATTTGTTTATTTTATTCCACTAATAAAATGCATTTATGAAAAATATTAGATTTCAAACCGCATAAGTACCTACTAATTCTGCAGAAATGTCTAAATGTAAAGAAGCCTATGTATTACTGCAGATTTCATCCTATTTGCATATCAAGTTTTCATCGCAATCGGCTTAGTATTTTTTGCGCGAACGAGTAACAAACATACAGATTTTTCACCTACACTTTGTTTCATCATCATCAGCCCGTTGCAGTCCAGTGCTGGACATAGGCCTCTCCAATTGCACGCCACCTAGATCTATTTTCGGCTTCTCGCATCCAGTTTGTCTTAAACTTTGTTTATTTCTCTACAACTCAACTATCAGACGATTTATAATTAAGTTTTCTGTCTGTATCGACTCTTATGGAGAAATATAAATCATATTGTAAGAATCGTCGATAATATCGGTCGGCCGTCCATCAAACAAAGATGAATCGATTTTATCGAGGTTTTTATACTTCGCACTTGCTACGAAGAGTTCTGGCGAATATTTTAAATTATTTGGTTTATCCGTTGGTATCTAACAAAAACATTTAGTATACAATTTGTAACGGGTAGGCCCTTTTAATCCGATAAGATAAGATAAAGATAAGATAAAAGATAAAATCATTTATTTGCCAGAATATAATACATAAAGATGTTAAGATAATAATAGAACATGTATTCAGTCTGCAAGCAGACGTGCAAATATTAAGTCAACTACGGTATAAAAATTAATTATAATATGATCAAAATGTCACTTATATCTAGATTTAGCACAGTAATCCTTATATTCTTTTTCATTATAAAAACAATGATGGAGAAGCCAGTCAAATAATTCTCTCTTAAAATTATCGCCTTCTAATGATTTAAGGTCGCGGGGTAAAATATTGTAAAATGAAATACACAAATTATAGACATTCCTTTTATAAATGTCTTTCTGGCACCGAGGTTGGAAGATCAGATCTGAGAATATGCCTCTTTTCTGCCGAGAGCGAACGTCTATGTAGTTGTTAAAATAGTTCATGTTATTTTTTACAAAAAGGCACACTTCCCTAATGTACATGCAAGGTAATGGCAAGATTTTACAGGATTTGAAGAGTGGTACACAACTATCCAGGAACCATGCTTTATTGATAACTCTTATGCATCGCATTTGCAATTTGAACACCCTGATTGCGTCGACAGAGTTGCCCCACATCAGCAAACCATAGTTCAGGAGCGATGACACGTGCCCGTGGTAGGCCATCAATGCCGCCTCCCTCGATACAGTCTGCCTTATCTGCTTTAATGCAAACACAAAACGCTCAAGGTTTCGGCAAAGCTTATCAATATGCGTTTTCCAGTTAAGATTTTTATCCAGAATTAATCCCAGGAATTTAAAATTGTCAACTTGCTCTATGATTTCGTTATTAAAATAAATGTCAATAGGTAATGGATTAGAATTATAAGAAATGAATTGAATGATTTTCGTTTTATTAGCATTCATGATTAGATTATTGTTTGTCATCCAATTGTTTACGTCGCTCAGCGCATCAGTCACCACTTTTTCCGCACTGTGTTTATCTTTACACTTCACCAAAACCGTGGTGTCATCGGCATACAAAATGCGTTGATGGTTAGTGGCTTTTGGAAGATCATTAATATACAACACACGTATTTGCATGCCAAGTTAAGTGCTGGTGAAATATGTTGAACTTTATTCTCTTATAACAACTGTTGTGACCATATTTCGTGCAAATAAATGACAATCATTCATTCATTCATTCAGAAAAAGCAGAGGACCCAAAATACTGCCTTGGGGGACTCCTGTATTGTTTATAAGTGGTTCTGAACGGTACCTATTTTTCACAATCTTATTCTGGTTAACAGTCTCAACTCTTGAAATTTCAGTGCACTGTTTTCTATTTTTCAAATAGCTTGCTATCCAATTATTAGAACAACATCTAGAACAACCTCCGAAAGGGGGTTGTTCTAGACGTCTAGGCGAACACCTTTTGTTCGAGTCGCAAACCGAAAAATATATAAAAATAACATATTGGCATTACGAAAACCGTATCTCACCAATAATACTCGTATAAAGCTGAAAGTTTGTGAGTATATATGTCTGTTACTCAATTACGTAAAAACAGCTGAACCGATTAACATGAAACTTTCTATCCCGATACTACCACAGGATCGAGACTTACGAGAGTGAAACCGCGTGGCGCAGGTAGTAAACATCCAACGACACACAAATGTCATGAAATTCCATTGAGCTTTTTCATCCTAAAAACTTTTACGTCATAACTACATACCTACGACGAAGACGGTAAAAAGGTCTATTTAATATTTTAAAATTCAGTTCGCCTGTTTTCTTAGGATCGAATAAGGGGCCAAGTGGTACCATCACAGTTCAACGAAGGCCCTTTGATGGTTTTAACTCATTGGAGCCGCTCGGCACCCGATCAGTGCCAAGACGTCGTTTGGGGTTTAGGCTACGTTTGAACTACGAATTGGTAGACATCGCGTGTGTTACAAATTCCGGAGTCAATTGATACAATGCAAAAAGAAGTGTTAGAAGACCCATCTCGCTTTTAGAGATAATTGTACCTTTCTTAGGCTATTTATTTATTAAAGAACATTCACAGCTATAATACAAGGTAAATGTAATGTAATGTCTATGTAATGTGTTTGTAGAGAAAGTGTGTAAAGTGTTTATTTAAATCTAATCTACTCGGTAGACCGACGACATTGTAGCAACCGCGGGATGGCGATGAATAGAAGCGGCTTGGGATCGCTATTTGTGTCTTCATGTTCGCGTTTTCGTGTAAGTTTGCGAGTGAGACGATGCATTAATTATTAGGTTCAGTAATAAGTTTTTAGTGCTCAATATATTTATAGGCTTTATTAAAAACTAGCTGGGTCTTGCGATTTCACCCGCGTAGGTCCCGATCCCGCGGGAATATCGGAATAAACAATAGCTTATGTGTTATTCCAGGTCTCCAGCTACCTATATTCTAAGTTTCATCGCATTCAGTTCAGTTGTTTTTGCGTGATTGAGTATCAAACTCACAGACACATACATCAAACTTTCGCGTTTATAATATTAGTAAGACAAGATTCTAAGCTCACGAGGTAAGGTAAGGAGTTACGGTTCGTGTGCCGTGTGGCTCTAACAAGCTATGACGTTAAGTATGCAGAGCTCTTCATTTTCAAGGATTTCGTGGGATTTGTCTGTATTGTGAAGCTAAAGAAAGGCCTCTCGATCTTATAGAAGACAGAGTTCAATAAGGATGAATATTTTGATTACATACTTGCCTGCTTACTTACCTTTAGATTGTTAAAGGAAAATTCAAAGCTTTTACGGTGAAGGAAAACATTGTAGTGAAACCCGTGGGATAACGGCTGACTAATCACTGCGAATTGCGCCTAAGATCTCTGTGATTTACTGACTAGAATATTGGATAAAGAATTTTCTACAATTATTTCACTAAACCATTAGAGATCGTTTAAGATTGTGTGGGTTGAGCAACGCTTAGATAGATTATTGATCCGAGGGTTCATGATGACGCCACCATCACCCAACCACCAACTATTGTGACGGCCTCTGTGGCGAGTCGGGCGAAGGTCCGACTGCGATGCAGGAGATTGCAGGTTCGATTTCCGCCGGGTGCAAGTATTTATGTTTAAAAATAAATATAAGTTTTTGGTCTGGGTGTTCTCTGTATATCGTATTTACAAACAAAAAGGACAAGGAAAGGAAAAAGACAAGGGATATACTACAAAAATGTAGTATATCCCTTGTCTAGTACCATAGTACAAACCTTATGCTTAGTTGGGGTCAAGATTGCGCTGTTTGTAATGTCATCATCATCATTATCATCATCTCAGCCCTTATCCATCCACTGCTGAACATAGGCATCCCCATACGACGACGCCACAAATAGTGATCATGAGCTACCTCTATCCAAAGACTTCCTGCGACCGCTACAATGTCGTCGGTCCACCGAGTAAGAGGTCTTCTAACACTCCGTTTCGCATCATATCGTGATCGCCACTCGAGGATTTTTACTCCCAAACGGTTATCTGTCCTTCGAGCTATATGGCCTGCCCATTGCCACTTAAGTCTACTAATTTTGAGAGCTATGTCGATGACTTTGGTTCTACGAATTTCCGTATTTCGAATTCTATCACGCAGGGAAACTCCAAGCATAGCTCTCTCTACAGCCCGCTGAGCGGTTCTAAGTCTTTTAACTAGACCCGTAGTTAGCGACCACGACTCGGATCCGTAAGTCTTCACTGGCAATACACATTGATTAAAGACTATGCTCCTCTGTGGTAAATATGATGAGAAGATTCCTCACAGTTGGACTTTCCTAGTTGAACCGTTTGATCTAGGTAAACTTAGTTCCTAGTCAACAACTCGATGACATCACCTTCCAACTTGACAGGTTTTTTTATTTTTTATTTACGTATTAGGCTAGCATTTGACCTCATCTTACCTGATGGGAAGCGAGGATGAGGTCGACGATGAAGCATGCTTACCTAGAAGGTACCTATTCACTCTAGGTGGGTGAATATAATATACTATAATGGGTGCAACATGGGCGGTCGGGAAAGGATGTCGAGGCTCTGTACAACTTGCCAAGGTCTTTCAACTATAACGTCAGCAAACCGAAGATGAGTGATGTACTCTCCATTGATATTGATGCCTTATCTGTTCCAGTGCATAGGGCCATAGGTGAACAGTTTCTGAGAGATGACGGCTCCCTGTCTACTTTAGATAGAATCTAGATGTCTCAAGAAAGTTATATTTTGGAAGGTCATGCAGCTAATGTTAAAATACTTTGCTGCGTTCTATTGTAAATAACTTATTTAGTAACTAACTGTACCCACTCATATTTTATACGAAGCCAATTGACGACAACTCAATTAGCTGTCATCAATCAATTCTGTCGCTTCCTTTGTTTTTTTTTGTAAAACATGCTTTATCATCGTGAGTGAGAGCTGGTTTTTGATTGGCAGCCAATTTTATGGACGTTCGTTAAGCTGACGAAGTTAATAAATTCAATTATACGGTTTACCTGAATTTGTTGTTCGTTTCACACTGGAGTATAATGGGTTATTGTCTATTGTGCAAATATAAAATATAATTATTCTTTTAAATAATATAGGTAACATTATTGTTTAGAAACGTCAGCAAACTACCGTGGCACAAGAATGTCATGGGTTATTTTTGTAATGATCATGTTATTCACATTGTCGCATATTTAGAACTTTAGTGAAAATGCATCTATAATCTATACTTGTGTTTTTATATTTAAATTATTAACTTACTTTACAATTTCAAAACTAAAATCCTTCCTACTTCCTATCCTACTTCCTACTATCCTATCCTACTAATATTATAAATCCGAAAGTCTGTTTGTTTGTTTGTTTATTTGTTTGTTTGTTTGTTCCCTCTTCACGGACAAACGGCTCGACCGATTTGGATGAAAAGGGATATGCATATTTGCATAGGGATAGTTTAAATGATGGAGAGTAACATAGGATACTTTTGATCCCGAAAATCCCGCGGGATCGGGACTTACGCGGGTGATAACTATCTAATAGATGAAAATTTGCATAGGGATAGTTTAAATGATGGAGAGTAACATAGAATACTTTTGATCCCGAAAATCCCGCGGGATCGGGACTTACGCGGGTGATAACTATCTAATAGATGAAAATTTGCATAGGGATAGTTTAAATGATGGAGAGTAACATAGAATACTTTTGATCCCGAAAATCCCGCGGGATCGGGACTTACGCGGGTGATAACTATTTATTGGATGAAAATTTGCACATCGATAGTTTAAATGATAGAGAGTGACATAGGATACTTTTGATCCCGAAAATCCCGCATGATCGGGACTTACGCGGGTGATAAATATTCAATAAATGAAAATCGACACAGGGGTAGGGTAAGTTATGTAGAGTGGCATCATGATCATCGTCATCCTTCGTCATCGTCATCGTCACTTACTAATGAAATACAAACTTTACTTTACTTCACTTTACTTTACTAATTTATGAAAATCGACACAGGAGTAGGGTAAGTTATGTAGAGTGGCATCATGATCATCGTCATCGTCATCCTTCGTCATCGTCACTTACTAATGAAATACAAACTTTACTTTACTTCACTTTACTTTACTTACGCCCATTGAAGTACTGTTGAAGCCAGGCGCTGCCGCGCCTGGCATCATCAGTACTACTTCCCTGGTCGTCCGTTTAAGTGTGGATTTTTGCATTGCGGTAGGTAGGTGTTCGAACAACGCGGGTTCGCAACTTGCGCGGGTGAAACCGCGGGGCGCAGCTAGTAATACATAAATAGTTAATAAAAAGGAACTTTAATTTTGTCTTATAGAAAGATCGTTTAAAAGATCCCATAATAGAATGGTAAGTTAAGAATAACGCGCATTAATAAGTCCCGGCGCGGAGGTTTCACCTTGACTGTATTGATACTGATAAATGCGCGTCATGCCTCCAGTAGTTACGAAATTCAACGATAGCTAGTAACATACAGTCTTTCGATTACAGATCTAGAAATTTCTCGATCTTCGACCTGTAAGTTTACTACAAAACTCATCAAATATAATATTATTATCATTGTATTAAATGAGTAGGTATATTATATCCGTTGTCTAATCACTTCAAAATCAAAAGCTTAGTAGTTTGACAGTTGTCATAGAAAATGAAAATCTCGTAGAGCTTTTTCACTTCTGCAACATAAAAACTAGTTTACGAACATCAATGAGGGGTTTTGGCGGGAATGCGGAGATGTGTTGCTAAATTTTCATTTTTGTGAAACTTAGTTCAAATGCGTGTAAAATGTTTAATTTCGGGGGCATATTAATCAATTTAGTTTCGTGAAGGTGTACAAGTGTAAATAAAAGTGAAAACCGGAGCAATACATGGACTTTAGCTTAGTGTTGTCTCCAAAGCTCCGTGAACAAACATTGTAAAAAATGGCCCCCTTTTTACAATGATTCCCTCGACTTGACTTTAACTATGACGACTTGACTGTTTTGTTCAATGCAAATAACTTGCAATATTGATAATACTTGACACTGGCAAATGTCCGAAAGGAAAAGCTATTTTAAAGAAGAAAGAAAGAACATCAATGAGAGTTTTGGCGGGAAGGCGTTAAGAAGATGTGTTGCTAAATAAAATTTTCAATTTTGTGAAACTTAGTTCAAATGCGTGTAAATTGTTTAATTTCGGGGGCATGTTAATCAATTTAGTTTCGTGAAGGTGTACAAGTGTAATGAAAGTAAAAATCGGTGCAAAACATGGACGTTGTCGTTGGAAGAGCGTTGTCTCCGTGAACATTCATTGTAAATGGCCGCCGTTTTACAATGATTCTCTCGGCTTGACTTTAACTATAACGACTGTTTCGATAACTTGCAAATATAAATAATACTTGACAGTGGCTACTATGTCCAAATGGAACATAGCCATATAAAAAAGAAGAAGAAGAGCATCAATATTCACTGAAGCCGATAAAACTTTGCTTTTATGAGTTTAGCGTATTAGGTAGCAGAGATTCAACAAGCCTATTGTATACTCGAAAAGAGTAAGCTGTTGAGACTATTACACTTATAAGAACTTTTGTCACAGCGAAACAATAAATATTTACTTTACTTTACTTTACCTAATTATTATTTTGCTCCATCAGCATCTTATTTTGGATCGTGTTACTACTTAGCCTAAATTGTCACTTAACACTTAGTGAAACAGCGGTCGAGCTCACCAAACAATTATAATGAAAGAACATTAAATAAAAAGGTACAAACGTAGAAAGGGTAACTAAATAGGTAATGAAGTACCTCCCGCAATTACATTTCAACAACGTAGTAAATTGCCCTATTATCCTAGCCGGTATAGAAATCTATGGATTCGTGGAACTGAATACTCAATACCTAGCCCGAAAGGCCAACGATTGCTCTTTAGAGTTGGCTGAAGAAATCCTTGTTTATTAGGAGATCCCTATTATATTAAACGGTTAGTAATTTACTGAAATTCCAATTACATTGTGCCTAATATGTCGGCTTCAGTAGAGTAGATAAATAATCAATATTTATCCTATCTTGTTACTTTTATTTAAGTACTTTTACTAATATTATAAAACGCGAATGTTTATTCACCCCCTCAGTAGTGTTTGCGATGAAACTTGGAAAACTAGTATAGATAGAATAACACAGGCTTCAATCCGGATTACGTTTATACTCGTAACAAACAGCGTCCCACGGTTTCACCCACGCAAGTTTTAATCCTGTGGGAATATCGGGACCATAAGTAGCCTATAGCCTTCCTCGATCATTTGACTATCAAACACAAGAAGATTTTTTTTAAATCGGACCAACAGTTTCTTGAGATTAGCGCGTTCCACCAAACACACGAAGAAACAAACTCTTCAGCTTTATAATTTTAGTATAGATTAGATAGAATTTTACTCAATTTATATTGTTGTTACAAGTGACATAGTATGATAAGGCAAGTGACAAGTCAAACGACTGCGATTGACATGACCCGAAGTGGTCATTGTTGCCTCGAGGTCGGTATTTGCTTATTGTTGTCAAAATCGACGCCGAGACTTGTCACTGAAATGTTCGTTCCCCGTCAATACATGAGTGACCTATTCTTTGGACTTTGGTTTGCTACGCGTTAGTAGAACGTGGTCCTGAATTTTCATTTTCGCAAAACCTAGTATTAGTGCGTGTAAATTGTTTAATTTCGGCGACTTATAATCAGTTTAGTTCGAAGTTCAACGAGTGTACTGAAAATAAAAAACCAGTGCCAAACCCGGGAGTAATAAAAACAGTCGCCATTTTTACTTCAACCTTTCCACATTGTAAAAATTGTTTCAAACGATTTGATAGTACACTACACATTAAACGTATGAATCTGGCTAAAATTTTCTATTAATGCTGACAGAAAACCACAAATACCTAAGAGTTTGATATCTCCTATTTTTCGAGGGAATTAAGTTATACTCGTACTTAGAATAGTAGGTATTTTAACAACAAATCGGTTGAATTTTGTTTCGAATTTTTAACGGTGTGTCAGTAATTTTCCGAGTAATTTGACTTTGGAACTGATGAAGCTCAGCCTAAGTTTGAAATGGGTATGTGGCGATCGCCCACAGCATCTACTAGATGGCGTTACTAGTATGAAATCCTGGATCGCGACATTAATTTTCTTTCTGAGATAAGCTCATATACAACTACCGACGAGACATCGTCGGGCCGCGGCCTAGCGGGCAAAACCACCTGCCCGGTGGAAGATCTTCCCTTTGGAGGTATACACCACCTCATACCTCCAAAGGTAAAATGATTCTCTGTCAAGCTACCATTAATTAACCTTTTAGTCTCTTATAGAAGACCCGGTAAAATGTACATTAATTAACATATTGATCATACATAGAATTACTAAATATCGGTTGTGTCGTCACTGTAGGTGATAAAGAGTAGGCACGCTTGGTTTTCAAACAAATCGTGGTACTTGCGTTATCCATGTAGGTCTATACTAGCTTCGCCCCGCGGTTTTACCCGCGTAAGTCCCGATTTCGCGGCATTATCGGGATAACAAGTAGCCTATGTGTTATTCCAGGTCCCCAGCTACCTATATTCTAAGTTTAATCGCAATCGGTTCAGTACTTTTTGCGTGAAAGAGTAACAAAGTCACATACAAACAATCTTTCGCGTTTATAATATTAGTAAGAGTAAGATCTGTGGTCAAGATAACCTTTGCCTTTGGATAACAATACTCTAAATAGAATTCTAACATATTATAGGTACAAACAGTGTTCAAAGCAATACATACTTCACAAAGTTTATAAAAGTGTTCCCCAAAGCCTGTTGTCATGTAAAAATTTACTGATTTATTATTTAGTACAACGAATTTCGAGCACGTGTAAGTAAATACATTAGGGAATTTCAATAGTTTTTGATGTGTATTGTTGTCGCCTTCGACGCCATCTTGTTCGATTGGTTTCCGGGACGCGTAACGTCTGATTGGTCACACTTTGATCGGATTTCCTCTCCTAAGGAGCCTTTTGTCGTGTAAGTACAGAAAAATATTTAGAGAATAAAAACAATTCTATTTCCTCAAGACCCATCGCAGGCTACAGACTTTTACCTGGGCAAAGTAACGACCGACTATATCTTCCGATAGTTTGATCAGTATGCATATTGATTGATTGATTGATTAATTAACTCTTTATTGTTCACACACATACATAACAAAATAATACAGAAAATATCTTAAAATATGGTGGCAAAATGGGCGGCCTTATCGCCTAAAGGCGATCTCTTCCAGGCAACCAGTGAATGGACAAGACTTATAGAATAGAATGGGTAAAGTGGGTATTGTGTTTTATACAGTACTAGCTGCGCCCCGCGGTTTCACCCGCGCATGTCACAAACAAACAAATAAACAAACAAACAGACTTTCGGATTTATAATATTAGTAAGATGGACTCGCCAAAAACGTCAACGTTCGAACCAACTTTTTTGATAGACAATTTAAAAAAATGACGAAAATGCCTAAAAACTGTTTTCATTACGCATAGTAAAATGATCTGAGGCACATCCGCGGTGCGCCAATCAATCATTCAACCGAGACAAAGCAGTTTAAAGATAAATAAATAAAAATAAATAATATTGCCCGACATTACACACAGCGCAATCTAGCCCCAGACAAAGCACTGATATGCAAAGATAAAAATTGATCATTAAAATATTGCATTATACTGAATTGTAGTACTTAATCAAAAAACTTATTAAAACCTACATCGACCCAAAAGGCGGCCTTACCTCAGAAATAGATCTCCTAAATTATAAATCCCAAAAAGTAGTACTTACCTACCTACAGTGAATAACAAAAAATGAATTCATTTTAACCAAATTAAATCGCCTGAAAGTAATCCTCCTCCTTGAGCTTAACTTCAGTAAAACCTGAGAGGCTCTCGTTCCCGACCTTTGGTCCCGTTGTGTAGCTGAAGGACCCTCACCTGGTGAATATTATATAATATTATAGACAATTATAAGTACTTCGTTTTTTACGGCATTCTCCTGACATCAAAGTAGAATTTTCGACTTACTACAACGGTAATTCAATTTTCGTATATAAGTAGGCTTTACCGAAAACACAAATAAATAATTAAGTTTACAAGTCGTATTAAAATAATCGCACTATTTAAACATTTTACGCAATGTTTATAATATTGATGCATTTTTGGTGTAAATCTTATGTACCTATGTATCTACCCAGCGCCTCGCAATGTTATCTTTATTGAACCCACCTGTTAGACTTAAATTGTGTATGCACAAACCGAATTATTTTTAAATACTTACCTACCTACCTTTTTTATGTTGATCGGCGTAGACTTAATTCTTAGCGTATTTCTACAAACCTTAGTGCTTTAATTATGCTAAGTGAATCGTTAGGGTTAAGCTCGCCTATGTACATGTAATCTCCTAAGCTATGTTTGTATAGTCTATGGTGTGTACATTAAAGAATAAAGAATGAATATAAGTTATTTTATATTTGAAAATATAAAAAAAAAATTATAACAAACCCTAGGATAATAGGGATAGTATAGAAAAAACAAGAAACATGAAACGAAGACGATGTTTTTGTTTTATAAATAAGTGTACCAATCAATGGCGGCCTAATCTCCTGCAGGCGATCACTTCCAGGCGGACAATACTCAATTTTCATTGTCATTTCTGACAACTGACCGCAAGTCGTTCGTAGATGCCCGCCGTTTGTCAGAATGAGAAAAAATAATTAGCTCTCCATATTCACTGTCAAAATTAAAAAATACAAGTGAAAAAAAATACTTGGATACGTTAATTCGTTTCCGATTTATAGAAGTAAACGTGCGATACGGAATCGTACTCGGGTGTGACGTCATCAAATAGCACTTGCTTAGTCCGCTCGCGCTGTCAGCACGGTGTCGTCTTCGTTTTATTTGCGAAGCCTTGTAAATGACGTCACGTGACTGTTAGCGAGGCTCAATATTTATCGTAAGTTTAAATGCCTGTAAAATCAAAACTTATAATATGTATATTTTTGACAACAACAAAAACTACCGTATTTGTAAATAAATAAAATTTACCGTAATAAAACACTTTATTTACCGGGTTTAATCGCGTTTTATTCATGTATAGATTTTTAAACGACCAAGCTGTCGCCAAATTTACAGTTGACTTTTTCAAGGTTGACTCAGGTTGACAAGTGTTTTGTTATGCAAAATCGCGAAAACCATAGAAGAAATAAAGCTTTACCATATTAAACTCTCAACCCATTTGGCATAAATATAACCATTCCTCGTTGATATAAACATATACGAGTACAAACGTTTTGAATTGCGAGGTACAAGGAATAATTAATGGGCCCGCTTTTGTTAGTAATGAATTGGCTATGAAAATGAGACTTTGTATGAACATCTAGCGAGGGACAAAAGCTTTGTACTGACTGACTGATGGATCAACGCGCAACCTAAACCGCTGATAGTCGAGAGCTGAAATTTGCAGCGTGATATACATGATGATAGGAAAGAGGTTTTAATATGATGATTTCAAAGGGGTTTTCGAAATCCCCTCGAGAATCAGGACCTCTACTTTAACTCTAAGAACGCACGAACAAAAGAACTGTCACCTAGAAAACCGACATAATTCCTAAGTACTAAGAAGACAGATTTTATTTCTTAATGACCCTTTTTTTTCGTCCGTTCGTTGAATGAAAAAGCAGTTCTAGGACTAGGAGCATCGACATAGGTACATTATCCCCGCGTTAAAACGTGAGACACTAGTATGTAACATAATTGGGAGTAACATGTGCTTTTTTTTTTCAAATGCAAAGAGAGCGAGATTAATTTCTTCATTTTTATCTCAATACTTAATAATTGACTCATTCAAATCTAACACTTAAGTAATAATACGAATCACTACCGAAGCGAGTGAAACAACGTGATTTTACTCACATCCAAACAAAATCAATCATAACTTTATCAAAATGAAATCAACCAACAAATTTGAACAAAATAACCCGAAATTGAACTAAACAATCGACGGTAACTTTTGTACAAACCCACAACAAAGGTTATACAAATTACAAATTTATAGAAATACTCTGAAAATTTCTGATGAAAATGTGTAAAAAGATTTTTGTTCTGGGGTAAAGGCACACTGCAAGTTTTCTATCGGCCGATATCTTGCTGATATCGGCATGTTTGAAATTAATAATAAATCGAATTCAAATAAATGACGCTATCATATTTGGGTAGTGTGAATTGTAGTGCAATAATTATTATGGTTTTTTAGTATTACTGAATCAAAATTGTATGTAGAGCTTTAAAACAATAGTTTTTTTTTTCTCTTTGGATTCTTCTTCTTTTCGTGTAGTGGTGTGGCTCACCTAGTGTTACTGTTATTTCAGAGCTCGTATTCCTGTACAGGAGCTCGTATTCCTGTACAGAGCTTTTCCTCGAGGGTAGACATCGGTGTAATGTGGGGAGCAGCTTAGGCAGATCGTTGTCAGCAACGCTTATATTGGTAGGCGGCCGTGCAGTCTACCTTTAGGGGTATTCAGAGAGGTTCGGTCCAAAGTCCAAGTCGGAAATGATATTCTCCATCTCGCCCAGCGCGAATCGACTTGACATGCATAACACAAAAAAAGTCAAGTCAAGTCGATCTTTGGCTTCGGACCGAAGCTCTCTGAATAATCCTACTGAGCATGCTTTGTAAAGCAAACATTTGACAAAAGTCTGTAATCTGCGTACGCCTTACCAAATTAATGGCACAGGTACCTTTTGCCACCCGAGCTCGTCATTTCAAGCCTTGCCACCACCGACAGGTTAACCTTCCGTCGCCACATCGTTCTCGTGTGGTCACAACTTGATTAAAGTTAACCTTCAACATAGGAAAAGGGTTACATAATGTTTTAATTGAATAAGGTTGATCAAATCGATTGATGGATGTCAAAATGTACCTATAGGGAGCCCGTTTTCTTGGTACCTATTACGTACTATAAGTAGTTCTGCAAACAGTAGACGTCGCAACCACTCTAAGGAGGACGGTTCGGATCTTGTTCCACTGCCGTCTTCCTCCTTCTAGACATGCGTGTTACATCTTACACCATAATATTCACTTACCATCAAGCAATCCTTAACTATGTGTTATAGCGTTCCCACTGGTGGCCATCCGCAGTGAGGGGCCGCTGTTCCCAGCAGGACACTCCAAAGAGCTCTGTCAGGGATCAGTTATAGACTGATTTAGTCTCTAATGCTAGATTGGTTCTCTATAAAGGAGAGTAAACTTGTTCTCAAGCGACACTACCACCAGGTAGTGGATCAGGTAGTGTAGGTAGTCAGGCAGGTAGTGCCTGGATCACCAGATCCAGACAGGTACCGGAGCAATAAAGCCGCTCGCCACTCGCACCTTAGTGCGGAGCTAACGATACACCTCGCTGAGAGCGGCAGAGAAACCACCTCCCATCTCTGTCCGGATAACTTCACTGTCACTTACCATCGGGAGTGATAAACAGCTCATTTATTGTGTGTAACCCTGTAGGTTCTTAAAGGCTATGGCTAAGGTATCTCCTTCCCGTTGAAAAACGGCGACCAAAAAGGGTTTCTTAGTTTGAAGCTTCGGCCGCGCCTTGTTACCACCCATCGTTTTAAGTCAAGTCAAAACATTAAATTTAAACCAAAGCACCTACCCTTGCTAAGTAAAAGTCCCAGACAAACAATGGTCTTATCTTTCAAAGCGATTTCCTAAACAACTTACCAAAATAAATCTTAGTAAGTAGATTATCTTAAGTCATTACACTAGCATATAAAGATGGCTACAGTAAACAGCTAAAGACGATAAAACCAGTTGGCTGCTCATAATTATTCCATCCTCACGAAAATAGTACGTCTTTTATGTAACACTTTTATACAAGAACGGCAAACACAAAGAGTCTAAGTATAAATAGGTACCATATCGGCCAATCACAAAGCTTAATTATTACCCCACCCCCTGCCCGCAATATTGTTTTATGTTTTGTAGAAAAAAATGCAATATTAGCGGTCAATTAACTTTATTGTCTTTGTAAACAGCCGAGTCAGCCTAGTGCCGCAAGTCGCAACTCATTACAATTTGTGCTGTCTCTGCTACCACAGGATTAGGTACGCAAATATTCATCTAATAAGATTAACGTTGTACTTAATCTGATGAGATTTATGCTTTCTAGAGATTTTCTTGTAACGGAAGAAATATTATAATAGTGGTTGGGTAATAATGATAGCTCGCTAAATGAGGAAAAAATAACAATAAATTTGAATAATCGCCTCTCCTCTCCATATTCCATCATAAATAAAAAATACAAGTAAAAAAATTACTTCGATACGTTAATTCGTTTCCAATTTATAAAAAACTAACATTGTGACGTCACGTCACACACGCACAGTCCACTCGCGCTCTATGTGTCGATGTCACAGTACATGTCGTCTAACGCTTTGATTAGGGGAGCGTTGTAAATAACGTCACGTGATTGTTAGCGAGACTCAATATTTATCACAAATTTGAATGCCTGTAAAATCAAAACTAATTGGTATTTTTGACTATAACAAAAACTAGTTTTTAGTATACATACAAGCTTTACTGTAACAAACTTTTAACTTAAATTAAACTATGGCTTCAGTAGTTTTTACTTATCAAATTATTGTTCTATTGATTTCTTAAACTGGAAAGTAAATCAAGAGGGAGCTACCGACCGACCGACAGACCGACTTCTGTAAGTCGTGACGAAACGATCAAACAACAACAATCTCACAAACAAATATTTCATATTAAATGAAATGTTTGTGAGATTGGCAACACCGACAGCGTTTAATTAAACCAATTCTGAACTATTACACTTTGAACACACAAAATTTAATATATCCGACTACAATAAACATCAATTAGTTATGACTTTAAAGACGAACGTAGACTAGCGATTGTTTGGTCGGCCGATAGCTTATCCTACAAAATTGAAGGCAAAATGAGATGATAAAACAATCAAAACTGAACAATCAATAGTTTTAAAAATTACTAATTTGTTATTTGAATTATAATATATGTAACTTTAAGGTATTTTTAGTACGTAAGTCTAAGGTATTTTTGTAGGTCCGCAGTTTTTTAGAACATCGCATGGCAATAATGTATAATGGATCCGACCTAGTTTCATCAAAATCGGTACAGAAGATTCCAATTTGTTTTTAATATAAGCAAAAAATAAACCTCTGCAAAGAAGTAGTAGTCTAGGAACAATTCGTTCTGAGTTTGGCCAAGTTTATTTTTTAATTGGCAGTATTTCTTAATAGGCAAGTTTAAAAAGAAATGTTTCTTCAAAAATCCATCCATGACCAAGATTCAAACCCGCGCCCCTCACTTACAGGGTGTACCGGATAGGAGAATTTTTGAGAAAGCATTTCTTCTTCTACAATGATTCTACTTACTGGAATTGCTGAATCACCTAACGACTAACTGTTGGCCGATTGGAAAGTGTTTGTCTGCAGTTCTATCTATCTACTAAGGTAACAGCAGTTTCGAAAGTTTGCAAGCCGGTCTGCTCAGTGGTTTTCATTTAGTTTCTCAGATGGTATTTGTCTACTGTAATTTGACTTCGTAATATGCAGAGATGTAGTGGATTTTTAATCTGATTTGCAACAACTTGAGTTATTGTTACTTTTTATTATAATTCGTAATGGGCTAAAAACATCTGTGTCTCAGTGAGCGAGCACTCTCCTCTCCTGTCATGACGAAGGGAGTTTGATTACGATAGATATTGTCGTTATTGATAGTGACTGCACTGGCCTACATATCAAAACACTGACGAGTTGTCACAGATGAGAATCGTATTACGTTGTAGGATTTCTAGCCCAAAGTTTTTAAAATAATTTAAACAGGACTGGGGCATGATCAACATTTTAAACTCACACGATTTGAACTCATTATTATTTTTCCCGGGTCTTATTCGCGTATAATTATTTTTAAATTCTCTTACCTCGACGTTTTGATCATGTTACAATGATCTTGGTCGCGAGGGGACTGGAGCTGCGGCGGGCGTCGTCTTCTATTTATACCCGATGTCACAAGTTCGTTATTGTTCAAAAATGTGTTGGTAACCGAACTACCCACATTTTATTCGTAATGTTCGTATCACTCACAACACAGCTAAGGGCGGCGACACACTACACTCACGATGTCGGAGCGCACCAACGGAGTTGTTTCGCGATTTTTGCATTTCCCTATCACCGGGTTCCACGCAGTTGAAAGTTTTTTACCCACATTCCCGGTTGAAATTATAGTGTTTTTTTATTTCCACCGCTTCACGCACTATCCTGGGATAGTAATGTCGTTCGGTGGACAGGATACGAGGCGCGTGCAATTCTATCCAGTGATTAGAACCCGATAAAAGAAGATGCTCTGCTATCGCTGATTTCTCCACCTGGCAATTCTTGACCGCAGCTATGTGCTCCCTCACCCGTTCCGCGATGGTCCGCTTCGTTTGGCCGATGTACGAACTACCACAGCTGCAGTCAACTTTGTACACCCCCGGCGTCTGGTAGGGAATCTTATCCTTCGGTGAACCCAGTTGTTACGACACTTTTAACAGCGGTGAGTACACGGTTTTAATGGAGTACGATCTCAAAATCGACCCTATCTTGTCCGTTACCCCCCTGATATACGGTAAAAATGCCGGCTGTCGAGGCACATCCGGTGGTTTTCTCCCACCAGCTCGAAAAAAAAAATTATACGCGAATAAGACCGAATTATACACGTTTAAGATATTTTATTTGTTGATTATGTAGGTAGACCCCGAAAGGTAGGAATATCCTTAAAAGGTAGGAATTTTACTGAGACTCCACTGTTTTTCTGTCTTCTGTCTGTGTTAAATCCATCTAAAAGCTACACTACTTACGTGGGGGTACAGACCCAGAGACGCGAGTTCGAGTCTCGCCGCGAGTGAATTCTTATAAAGATGTATTTTCCTTAGAAATATTTTGTATCATAAACAAGAAGTTTTTAGACAAATTAGTTACTATGTAGGTACGGTAATAAAGAATAGATTTCGTAAATTCCATGATAAATTTGTGTTTCATTGCTAGAATTTGTAACAGTAATTCAAACACGAAACATTAATCATGATTAATAACATGAAAAATGAAAATAATGGCCATTAGATACAATCTCTTCATTCTACACGCATTTCTGTCGTAATATTTCGACTAAAGGTAGTCGTTCAATGTAAAGTAACTTAATTATTGGAAACATGTTTTGTAATTTAAAAACCAATCATATTTTTCGACTGTCATATTGGTACGCGGGTTTCCCTGCGTAGTTTTCGTTTCCGTGGAAATACCAGGAAAAAAGGTGTTTGCCAAATTTCAGACATATCCGTTTGGCCGGTTTTGTAGGATTGACAGACACACATTCCCTTTACGACGACGAGGCCTGAACCAGCGATTCTGAGCGACCTCAATCCAACGACTCGTAGCGACCGCTACAATGTCGTCGGTCCACAGAGTAGGTATTATACAAGTTGAAACACTGAAAAAAACAGCTACTTTTGAAAATAAAGGTAATTAAGGTTTTGATTGTAGTAGACCACACTAAATGATAGGGCAACATAAGGTCAATGTCCTCGAACTCTAAGAAGCAGCTGATCTTCAAGTAAACTTTACACTTCAAATTTTCGAAAAGTACTTCGAATTTCCAAAAGTCGTAAAACAAAAGTTGTTTGCTTAGACGTCTAGAACAACCTCCTTTCGGCTTAAAAGGGCATACCCGTTACATCTTGTATAGAGGTAACGTTAGCTACATGTATGTATGTGAAAATGTATATTGAGGGTAATCTCCGAAAGTCCTGAACCGATTTCAAAAATTCTTTTACTAATAGAAAGCTCCATTATCGAAGAGTAACACAGGCTACTTTTGATCCCGATATTCCCAAGAGATCGGGATTTTCGCGGGTGAAATTGCTAAATACAGATAGTCCTTACTAAAATTACAATTGCTAAAAAACTTACCATACTTACCTAAAACTCATTCAGTAAACAGAAACACACTCCCACACTCGCATAATGAATGACTCAAATTGCGGAGAAAGCTGAATATTCATAAGACAAAGACGTTTGTTGGTTTAATCATTCATTTATTACCACTGAATATACATGAGATGGGAAAGAGTTTAAAAATAAACTTCTACTTGTGCAAGGTGGTGTTATTAAACCACTACGCAAGAGCGATGTTAATATTGATCTCAATCTAAATACATAGTGGTAGATATGACATCAGAAGGAAGGCGATTAGATTTTTTACATTTAAAATGTATAAAATGTAAATGTATAATGGATATTTTTACAAAGGCTATCAAAAATTCTCCCGTCACAGGATTCGAATCTATCCCTCGCTTGCCCGGCACCAATACTTCTAGTAGATGGTCTTCAGCAATGAACATCCTACTAATATTATAAAGCTAAATGTTTATCAATATGTATGTATGTACGTTTGTTACTCAATCACGTATAAACCGCTGAACCGATTACCATGAAACTCGGTATAGATATCTGGAGACCTGGAATAACACGTAGGCTAATTTTTATCCCAATATTTCCTCGGAATCGGGACTTACGCGGCTGAAACCGCGGGGTAAAAAGTAAGGAATATTAGGAAGACACCCACGGAGGATATGAACAAAAACAGCCATTGCATAATACTACCACAAACTTAATTATGTTTTGACGTTTCAACCCTTATTCTTCGACTTCTTAGTTCCCTCAGCGATCGAAGAGTGAAAACTCTCTTCCAACATTTTTATAGTTTGAACGCCATTATTTCGCGGGTAGAAACAAAAATTAACATGATTACAAAGAATTAGTGGGATGTATAACAGAATCCGCCGCCGCATATTATAATAATTATGTTACATTGTGTTTCTCCCTAAAGTATGACTTATTGTGCATAGAACTGGACTCAACTCCAATAGAGACTAGAAGGAGAAAGGCCGCATGATAGTGATACATTTTAAACTCATCTCTGACCAGCTTCACCAGTTCCAAAGCCAAACTGTTCGGGAAATTACTCACACACCTTTAAAAAGATGAATAAAAATTCGAATGGCTTTGTTAGAATACCCACTATCTAGATAATCTAAATTATTGTGCTTTAACGGTTGCCTTTTGTTGTAATATCAGCGATATTATATCAGTCTCGATTCCAATCTGGGCTCTGCCCCTTCTCTGTAAACAACTATTAAATCTTTCATTCTCACTTCCAACGACCCATTTCGTTTAATAAAAACTTCGTAGACAAGAAAGAAAAAGCCATAATGATGACACTATATTAGATATCCTGTGTTTTTCATAAAAATATTGATGAAACGATAATTGGGTCGAATAATTTTTCTTTATTGCTTGTTTCATCAAGTTTAATGGAAGAGGCAATTTTGTGCAAAAAAACCGCCACGTTTTCGTGTATCTTCTTCACGTTCCGAAGACATACTAAATTGATAATAGTAAGACGATTCAAAACGATCATATGACATCCTAGTGAATTGATGATATTGACTTTGATTTTTGTCTTCTCTTATCTGCGGCTCTGTTTAGACAACTTTATACTTGTTTTTTTTTCTATAAACACATCTTAAAAAGAAAAACAAATAAACAACAAGACAGACAGACAAACACCTCAACTTTATTTAAATTTTCTTTTCTATATTAGTTCTCCAGTTTCGATTGAGTTTCAGCCACATTTGACACAGTGATTAACAAAACTTCTCTTTCTTTACAGGTAATCTTCGAACAATGACAAACCAATAACCAGTCCACCATGGACTCCACAGAAGACGAGTTTTACACCATATGTATGAACCTTACCACCGAGGAAGCCAGCCTCGGTGGCTACGGCTGCAACTACAGCTCAGAATTCGAAAATGGAGAACTGCTGGAGAAAGTCGTTTCGAGGGTTGTCCCAATCTTCTTCGGATTCATCGGAATAGTTGGACTTGTCGGCAATGCCCTCGTAGTCCTCGTAGTAGCTGCCAACCCTGGCATGAGATCGACGACAAACCTCCTTATTATAAACCTTGCTGTTGCAGATCTACTGTTTGTAATCTTCTGTGTTCCTTTCACTGCAACTGATTATGTGATGCCAAGATGGCCGTTCGGAGACTGGTGGTGCAAAGTCGTCCAGTACTTCATCGTAGTCACAGCCCATGCTTCAGTCTACACCCTAGTCTTAATGTCCTTGGACAGGTTTATGGCTGTAGTCCACCCCATAGCATCCATGTCCATAAGAACAGAAAAGAACGCCTTTTTAGCAATCGCTTGCATTTGGGTTGTGATCTTAACCACGGCGATTCCTGTCGGAATCTGTCATGGTGAGAGAGAATACTCCTACTTCCATAGAAACCATTCATCATGCGTGTTTCTTGAAGAGCAAGGATATAGCAAGCTGGGCTTCCAGATGTCGTTCTTTTTGTCGTCGTATGTGATACCGCTGGCGCTGATCAGTGTGCTGTACATGTGTATGTTGACGAGATTGTGGAAGAGTGCTCCGGGGGGGAGGGTATCTGCGGAGAGCAGGAGGGGAAGGAAGAAGGTCACGAGAATGGTCGTCGTCGTCGTTGTCGTGTTTGCTGTATGCTGGTGTCCGATACAGGTGAGTTCTTAAGATCTTTCTCATTTCGTGTAGTGGTGCAGCTCACCTAGTGTTAGAGGATTCGGGTATAGCATAGAGCAAGCAAGCAAGCATGCATATCCTAATGACTACTATTGGAGATAAGAATAATAGTATAAGAAGCGCCAAGGCGCCAACTCTAGGTCAACTATACTTTTACGAACTGTGTCGGTTGCACACCCGACGATATTTTTGACCTGTGCGTGTTGGATGTATGTTTAAGCAGTTCGCTGCTTTTAGGTACCTAAATTATTTCTTTTGTGGCACTGCCAAAGTATATTCTATGATCCTACTCGCTTCTCCACCCATGGGTCGTGAAATTAAGACATAATGCCACCTATCAGCTATGGGCTTGGTGGATTTGTTTAATCTCTTTTAAAATGAGTTAAAAAGGAAAGGACCTGCGCCAAGTTAGGTTTAAAATGTTATTCTCCAGGTTTGCTAACACGGCGCTATTTCATAATAGGGGTTAAAGTATGAAATTGCCGTTTTATTGCAATAGGTTCTTTGAATTGACATAGAATCTTCATGGTTTGAGGTTTTCGAATGAAACTTTTTTCAAATGGTTTCTGTGATGTTCTTTTTTTAAAAAATGTGAAACATTTGAATATCGACTTTCAATTGTTTTTGTTATTCAATTTAGACAAGAAAGATGGATACTGCGAAAATTCGAGTGATTTTTGAATACGAGTTCCGACGCGGAACTAACGCGGCAAAAACAGCCCGCAATATCAATGCTGCGTTTGGAGAGGGGTCTACTAATGAACGCACCGTGCGATTTTGGTTTAAACGCTTTCGTGATGGAAATTTCGACTTAAAGAACGAGCCACGAGGAAGACCGCCCACACAGGTGAATAACGATGAATTAAGAGAGATAGTGGAAGCCGATCCTAGTCAAACTACCCAGGAATTAGCGGCATGGTTTAACGTTACCTTACCCACTTTATTGACTCACTTGCGTCAAATCAATAAAATAAAAAAATACGAAAAATGGGTGCCTCATGATTTGACTGATCTGCAGAAAGAAACGCGTGTTGAAACTTGTGTTGCCTTGTTGAACCGGTACAGAAATGAAGGAATATTGGATCGAATTGTAACATGTGATGAAAAGTGGATTCTTTATGATAACCGGAAAAGAAAAATGCAATGGCTGACCCCAGGTCAAATGCCACAACAGTGTCCTAAAGCAAAACTTACCAATAAAAAGGTAATGGTAACTGTTTGGTGGTCTCAGCATGGTGTTATTCACTATAGTTTTCTTCGATCTGGTCAAGCAATTACGGCTGATGTCTATTGTGCCGAACTCCGAACCATGTTGACAAACTAGCAGTAAAACAGCCCCGACTCATGAATCGATCTTCACCATTATTGCTCCACGACAACGCGAGACCTCACACAGTACGAGAAACCATTTTGACCCTTCAGGAACTGCACTTAGAAACCATTCGTCATCCTCCGTATTCACCAGACCTTGCTCCAACGGACTACCATTTTTTTCGTGATTTGGACAATTATCTACGTGTCAAGAAGTTTTCTTCCCAGGAGGCAGTACAAAATGCTTTCACACAGTTTGTGCAGTCTAGATCGTCGGAGTTCTATCGCAAAGGCATTAATAACCTTCCCATTAGATGGCAGCAATGTATAGATAATAATGGCAACTATTTTGATTAAATAAATTTGTTAAAAATTTAAAAAATAAACAATTAAGATTTTCAGTACAAATCGGCAATTTCATACTTTAACCCCTAATACATGTCTCACATTATTGTTACAAAATTGTACTAAAATTAGGGTTTACATCTAACTTTGGCTGGTTTAAGTGAAAAATACATTAAAGCGATAGTACTAATTAACTACTTCAACCAGCAATTGGTTTCCATAGAAATCTTTAATTTCAGCAAAACAATTTAGTTGTTTTCTCAATTCTGTTCTAGTTAATGAAAAGGCAGAATTTCTGAAGATTAACAGATAAATGTTTCTAACAAGAGCTATCTCTGTTTAGTAACCATTGATATTTACTCGTTTGTGTTAATTTTAAGCCTTTGTTAAGTAATTCGTTGTGAAATATGTAAAGGTGGATTTACACCAAACGAGCGGCTCATTCTATCCTCACTCTATCAAATTCTTTTGATGTAAACATCATTTTTTCGTTGTTATATCTACGTTTGAACAGATTCTATGGAATATATTAATACAGCTCGCTCGCGCGGTATAAATCGCACTAGAACGCGCGAAAGCTTCTTCGAACACATTAGATTACTCGAAGAAACTTAGAGCATTACTATTGTGTTCGCACGCGCTCTTTCACCAGATCGAGCAGTGTCTTGTGTTTTTGTGTTTTAGCACAGTTTACATAGTAGTTTTAAATTCTAGTTTTTGGTTCGTATTCTTACTCGTTGATCTTTTGGTGTAAATAAGATAATTAGCCATTGTTAACACTAAACAATCGATAAAGAATGCTCTTGATCTAGCTGTAGCTCTTTGTTCGTTTAGTGTAAATCGACCTTAAGACAGAAACAGCAACCATACTCAGAAATACAGTGAAACGTATCAGGTGTCCTATTTGGGCGACGGAATGGCTACGTGGTCAAACAGTCGCGGAAGTTATCTGCCTTCTTATACATTTAAATCCGAATTGTTTAGATACATATCTATGTATCCAAATATATATTAGATATTGATATAACATATATATATAATTAAATAATTGGGCCTTGTAGTCGACGTCCGCTATCTTGATTTTTTTTTAATCTAAGGATTGTCGTCGAATAGCTTAAATAGAAAACCGTGTTCCATGAGAGCTTAGAGGCATAGTTTGAAGGTAAAGATTGTTTAGTTTGACTTCTTCTTTTGATTGGTAAACGAATCCACATGTATCCAAACAATTCGCATTGAACGTATGTACTCGAATCTACGAGGGCGACAATAGTATGACATCATCCTGATGTTTTAAGAGTAGGAAAAATTAAAAAAATACAATTCTATCACAGAATAACCACTCTCCTTGTGCCAACTACAACTACTACAACAACAACTCATTGTTGGCGCCTTAAAGAGAGCTAACTCACGCCTATTTTAATTATAATATTAATTACTTATAATATAAATAATTTTAATTGTAGTGGAAGTGTTTTATTTCCAGTCCAAAAAAACACTATGAAAAATTGTGAGGAAATGAGAATAAATGCTATGAAATTATAACAAATAATGATTTGTAGGGAGTTGAGTGCGGCATTTTTTCATAATTAATAGACAGCAGACATTCGCTTTAAGGGATATCAATTATACAGATTCGAACTTTCATTTGAAAATTTTGAGGTTATGTTTCACTGACAAAACAGCTGCTTTTGAAAATAAAGGTAATTGAAGGTTTGACTGTAGTAGACTAAACTAAATGAAAGGACAACATAAGGTCAATGACCTCGAACTCTAAGTAACAGCTGATCTTCAAGTAAACTCTACACTTAAAATTTTCGAAAAGTACTTCGAATTTTCAAAAGTCGTTAAACAAAAGTTGTTCGCCTAGACGTCTAGAACAACCCCCTTTCGGCTTAAAAGGGCTTACCCGTTACATCTTGTATAGAATGAAAAGACAAAGGTTTGATGAAGTTTTTTATGATGGAGTCGAATTGGTAGAAATAGTGATGAAGTTATTTGCTTCTGGTTCTGGCCGAAAATTTGTGAATTCCATATTTAAATCAATTGAGAATTTCAAATATGGAATTAACAAATTTCAACACATCCTAAAAAAATAGTTTATATAAAAAAGTTGAGTGCCTCTACTAAATAATAATTCTACGAATGAACTAAATGAACAAAAAACTGTCATCCAGGAAGAAAAACCGTCATTATAGTAATTTAATTTTTTTAATAGATTATTCGTTCGCTCGTAGAAATAGAGTAGGTACAGGTCGATTACGAAATGTAACTTCCGAATATTCGGTTCCGAACGAAAGCCGACCGGATTTTTGATTATTGCCCTAATACGAAACAAGTTCGGATTCGGCAAATTCATTCGGGACCATAAACTATTCATATTGATACAACTAACGTCAAATGAAGTTCGGTCGGAATGAATAAAATCCGAATCGCTCGACGGACCCATCTCAGTTCGTAATAGGAAACGTACGAATATTCGGCTGAAACTTCATTCGTCTGTTTATATGGAAAATCGCTAGCGTTTTTAAGCTCTTAATTTTTCGGTAAATAAATTTAAATAAACAATAATAGATATAATTCTTATTAGACCTTTCCTTTCTTTTCGTGATGTTGAATAATTTCCGGTTTTAATAATGTTGCTTTTATTATTTTTAGAATTTTGTTAATGCCCGAAGTTTCACAATCTCTTGCTTAGTGTAGGTAGATATTTTAATAAAAGCAATTAAATCTTGAAAACGAGTTTAATTTATGTTTTTAATGTTTGATTAGCTTATTTATTGGTTGTTTAATATTATATTATATTAAATCCTTTGATAAATCTTGCTTTCAATTCGTAATTAGCAATGGTCCATTCATTAATTAACATGATTTTGCCAAACGAACTCTGTATTTCAAACAGAATATTAATTAAATAACAAACTAAGTGGTATTTGAATTCAATTACCTAGTTAATTTACTGTGAAAATTGTTCATCGTTTATTCCGAAAGTAGGTAGACTCCTAAATGTCTCCTAAACGAATATCGGGAGTTGTCAAGTACTCATAGGACAAGCCTAGTGCTTAGTTCAAGTCTAGATTGCGAGGTGCGTAAAGTCATGCATTATTGATTTATATTATTTAACCTTCCTTCGTAATCTAAGGGATCGTCTCCACGAGCGTTAGAATCGCGGCGATATTATCATCGAGCCACTTATTTCTATACAATCTCTATAAACGTGTCTCCTCACGGCAATGTCAACACGACGACGGTGCGTTGTATAGAAATAAAATAAAATCGCCGCGATTCTAACGCTCGTGGAGACGGTCCCTAAGGATTGAAGACGATACGAAAATGTGATTAATCAGCCGATCAAGCAGTCTCCAGTTTACACTCCCCTTAATTTCCCAACTCAATTACTCAGTTAATCGCCTAATTATTCTAACAGTTAAAGGCGATTGCTTACTTATTGTTCACAGTTAATTTTAACTAGAGTTTCATGAGAGCGTTAATATTCGTGTCCAATTGTCTTTCCAATTAACGAACCAGGAGCTTTCTGTAATCAATCAACGAATAAGTAATACTTACTAAGTACATAAGTAAATAGGTACATATACACTACGAAATTAATAGCACTGGCACACACACCATACAATTTATAGCAAAAAAATTACATTACTTGAACTAAATTGCTCACGTAGAGCTAAAAAGGGGCCGCTTCAAGATAGCATTATGTCTCTTTCTAATAACGTAATTAGAAAGGGACAGCATGCACAATGTAGCGAAACACTTTTTAGTTCTACGTAAGCATTTTAGTTCTATTAATATAATATCTAAAACACATTATTTACCGGGTTTAATCGCGTTTTATTCATGATTAAACGACCGCGAGCTATCGCCAAATCTACAGTTGGCTTTTTCAAGGTTGGTTGATTAAGTCCGGTAAAGAAAGTGTTTTATTATGCAAAATCGCGAAATCCATAAAAGAAATTAATTTAATAATTCTTTGATTTACATTCATTTTCACAAAAAAAAAAAAGAATAGAGACAACGGTAAGGCACTATTTATCTATCTATTTGATAAAATGTCTTCCAGCTAGTAGGTAAATGCTGCGAGACTTTTGTGGAAATAATTATATAATGCATGCCACTAGTTTCGTAATGTAAATTAGGCTTAAAAGGCTTTGTCCTGACTGACTGACTAATGTACGCTTAAATCGCTGATAATAGAGGGTTCAGCTTTGAGAATATCTTTAGGTTATGTAGCTATCCGTTATGAAAGGATTTTCGATTTTCCCACGGGATTGAGACTTATGCGGGTTAAGCCGCGAGACACGGATAGATCATTAGGTATATGCGATGTTGTAGCCCAGCCGCCATCTAGTGCGCTACTAGGCGTGTAATATAGGTGCTTGACAATAGAATATTTATGTGCATCAGTTTAAACAGAAAAACAATATCAAAATCGCTTTATCCGTTCGTGGACTTTGATGTCCAAACAGATACATAGACATCTCATACTTACCAACCCTTTCCGTCAGGGGTTAAAACAACATTGAAATCTGCAAACAAAAAAACAAAGCACCTAAATAAGAGATCTAATGATCTTGAAACGTTGATAAAATGCTAAAAATAATAAAAGAAAAGCAATTAAAACCGGAACAATTCGTTTAATTTCAATCCGACCGACATCGCGAAAACAAAGGAAAAATCTATCTGCTAATTACCTCAAGAGTATACCAGTTTTAGGCTAGCATGACAGCACGAGAAACATTGAAACATTTGTCTAATCTACGTAAATGTTCCGTCTCCTTTTCCTCGTCATTTGTCGATTCGACAAAATGTTCCTCATGCTGTCATGCAGGAAAAGATTAATCCCAAAACAACCGTATTCTCTAAAAATATAATTTACACCTTTCCGTACATTAATTCATAATTTTCCGTAAAATCAGATAAGAAAGGATTAAGCGTACCTCACCGTGCCATAAAGACATTTTGGCTTAACCGAAAGGCCTTTTACGCAAATAACCGTGGTCCTAAAACGATTATTTCGCACCAACAACCGTTCCATTTGTACAGAGATAATAAAATCGTATCTAATCCCTTTGTTAATATTTTCGACTATTTAATGAAATTTGGGAACTGAGTTTGGTGGTTAAATATTAGGTGATAACGGCACGGCGCGGCACTGTCACTTCAATGCTAAGTAGTTTGAACGTCACGTTACAGATTCATTACGATTACGATACTTGCGAGTCAAATCTGGAATGTTGCATTACAAATACCAGGAAGATACTCAGTTTTCGGAGACGAAGAAGATAGTCTCCACTGAGTCCTCGTCTTCTTCCCAACGTACTAAGAAGTTGGACGTCACTGCTGCTGCGCCACAGGCTAATCAGGACGATTCTCAAAAATCTGAACTAAAAAAGCTAACGGCCACTATGTCTCGGTTAACTGAGGAATTTACGTCACTTAAGGCGAAATTGGAAGAGGTTTCGCATTCTCTTTCTCATTGTCATGAGCGTATGGATGAACTGGTGAGCACCATGTCTACTAGCAGTACTCGATTGATTAATTTGGAAAAGCGAGACGAAGAAGTCTCTCACTTGAAGATGACAGTGTCGCAGCTTCAAAATGAGCTTAATATGCAGGCTCAATACAATCTGCGCAACGAAGTCGAGATTATGGGAATCCCTGAGATTGCAAGCGAAAACTTGGATCATACTGTGAAGGTTGCGATGAAAAAGATTGGCGTTGAGCTACAGGACAGTGACATAGACTGGATTGCTAGGGTCGGATCCAGAAGACCGTTTGCCTACACCGAAGCTGGAAGCGCGCTGCCCCGTCCAATAGTTGTCAAACTCCTGCGACGTTCAAAGCGTGACAACATCATAAGATCGGCTAGGTCAAGAAAAAATTTAACCAGTACTGATCTGGAGTTGGCGGGAAATCCGATTAAAATATTTTTTAACGAAAGGCTCACTAAGGAAAACCGTATGTTGTTTCGAGAGGCGAGAAGCAGAGCCAAACGTCATGGTTATGCCTACTGCTGGTGTCATCAAGGAGCAATCCTTGTTAAACAGCGGGAGGGGGCTGCGGCATTGGTCATTCGTTCCGCAAAAGACATGGACGCTGTTTTTCCTAACTCGGTCGATAATAATGGGTCATAAGTTTTTTATAACTATAGTTCCTGCGTTTTTATTTGTCATATTTTTTTTTACTTGTGGGGTTCCTAATTTTCCTTGGTTTACAGTATCATTTGATTTCTATAAAAAACAATCACATTTTGTTGCCATATCTTTACTTTTATATAAATTATGTTGCACGACTTATGTAACTTTGTGTTGTGTTTTGTGTCGTATGTTTTGTTTTAGCGGCGATTACCTAGTACTATACTTGAAATGCATCACTAATTGTATAATTGCTGTTGTGGAGTCTGTTTCTCTATTTTTGGGTTTGACTATTTCAAGTTATTATATTGCAATATGTGGTTTAGTGTGCGAAATAGCTTATTGGGATAAAAACTATGCTTTAAAATGATGGTTAACACTACCTACATAGAGTTAAATTCGGATATTGACAAAACAAATGAAATTAAATGTACTAGATTCTGTGACCCATTAGAAATGGTTAATTTAGAGCACAAGGATGGAGTCCACACACCACTTACTATCTTGTCTATAAACATACGCAGTATAAGCGGTAATTTTGACTTACTTGTTATGTTTCTTTTAAAATTCAATATTAAGATTGATGTAATAGTACTTTCAGAATGTAGAATTAATGAAAATTCTATCGTTCCTATGATTAATGAATATAATGTGTTCCAGACAAGAATATTTTTAAACCAAAACGATGGGGTTATCGTATATGTTAGAGATACAATTCTAGCAAAAGTTAGTGAGCCCAATTGTGATGAGGGTAATTGTCTAATAGTAAACATTCCCGATTTTGCGATTGTATGTACTTACCGTCCACCATGTTTCGGTAGTCCACAAAAATACATTTATTCTTTGGATAATATCTTGTGCTCTTGTAAAACTAGTAGTAATGTTATTTTAACCGGTGATGTGAATATTAATATTATGCCAGATGAACTTTCGAATAGTGCATCTAAGTATTTAAATATTATGGCAACGCATGGTCTTAGACAAGGAATAAATTGTCCTACTAGAATTAGAACTTGCCTGGATCATTTTATGATCAAAAGTGTATATAGGACACAAACATATGTTTTTGATGAGCTGACTGATCACTCCCCTATCTATTTAGAAATGGATAGAATGGATAGTGTACATAACCGACCAGTCAAAAAGACCGCAATAAAATATGATTTAACTAAAATCAACTCAATTCTTACTCAAGAATCTTGGACTGAATTGTATAAAACCGAGGATGCCAATTTAGCTGCAAATATTCTTGTAGATACTTTGCAGCGGGTCATTAAGGACAATACAGTAATTAAACAAGTTTCTAAAAGACAACTACCACTGAAACCATGGATTACTGTAGGCATTGTAAAATCAATTAGACGTAGAAACAAATTGCAAAGGTTAGTTGCAAAGGGTTGTAATGATTTAGTTTTAAAAAATAAATACATAGATTATCGAAATACGCTTAGAACACTCTTGAAAACTTTAAAGAAAAAATACTATAATAAACAATTAGAAGATAGCAAAGGGGACACGAAAGAAACATGGAATATTATTAAAGAGCTGTGCAATATAAAGAAAGTAAATGTGCCTTCAACTGAGTTATTAAACATTAAATGTAATACAACTGATTCCTTGGATGAAGTAAATAAGTTTTATACTACTGTGGGCCAGGATTTGGCTAATGACATACTAAATAAACTTAAGGTATCGGACACCATACTTGCGCTTAGGGCAGAAAGTACTAATAGGCCTAAGGATTCAATGGTCCTTTATTTAACCTCCCCCGAGGAAATTACTGGAGTCATAAACAAACTTAAGACTAATACTGCCCCGGGAAGTGATAATATACCGTCCGCAGTAATAAAAGCCTGTAAGATAGCCTTGTCAACACCAATCGCATATGTAATAAATATTAGCTTTCAAACTGGGGTGTTTCCTAATTGTTTTAAAGATGCTGTAGTCTGTCCGATTTTTAAAGCAGGTGATAAAAAACTGCCAACTAACTACAGGCCTATTTCTATATTAACAACTTTGGCCAAGATTACTGAGAAAGTCGCTAACAATAGATTTATGAATTTTATGGAGACTAATAGACTTTTAGGAATTAATCAATTCGGTTTCCGTGCCAAGTGTTCAACTGATGATGCAGTACTCCATCTCACATCCAATATAGTAAAGTATGTAGATGGCAATGAGAGGTGTATAGGTGTGTTCCTGGATCTGCAGAAGGCTTTCGATACCGTTTCAATTCCCATTTTATTAACACGACTTGAGAATATGGGAGTACGGGGTAATGTTCTGCTGTGGTTTAGAGACTACCTAACTCGCAGAAGACAAGTTGTCAAAGTGGGTGACAACTACAGCAGGTACGGTTTCAGTGCATATGGCGTCCCACAGGGCAGCACTTTGGGACCTTCACTATTTCTTGCATATGTCAACCAATTAAGCGAATTGGTTCTATCTGGTGCGGATATATTGATGTTCGCAGATGATACAGTGATTCTGTTTCATGACAAGACATGGGAAAAAGTACAGGCTATTGCGGAGGTGGGTCTTGGTGCTGTTATGGCATGGTTGGAAGATAATCTACTGTCTTTAAATACTACTAAAACTAAATTTTTGTGTTTCAGCAAAACTATTGTAAACTGTCCTATAGACTTAAAATTATGCATTCACGCTTTTCCATGTAATGGATTGTCGTCCAATGGTCATGATGGCATCAGGCCACAGTGTCAGTGCCCTAGCCTTGAGAGAGTACCGAACATTAAATATCTTGGAGTATACATAGACGATAAATTAAATTGGCACAAACATATCTCCTATGTTACCAGCAGACTTAGAAAGCTTGTATACATATTCAAGAAACTCAGAATCATTTCAAACACTGTTCTATTAATTCAAACGTACAAAGCTTTAGCAGAATGTGTGGTAATGTATTGCGTCTGCTCATGGGGTGCAGCAGATAAGACTCATCTTATTGCACTTGAGCGAGCGCAGCGTGCTTTGCTGAAGGTTATGCTGTACTTACCATTCAGACATCCTACATCAGAAGTATATGTTACTTGCAATGTCCTGTCAGTACGTAAAATTTTTGTTTACCAGTGCTTACGAAAATTTCATAGATTTGAAGTACCTAAAATACTAAATAGTAGTGATAGGCGTCCAAAGTGTCCTATACCATGCGTAAGGAGTCGATATGCTCAACGTAGATATAATTTTTTAGCACCCATAATCTACAATATTTTTGATGCAAAATGTAAATTTAGATTTCTAAGTAACTACCTAATTAAATCTAAAATAAAGGTGTGGTTAGATTCGCTGAATTTTGATGAAACAGAACACCTCTTGTACATGGAAACCTAACTATTCCTGGTATGTTATTGGCTATTGTAACGGAAAAAAAAAAAAAAAAGTGTCTAATTTTAAGGAATGAACTGCCGGCTGCAACACAGCTTACGCTAAAGCAGTTGGTAGGGTTAATTTAATATGTACTTTTTTTCTGTGTTACAATAAAGATATTTTATTATTATTATTATTAAATAAATGCTCGCGGTTAGGTAGCACCTTTATACTTTTCATAATGTTTCTCTTTCTATACTATGGCCGAGACTACATTAGCAGCATTAGATAGATTTAAAATAACTCCACGATAAATAATTAGTTATTAAGTATCACGCCTGCATGCATTAGGCAAAGTTGGCACTAACCACGCGCCTATGTGTACGCGCCTATGTGTATTATGTATACCCATTACCATACCATTTGAAAGCTACATTATCCATCTAAGAGAAACATAGGCTACTTATGACCCCGATATTCTCGCGGGATCGAAACTCACGCGGGTAAAACCGCAGGCGTTGCTTGTGTAATCTAAATATCAAAAAATAATCTTATTCGAAACTTGTGCTCTTTTGAGAACATTTCGTAATGCGACTTTTGACACTATTGAAGATAAAAATCGGTAAATTATGTGTGTTTTTTACCCATTTTATAAGCAAGTTTACTTAGTTTTGGGACTAGATAAGGCAGTGCAATTTAGAACAATATTTATTCTTTATTTGAAAAAAGCGAATTCGTTGCCGTGTTGGTTTAATATAAAATATCCACTTTAGTGAGTGGGTTGATTACCTTTAAAGGTTTTAAACGGCTCGGAAGGGCTTTTTGACAGCTTTGGATAAACTAGACTAAATTGTTTGAAGCTTCCGTTTAGTTAGACAAAGTGGTAGAAATTTGAAGCGTAGGCAAAGGTTTTCTACAACGTACCTTTGTTAAAATGACAGTTTGTATTTAATTGCAATTATAGCAACAATTTCAGAGCAAAATGGTTTATTTAAACAGGTATTTAGGTGAAAGACAGAAAGTATAATTAATTCAATTAAGCCAGGCATGGGTATTTAACTTTCGGAGTTCGCAATCCAGATGTTATTCGCATACATTGTTAATATTTTTGTGGCTAAAGTGACGTCTAACTTTAAGAATATATTACAAACAGAAATGCATCATCAACATTTTAGTCGAACCCATGTGACCGGTTAATTAATGTTTATGCATCTCGCTTGTTTATTTTTTGACTAAAGCTCGATTTGAACGTCATCTACTAGTTCTATAACTATTGACTGGCTCGGCTTTGTTACTTTACAGTTAACGCCTTCAATATAAAATGTTGCTCATTCTCCAATTTAATATTTGTCATTTGCTCAAAGCATTCTACTTGAATTATTTCTGACGCTTTTCTTCTTGTCAAATATTTCTAATAGTACCTTGAGCAATAAATGAGAAACATTCTAACTAAAAGGTTAAAACCTTACTCTAAGGCAAGTGACAAAGTGTCTCACAAGTTATTTGTCGCGAGGGAAATACTGTGGCGTCATAAAACATCAATAATTTTAAGTGTGTATACCAGCTCTATGCATAGACATTTTTCCTCGAAAATATTTTTAGTATTCTTACTACTGACTTACGCACTTAACGCTGATGTAAATATTGCCCAACCGCGTTTCCCTGGCGGCTAACAACTTGTTAGGAGGCTCTGATTAACTGTTACTTGTTGATACTACGTTGGGAGTTTTGGGGACTTGCATTTTCCTTAAAAATATCTTCACAAGTCCTATGAGGCCCATAAACAACATCCCAACCCTTCATTGCTAAATTTGGCATTGTTTTTCGCGAGAAAATCCTAAGACTTATCTACCACGTTCAAGAGCATGGAATATTCGCCAATCCGGAGTAGGTTCTCATGATGTCTTGTGATAGATAAGAAGAGGAATTTACTCTACAGTGGCACAATATCTTCTTTTTATGTGATGGTGTTATGTGGCTCACCTAGCTTGAGGGTTGTTCAGTTCACTTAGATCTAACTTGACCTGAAGACTATCTATCAGATAACAAGCGTAAATAACTTGACGTGCTTTCGACGAGTTGGAAATATTATCGCCACCCACTTTTTCGGTCATCAAGCGCGTACCAAGCATTGCTTAAGCAGCACGACCTTCAAATATCGGCAGCTGCAACTAGGCTCCATTCCTCTTAGCGGAACAATAAGCAGGTTAACATAATTTATTAATAATTTTATTATCTTTCAGATAATCCTGCTGGTAAAGGCCCTGGATGCATACAACATCACATACTTCACGGTGACAGCGCAGATAGTGTCCCATGTACTGGCGTATATGAACAGCTGCGTCAATCCGGTGCTCTACGCGTTCCTCTCGGAGAACTTCAGGGTGGCCTTTAGGAAGGTATGGCTACTCTTCTTCTTTCTTCTTTGTTAGATCGCTTTCTTGTCCATCTGTCTGTACGTATCATTACTGACAGACAGATGGACAAGAAGCAGACGGATGGAACAAGAAAATTTAAATTTTCACCTACCACAAATTGTGGCACCTTGGCCCAAGCAGCCATAATACATCAGACAACCTGATAACTTCTTCCTACGGTTACGAACCAAACAAACTCCCCTATTCGGTGTTGTCTTTATTTCCTCAGATATTTTGACGTAAATAGAAAGTCTATAAGCATAATAAATAAATAGGCTTTGTCATAAATTTATCGGTCCATTCAAAAGAATCTTATCTATTCCCATCCCAAGATTCTGTTAAAACGGAGCTTTCAGAAGTTAAAAATGTTATGAACGAATTTGGTTTATTAATTAAAGTTTAATTTTTTGAAGGATCAGGCGTTAATTACGTTGAGATTTATGATTTCCATTTGAGTTTCCTTTGAGATAACTTGAGACTGTAATTGGTGATGATAGACTCTACGCCCTCTTGTTTGAATGAGGAAAACTGAATTGAAGATGCCGGTTTTTATTTCTTTTTCGACTTTGAAACTGCCAGGGGTTGGTAAATTTTCATATAAAATTTGTCTAAATATTGTTTACATTGAGTTTCGCAGCAACTTTCATTCGCTGCTACGTCCGGTCGGATTACAAAAGTTTCGCATAAAAATCTCTTAAATATTAATCATTCGACCTAATGTAAATCGAAGTTTAATATCGGATCCGTTTCTTATAGTGCTCACATTTATCATCACTTATTCATACAACATTATTTACGAGGCCTTACTCGCAAAAACAGGTTTTTTTTTAGTTATGCTGGATAAAACAGGATATTATTACGCTTTTTAGGATTCTGTACCCAAATGGTAAAAACGGGATCCTATTACTAAGACTCCACTGTCCATCCGTACTTATGCATGGTCTAGTCTAGTTCGGATTACCAGTGTTCTTGGTTTAGAATTCCACTAGCGGAAAATAACCCTAAATTCATTCCGAGGGTCGTGCTTTCAAACTCCAGCCGACCTCGCACCAGTGTCTTTTCTTTAATAAAAAAAATGTTACCTCACTCTTACGGTGAAGAAAATCATCGCCAAGAAATCCGCGTCTTAAGGACGCGACTGATGTGAAAACCCTTCCGATTGAATATTTTTCTTCATAACCGGTATCAAATAGATCTTTAAACAATATATTATGTTATTGTACATGATACAAGAAGTGTCCCCTTCATTTTAAAAACAATAAAAAATAACTTTTAATACCACTATTATACAGGCAAAGTTACCCCTGTTTTACAAAATAAATCAATTTTTCTTCTAAATCCTTAACCGCTATATTTTCTTATAGGCATCATGTCGCAGGCGCTGCAAGTGCACTCCACGAACATTGTCATTGAATGTCAAAAAATAATACACGTCCGATCAGTTCGATGTCATTTAATGCACTGCTCTTGTCATCGTTATACATTGCAAAAATGCTTAATTGCATAAATGTTTGAGTAGCTCATACATACTGCCACTCTAAAATTATACAAAAATACCAATAATATACCAAACTAAGGATAAAAATATAATAAAGACAAAGTTTGAATGTAAAATGTAAAAATAAATTGAAAATAAATGAATATACATTATAATTAATAATGCGTCAAGTTAATATTAATATGGCAAAATATACTAGAAGTAGTATACAATAAAGCAAAAATAATACGTAAATGCAAAATGCAAAAGTAATTGATAAAAGATCAAAATTAAACTTAATTAAAGTGCAAGAACAAAACCACTAAGGTTCGGGTAAATTGTCAAACTTGATCGAAGATCGCGATCGCGTAATATTCGAAGGCGTAGGCGCCTTGTCGACACTGAACACTGTTTCACTAATATCGACTTTAGACACATCACACGCACTTTCACACTGCAACACGGAGGGGCGAGATCGAGGCCGAGCCACGGGAGGCTCGCAGGGGCCCAGCTGGAACGACTGCTGCATGCTGCGTCTCCTCCGCATACGATGTACTGCATACACTGCTATAAGTAACAGGATCACCGATAGTCCTGCATACGCTACTACATTATGAGCATTTAATGTCCCATAATCAACTTGTAGAGTCTGAGTTTTGAGAACTTTTAACTGCTGATTTATATCATCAAACATTCTGCCGTGATTTTCAATGTCATTGAATTCACTCTCAGAAAGTGAGGTGTTCATGATTTCATTGAGCGGCGATGTCAATATACCTATTTTTGGTATATCTATATTACTCCTTATCTCGATTTCGCTATGATAGTTGTAATGAGCATGAATCGTGAACTTATCTCCCTTTAACATGCAACCTTGACCCAGAGCGATAAGACCGTTGCCACTTAGTACTTTGTTAGTAAGACTGCCGATGCACAGGACGCTGATTTTGCATTCTTGACAACATGTGTACAACCAAGTTCCACTTCGATGTAACTTCACCCAGCTGTCGCCGCATGCGCTTATCACTGGTCTACAATACTTTTCGTGTTTGTTTACTTTTGCAGGCAATTGTAAGTTACAAATTGATGTATATTGAATCTTCATATTATATATTGGGAAAGTTTCATAGCATAGCATACTTTTATGCTTATATGTTATGCACTTATTTACATCTGCATCTGTCATTGGCATTATTAAATCTTTCTTCATATTATATGCAACAAAATTGGTAGTAGGTGTCATGTAGATTGTTTTGTTTTTGTCAGTCCAAGGTATGGATATTATTCTGTCCAATTCAAAATAATCACGAAATAAAAGTGGGACCTTGAATTCCAAGATCATATAGTTGTCAGTAAGCCCTGTATGCACTCGTAGTAATTGATACAAATCCCTTAGTTCATCCACAGGAATTGTAAGTTCTTCGTAAATATGACTTGAAATGATGTTCAGCTGATGTTGCAATTGTTGTGGGGATAATAAATTAATGTCAACTTTTCCGTGATGAATATTTGCAATAGTATTTAATAAAGTTTCTTGTATTTTTCGCATATTTGTCAAAATTATATTTAAAGAAAATGATGTTGTCATGATGTAAAAGTTATTGTAGATGCTTTTATTTTCAGAGTGAATCGCGTGAATGTCCACTGTGATGTCCTTGAACTTATCCTTTATGTAACCAAACTGCTTAAACATTATATCTTCATTTCTTTTTAATATGTTGTTTTCTGCTTCCAATATTAATGTTTGATTTCTGACCATTTCGAATAAATGCTCTTCTGTGCCCTTTATCTTTTCTATATCCCTCACATACTGCTCTGCAAACCGATCATCTAGCGTTCCAAATAAGCTATTAGCTATGTATCCTATTCCATTAACCAAACCTCTCTTCTTTCTATGATGCAATAAATTATTATTTCGTAGTAAAGAATTATAATATTGTATCTCATTTAACTCGTGTTGTAATTGCGTAATCATTGGCGTAAACATAATTTTATTTTCAGCTAGTATAGATAAATTGCCGAAGTAATGCTCTATGTTTCTCATATTTTGCCAATAAGTAGTCATATTATAAAATATCACCATTTTCCATTCATCTTGGACGATGCGTAGGTCAGCGATTTTGTCAAAATATAAGGTGTTATTTGATGGTATGGTTGTTGTGTTGAAATTTTGTTGAAACGAAGAAGTTATACATGTCAATAATAACAATAATACCATGGTTAAGTAGTTACTTTTGGGTTTTCGTATTCTTTTATTTACTTCTTCGGTTTTTTCTTCAATGTCAGAATTTTTTTCTTGAACAGGAAGGTATGTTAATTTTGTCACCGGTCTTTTAGTAGTCCCATTAGCTGTTTTCAAGGTCACAACTCTAACGTACCCGTCCTTACCAGGATGTACTTCTTTTATTTTACCCATTGCCCACTTCGATGGTGGCATGTCATCTTCCCGCACAAGAACAATGTCATTAATTTCCAAATTTTTGCTAGGATGTTTCCATTTGTGTCTTGTTTGTAGCTGTTGTAAATATTCATTGGACCATTTTTTCCAAAATGACTTATGCATCTTTTCAATTAGTTGCCATCTCGTATGTACGGGTTGATTCGCGTTTATATCAGATAAGGGTGCTGATACTATAGGACCACCGGTCAGAAAGTGTCCTGGCGTCAATATACCATCTTCGATGTTTTCTGTCATTGCATATAGAGGGCGTGAGTTGAGACATGCTTCTATTTGAGTCAACATTGTGTAGAACTCTTCATATGTCAATTTTTGTTCACCTATGATACGCTTTAAATGAAATTTGACCCTTTTAACGCAAGCTTCCCACAAACCTCCTGCCGATGGATTTTTTGGTGGGTTAAAATGCCATGTTACACCCATCTGACTCACGTCATTCAAAAATTCCTGATTAATGTTATTTATTGCAGATTGGTACTCTTGTTTTAAAATACGTGAGGCTCCCACGAAGTTGGTACCGTTGTCTGAATACATATGATTAGGAGTTCCTCTTCTTGCACAAAAGCGCTTGAAAGCTGCTAAAAAAGATTGTGTTGTCAAGTCCGAGACCAACTCAAGATGTGTGGCCTTGGTACTAAAGCATACAAAAACAGCTATGTAACCTTTCAAGCCTCTTCCTTTATTTGCTTTAATGTCAACATAGCCTGTGAAGTCGACTCCGGTGTGCGTGAAAGGTTTTGAAGGAGTAACTCTAGGTTTTGGAAGATCACCCATAATTTGTGAGTGTTGTTGTGAACCAAATCGACGACACTTGACACAGTTTCTCAATCTTTTCTTTACTGCATTCATACCTCCAATAATCCAATATTCACCGCGCAGATACGTCAATGTCATGGATGGACCACCATGTATGGTAGCAAAATGTGCATTGTCAATCAATAAGTTTGTCAAATGGCTGTCATGCGGCATCAGTAATGTATGTTTAGATTCATACGATAGGTTAGAATGTTGCAATCTTCCTCCAACTCTTAATAATCCGTTTTTATCTAAAAATGGGTTAAGAGATAGGATGGAGCTTTTTGTGCTTATTTTCTCATTTTTTCTCAACTTATTTATCTCCTCGCTAAAATAACTATATTGCACTGATTTAATTAGCAGGGAATGAGAATGTTTGAGTTCCACTGGTTGCAGATAAGCGGTCGTAATAGCTGCATTCTTATCGCGAGTATTCTGTATGAAACGTGATACCCAACATAATATTCTTCGCACTCGTATAAGGCTACTATGTTTATTTAGTAGGTCGTTAATAATTGTAAGGTAAGTGTTTGCTTCTACTTTTGTAGAAATGCATGCTTTTACTTCAAGTTTAGGTGGCTCATATTTTTCTTCTTTTTCAGGTAAATTTTGCTTTAACCAAGCTGGTCCTTGCCACCACAAACTATAGTTTTGCAACTGTTCACAGGTCAAACCTCGGGTCGCACAGTCTGCTGCGTTATCATCCGACTTTAAGTGTTTCCATCGGGCTGCTGGAATAATATCTGTCACTAGCCTGACCCTATTTGCAATAAACGTTTTCCATCTTTTTATGTCACCATGTATCCATCCCAAAGTGATCATCGAATCTGTCCATCCAAAAATTGTATAGTCAATATGCGATAACGATTTTATTACTTTCTGCATAAGTTTCGCTAATAGTAATGTTGCACAGAGTTCAAGCCGGGGTAATGTTACAGGTTTTTTCACGGGAGCGAGTTTTGTTTTTGCTGCAATAAGTTTTACGCTGTAGATCCCGTTTGTATTCATAGTTTTGATGTAAATGGAAGCAGCGTAAACCTTTTCTGAAGCGTCAGCGAATCCGTGTATTTCGACTGACCTTTTAGTATCACCGAGCCATCTTGGCACCGTAATCTTGTCAAGGTTTTTCATGTCATTGATGAAAATAAGGAATCCTTGATGAATTTCATTTGGAACAGTGTCATCCCAACCGATGTCTGTAGACCACACACGTTGAAATAACAGCTTTGCTCTTACTGTCATGGGAGATAACCATCCTAGAGGATCGAATATTTTAGACATTTCCGAAAGCATTTGACGCTTTGTATATAGGATGTTATCATTGTTTATGTCATTAAATCGTGTTTTGAACTGGAACGAGTCGAGGGATGCATTCCACCGCAAACCTAATGTTTTTGTAGAATTTGGCAAGTTAAAATCAAAGAAAGCGGGATCTATCTGATCGTGTGTCAAGTTTTTGATTAATTCAGGTGTATTACTACTCCACTGTCGAAGATTAAATCCGCCGCTTTTTAACAAGTCAATTAATTGTTTTTGTAATAGTTTGGCTTCAGAAATTTCATTATTTCCGGCCAATAAATTGTCAACATACATGTTAGTTTTCAGTATTTCAGATGCTTCAGGATAATTTGATACTTCGTCGATTGCTAATTGATGTAGGGTTCGCATAGCCAAGTAAGGTGCGGCTTTCATACCATATGTCAATGTGCATAATTTATATTCTTCAATTTTTTGGTTGACATTTGACCTCCATACTATCATTTGCAAATTCTGATCTTTTTCACACAAATTTACCATTCGGTACATCTTCTCACAATCAGCTGAATAAACGTATCGAAATGAGCGCCAATGTATTAATAATTCTAATAAGTCTTTATGTAATTTGGGTCCACATTCCATCAAGTCATTCAGGCTGTATCCTGTTGTTGTCCTCGAGCTAGCATTGAATACGACTCGTAATTTGGAATTAATTGAATCGTGCTTAAGGACACCATGGTGTGGAATATGGTAAGTTAAACCTACGGGGGGTGATTCACTTATTGTCATATGTTCCATGTCATAATATTCTTGCATAAATTTTTTATAATTTTCATAGAGCCGCTGGTCATTTTGAAGTCTTCTCTCTAATGTTTTGAATTGTGCAATAGCTTTTCCTTTTGACAGTCCCAATTTATTTTCAAAATTTTCCTTCATTGGTAGATGTACTTCATACTTACCGTCCGGCAACCTCCGTGTTGTTGTTTTAAATAATTTTTCACAAAATTGTTCTTCATCTGTCAGGGTCTTACAGTTTTCCGAAATGTCTTCGATCTCCCAAAACCGGCTAATATCATCTTCATTATTCAATACAACATTGCAATGTAAGCTTCTTATCAAATTTCCAGATATGATCCACCCCAGTTTGGTTTGCTGGGCGATTGGTTGTTCTGAATTGAATTTTCTCAAACCATCCATTATAATTTCTGCATAGACCTTGGCATCTAATAAAATGTCAATAGGTTTTGAAATATGATATTCCGGGTCTGCTAATGGAATATTTTGAAGATGTACATAATTTTCTTTTTTGAAAGAGTTGCTTGGCAAGTTATTAATAATTTTTGGCATAACTAGTGCTTCTGTACTGAATGTAAAGTTGTCATATATTGATTTGCAGTGTAAATTAACCAATCCGTTGCACTTCTTGGAAAATGTACACCTACGCCCGATATCGATGCAGTGTGACGTTGACGAGGTAACTCTAATCGCTGGGCAGCATTTTCCGTAATAATTGTCACCTGGGATCCTTGATCCAAAAGGGCTGTCATTGTCAAATATGTACCATTATTAGCTTTGATCTCCAACTGTACTGTAGTTAGTAAAATCTCGGCATTGTCATTTTGTACATGGTTTGTAGATTTTTTATTTTTTGTATTATTGGCTTGCTGACTTGCAGAGTTCGCCGAAGTCACCAAGTTCGCTTTAAAAATGTCATGTAAAAGTGTGTTATGTTCTTTGTTGCACTTCTTACAACGTTTTGTCGAATTACATACGTTATGCTCGTGGTGATAGAGACAATTGTTGCAAATGCGATTTTCTTTGAGTGCATTTTGTTTCTCACCAGGTGTCAGTTGTTCGAATTTTCTGCATTGGAACAACGCGTGATCGGATTTCGTGCAGAGTGGGCATTTTGCTGGCGACGACGTGCTGGTACTTGCATGATAAGCTCGATTCGTGGGAAGCATCGTCGGCTTGTTATGATATGCATTACTTATGTCCTTTTTTATTGTGTATTTTTGTTCGAATAATAATGATTTTTTAAAGTCTCCGTCCACTTTAGATATATTACTGTAGGGTTCATTTGCTGTAAATTTCGTTTCTAAGTATGATAATATTTCTTGTAGCGATGCAAGTTCTCGGGGTGATTTTCTTGATTCCCGAAAGGTGGTTGCCGTTACGGGATCGAGTTTTTTGCAGATAATATGTACCAACAATGGGTCCCACGCTGAAGTGTCCACTCCTTGATTTTTGATGGCATTGATAGTTTCTTTGCTGATGTCATGTAGTTTTTTATATTCTTGATATGTACGCTTTTGTATGGATGGTTGATTTAAAAATAATTCTATTTGTTTGGTAAATAAAAAATGCTTGTTATTATATCGATGCTGAAGGATGTCCCATGCTGTGTCATAATTGTCAGAAGAAATATTTAAATGCTGGATGATTCTCTCGGCTTCACCTCGCAACTTACTTTTTAGAAATTGCATTTTTTGGGACTTGGATAGACAATTATTAGTATGGATGGCATCCACAAATAAATCATAAAATGTAGGCCACTGATTATAGTTGCCGGTAAAGACCGGAATGTCCATCTGCGGCGTCGACTGTATCATATGTGTTTTTGCTACCAATTTGTTATTTAATTCGGTTTTCAATGCTTCATAACGATCTTCGTATGTAGAAAATTCGTTATCGAAGTTGTCATCAGAGTCGCCTATGAGTTTGTCAATTCGCCAATGACATTTTTCAATGTTTTTCCAGTGTTCTTCTAATTTTGTCAATTTAGTTTCAAACTGCCATTTGGCCTGAAGATTGTCAGTGGTACACCGCTGGATGAAATGCTGCATCGCTCTGTAATTTGTTCGTTGTTGATTTGTCAATTCTGTCAATTGCTCATTATGAAGATCTTCTGCCTTGAAGATGTTGTCAAAAGAAGTAGGTTGGTGGTCGGTCTGTTCTTGATGTTTTGTGTCATGTTCAGACTGCTCACTCGACCCTGCTTGTGGGTCTTTTGTCATTAAGTAGGTTGCTATAATATTTCGAGTTTTTTCGTAATATATTTTTACCTGTTTGGAAATATTTTTAGTAAAATATTCGTGAGTTTTGTCAGGGAATGTCAATAACTGCTCATGATTAAAAACAAAATCTGCATAAAGTTGATCTAAACTTATTAATTTTGTTTTTATGTAATCTGAAGTCTTTCTGCTGCTGGAATCCTTCTTAAAATTAATGTTGAGTTGCTCAATAGATTGAATGAGTTCGTGCTGCCTCGCTATTGTAGCCTCCATATTGTCAAATAATCTACGAAAAGCAATATCTTGTAAGAGTTATAATGAAACGATCTTACTTGTTCTGCAGAATGTCACCTGCTATGTCAAATGCTGGATATGTGGTGCGATGATATTGTACGCACACATTCACAACAATGTCAATTTGTCACTATGCAAATGCTATGTCACTGTAATGCTGGTTCAGAACTTCACATGCACTGCGATCCAACCCGAGTCCTGCACAACGGGTGTTCGGAGGACTATGAGGCTACGCGAAGTCCTTGTACTGTCGAAGGACCAATGTCGCAGGCGCTGCAAGTGCGCTCCACGAACATTGTCATTGAGTGTCAAAAAATAATACACGTCCGATCAGTTCGATGTCATTTAATGCACTGCTCTTGTCATCGTTATACATTGCAAAAATGCTTAATTGCATAAATGTTTGAGTAGCTCATACATACTGCAAATGCGCTCCACGAACATTGTCATTGAATGTCAAAAAATAATACACGTCCGATCAGTTCGATGTCATTTAATGCACTGCTCTTGTCACATCATAATATTAGAAAATACAATACCTAGAACCCCTTCATCGCATTTTATAAAAATATTATTTTAATCTTCGTTAATGATTGATTTTAAGAGAAATTGTAGATTTTTTCATGCAATTCCATCTCGCTCATTTATATGCAATCAGACAAGGACCGATGATTATCATCTATCGCCGTCTTAAAATCATGACGGCCTATGTGGCGCGTCGGGCGAACGCCCGGCTGCATTGCAGAAGGCTGCGGGATTCGATTTCCGTCGGGTGCAAATATTAATCTTAAAATAAATATTTGTTTCTGGTCTGGGTGTCTTTCTCTGTATAATAGGTATGTATTTATTTACAAAAAAAAGTATAATACGTTGTATATCCGTTGTATAGTGCCCATAGCACAAGAATAGCGCTTAGTTTGGGTCTAGATTGCGCTGTGTGCAATATTTATCTATTTATTTATATGTACAATATAGCGCAATTATGGGGCTACGTCATTGAGATATTATTATTTACTAATAATTTTGTAAAGATATCATGAACGCCCAGATAATTATTTATCCTTTCTGTAGACCTCAACGGCTTTGGTGTTACCTACCTCAAAATGCATCGGCATTACAAGTAGTTCAGTCCAAAGACCTATAATTTCCACAGAAGATAAAACCATTGATTTGTTCCTAAACAAATAAACACCATTTGCCTGTGCTTGCTTCGTGGAACCGTGCCAAAGTTCAAAAGCCGTTTCTAAAAGTTTGTTTTCACATTTCTACTAAATTAATTTAATTTGCTTTGTGGTATGCGTTAAATTCGCTAAATTACATTTTAAGGAGGCGATTTAGTTGAAATATCTCATTTGTTAGTCAAAATTATTTTAACTTTTAAGAAGGTACTGTTTGAAAAAATTACATATTCTTACTTATCTTACTTCTTACTAATATTAAAAATACGAAAGTTTGTATTTATGTATGTATGTATGTAATTTTGTTACTCTTTCACGCAAAAACTACTGAACCGATTGCGATGAAACTTGGAATATGGCTAGCTGGATACCGGGAATATCATATAGGCTAAATTTTATGCTTGAATTCCCGCGGCCCCTCCCGCGGGAACCCGACTTACTCGGGTGAAACCGAATGACGCAGCTAGTACTTATAAAAACGAAAATGTAACTGATTCATTTATTCATCACAGGCTGATGAACAACGCAGAAACTAAACGGCGAGGTGTAGGGACTTCAAATTGAAACTTAAAGATTGAAAGCGAGCACTAAGAACGTAATTTTGGAAATTTCATCTCTAAATGGGTAAAAAAATAGGGAGAAACGTTTGTATGAAATAAAATATTTTGTAATTTGTTTTTATTGCTCAAGGCATATTTACTATAAATATTTTAAAGAAAAATTCATCTTCAAAAATTCACTTGCGGCGAGATTTGAACTCGCGTCCCTGCAAGCAAGTTTCGCAAGTTTGGGAACTTGCGTGGCCGAGGGGTTGAGGCACTGGGGTACTGATCCTGATATAAAATATTTGTTATATAAATGAAATAAACTATTTGGCTACCAACTCATGTTAGGGATACAGGTCTCGATAGAAGTGGCGCGGCGTGCGATACTCAAATCCGTGGGACTCCAGCTTTAGGCTCGTAGTATAACCACACTATCCAAATTTTAGTTTTAGTCCTATAATTATTAAATTAGCAAATTCAACAGTCAGTCAGTCATTCATATAGATAACATAGTTTTCAAAAACACACAGACAATGACACGGCACGAATCGAACCCGCAACCCTCGCACTAAACCAACCACAACGCTACAATAAACCTCGTAAATATTTAAACAAGAAATTGTAACCAAATTTTCTGAGCATAAGAAAGATTTTATACTCGAAACCAAACAAGAAACGACACTCGAAACATTTTCCGTTTATCGAATTACGCTATCGAGTATAAATATACTTCGGTATGTATACTTTACGCAAAAGCTTTCAGAGCTCAACGATAATCTTAACAATTTTTTTTTTTCATAAACAATTTAGCTGCTAACCGTACGACTATACAAACAATTTAATGTAGGTAATGAAGATTAAAAATACTCTTAAATAAACATTTTAAGTTTCGAATTATTTGAAACTGATAGCCAAAGATTTATAAACGTTTATAGAGAAAGCCAATGAGGAGCTTATTGGTCTAGCTGCACCTGCCAATCTGAGACCCTACCGCATAACTCCCGTCGAGTTCAACTGACGTCGGTTTAGGAATACGATGCTGTCGATAACGGGGTTGAAAAAAGCTACCGCGCAAGGAGCGAGCTAAAATTGTATATGGCTTTAACGTCGGCCATAGTTACACGACCATTCCAGGGACCCCTGGAATGGTCGTGTGGGTTAAGGGACGTTGGCCCTGTCAATACTTGGATGGTGCGACAATAAATCACTTTGTCAAGAAAGTGCTTTGGAAGACACGTTAAACGGTTGGTCTCGGTTGTTATTTCTAATATCAGTTATTAGATCAAGTTAGAGATCTAGGGTGACCTGAAAACTCTTACACTTGGGGAGCTATATCTTCTTATTGTATATAAAATAAAATATCGAAATACTTTTATGACGCTACACGCGTACACCTAAGTTGCACGTATTGCACTTAAGTGCTCAGTTTTGTACGGGTACAAGAGCCTTAAGCGAGACATAGTGGGAGCAATTCTTTTATTCATTTACCTAAACGAAACTAAACCTAAAATTAGTTAATTCTATTTAAACCTAAAATTAGTTAATTTTAGTTAAACCTAAAATTATTTAATTTTAGTTTAGGCATTCCAAAAAGCTATTCTGTTGTAACGCTGAGTTTTATTTTGTACCACAAAATTAATAGTTTAAATTAAGTCAGTCTAAATTTAAGTTTGGAATGGCACCAAGATAATAAGAATACTGGCTAAATTAAATTTTGGGAATGTTTAGGTTAAGTATAAGGATTTGGTAATAACAGAATTGCCACCAAAACCTACCTCGGATAACACAACAAGCCAGCTAGCCCAGGATATATTGAATTTTACTATAAAATACTGTACTCCGTATTCGTATTTACCGAATGTTAGATACATTTGATATTCCTATTCGTCGTAAAATTACTTCCTATTATACTGACTTTAAATTTACATTTACCGACATAAATAAATTAAATATTATATTTATGGAATAAATATTTACACAGATATTAAATTCGCATTAAAAATTCAACTGTCAACCAATCTGGCAAGAATTCCATTTGTCATTGTTTTTCAAGCAAAGTTGGTCAGAGTTCCGTCTATCGATATTTCCAAGTCTTTACTGATAGAAACGTTCGGGAATAAATTATTATTCTTGGTAGAATTAAAGTGATTGACGATTGTGGGCGGGCATTGTACCACGCACAATGATGTGCAATTAGTGACAACGACAGATCTTTATTCTTAGGACCATCCACAGGACACAGAGCTGTTTTTCTACGCTTATTATGTTTACTTTTTTATCAACAAACTTTATACTTGTATTGAGACTTTAACCCAAACACTATTGTCGGCGCTCATATTTAAATTAGGAAAGCTTATATTTTCAACTAGCTGTGCCCCGCGGTTTCACCCTCGTAAGTTTCGATCCGGCAGGAATATCAGGTTGTGTTTTTACCTTTCTATTGAATCACCCTATCCACTAAAAAAACCGCATCAAAAATCGTTGCATAGTTTTTAAGATCTAAGCATATATACAAACATCAGACAGGGAACTTTACGACTTTGTTTTATACATGTAAAACTATGTAAAGAATGTAAACTATTAAGGTGAGGCTAACTTATTGTTTTCTTGTTTTAAGGTAATGTACTGTCCACCACCATACAACGACGGAATAGGCCGACCACAACCGACGAAGACCACCCGAACCGGAAACGGAAACTCCTGTCACGACATCGTCTGAGAATCGATCCGGAGTCGCCGCGAGAGGGCGACTGTCGTCTAAGTTTGTCGTCCCGATATCGGGTCGCAAATAATCGTACAGTGTAAATAGGTTGTGTTGTTTATAAATTAATATTACAGTGGTTTTGTATGGACTTCTAAAAGTTATTTATTTAGGTAGGTAGATAAGCAGTAACACGTTATCTCCCACTGTGCAAAATTCCACACTTAAGCGGTCGCCCGGGGAAGTACTGGCCTTGTAAATCGAGCGCCTAGTACTGTCAGTACTTCAATGGAGGAAATTTGAAATAGTGAAAATAATGTTAGAGTATGATTGCTTAACTTCAGAAAACCGCAAAATTGACTATTTAGATGGTGCTAATTTCCAAACCATTTAAGTATGCCAGCATAACGGGCATCGTGTGAATTTATTTTCCTTTTTGGTTAAGGTTAATAAGTTAATAACCCAATGTGTCGCGCAGTACCCTACTGCGCGACACATTGGGTTATTAACTTATTGACCTGTTACAACTGCATCCATTTTGAATTTCATTGAAATCAGCACCAAGTGAATGATTCGTATGTTGGATAAGTGCTCCATACTTACCTTGTTAATTCTAATGCATTATATTGTAAATATAATAGTATATACTTGATTATTAAATTACAAATAAGATTCTGTTGTTAACTTAGCATAGTGTGCATTGTGTATAAATTTGTAAATATTAAAAATAACCTCGCTCACTTCCATATTTAGAGCCCAAATATGGAATTGAGTGAAAATTTGTAAATGTTTTTATTAATAATTGACGTTTATTTGTAGTAAAATTAATTAAATTCATATAATTGTGAAAGTAATCAATGTTACATCGAACTAATAGAGATTATTCAGTGCTTATTATAAGTGTATAAAGGTAATTTAAAGTATGTATAGATAGGTTTACAAAAATGAATATAATAAATGTTAAATTTAGTATCAAAGATACGAAATTGCTTTAATATAAGTAAAAAAATGTGCTAGGTTACTATTATAAAGAGTAAAGTTAGCCACGTAAGACATTGGGTATCCTCTCACAGAGGGGTTGAAATTGTCCAATGTCCTGGGGACAAGGGACATTGCAATATGTCCTATGTCCCATGTCTCCGAAACATGGTACCTAAGTTCTAGACATAACTGTCCTGTTTCTTCACTGTGTTTTCCTTCACCATAAAAGCATGATGTTTATTTAAAATAGTTGTTTTAAACTCATTTATTTTTACTGCAGTAAATATTTAAAACGATGGATTATGTATTGCTTTAAAAATGAAATAAATGTTTTTTTTAATAATATTTGTCTCAAATTTCACTACCTAATTTCATAATGTATTTCAGTAACACTTTTATATTTCTTTATGTATTATTTGGTATTATGAAATTGACTGTTAGTTGAAAATTGCTATGTTTGAACCCAATAAAAATAAAAACATAAAAAATATCCTTATATTATGATAATAGTAATCCATTTTCATCCAAACACCACTACAAAAACATTTCCAAACAATTCCTAGAACCAATTTGACAAAAACACCACATAAAAACTTCCACAAACTTACCTATCCATCTAAGTTGATTTTTGTCATATAAAATAGAACTTTGTAAAAGTGATCCGTTTCACTTACAGTTGCTGGCGAGGTGCCAAATATTCATTGAATAGCAAAAACTAACGAGGTAACTAACGACTGCGCTGTGTTTAATGTTTTTTTAAGTGTCCCTAAATGGCGGTGTTGTTATTGTTCCAAAATGGAACAATCCCTTTTATACTGCAATTTTAACTGTCAAGTGGGAAATAGGTATATTCTTTTATTTTTCTGCTACAAGTTAACCATAATTGGAGTAGTGGGGTATTTCCCCACTACGCCAAAAGGTGGGTTTTGTTTTGTTCATTTAACTAAATACATGTTCGATAGGTATTTTGGCAATTTTTCTTGAATTTTGCAAATGTCATTTCAATGAAATGGGTAAATTTATCACAGAGGCTTGAATAGGTAGCTGAGTGAACAAATAAGTATGTATGTATGTCTGGACTTTGGTACTCAATCACGAAAAAACTACTGAACCGATTGCGAAGAAACTTGGAATATATGTTGCTGGAGACCGTGAATAATACAGGCTACTACATAGGCTACCTTTTATCCCGACATTTAAGTGGGAACAGGACTTACGTGTGTGAAACCGCGGAGCGCAGCTAGTTTTATATAAAAAATACCACGACTACTTTACAAAACCACACATAATTAAATATAAACTTTTTTTGAATGTTGGTTTTTTTATTGATGTTCTTTTTTAAAATTTTAGCTGAACGATATAGCGGCGTCTTAGCGACGACTTATAGATCAAGATAGGGCGGATTATCATCGAGATACCAACTGCTAGGTAAACTGTGGTTTCACAATCTTGTAGGCAAGTAGGTACTTACCTACTCCACGAACAAATTCCATGATATCGACAAACCGATTTTGTCGTACATAAATCATGATTTGTATCCTTTTCTATATGAAATTCGCGTATCTATTTGTCTTCGTGGAATCTGGTTTGTTTTATTACTGTTACCCAGATAATGCAAATGGAAGCTTACCTGTGTGATGTTTGGGTCTGGTTTGGAATGGAAAAAATAAATATTAAATGAAAATATGATTTACTTACTGCTCAAAGACGACCTAAAAGTGTACAGTTCTTGAAGCCAAATAATAAGAATGTCAGCAAGCTTTCGAATAATAAATTAAAGAACTCATTCATTCATTTTCTTAGGTTTGGCTCTCTGTCAGCAATATAGGACAATTTAGCCAGTTTCACGTACTAATAGTTTACTACCACTATTATACTGTAATCGTTTGAAATAATTTTCAATGCGTGAAGGCTGCAGAAAAAATGGCGACGATTTTTCTCCAACCCCATGGAGCATTTGTTTGTAACGTGCTAATTTCGTGTTTGGCACTGGTATTTTTATTTTCACTACACTCGTTGAACTTCGCGTAACTAAATTGATAACATGCCGCCGAAATTAAACAATTTACACGTAATAAAACTAGGTTTTGAAAAAATAAAAATTTACGACTACGTTCCACTAACCAATTACAGAACTCAATGGAGTCCTTGGCTTCAAACTTCAACATCTGTGGCACAGTTTCCATGGCAAAGTTTTTGTAAAATAGGTTTTATGACAAATTTTCTGTGATACTTTTTCTATGACACAGTTTTGCTGTGACATAATTTCCGAAACTAGGTACTGAACTTTAAAAGCCATTAAGTAATATTTTTACATTCTTAATATTGAATATGATCGCAGGCAACCTAGAAATATTTTTCGCAAAAAATAAATATTAAAAAAAAAAACATTACAGGGTTCGAACCTGCGCCCCCTCGCTAACTTGGCGAGTGCTCTAACCACTGAGCTACACAGAAATCACGTGTCATGTTTAAATTGTTTGACCATATCTCTCCTTGCTAATAAAATTAAAATAAATTGTTTACACTATAAGGCTTAGTTTCAGCCCCAAACGGTTTTGTTTCGAAAATAAATTAATAAGAAAAGTATTTCTAAGTCTTACTAACTTATTGAACTAAATTATTAAATTAACACTAGGTAAACATATAGATTTTTGTCTATAGCGGAAACAGTGTTGAATCAGACCCGTGACACAATACATAATAAGAATCATCAAAATCGGTCCACGCGTTTGGCCTCTAGAACGCCACATAGAAACATACATACATAGACCGATAAACACATTACCCTCCTTTGCGTCGCGCAGTCGGATAAAAAGGTTGGGGCCTGCTGCTTCCTCTATGTACTGTGCCCGTGATTGAGGGGATGACAGTTTTTTGTCACTTAACCAAATTGTTTACTCAATTTTTTTACGTAAAATATATAAAATGTCTTTTACATACGGATATTATAGGCATTTCGGTATGTAGAAATGCCCGCTATAAATACATATAGTAGATGTGCTCGTAGGATATAACTAAAGTTAACTACTCGTCTCATACTTTATTAAAATCGATATTTTACAAAAATTCTCTACTTATCCAAAAAAAAAATCGTTTTCTTAAATTTGCATACGAAAGTGTGAAGCCTGACGGTAATTTCAATACTTTTCATCCTCTTTGGTGTTAAAAATCACGCTTTAAATTCTTATTTACGAGGGTTGAATCGCAATGAACTTGAATTAAAGAGTGCTTGTATAGAGAAAAAGCACTAGTATAATTTACTGAGTTAGTTAGTAAATTATACTAGTGTGCTAGCTGTAGTTGTTCGATTCCCAAAGAGCATAAGTCTCCATATACCTATTTTTACAAAAAATAGTTATTTGTAACAAGGCTGCAAAGTTGGAAAGTACGAGTACTTCGATTAAAACCTGAGCAAACGAAAGATTCTATTATTGGTTATCCTCAAAATATTGAATCCTGAGTGAAGCGACGGTCGCTTCACTTCTTTGCAGCCTTGCATAACAAATAACTATTTAAGATAATTGATTGAATTAGGCGTTACATCAGAACTCTCATAACAACTATCTTAAAAATTCATATTTAGTTTTTAAATAAATAAAATAAATATTCACGACATTACACACAGCGCATCTAGCCCCAAGCTAAGCAGTAGGCTTGTACTTGTGTACTATGGGTAGACAACAGGTATACTACAAAATATATATATATATATATATTGTAAATACATACATATCATACATAAAAAGACACACAGACCAGATACAAATATCCGAACGAACCGAACCGAACGAGCGAAGCGAGTGAGGTCCAGTGTAGACGGGCCTGGCGCTTGTATCTTTGTAACTTTGTATCTTTGTATGTTTGTTCGACGATAACTTGAGTATCGTAGCTCCGATCTTCATGAATTTTGGTATGCGCGTAGATTAGGTCAATAGAATTTATGAGTTTGAAGATGAGTCGGATCGGTAGGGGGGTTGGGGAGACAGGGGGTCGTGGGGTCTCAGTTCGGGGCGAACTACTAGTTATTGACCGAACGAGCGAAGCGAGTGAGGTCCAGTGTAGACGGGCCTGGCGCTTGTATCTTTGTATGTTTGTTCGACGATAACTTGAGTATCGTAGCTCTGATCTTCATGAATTTTGGTATGCGCGTAGTTTAGGTCAATAGAATTTATGAGTTCGAAGATGAGCCGGATCGGTAGGGAGATAGGGGGTCGTGAGGTCTCAGTTCGGGGCGAACTCCTAGTTAATATTTTAAATAACTATATCATGTCAGTGCGCCTGTTGACTGCGAATAGCCATCCAGGTGAAGGAAACACTTTTAAAGTATATAAAACAGTGACGTATTTATGTATTTCGTGACTTTTTTTCTAACTTTGCCCGCTGGACAAATGCCAGTGATAAATATCACTGGCTCAAAGAAATTTACAAGAACGTACATTTTAACAACATTTTTTATATATATATACATATATATCTTGTGTGAATGTGGTTCGGTATCCGTGCTATTAACTTTATAAGGAACTAGCTGCGCCCCGCGGTTTCTCCCGCGTAAGTCCCGATTCCGTGAAAATATCGATATTTTTTTCTTCATAAGAACCTTCTCCTGATAATAACAAATACAACAAAAAAAGAATTAGCAAAATCGCTCCAGCCGTTTACGCGTGATGCCGTGACCATGCGAAATAGGGATTCATTTTTATTTATAAAGAAGAAGAAGAAAGACTAGCAGCGCCGCACGATTTCACCCTCGTTGCATTTTCTCAGAAAATATTATAAACGCGAAAGCTTGTATGTATGTTTGTATGTGACTTTGTTACTCTTTCACACAAAAACTACTGAACCGATTGCGAAGAAACCTGGAATATATGTAGGTAGCTGGAATTCAATTTAATTACGACACAGTGTAAGTTTAAAAGCTACGAGGAATGAATATTATAGTATATTATATAATATATATATATTCGAGTTCGTTGTATAAAAGGGTGCTTAATCATTTCGTAGGCTCTATTTAGTCGGAGGAAATGTATTTTCGGTTTAAGGTTTGTTTCCGGTGGCATGGCGTTGCTTGCTACTAAGTAACTAGACATCGAGTATTTTTGGAATACGTGCGTTGACTTGCTTTTAAAAAGGTTATTTAGATTTTAATATGGTTCTAGGTAAATGATTGCACAGTCCAGCATGAACTGAAATAGTTTTTTTTTTGTTTTAGCTTCTAGCGCGATTCCGCGCTTTTCAGGTCAAAAGATGTGAAGAAGTGTAAACCCTTATTTCAACCTTGTGAAATTTCCAAACCATAGCCAATCTTGATAAAGTTATAATAAGTCTTAAGTATAAGTCTTGATAAATCTATAAAGTTATAATATTAATATAGGTACACCATCATAAAAAAGCGGAAAAGGAGTCCCTCTAAGTATGTATATGGTACCCAAAGGCTGACTGCAATGAACTTTTGGTTTGCAATACCTATTCGTTAGCCAAAGTAGCAGCCAACCCTTTGGTTAAAAGCTAAAAATTTTGAAATATGCTTATGAAAATCTAAAGCTTCGATACGAGTTATATTACTGATGTTTGAATACTGTGTTGTTGCCTAGTTTCACTAATGAGTCAATCAAAGCTGAGCGTCAAGCAAGAATGTGCTATAATTAAACCAGTCGCATTTGAAGCGATCATTAAACCAATACTTAATGAGCGCAGATTTAAGACTTTTCTATCGCTTGGTTTGGCGTCCTTTTGTTTTAGACTTTAAAGACAAGTGTCGGTCGATAAAGTATTTTACCGTTACTATGATATCTTCTTTTCCAAACGTTTTTATTCTTCTACTTTCTTCTAGCCTTATCTCTTTATTTGGAATGGTTTCTTAGTGTTTGAAAATCGTAACTCTACATAAGAATCCTACAGTAAAATTACGTGAATGTTTTTAAGTATCTATCTAAGTAAGTAATAAGTAAGCGTATATAGATAAATATAGACAACTATATTTATTTATACATCGCTATTTCCAAAGGAACAGTACCCCTACAATGAATTGGTGCATAAACACGTAAACTGTAACGTGAACAGTTTCGGCATGTCTGCAATGCAAAATATCGGGTCGCACGGCCGACATATCCCGAAGGGTGCGGCAGGGAACACGCGGAGCGGGCGTGATTTGCACAAAGTCAAACTGTTAACATTAAAGTATACGTATTTACAGTTCAACTCATGAGACTTACACGGGTGAAACCGCGTGAATATATTTTATGTTGGGTTTATCCTTGACTTTTCTTTAAGTGAAAACATTAATTTAATTTCGAATGATCAGTCTATTTATTGTGTTAATAATAAACAACATCATTAAACAGTATAATTTTATACATCTAATCAGAATTCAATATATTGTGTCAAAATCGACGATCAAACCGCTTTGATGCCGATTTTACAATAAGCAAAGGTCAAAATTGAAACCGTATACATTACCTATGCACTGACTTTTAATTTATAATCGTTTTTGATAAAATCAGCTGCTTTTTCAGCGATCATCACAGTAGGCATGTTAGTATCACCGCTTGTGATGACAGGCATGACACTTGCATCAACCACTCTTAACTTTTGTACTCCTTTGACTTTCAATTTACTATCGACAACTACTCCCATAGCACAAGTGCCAGCGTAATGCCTTCTAGTAGTCATCACACACAGTGCATAGCATTTCCAATAGGCAGTAGTTCCTACTTTCTCATTGTCACAACACGATAGATTTGGATTGACCCATTCTCCTCCAGAGTTCTTAAAGAACGATGTTTCAGTGATCCGAACAAAATCTTCTATATATTTCACTTGGTTCTCTAAGTCTACTTTTTCTGAGAAGTACCCAGGTTTGACAATAGGTGCATCTTCGAAATCGTTACTTCGAAGAAGAATTCTTCCTCTAGAGTTTGGTCTCAGACTTGTGACAAGAGTAAAAAGCATCTCATTTGTATTTAAATCCGCGAAAAAAGCGTCGCAAATTTCATCTTGTAATGAATAAGTCAGAGTACAAAATTCTATTAAATATTTTGCATAATTCACAAAACTTACTGTCGAGTATTCAGGTTCATCTTTTGTTTTATCTAAATTAGCATAACCAGTGAACACTACAGCTGGATATTCTCCGGGATCTAAAGGTTTGATAGGCCCATGTAGTTTTGTCAAGTTGTGAATAATAATAGTTGCCATATGATCTTGCATATTTTCCCCAACAGGCAAATTAGATATTACTTTGATGCCTTTACTTTCTAAATGTTCTTTAGGACCGATTCCTGAAAGCAACAATAATTTTGGAGAATTGATAGCTCCGGCTGATACAATGACTTCGTTCTTTGCTTTAACTTTTATAATTTCACCAGTTTCTAAAACAATTTCAACTCCAATAGCATTATTATTTTCATCGAAAAGAATTTGTTTAGCGAGTGTGTTTTTTAGAACTTTTAAATTAGCATTATCTTTGACTGCTCTTAGGTGCGAATATGCGCTGCTTTGCCTGATTCCATCAGCTATTGTATAGAAAGACTGAGAATATCCAATTGTATCTTGGCCATTGATGTCAAGAACTAATTTGTTGCCTATTTCTTTAAAACTGCTGAGATAGCTTTTATTGTCAGCTCTAAACTCTTTTGTAACACCTAGAGGACCGCTCAAACCATGAAATTTTTTGCTGATGCTTCTTAGTATCGGAGGGGCGTCCAGTCTTTGCGCTTTGGTGAAATATGGTAGAACATTCTCCCAACTCCATGAAGGGTCATCAGTTAATTTTGCCCAGTTGTCATAATCTCTGTAGTGTCCTTGGGAATACAGTAAGTAGTTGAGTCCACTGGTACCTCCGAGCATTTTGCCCATAAAGAGATCTATTGTATTGTTCTTATTGCATTGAAGTGTGTACCCATCATCTTCTGTGGTGTAGCCCCAATCTAGATTAGTATTTTCTAGGTAGATCATTAAACTCGCCATCTGAAATTTATAATGATGTATGTATATTGCTAACTATCACATAAAAACATTTTGTACATTATTTTTGTACTTAGGTTCCTATTTATCGAAAGGACACTGCAATGAACGAAAGATTTTTTATTTTTTGGTCCTTTCGGGAATAAGCTAACTGCATTTATTACTTAATTACAAAATATTTTAATTAAATACTTATCTATTAGACTCAATAATCTTAATAATTAGATCAATAGAAAGTTCAAAACAAAAATAAATATTTTTTTCAATAAAATTTCATATTATCGTTTTGATTTAATTTTGTTAGCATTTTACGGTGTCTTCGGAACGCAATGTTTATTGAAAAGAAGACATGAGAAACTCGTAGGGTTTTTTGTTAAAAAAAAATAAAGAATTATGTGACTTTATCAATCAACTTACATTGGCTTCTATTGGGGGATCTCCACCAGCCTCTATGAGAAGAACGCTGGTCTTCATGTCTTCAGCGAGACGACTGGCAAGGACGCTGCCTGCCGATCCGGCACCCACGACGATGTAGTCGAATGCAGCGCCATCTGAGAAGCCAAACGACAATTATTACTATACATAGATTTATTATTTATTTGAAAAAGCTTAAAACTCAAACGTTGCACAAATAGGCGGCATTGCCGCTAAAGGCGGTAATGCAGCTAAAAAAAAAAGTAAAATATTTCAAAAAGTCGTCACTCTAACTAGTTGACCAACAGAAACATAAAGTGGGAAAATCGCCAAGAGGCTATTAAATATTTAGAAACTTAAATGTAAAGTTATATTACGAATTTATCAATCATTTTTGAACACATTAAAACGATTTATCGTTGCGGTCTGCAGACTGTTTGGCGAGATTGACCATCTACACATTTCATTATACGGAGCAAACAAACTGTGCCGCTTATGTCAATTGCTAAGATAAATCACTATAGGGTGTTTAACTAGCAAAAGGAGGTGTTTGGATTTTCTCATACTTACAATAACTTACGGTTTTTTTTATACTTGCAAGATACTTACAACAAAGTCCAAATATCACACACATGTATCAAATCTTAGCCAATGATAGACTGTACCAGTTTCATCATCATCACCTTATCCATCCCTTATCCATCCACTGCTGAACATAGACCTCTCCCATACTAAGCCACAAACAGCGATCGCGACCTAACTCCAGCCAACGACTCCCCGCGACCGCAACCCAGACACCCAGTATACGTAAATAATTCTCCAAAGCTCCAAAGTGGTCCCATAAAAATTTGGTGTGGATTTGATGAGTATCTTCGGAGTGATGGACAGGATTAGTATCCCAGAAAATAAATTACTCATTTTTGGACTTCTACCAATAAGAATCGGCCCCTAAAGAACTAGGTACAGATTGATGGAGCACTTGAACCCACCTTCCCATCAGCAAACTTCTAAATAATCAAAACTACGGTAACAATTTGGTTGATTTTAGTGACTGTCGAAAGTAGGTTTAAGTACTTAGGTATACACTAAAAAGGGTGAAAAAAAATTTAAAATGTAAAATCAACTTAAAAAAAGAACAAAAATAACAGTCTTTTGTCTTAACAGTCTTCGGGCAGTCTTACTGGCTGGGTCCATGTTGTAGTTTGACTGTCCGATTTCAGATGACGAAATAGATAAGTCGGTGGTACTGTATAAAGAGGTTATTTTTGTTTTTTTTAATTAAGTTTTTAAAAGCTAATGCTATAGAGTCACAAGTTCCTATTTGATTTTCGCCAACATAAAAGTTCTGAGACGAAGTGGCGTCACCTCTGAACTATAAACCGGTCAGAATTTCGTTGCATTTTCTTGTTTTGAAAGTGGAAGTAGATCGCTAAATGAAATGTCATGAACCACAGAATATAACATAATAGTAAAAAAAAACAGAAATAACTGTGTGTCATTTAAATAACAGTGATGATTGCTACGACTCAATCTAAAGTGCAATTCAGATTGCCACAGCTCCAACTACCATCAGCTAATTCATTAAAGTTGACGTCCTTTATGACGTCATATAATAACTACAGTTACATAATTGTTAAATGCGGCCGCATTTCAGGAGGCTTGCTTAGCGGCTGGAAGCTAGTTAGTCGCCTAGCTTATCACGTGACATGAAATCTACGTTTTTGTTTACTTCGATGCACGCCAAGCGATTGGTCAGTCGACTATAGCTAGGTGCATCGAAGTAAACATACGTGCTGGTTTTACGTCATGTGACGCACAAGGCGACTAGCTAGACTTCAGGCGCTAAGCAAGCTACCGGCCAATGCGGCCGCAGCCTTAGGGTCGTCTTCTTTCAACAATAATTAGTCGTATATGACCTTACTTTGTACAATAGCTTGTTGCGGCCACAGGTATGCTGTAAGCTGCAATGCTGCTATGACCTGGAACGCCTTCTGGATATCCTTGATGTGCCTGAAGGCTGCAGCTGCATTCATTGCTGGAAGACAGGTGATCAGTTTTTAAAATCTACTACATTATAGCTAAAATATTATTACTTCTATCCTACTTATCCTACTTTCTACTAATATTATAAATGTGAAAGTGTGTGTGTTTAGAAGTTTGGATGTTTGTTACTCAATCACGCAAAAACTACTGAACCGATTGCGATGTAATTTGGAATAAAAGCAGTTGGATATCGGGAATAAAACATAGGCTAAATTTTATCCCGATATTCCCGCGGGAACGGGACTTACGCGGGTGAAACCGCGGGGCGCAGCTAGTCTTACTTCTTACTAATATTAGGGGTTAAAGTATGAAATTGCCGATTTGTACTGAAAATCTTAATTGTTTATTTTTTAAATTTTTAACAAATTTATTTAATCAAAATAGTTGCCATTATTATCTATACATTGCTGCCATCTAATGGGAAGGTTATTAATGCCTTTGCGATAGAACTCCGACGATCTAGACTGCACAAACTGTGTGAAAGCATTTTGTACTGCCTCCTGGGAAGAAAACTTCTTGTCACGTAGATAATTGTCCAAATCACGAAAAAAATGGTAGTCCGTTGGAGCAAGGTCTGGTGAATACGGAGGATGACGAATGGTTTCTAAGTGCAGTTCCTGAAGGGTCAAAATGGTTTCTCGTGCTGTGTGAGGTCTCGCGTTGTCGTGGAGCAATAATGGTGAAGATCGATTCATGAGTCGGGGCTGTTTTACTGCTAGTTTTGTCAACATGGTTTGGAGTTCGGCACAATAGACATCTGCCGTAATTGCTTGACCAGATCGAAGAAAACTATAGTGAATAACACCATGCTGAGACCACCAAACAGTTACCATTACCTTTTTATTGGTAAGTTTTGCTTTAGGACACTGTTGTGGCATTTGACCTGGGGTCAGCCATTGCATTTTTCTTTTCCGGTTATCATAAAGAATCCACTTTTCATCACATGTTACAATTCGATCCAATATTCCTTCATTTCTGTACCGGTTCAACAAGGTAACACAAGTTTCAACACGCGTTTCTTTCTGCAGATCAGTCTGAAGTGGTTTAAGCGTTACCTGCTAACAAGCTGCGGGATGCGATAGATATCCAAGCGGAATGTGGTAGTTGTAGAAAAAGGCAATCGAATTCTTTGATACCACTTAGCACTTTATTAACAATGTACATAAAGAAGGAGAAGTTCACAGTACAGAAGGTATAGCACAGATAGTAACTATGATAAGCAGAGAAAGATTATAGCATAGAACAATAAAACTAGCTATTGTAGGTAGACACGCAAACGGACTGAGTAGAAGCATAGTCGACGCGGCGTGCGTCTAGCGTCGATAGCGAGATCTAACTGCCGGACGACGCGGCTCTCGGCGGCCGCGCCGCCGCAGGTAGCAAAACCGGTCTAGCGGTCGACTCGAGCGCATCGCTATACTCACAACATTAAAGTCTGTCTGCGTGACATACATAATTATTTTACTTTAGCTTACAATGTAATATTACAAGTATTCATAATAATTACCAACTTTATTTGTTATATAATAAGAATATGTTAGAAAGAAATAACTTATTAAACGATATTTATCTATATAATATTAATTGGTTTATATAGGTATATATATATATATATATATTATTATATCCATAGTACATTTTATAAACACTTAAATTATAGTAAGTACGCTACATCACCCCCCTCCAGAGACCAGGTTACGGGCGATAATAATCGGGGAATCTCACTTTACGACCCGATCGAGTCGTGCGTAAGCGGTTTTCCCGTTCAGGTAAGTTCTGGTTGTCTGTATGTAAATTGTTACGTATGAGTATGGGCTGTGCAGGTAGTGTGGGTTGTGTGTGTTGAGTGGGTGTGTGATGTGTAATTGTGGGACGTGTGTATGGTGTGTCAGGCTCACGCAGGATGTAAGCTGGCTTAATGCGGTCCACCGATACGGTCACCCTTTTGCCACTCATCAGTATCGTGAAGATTTTATCTCCGCGCTGGAGAATTTCGTACGGACCCGTGTAAGCTGGTTTTAAGGACACGGGGAGTCGAAGTGGCTCCCCGTAAGTCAATTCAGCGGAAGAAGTTTGGAGATCCTCTTTGAAGGCGCTCCGTATCCCCAATAGGACCAATGGTAAGGACTCAACCCAACTTGTGCTACCGTGGCAGATTATGGCAGCTTTGAGCTGCCGATGGAATCTTTCCACGAGTCCATTGCACGCCGGATGATAAGCGGTGGTTCGACGGTGGTGAAAGCCAACAATCTGCGAGAGGCTCTTAAACAAAGCAGATTCAAATTGCCTGCCTCGATCGGTCACTATATCGACTGGACAACCAAACCGTGCGATCCAGCCGCTCAGTAAGGCTTTTGCCACTGTTTCCGCAGTGATATTCGCTAAGGGTATTGCCTCTGGCCAGCGCGTAAAGCGGTCTACGGCAGTGAGACAGTATCGGTAGCCCTGTGAAGTCGGCAGTGGGCCAACCAGGTCTATATGCACATACTTGAAGCGAGCCGCCGGTAGTTTGAAAGAACTGAGTGGTGCGTTAACATGTCTCGTAATTTTCGAGCGCTGGCATGCTAAGCACGATCGGACCCACTCTCAGCAGTCTCGGCGAACCCCTGGCCACACGTACCTGTCTGATACCAGTTTTGCCGTGGCATTCGTGCCTGGGTGGCTGAGAGAATGTAAACTCTCGAAAACCTTTCTGCGTAGTGCCTTTGGGACAAAAGGTCTAAGGACATCATTGGTGTCGTCGCAGAAAAGGTCCTGCTTAACCCCAGACAGTCTGACTCTTTTGATGCGCAGTGAACTCGTTTCTTCAGCGAGCTGCTTCAGCTCTGGATCGGAGTGCTGGGCTGATGCCAGCTGGTCCAGATCGAGTGGCTGTACTATTTCGTCAACTCGCGAAAGGGTGTCTGCCACCACATTGTCCTTGCCCGATATATGGCGAATATTGGTGGTGAACTGAGCAATCAGATCAAGGTGTCTGAACTGCCTGGGGGAGCAGTTCTCTTTCCTGTTATGAAAGGCAAAGGTGAGCGGTTTGTGATCCGTGTAGATCACAAAGTCGCGAGCCTCAATCATATGCCGGAAATACTTGACGCTTTCGTAAATGGCTAGGAGCTCCCTATCGTATGGCGAGTACTTCTGCTGCGTGGGGTTTAATTTGTGTGAATAAAACGCCAATGGCTGCCACTCGTCTCCATCGTGTTGCTGAAGTACTGCGCCGATAGCCGTTTCCGAAGCGTCTGTGACTAACGCGAGCTTGGCGTCGCTTTTTGGGTGAGCTAGTAAGGCGGCCTGGCAAAGACCATCCTTACAAGCTTCAAATGCCTTTAGTGCCTCGCCCGTTATATTGACTGGGTGGGAGCCCTTAACAGATCCCGTTAGGAGTGCGTTTAAAGGCGCCTGGTGTTGGGCTGCGTTGGGGGTGAAACGCCTATAAAAATTTATCATGCCCAGGAATCGCCTCAACTCCTTCACGGTTTTGGGAGCGGGGAATTTTTTAACAGCCTCAACCTTAGTGGGAAGCGGAGTAGTCCCCTGTGCTGATATACGGTACCCTAAGAATGTAACTTCGGGCATACCAAACACACACTTGCCGGTATTAATAACCATGCCATAGTCTCTCAACCTGGCGAATAGCAAGTGTAAATGCTCCTCATGGGTCTTCTGGTCTTTCGAAAAGACCAAAAAATCGTCAAGGTAAGCGTACGTGAAATCCAGACCCCGCAACATCTCGTCAACGAAGCGCTGGAACGTCTGTCCGGCGTTACGAAGTCCGAACGTCATAAACGGAAATTCGTAAAGTCAGAACGGCGTTGTTATAGCGGTCTTCGCGATATCGTCAGGGTGTACGGGAATCTGGTTGTACGCTTTTACCAGATCGATAGTGGAAAACACGCTACAGCCTGAGAGACTATGTGCGAAGTCATGAATATGCTTGATTGGGTACCTGTCTGGGACTGTACGGGCGTTGAGCATTCTGTAATCGCCGCAGGGACGCCATCCGTCGTCTTTTTTCGGAGCGAGGTGCAGCGGTGACGCCCAGGCAGACTCCGAAGGTCGGCAGGTACCTATATGTGACATTGCCTCGAACTCGGCCCTAGCGATTTTAAGTTTTTCAGGCGCAAGCCTGCGTGGGGTGCAAGATACCGGAGGCCCTGTCGTAGTTCGAATATGGTGTACGGTGTGGTGTTTTGGTATGCGGTGTATGCCCGGAGGGCGAGTGACATCGGGGTATTTGGTTAGTATAGTATGGTAAACAGAACTACCAGAAATTACTTTCACCGAAAAAACATTATCTTTATTACGTGCAAGCAAACCCTGGGTGGCGAGCATAGTGCTGCCGTCGGTAAGTCGTTGTTGACGAACGTCGACAATTAGGTTATATTAGGAAAGGAAATCCACGCCTATTATCGCCTTAGTTACGTCCGCGACAATAAATCGCAAAGCATAGTCGCGGCGTAGGCCTAGGTTTAAAACTATGAGAGCGTATCCGTACGTATTAATAACGCTCCCGTTAGCCGCACGCAGATCGTAGTTAGTTTTTGCACGATATTCTTTTAAATAATGTCTTGGAAAAACACATACATCGCTACCTGTGTCCACTAAAAATAGTTTTTTTGTTTGTTTGTCCGTAACAAATAAGCGACCGGTACTTGGACAGCCGTCAGCCGCGTTTACCGACTGCCCGATGCTTTTCCCGCTACATAATCGCACGGTTTCGTACACTTTAATGCCTGCTCACCGAACTTAGCGTGGTACCAGGACGTAGGGTGCTTCCTAAAACTAGACCGTGATCGGGATCTGGATGTTGAGCGTCCGCGATGATGCGATGGCCTATCCTTGTGCCGCGACATTCTGTCCAGTTTCGTTGTGAGTGCTTGCACTTGTCTGGTAAGGGCCGCTATTTGTCCCGACTCCGATGAAGTGCCTGCGTACGATGATGTTGCTGCAACCTGTGGGCTGGGTGTTTTTTTTTTTTTTTTTTTAATTTATTTATTAACCACAACATTTAATACTTAATTTTACACTACTTCTGCCAAACTGCGCAGCAGTTTGTCGGCAGTATTTCTCGCTTAACTTATGTTTAAATGTATAAATATTCGAGCAGTAATGCGTTTAATGTAGGTAATTGTGTTATGTATTTTTAATTAACTATTAATAACCTAAGATTTTTTTTTTTTTTTTTTTTTTTTATCGAATCTACCTCCGGTCGTCTAAGGGCACAAAGACAAATAGTGTTTAGTTAGAATTTTTTTGAGCGATGTTGTACTCTTTGCACCCGAAGTCAAACCGGTAGGCAGCTCGTTTATTATACTTGGTACAAAGCATTTTCTAGTGCGTTTACCAAAGTAATTCGACACTCGCGGTATTTTCAGTATCTTTTTCTTAGACCTACGTGTTGGGTACCCAAAAACAACCTCCATTTTGTGCTCGTTACTACCAAATTGCTCCAATATTAAGGTTCTTTTAACTTTCAAATTAATTGGTAAGATACCACATATTTTATATAGTTTGTCGTAATTATGATCTAGTTTTAATTTTTCCTTACGACTTATGAGAAGTTTTATCAACCTTGTTTGTAGATTCTTAATTTTTATAAGGTTAGTTTTAAAAGTTAGTCCGTAGGCCCCCAACCCGTATTCCACTGTCGAGTCAGCCAGTGCATAATATAGTACATACATGATTTTTTTGCTCACAATGCATTTTAAGCTGTATAGCTTGCCTGCTATAGCCCGTAATCTATCACACAACGCCTCAATATGTAAGTCCCATGTAAAAGTTTTATCTATAGTTAATCCCAAGTACTTGACTGATGTTACAAAATCTAAATGGGCACAATTACAATTGATTTGCTGTTTGTGTAGACATTGGTATGTGTGCCCCTTCAGGGTCACGGTTACACTTTTGTACACACTATACGGTGAGTAAATTAACATACCTTTAGTTTTGCTTACATTTAAGATTATGCCATTGTCATGTGCCCATTTTACCACATTATTGAATTCATTTTGCATAACGCCCTGCATACTCACATAGTCTTTGCCACTTAACAATAGACAGGTATCATCTGCGTACATATATGCGTTACATTGGTCCAATACATTGGGCATACTATTTACATGCATAATGTACCCTACAGGGCCGTATACAGAACCAGTAGGTACTCCATATCTTACGTTACCAGTTTGACTTTCGGTGTCACAGACTTTGACCCTGATTGTTCTGCTTTGCAGATATACTCTGAACCAAGCATTCATTGGGCCCCTAATACCACACTCATCCATAGCCTGCAACAAGCCATCATGGTCCAAAGTATCAAAGGCTTTTTTGAAGTCAATAAAAACTGCCAGCACTAACTTCTGTTCATTCAGCGCATTATTGATTTCATCTGTAAACTTAGCCAGAACAGTCGCCGTGCTTCTACCTGGTCTGAAACCATGTTGTACATCACTTAAGATTCTATTTTCCTCCAAAAATTTTGTAATCTGCCCTACTATTAGTTTTTCCGTTATCTTATTTATCGTATTTAATATAGCTATTGGTCTATAATTACTATATTCTAAATGACTACCTTGTTTAAAAATCGGTCTAATAACTGCTGTTTTTAGCTCATTGGGATAGTAGCCGCATCTAATACTTAAATTAATAAAATGAGCAATCATTGGGCTTATTTTTTCATTTATATACTTCAAGTCTTTGGCTCTTATTCTATCGGACCCTGATGACTTGCTGTCGGAGAGTTTATTTATTGTCAAGCTTACATCTTTAGCAGTAACATTTATAAATCTTATACTTGTGTTAGCCTTTTGGACATATGATTCCCTTGATAAAAATTTTTCGTTACATTTATGCTTTATGTTGTCAATTTCGTCTGTAAAAGTTTCACAAAAAGTATTCGCAATTTTTTGAATTGTTTGTTTCTTTCCTAAATATCTTTCTACAACCCTGTCTATATTACTCTTCTTTCTACCTAACCAGTTATTTATATTCTCCCATATTTTTCTCATATCCCCTTTACAGTTACTTATTAATTCTTGCCTAAATCTATTTTTGGCCTTATAAATAACTTTGTTTGTTCTGTTTCTAAATCGGGTATAAGTTAATCTTTTATTATTATTCCCGGGGTCATTCTTCCAAATTTTAAAAAGCCTATCCTTTTCCTTAATCATATTTTGTAGTCTACCCGAGACCCATGATTTCTCCTGTCTTCTACCTGTTTTATTTAATATTTTATACGTATTTAAATCATATATCTCATTGAAAATCTTATAAATATTACAATAAATCTCAATAGGGTCTTTTAGTTCTAATAGTGGTAACCAATTAATTTCATTTAATGATTTAAAAATGCCCCGGCAATTGAACGCATTCTTATAACTAAATCCTTGCAGTGAGTTTTCTAAAACAGCTGTGAATCCCGTTAGATAATGATCGGCGACCTTCGTAGTTAGTGTGTAGGTATAAAGTTCCATCAGCTGACTAGTATCCCTGTCACCCGCACTCGCGCCGTTGTTATTGTTCGTGGCTGCTCCGCACCTACTCGGACGTTTCCGGCCGCCGTCGTCACTGTGACCGGTTCCAGCTGTATTCGATCCATACCGCACGAAGATGTGATCGATGCAGGTCGTGGACAGTCGTCCATTCGAGACCTCTTCCCGCGTCACGTCTCGTATACCGCATTGTAATCCCATTTTACTCATAGCATCTAAGTACTCTTTAGATATCGAACTCGGTTTATTTAGTAGTATGTTAATATTGCAGTCGCCTATGAGTATTGCGTTTTCATGCATCGGAATTTTAGATACTACTTGACTGAGCTCTAGTATGAATCGACGTTCATTCGTGTGAGGTGGTTTATATATGCATAATAAGTTAGTTTTATAGTGGTTTTTTACGATTTGTCCGTGTAACATTTCAAAGTGACATGTTGTACTTTGTAATGTACTTGGTAAATATTCTAATCCACTTTTGATGTACAGTACTATTCCACCCCCCCTCCTCTTCGGTCTCGTTATCGAGTAGGTATCAAAACCGTTTATCTCATACAAGCATAGACTATGATACTTAATATTAACTTCTGTAAGGCAAATAACGTCAACATAATTTAATGAATTTTTTATTGTGACCATCAGTGTGTTAAAATGTTTTCTTATGGATCGTACATTCATGTGTATAACGTGCAAGGCCGATTTATGACTTTCCAGATACTGCTCCCACTCTTGTATATTTTTGTATTTAGTGTAAATAATGTCATTAATTTGCGGAGGAGACGCCATTGTGCCTGTTTTGTAATAATTTTAGACAAGGTACGTTAGCAAGTTGATAATGTTAAGGTAGGAATTGATTAATTTCCGATTCAGATCGTATTTGATAGATTTTTTTGTCGTTGTCATTTTTTCTAATTAATACTTTCGCATTTTGAACCCAGATGTACGTATAATGTTCTTTGAGTTTTGTTTTGACTGCCCAGAACAGTTGACGTATAGGTCGTGACAGATGTTCATTTATGTAAACTCGCGAGTTATCGTTATCATTGTAGATGCATTTATTTGATATTGTTGTTTTCCGCGCTCTCAACCATTCAAGTTGCACATCTTTTGTACGGAGGACTACTATTATCGGTGCAGGATTCTTTTTTTCTGTGGGTACCCTCCACGCCTTTTCTATCTCCTCTGTTTTTAATTTTAAATGCTTTGCTACCTTTTTAACGATTTCTTTTATATTTTCACCTTCTTGTTTCTTTAGATTCACTATTTCTATATTACGTTCTAATTCCTTCTGTTCTAAATACATCATTCTTTCCTCCAGGGCCTTATTGCACTTCATAAAAAATGAATTTTTCTGTATTAGATCATTGTAGCGATTTTCTTCACTTTTTCTCTGTTCTTTCTTGTCTTTATTAAATTGGGTTATTTCCTCATATTGGTTACTTAGGTAGTCTATTGATTTTTCGACTTCCTCGTTCTTCTTCTTCACTTCTTTTACTTCTTTTTTTATTTCAGTCATGTCCTTTTCTATCTTCACAAATCGCGCATCCTGTTCTTTTTTAATAGAACACAGTAGTTTATTCATGGTTTTCATTTCTTCTCGGAAAGCTTGGATGGTCGCATTTAGCTTCTCTGTAGAACAACAGGATACTTTGTCGCTATGGGTTTCCGATGTTACCGATGTGTCGCTGTCGTGCTCTTCCAGTTCCTTCTTCTTTTTCTCACTCCGTGTCTTAATGAGGCGTCCTGGTTTCCATTTATCATCTGACTTATTAGTCGGTGATAGTGACCGGTCACGCTGCTGTACTTTCGACATAATTTCCTACGTTCGCACTAAATACAATCTGTTTATACGCACACGTCCACTCGTTACGCTCACTCGCGAGAACTGACGCGACGTCCATGATCTGGTCAGCGAGCTCGGCGACCTCATCCAACGTTGATTTGGTCGATTGTGACGCGACGATAGTCTGCACGCTGGTGGGGAGACGACTGGTCCATACGGTCCTGATAAAATCGTCTGGCATGCCCGGTCCTGCTAGATGCTTCAAATGACGTAAAAACTGGGAAGGTTTCCTGTCTCCCAGTTCTTCGTGGTTGAGGAGCTGCTTAACTTTCTTCTCACGGGATGCCGTCAGCCGTTTTATAAGCTCCGACTTCAATCGCTCATATTTGTCCGCCGCCGCTGGAGCCGTTATGATGTCTTCGACTATATCGGCGTGTACTGGTTCCAACTGTGATACTGCGTAGTGGTATTTAGTCGCATCTTGAGTGATGTTTGCGAGAGCAAACTGGCTCTCGAGGGATGAGAACCACAAAGTCGGTTTCTCTGGGTAAAATGGTGGTACCCTCACGCTAACTCTGTTAACGGTTTCTCCGTGTACCTTCTGTTCGTCTTGCATTGTGTTCAAGAGGGGTCACCAGTGAAGTGGTTTAAGCGTTGCCTGCTACCAAGCTGCGGGATGCGATAGATATCCAAGCGGAATGTGGTAGTTGTAGAAAAAGGCAATCGAATTCTTTGATACCACTTAGCACTTTATTAACAATGTACATAAAGAAGGAGAAGTTCACAGTACAGAAGGTATAGCACAGATAGTAACTATGATAAGCAGAGAAAGATTATAGCATAGAACAATAAAACTAGCTATTGTAGGTAGACACGCAAACGGACTGAGTAAAAGCATAGTCGACGCGGCGTGCGTCTAGCGTCGATAGCGAGATCTAACTGCCGGACGACGCGGCTCTCGGCGGCCGCGCCGCCGCAGGTAGCAGAACCGGTCTAGCGGTCGACTCGAGCGCATCGCTATACTCACAACATTAAAGTCTGTCTGCGTGACATACATAATTATTTTACTTTAGCTTACAATGTAATATTACAAGTATTCATAATAATTACCAACTTTATTTGTTATATAATAAGAATATGTTAGAAAGAAATAACTTATTAAACGATATTTATCTATATAATATTAATTGGTTTATATAGGTATATATATATATATATTATTATATCCATAGTACATTTTATAAACACTTAAATTATAGTAAGTACGCTACAAGTCAAATCATGAGGCACCCATTTTTCGTATTTTTTTATTTTATTGATTTGACGCAAGTGAGTCAATAAAGTGGGTAAGGTAACGTTAAACCATGCCGCTAATTCCTGGGTAGTTTGACTAGGATCGGCTTCCACTATCTCTCTTAATTCATCGTTATTCACCTGTGTGGGCGGTCTTCCTCGTGGCTCGTTCTTTAAGTCGAAATTTCCATTACGAAAGCGTTTAAACCAAAATCGCACGGTGCGTTCATTAGTAGACCCCTCTCCAAACGCAGCATTGATATTGCGGGCTGTTTCTGCCGCGTTAGTTCCGCGTCGGAACTCGTATTCAAAAATCACTCGAATTTTCGCAGTATCCATCTTTCTTGTCTAAATTGAATAACAAAAACAATTGAAAGTCGATATTCAAATGTTTCACATTTTTTAAAAAAAGAACATCACAGAAACCATTTGAAAAAAGTTTCATTCGAAAACCTCAAACCATGAAGATTCTATGTCAATTCAAAGAACCTATTGCAATAAAACGGCAATTTCATACTTTAACCCCTATTATTATAAACGCGAAAGTTTGTATGTATTTATGTGGGTTGTTACTCTTTCACACAAAAACTACGGCACCGATTGCGATCAAACTTGGAATATAGGTAGCTGGGGACCTGGACTAACACATAGACTTTTTTTATCCCGATATTCCAGCGGGAACGGGACGTACGCGGGTGAAACCGCGGGGCGCAGCTAGTTATATTATAAACGCGAAAGTATATATGTATGTCTGTGAGTTTGTTACTCAAATACGCAAAAACCATTGAACCGATTGCGATGAAACTTGAAACATAGATAGCTGGGGACCTTTAATAACACATGGGCTACTTTTTATCCCGATTTTCCCGCGAAAACGAGACTTACGTGGGGGAAACGGCGGGGTGCAGCTAGTAATACCTACAAACTCTAACAATACACTAAAGGAAAAGTAACGAATCATGAATTGATGCACGGCGCGGAGGGCAGAGAGCCACTTTTATGTCCTTTGAAATTAAAGTCTATAATAAAAGTTATTATAAAAAAATTAAACATAAATTTGGTAACTCGGTCTGTATGCTCTTTGTTTTTCAAAATTCCTGTACAATTAATAAAACACTTTATTTATCCGGTTTTATCGCGTTTTTATTCATTATTTGACCCGAGCTTTCCTGTACAATTTCCAAAAAGTACACCTTATTAAAATTATTAATAGTGAGGCAAAATGGAATTTAAATTTTGTGCGTACAATGCCTTTAGGTAGGTTATTAACTACTATACGGGTAAATGCATAAATTGGATAAAGTGAATAAATTTGACCTTTATAGCAAGTTTATAGCATGACAACGTACAGACAGAGTGACTTCCGCACTTGTATTGTTTGTATGAACCTATACGAGTTGCTACAGTCCAATAAAGTTCTAGATATTCGACAATATGAATCACATGATTATTGAAAAAAACCTGTAAGTTGCTTGTCTTCTTCTCATTGAAGGTTGCGTTCCGAAGACACATAGTAGTTTGCTGACATTTCAAAACGATAATGTAAATGTCTTGTTGAATAAACTTATTTCAAGTTTGAGCTTCAATCTATTCACTTGCGGTCCAGTCTACACAAAGGCGAAGTATGATAAAACAACGTAACAGAAAATGCACTAATGCATAACCAAGACTGGCAGTCTAGACACAAACAATTTTGCAAAAGGGTTATGCTTTGTAAGGAATAGAGTGTAATGATTATGGTTTGGAATTCCGTAGATTGCACTGTGAATTAACTGTTAAATATAAGTAGCTCAGAGCTATCTACACTTTTACAATTACCGGGTCTTAACCCTGACATCTTATTTCTTACTAATAATATAAACGTGAAAGTTTGTATGTATGTATGTGACTTTGTTACCTACTCTTATGAGACTTGGAATAACACATAGGCTATTTCAGCGGGATCTGGACTTGTGCGGGTAAAACCGCGGAGCTCAGCTAGTTTAAACTATGTTATAATATTATTTAACGCAAGGAGTCTTGGTTTGAGAACTAGTTAAATGAAACAGTGTTAAAAAATCGAGAGAATTTGTTTAGTTTACTAACTGTATTAAAAGTTTAGTTAACTAAACTTTTTTGGCTTTACAAATTCATAATTCATATTTTGTGTTAAGATAAAAAAAAGTTTCGCGGCCACTAAGTAGGTGCAGGGATTGTTTTTTAAAGGAAAGAATGTGCCAAAGGGTCTTCGATAGTGAAATTGACTTTCAAAATTAAATTCAAGTCAGTAATTTCGTAAAATAAATTGTGCTGCAGTTGCATCCGCGTAAGTCTCGATCATACTGAAATATGAGGTTAAAAACTGGAGATGTGGATTACCCTACGTGTAAACCACTTTCTACCTAATACGATTGCAACTCATGGTTTCATATTTTCCCGGAACTGAATCTCGTGATTTTTACTTTTTGATTTTCTTACCTCGACATTTGATCATGTTACAATGATATTGTCCCCTTGCGACTAAGGTCATTATAACATGATCGAAACGTCGAGGTAAGAAACTTCATTATAAAATGTTGAAATAAAAGGATAGGATAGGATAGGATAGGATGAAATTAATACAAAACTTTACTTACTGTCAATAGTCCAGCAACCACAACAAAGAGCGCATCACAAATGGATGTTTATTATTGAATTTTCAAAATATAAGCATCTGCTAGGAGAATAAATAATTCTGCAGGTGAATTTATTGTAATAACTATGTAGATCGCATGCAGATCGATATCGTTGTCAGATACTTGCATTTCAATCTTATACATCGTGTACAGTATTTTAACATTTATTTTAAGGATGCATTTTAAAAATCTGTAGAACCACGTACGGTGAGCATTAACACTTGATGATCCCTGGCGTGTAAACTACTTACTACCTCAGTTTGATCGTTGTGCTTATAAAATAGCAAATTTCTCAACTAACTCGTCTTGTTTCTTACTTACAGTATGGTCAATGATGACTTACCTACTGTGCTGACCCCAAACAATCTGGGATCCAATCCTGGGATCCTGAGAGAAAGATTCAACCCGGAACATCGCTCAGAGAAAAGGAGAGAGAGATACCTAGATTGGTACCTGATTGATAAATAAGGACATAATTTAATTCAATTCATTTATTTCAGATATTCACAATCCATAATTACATTTACATTAACATTAAAAACATTAAAATAAGACATAACAAGAAACGTAAATAATTAAGATGTCACATTAAATAATAAATAAAAGAAAAATAAGTAATACACTGAACTTAAATGTCACAAACTACTAAATACGCACCTATCATGTCAAACTAAAACTTAAAAATCAAAATATAAAATTAAGAAAAAAAAAAAAAAAAAAAAAAACTCTTTATTTATCCGGTTGAATCGCGTCTTTATTCATTTGTCAACCTTGAAAAAGCCAACTGTAAAGTTGGCGGAAGCTCGGTTCCGTTAGAAAAATGAGTAAAGACGCGACTCAACCGGATAAATAAAGTGTTTTATTATGGAAAATCGCGAAAACCATAGAAGAAATTACATAAGGACATTATAATAATTTTAGATAAATAGAAAGATAATACTTTATTTGATCAATGACAAAACATAACTAAAACAACACATTTAAAAATAAATACATAAATAAAGGCGCTAAGGCCGCCTATTTGTTCAACATTTATTTTATTATAGCTATATTAAAAATTAATATTTAGTTTTTAGTCCCGATACCTGACTAGTATCACTACGTATCATGCGGTCAACTAAACAACCAATACCAACTAAACAACAACAACAACAACAACAACTACTACAACAACAACTATATCAACTAAATATTAATTTTTAATATAGTTGATATGGAGTTCCGAAAAGTAACACCTAATACAATCAATTATTTTATTATAGCTATTTTTTTTATTCAGTTAGAAAACAATATCCTAAAGGCAAAAGTTTTTATTTGTTTGCATGATTTTTTTTGTCAATTGATACGCAAAATCTGCGGAACCGATTTCAATGAAGTTTTCAGTTTGCAGAAAAATATCAAACCGACGGACACTACTAGTGCTTATTAATTCGCTTTTTATTCTGAAACACCTTTTATTCTGCAAAGATTCCTACTTGTTTATAATCCAACTTGTTCTTTTGTTAAACCAGTCTGGCAACTATCTTTAAAAATGAATTTCTTATAACTGCGACGGGCAGACTTATTACGAATAATAACGGTCCGTTTACACAATGCCGATTTGCAAACCGTTTCACAAGTTTAAGCATCTAAGACCCGTATTCATAAGCGACCCTATGTGTGGCTCAATGCTTTGCGGTGCTCTTGTAAGTGATAATTGACATCAACGAAAATGTGACAACAGCTGAACTCACGAATAGGGTCGTTTGTGAATACGATTGTTAAACGGTGGCCTAAGTCGCCTGATACGCCACGGTATCCTACACAAGATGGTGAATGTCCCAGAATTTGAACCGTGGTGAGTCCATGACGTATCGGTTTCCTCCCGATATTTTCGTTCGCCGTAGGAGCAAGATGTCAATGGCACGCATAATTCTTTCCTAAGGATCCCAAGACCTTTAGATTAAAACTCGATGTATCTACCACTTGAGCTGTAACCAGTTCTCAAACGTTCGGCTAAAGGCTAATACAGCTGTCGGCGAGTCAACAGTGTCGGGTGAACTGCGTAGTTACTAATTTTTGTCGCCCCCACAGTTCGGTTGGAGTCTACGTTTCTGATGATGGCTTTTTAAAGCCGAAACGCGTTGATTGCACGGTTAATGATTGTTGTCAGGGGCACTAATACTAACATAATATCTAATTTTCTGCCACCTGCAAGGAGCGGGAGGAGGGAAGTGTTCTTTGCATGCGGCAGACCGCACCATACGTGGTGATATTAGTCAGGTGTCGGGACTAAAAACTATTTTCTATTTTTTATCATAATTAATATGATGGGCCCTACCATCATGTCCTATAAGTCGTCGCGAAGTCGTCGCGTTATCGTTCAGCTAAAAAAAAACACAGATCATAGTAGTAGTAGTCGAAGTAGTCGGGGATATTTGTTGTATTTAAAATTTACTTTATTTTTTGAACGACAAAAGGACGACATAGCAACGACAAACAATCATGGTAGCGCCGATTATCTTCCGTATAACTAAAATAACGTCTATAACGTCGTATAACGTCTATTCAAGTTAGCGGTTCACCTGTCCCTAACACGTTATCCTAAATATCCCATTATCTTTATTAATAACAAGGACACAAGTACCGACGTAATTCGAGTCTAATGAATATATTAATGGTTCATTAAGGACCCGACTTCTATAAATATGTGACATTATGGTAACGGGCTAAATGTGGTTTATACAGAGATAATTTGGTTAACATAACAAATAAGGTTTTATATACAGTTCACTGGCTGTCTATGTATTAAGACTGGGGTAACATTCTTACCTAAGCCTTAGATTACACAAGTATTTTATAGATACTACAAGAAGAATAATCCATGCCTTAGCCTATGCCTGCCTTGCCTCCATGGTTGCTTGATAATAATCCATTTCAAACTTGTTTCTGATGGACGAGCTTCGCCAGTTCCAATGTCAAATTGTTCGGAAAATTACTCCAACACCTTCGCATGTTAAAGCTCGTCCGTCAGAGCCAAGTTTTTCTAGTGTCATACAAGAGTCCATCAAGTCCTTGATTCTTAATTTTAAAGATTTTCGATATAATTGAACATAGGTTTTCAAACTATTCGAAAAAGTAAACTTTAGTTTTATTAGTATTCGACTTTATCGCCGTTCGACATTTTTAAGTTTCGTTGTTGGTAACATTTACATTTCAAACTTAGGCATTTTAATTTTCAAAATTAATTTTCAAAATTGAAGTAGGTACGTACTTACGCGTATTTTTGTGCTCGTGAGATCTACAGACGACCTTTTATCTTCATAAAATTACTAGTTGCGCTATCCCGGTCCCGCGTAAAAATCGGTATATACAAGTAGCCTATGTGTTATTTCACGTCTCCAGCTACATATGTTCCAAATTTTAACGCAATCGGTTCAGTAGTTTTTACATGATTGAGTAACAAAGTCACGGACATACATACAAACTTTCGCGTTTATAATTTCAGTAAGATTACTAGGCTGCGCCATGCAATTTCACCCGCGTAAGTGCTATTTCTGGTGGGAATATCGAGATAAAAAGTAGCCTATTTGTTATTCTAGGTCTCCAGCGACTACACTTCAAGTTTCGTTTCAACCGATTCAACAGCTTCTACGTGATTGAGTAACAAACTCACAGACATACATAGATACAAACTTTCGCGGTTATAATAATAGCTGCGTCCCGCGGTTTCCCCCGCGTTTGTCGTGTTCTCGCAAGAATATCGGGATAAAAACCCTGTGTGTTATTCCAGGTCTCCAGCTACCTATATACCAAGTTTCATCGCAATCGGTTCAGTAGTTTTTGCGTGAAAGAGTAACAAAGTCACATACATACAAACTTTCACGTTTATAACATTAGTAAGATAAGATAGTAAGAAGTAAAATTTAAACTATCATTTCATTTTCAAAACAGATTCTTTATTTCAAATTCCAAATTTTGTCAGAAATCATTTTAAAACGAAACTTTGAACAATTCTAATTTCTATTCTACTCTCTTAAAAGTATTTGTATAATAAACAAATTTCTACAGCAAAATCGATTTTGTTAACAAAATTATGTAAGGCGCCTTCCTATTTAGAGTGACAGTCTACTATGTCGAATAGAGGCACATACCTAAGGTTTACGATCTCTAACCCAATTGGCATCAGCCAACAGCTTTATTTACTCTACCTTGCTTTTATTACTTCCCCGTTTATGTCTTGGTACGTACCAAGATAACGATTGACGACTTCAATAGTTTCTATGGGAATGGAGTGATTATTTACTTTACTATGTGCCTCCTGTGAGGACTGATATTGTCAGTATGCTAGAGTTTCTATGAGAGAAGTGAATGGAAGTGTGTTTACCCGACTGTCGAAGGTAAGTATGATGTATCCAATTTTCGTTTGGTAACCTCTGCAGCCTGAAGGGTTCGATGTATTTTTAGCAAATGAGAAGGCATTAGATTCGCTGTGATAACATTAGTGTTTTTATATGCCATATGAAAAAAAAACCAGTAAACAAAAAGTAGGATACTACAAGCAAGAAACAGCTCAGCTAAACAAGTACCTACTAGCCATAGAAGTCGCAGTCTTTATAAGTAAACTAAACTAAGCTTAACTTAGCTCTGCGTAGTCAAGCCAGTTTTTCATACAAGTGCGTCTACGACAAGCTCCGCTAGCTATGCTCACTCATGCTATTCTAGATAGTGGTTTACACTTCATTTTTTCCGTTTTTGCGTATTGTTATTTTTTAATACACCTATCGTTTTTATGGTTCAATAATAGTACTTAATTTTTATTGGATAAAAGATTGCAAAAAAATAAAACAACTTCGTAAAATAAATAAGTAAAATTTTATAAGATTGTACCTATATATAATTTTGATCTAAATAAATGAAATTATTTCAGACAGTGACCGACCCGCCTCTTGCCAAACCTACAATTTGTATTCCTTCTTGATGAAATCTGTTGCTTTTTCGGCAATCATCACAGTCGGCATGTAAGTACCACCACGCGTGATTACAGGAATTATACTTGCGTCGACCACCCTCAATCTTTTCACCCCTTTGACTCTCAATTTGCTATCGACAACTGATCCCATGGCACAAGTACCGACGTAATGCCTTCTGGCTTTGTTTACACACAGAGCATAGCATTCCCAGTAAGCTGTAGTTCCGAATTTCTTGTCAGCACAACACGAAAGTTTCGGATCAACTAATACTCCACCCGCTTTTTTAAAGAAAGTGGTATTTGTGATCCTAACAAAATCTTCAATGTACTTCACTTCGTTTTTCAAATCCTTTTTTCGTGAGTAAAATCCAGTTTTCACAATGGGTGCATCGTCATATTTATTACTTCGAAGTAGTACTACTCCTCTAGATTTAGGTACAAGATTGGTTAGATAAGTGAAAACCATTTGATTCGTATTACCAGCTGCGAAGAAATTGTTACAGATTTCTTCTGTAACTCCGAAAGTGAAAGTGCAATATTGCATTAAATATTTGGCGTAGTTTATAAAACAGACTGCGGAATATTGTGGACAATCATTCGTTTTCTGTAAATTTACAGCGCCAGTGAAGACTATGGCTGGATATTTACGAGGATCTAAAGGTTTCTTAGTACCTTCGAGTTTAGTCATGTTGTGGATAATAATAGTAGACAGATGATCATGATAGTTTTTACCGACAGGCAAGTCAGATAAAACTTTAATACCTTTACTTTCTAAATGTTCTTTTGGCCCTATCCCAGAGAGCATCAATAATTTTGGGGAGTTAATAGCACCACAACATACAATGACTTCTTTCTTCGCTTTAACTGTTATAGTTTCACCATTTTTCAAAACCACTTCTACTCCTACAGCATTATTATTTTCGTCAAAAATAATTTTCTTAGCTACCGTGTTTTTCAACACTTTTAAATTTGGATAATTTTTAACAGTTCTTAAATACGAATAGGCGGTGCTCTGTCTTTTTCCATCTGCTATTGTATAGAACAATGGTGTATATCCAAGAGGATTATTTCCATTTGTATTACGGACTATTTGATAACCCAATTCTTTTAAACTGCTCAGATATGTTGTGTTATCTAATCTATCTTCCTTACTAACGCCTAGAAGACCGTTGAATCCATGAGTATCTTTTATAGCGACTCTAAGTTCATAAGGGCCTTCTAGCTTTTCTGCTTTCCTGATATACGGAAGAACGTTCTCCCATTTCCACGTTGGATCGTCGACTATATTAGCCCAGTTGTTATAATCGGTGTCGCGTCCTTGAAAGTACAGGAGAAAGTTGAGTGAGCTGGTGCCTCCAAGCATTTTGCCCACGAACAGATCTAAAGAACGGTTCTTATGACACTGATACGCATAACAATCAGGTTCTGAGGTGTAGCCCCAATCGAGATAGGTGTTATCTAAGTAAACCATTAGACTTGGCATCTGAAAATGAAGTGTCATGTAACTTTGAAGTTTTAGATAGATTCATGAACTCATTCACTATTATATGGTACATTAGGGTGTTATAAGGTGGACACAGGACAAACCAGAACAGTATGACTAATGAACCAGGATACAGGCTAACTTACAGTGGTTTCTATCGGAGGATCCCCACCAGCTTCTATCAGAAGAACGTTGCACTTTTTATCTTCAACGAGCCGAGTGGCAAGAACACAGCCCGATGTTCCACCACCCACGATGATGAAGTCGTAAACAGCATTATCTAAACCAAATCAGATTTTATCTTTGATTGGCAGTTGACCTTACTTATTGTTACAATGTACCGACGTTTCGCTGACTTAACAGTTAGTTTTTTCAAGGTTGACGGTATCATCACAGTCAATTTTCTTGACTTTTGAATTGACTGCGATGAAATGATAAAATGATGTTGTAATTATATTTTTGTTAATGAATACGGCTCTGGTGACAGACAGATGCACAGACGGACGAACAGACGGACCACGGAGTCTTAGCAATAGAGTCCCGTTTTCACTCTTATTGTACGAAACAGTAAAAAGATAAAGATTCACATAACATATTATCTTACTCTGCACGTAGGCTTGTTCTGGCCAGAGGTAAGCAGTCAGCTGCAAAGTTGCGATCAGTTTGAACGCTCTCTGGATGGCTTTGATATACCTCACAGATGCCGCTGCGTTCACCATTTCTGGCAAAAAATGTTTCACTGATTATATTTTCGACTAACCCTTACTCCTTAGCTCTATTTTAAGACAACCAATCATTGGCTTTGCGGGCAATATGTAGTGTAAACGTCCCAATGTCTAAACTACCGTTAGGCCCAGTTGACTATTCAAAAGGGTACAAGTTGTTTCTGGTCCCAGTTTCGAGGTGGACGACTTCAACCCTAACCCCAATATATCGGAGAAAATAAAGATAACTGTTGATTAAGATTCATTTATTAAATTTCCACCTATTAACCGGAGTACTCCTTTCTGCGAACAATTATGATAAATTTTCGGACGACGAAAGGGATACATGGTTGGGTACTTACTAAACGACAGAAAACTCTTTGCCTGCAGCTACAAACCGTTCATAGCAAATATCAACAGTTCAGTGTAGCAAAGGACAACTGTCATGGACGCCTACCTACCTACCTATCTACCCCCGCCATCTGCTTGGGCGTCGTTTTGTGCCATTTGAGCGCATCCAACGCGCCACTCTTGCTGGACCAAACAAAAGAATTACTGAAATCACCATCTTTACAAACAGAGGTATTTAGAAAGTTATGCTTTCTTGCGATTTTGCAAAACAACTTTCGATTTACATCTACGAAACAGATTTATCTCAATAGATAAATAAGTACTTACACCGTCGCGGGAGCTTTATGTAATTGTTAGTATGTCATAATTTATACAGTACAGGTCTAACACTTTCTTCTTCAATAATTAAATAATTAAATTCCTCAATGTAATTGTTTACATACCAATTCACTGTTCCAAGTGCAGCAATCAACAAAATATTTATAACGCCAATATTGTATTTTTCATTCTTGTAATGTAAATACGTAGATACATAAATGTGTCAATTTTATGTAAATTTCTACAAACGTTTTTAGATGCATTTTATTACATATATTAAAACAATATAAAGGATACAAACTTTATACTTAAATGTGGATTCAAACTTTATATTTAAATTGAGAAAAGCTGAAATCAAATACAAATAAATGTAATCTTATTACTCACTAGCTGCGCCCCGCGGTTTTACCCGCGCAAGTCGCGATCCCGCGTTGTTCTTACACCGCAGTAGGTAGGTGAAGTTTGTATGTCAGTAAGTGATGATGTAGATGACGATGGATGACGATCGATGACGGTAAATGACGATGGTTATAAAACAAGCAAATTACGCAATTTTTATTTTTTATCCGAATATCCAGACAGGATATCCCGAATAAAAAAAGATATCGCCAAATAACATTCTTATTCATGAGCATCTAATGTAAAGCCCTCTCAATTTCCACTTATCTCACGACCTGTCAATTTATAACACAATGGGTGGTTATCAAGTTCATTTACCTTTAATTTTGTTACCAACTTAATTGTTTTGGTATTATAGTTTAAGTAAACTTTCAAATCTATACTTATAATAAAGGAAAAGAGGACAAAAAGTATGTACTTGGAAGTAAATTAAAAATAAGTGGTCAAGGGAACTTAGGATAAGTAGTGGAACAAAATTATATAATTTTTAAAATTCATATCTATCTGTCTGTTTCTGTGTTTATCTGTCGTTTCCTTATACAATAAAAAACTACTTATACGATTGAAATCTGGTTTTCAATATTGGAAAGTTCTATTTTCGAGGAACTTCGATGCGAAGTATACCACGACGTCCCTCGAAAATAGAACTATTCTATAGTTCCTAGTACTTAGTTGTTACTGGAGTATAAATTTCACAATCTTGTTTTTAGGGTTTCGTGGTCAACAAGAAGCCCTTTCAGTTTCTTTTATTGTTTTCTAGCTGCGACCCGCGGTTTTACCCGCAGAAAAGAAAACGCGTTATCACGAGCGCGGGCGGCCGAGCGGTTATTATCCGGTTACACTTTTTCGTTCATTACTCGGGTTCTACTAATTGGATTTTGATGCAAAGTATACCACGACCTTCCTCGAAAATAGAACTATCCAATATTTCAACCAGATTTCAATCGGATAAATAGTTTAATTTGTATAAGGAATTAAATTGTATAAGGAACCGACAGATAAACAGACAGACAGACATAAATTTTAAAAATAATATAATTTTGTTCCACTACTTTTCCTAAGTCCCCTTGACCTCTTTTTTTTGATTTACTTCCAAGTACATACTTTTTGTCCTCTCTTCCTTTATTATAAGTATAGATAGAAAAACGCGAAAACCTTAGACAAAACTTTATCTTTATCAATTGATTGTATTAGGCGTTACTTTTCGGAACTCCATATCTACTATATTAAATATTAATATTTAGTTTTAGTCCCGATACCTGACTAGTATCACTACGTATCATGCGGTCTGCCGCGTGCAAAGAACACCTCCCTCCTCCCGCTCCTTGCATGCGGCAGAAATTAGATATTATGTTAAAATTAGATATTATGTTAGTATTAGTGACACCAATCATCAACCGTGAAATCGACGCGTTTCGGCTTTAAAAAGCCATCATCAGGAACGTAGACTCCGACCGAACTGTGTGGGCGACAAAAATTAGTAACGACGCCGTTCACCCGACGCTGTTGACTCGCCGACAGCTGGAACAAGAGTGAGTGAACAACGCTGCGCCCCCCACTTTTATACTTCGGTGCGATCGTCGTCAGCACCCCCACCACGCCTCGCCAACGCCCTTAGCAGGGGAGATGGAACGATGTTTGTTTGTTCGTTCAGCAATGTGTTTTGTGTATTTTTCGATTTCAAAATTTCTAATTGTTCCAACACGCTCAGTCGCAACCCCTTATCACACATATGTAAAATATTGTAATTATTGTTGTCGCACAAGGAATGGCCACTGTCAATTAAGTGTTTTGCGAAGTGTGATTTTTCCGGATGGCCATTTCTATACGCGGCAACATGTTCCTTATATCTAGTATCAAAACTGCGACCAGTCTGACCCACATAAATACATATTTTACATATGTGTGATAAGGGGTTGCGACTGAGCGTGTTGGAACAATTAGAAATTTTGAAATCGAAAAATACACAAAACACACTGCTGAACGAACAAACAAACATCGTTCCATCTCCCCTGCTAAGGGCGTTGGCGAGGCGTGGTGGGGGTGCTGACGACGATCGCACCGAAGTATAAAAGTGGGGGGCGCAGCGTTGTTCACTCACTCTTGTTCCAGCTGTCGGCGAGTCAACAGCGTCGGGTGAACGGCGTCGTTACTAATTTTTGTCGCCCACACAGTTCGGTCGGAGTCTACGTTCCTGATGATGGCTTTTTAAAGCCGAAACGCGTCGATTTCACGGTTGATGATTGGTGTCACTAATACTAACATAATATCTAATTTTAACATAATATCTAATTTCTGCCGCATGCAAGGAGCGGGAGGAGGGAGGTGTTCTTTGCACGCGGCAGACCGCATGATACGTAGTGATACTAGTCAGGTATCGGGACTAAAAACTAAATATTAATATTTAATATAATTTATCTTTATCATTAAATATTGCAATTATTTCTAGATTACCTAATTAATTAATGAGATTTTCTGAATTTTTATGAAGGTTGTGTTGAAACATGTTCAAGTGTAGCGCTCTCACGGACTAATCTTTATTTACATCATTCGTTATTTGCCTGATATCTTCGAAACCACTGAAAGAATTTTATTTAAAGTATTCCCCAATCTGGAGTAAAATGGCCTTATTAAATTGTATCAATGTTAAGCCTTCCTCTTAGAGGGATTAGCGGTAAGACACCAGCAGTGGTATTCGCTAATGTAACAGCCTAGAGTTCGACGCTGTTTCAGCGTCGAATCAGAGTGAGCGTCCAATCAGAGCCTCGTATTGCTAATAAGGCCATGTTATATTCATTCACCCATTCACTTGTATTGTTCGGGAGAAAATTAACCGTGAAATTAACCTAACTTTCAATCAAAATGTTTGTTAATCGTAATGTAATCATCAGGTACAAATAAATCAACAAAGATAGAGTTTGTATTCTTCTTTAATGAAATCAGCAACTTTTTCGCCTATCATCACAACAGAAGTGCTCGGATTACTTCTGATGCTTTTAGGTATAATACTTGCATCAGCTACTCTCAGCCCATTCACGCCTTTTACTTTAAGTTTTCCATCGACCACTGCCCCCATAGCACAAGTCCCAGTGTAGTAGCTCATACCATTCATCATACACGATACGTAGCACTTCCAATATTCGCGAGTTCCAGGATTCTGACAATTAGCTGATTTAGGGTCAGCTAAAACAGCCCCAACAGATTTGTAATAAGTAGTATTGATTATAGGCGCAAAGTGTTCTACATAATTTACTAAATTATCAAGATCTTCAGCATTAGAAAGATAATTTGTTTCAATTATGGGTGGATCAAAAGGATTAGTGTTTCTTAACTTAACTTGACCTCGTGTTTTTGTATCGAGAATTATGACTTGATTGAAAACAGCTCTTCTTCCGATATAGGGTTTGTAAAAATCGTCGCAAACGGCAGAGTTATAGCGAAAAGTAAAAGGACAACAATGTACTAGCAATTCAGTGTTTATCAGAAAATGAAGAGTTTCGTAGTCCGGATACTTCTGTGCTTTATCCAAGGCAACATACCCCACTAGGCCTGGAGCAGGAGTATCAACAGGATCTAATGAAATAGAATATTCTTCTTTTTCCATAATATGAATTATTAATACCCCTATTAAATCCTGTAAGTTTTGTCCTACAGGTAAATCTGACAACATTTTTATGTGTTTACTTTCCAAGTGCTCTTTTGGACCAATTCCAGAAAGCATTAGCAGTTTTGGAGTATTGAATGCACCAGCAGATACAATTACTTCTTTTTTTGCTTTTACTGTTATTTTTTTATCACCAACGATACATTCTACTCCCACTGCCTTTCTATTTTCATCGAAAATAATCTTAGTGGCCATTGCATTCTTTAAGACAAATAGATTATTTCGTTTATTCATCTCTGAGAGGTATGCGATAGCAGAACTTTGTCTTAAACCGTCAGCAATATTAAAAAGCAGGTTGGAATACCCTAGAGGATGTTCTTCGTTCACATCAGGGACAATATCATGTCCTAATTCTTCGTAAGCTTTAAGAAATTCGTTTGTTTTGAATATATTATCACGACTATCTTTTATAGCTCCAACATTTCCTTGAGTTCCATGAAATTTAGCACCTGGGGAAGTAAGCACATCCGATGCAGTAACTTTTTCACTTTTGATGAAGTAAGGTAAAACGTTATCCCATTTCCAAGTATCATCACCAGAAATTTCAGCCCAGTAGTCATAATCTTTAGCATACCCTCGTCCATAATTTTGGAAGCTTAATGAACTGGTGCCACCTAACATCTTTCCTAGTGTCATTTCGAAGACCGGTTTTTGATGGCATTTTTCGACATTTACGTCATGTTCAGAAGTATAGTTCCAATCATTTCTGGTGTTTTTCAAAAAGAACATAAGACCTGGAAACTAAAAAAAAACTTTAGGAATGGGCAAACAGCTGTATATTCTTATAATTATTATGATTAAACATAATATTTCACGTACAATAGATTCAATCGGCGGATCTCCTCCTGCTTCAATAAGTAGAACACTGGTCTTCTTATCCTCAGTCAGACGATTTGCTATAACGCTGCCAGCAGTACCAGCTCCAACAATGATGAAGTCGAAACTTGCATTGTCTGAAATGTAATTAAAGGTCAAATTTATTAAAAAACTACTTGACAAATACATTTAAAGAGGTTTTGGATAAACCTATGTTGATCAGTGCATGATAACTTGTTAAGCTATCTCCATAAAACATTATATTTAATGTATATGTGTATTAGATGAAATTTTATCCAAAATTTCATTTAATACTCAGGTTTATCCGAAACCTCTTTCATATATATCTTATACTCTTTTACAGATAAACAGAAATAATTTCAAAAAATGGAAAAATATGTTTAATAAATTAATTAATTCATCAGGTACTCCTCGGCCTATTTTACTAATTATATTAAATTGCATGACAACCTTATATTATACAATCTTACTCTAGAGGTATAGAAAAATCTCAATCCCTAATCAACAGTCAACAGATATTCAACAAATACTCAGGTACTCACTCACCTGGGAGCTGTAATCGTAACTTTTTTACTAAAAATGATACAGTAACAACGAAGTTCCAATGTGTAAAGTTACGGGCAATATACATAATATATTATAATTCAATTAGTATTTTTTAATTGTATAAGGAACAAACAGAGAAACAGATAGACAGACATGAACTTTAAAAGTTATATGGTTTTGTTCTACTGTTTTTTCCTAATTCTCCTAGACAACCTTTTTTTTACTTTTTGCCCTCTCCTCCTTTATTATAAGTATAGATAGAAAATACATAGAAGATATGTTAGTTTTTTGTCTAAATTTTAAGGAAAACCCTTCAAGCTTCCATCATCAGAAGAATCACCTCACCTTCAACATTAGCAGAATGTGGCCACATGGAAGCAGTCATGTGGAGGGCAGAGATAACGTTGAAAGCTGCTTGCATAGTGCGCATAGCACCCATTGCAACTTCTGCATTCATGACTGGAGCAGTTGATACCTGCGCAAAAATAATATTATTGAAGACATTATAGAGAAAGAAGAATGTTTAAAGAAAGAAATATTGGGTTACCAAAATCACGTGATGAGACGTGTGAATATGCAAGAAAGTTTAGAAACAAGTTAGCAGAAATTATAAAAATAAGTAAGAAAGTATAAATATATTGACGTGACTCGGTCACTATGATTACTGGATTTTACCAAGCCAGTAAAAAAGGGAATTAAGTTTTCATCTTAACTAGTTTAAGGTAAGAATGTCGGAGAATGAAAGTAGGTAATGCCCAAAGATAAATAAATAAAATATGTTAGGGAAAATATCAGGAGTATGTAAGTGATCGAGGGATTGGATGTAAAAATTCAACAATGGCAAAGTATGACATGGATTAAAAATACTAACTTTAGATTGTTGTCCGAAAATATTGTAAGTTAGTACGAGGGCAAAAGTTTTGTTTGACTTACACTGATTAACTAACAGACATTTAGACGGCTTTATCACTGCATTTATATCCAATTGTTTATGAATATACATTATTATGAGGTGTAAGCGGAAGCACGAACTAAGTACGTCAATTCAAATATAATTTAATTATTTTTAGTTTTAACTAGCTGCATACCTCGATTCCATAATATGCCTTTCTCCAAAGAGAAAAGGAAATAATCTAAGTATAGCTAATACATAGTTAGGTATATAAAAACCGTGTCAATTATACAACTCAAGGTACAGATTTTACCCCTGATGGATGAGACAAAAAATAGGAATGCTCTATACTCTAAATAAGCATATGTCCGAAATACTAACCAATCAAATATGTTCAAGTTCTAACCAAGTTCACAAATTTTATCTTGACTCCTTTAATTGGCAGAAAGTTTTTTGAATTAATTTAAATTTACGGCCGATACCAACGCAGGTGTCTGTCGATACTAATATACATTTTTAGAATTCACTGCCCATACCTACTGACGTATATATATACACATATATATTAATTAATCATAACATAGTACAACCATAAATGTCTACAAAAAACATTAATATTATGAATGTGTTTGTACTTAACTACGAGTACTTAGTAGTCGTAGTAACTGGTCTTATATTTTCACAATAAAATACGAAACTCTAATTAACAATAGATAATTAATTTTCTAATAAAACATTACAATTTTATTTATAATACTTATGTTCATTTCAGACCCTCATAATTACAGAAAATTTTCCATTATTGCGGGCAATAAAAAGTTACTAAAATAAACTCTTTTACACATTATTCTACCTAAACAGTTCTTTGTTAAATTTAAAACTTACTAAGGTAGTAATTATGAATAGGTACCTACAAGAAACAGTTACAGAAAAAATGGAATTAAAAATAATAACATGTTATGTACTTATATAGTTTAAAAAGTAATTTAAAAACATCGTTTTGATAAACTAATAGCAGCTGTACACTCTCGTCGAGATATCCTGAGATATGCCGATTGCAAGAGCTCTTACTTTTCGGCCTACAATAGCCTTTCAAGTGTGGAACACTTGGAGTTCCCCCCCTATATAGTGGACGTCTGACAACAGTAGAAAATGACAGGCAGTATGCAGTACATTGCTGCTTTGAGGTAATCACCGGTAATAACCACGTTACGTCAAAGCAGCAATGTACTGTATACTGCCTGTCATTTTCCACTGTTGTCAGACGTCCACTGGATAATTATAATAATATGGGGAAACTTAGGTCTCCAGCTGCTTCGGAGCAGCTGCAACGAGATCATCTCGTCACCATTTTTAGGTCTACCTTGAAGACATTTATTGTTCTGAGACATCCAGTAAGTTTCAATGACCAAATGTCCAAACAGCAGCTCTAGACAACAATCTTATCGATTAACGAAATCGCAATCGACAGATTTTTTTTGTATGAAATTGACTTAAGCTCGCGAAAAGTCACGTGATTCCGTTATTCGATAAATGTTGTCTAGGGCTGCTGATTCCTATTTATCTGGCTTCATTGGGCATATGTGGCCAGTGCACCCGGGAACTCAGTGGAACTTTAGTCAGGCGCTACTGTATACATATAACTTGATAGAGGATGGAGTAACATTATTTAATAACTTATATCGAAAAATAACGATTAATTCCACAAATTCGTACGTCTTAGGTCTAAAATACTGCGCTCCATGACCTATTGGCAGATTTGGAACTAGGAAGTTACGTACGGTCAGGCTACGTATGATTAGGTACGCAATGGATGCTGATAAGTCAATGGTTTCGGCATGTAATTCGATGTTATAAAACGGAATTGTATATCACCGTATTTCGGTCATTAAGACCTATTAGGCCGCGGAGTAGGTAGACCGAGAATGAGATGGAAGGACGAATTCGTAATACGCGCAGGACGAAGCTGAAAGTCGAGCGCTCAAGATTTAATTTAATTATTATTTATTTATTCCTCATCATAGCATACATGTCACTTGGTGCTAAGTATACATACCATGTATAAGCATACACTGTATGTATACTTAATATAATAATATAGTAGTGTAACACCATGAACATTATTTCGTTTCGTAGTAGCGAACAGTACCCTGGTCCTACTACGGAAACCTACAAACTTACGACTCTCGTAGGCGGACGGTTCCCCGGCCTCTACGACGTGTTCGTAGTCCTGTAACAGCTCCAATATACGCATTTCCCATCATCCCGGAGAGTTCATTTCGTCCCCTCCCTGCTTCCGCGCAGTCCCCTTCGTTACAGTAGCATAATATATATACTACTATAAAAAGAGGATGGAGAAGGTCTTCGTCCAAGATTGGACATGAAAGGGCTGGGGATGAATGGATCATTCACGGGTCACGTCACGTGCAGCATACTGTATAGTACGAAAATGAGGAAATCCTAAAATGTTGAATTCTCAAAATGTAGGACTCCCCAAAATGTTAATTTATCAAAATCTTCAAAAATACCTATTTTGAATTTTTGACGTGCCAAAATCCGTCGGCTTTGCCAGCGTAGCGTGTAAAAGCCTTTTATAATAAAAATTCATAGCAGCGATCAAAGCACAGAGCAACACTGAAGTTAAATTTTATCGTTTATTCCACAAGAGGTGCTGAAAACGTCGTGCTCTGAATATGTATTAATTTGAGACCAAAAATATGATTTTGTGCTTCATACGTGTAGGAACAAGTAAACAAAATATTTTCGATTTCGAACCCATAAAAATATTAGCTGAAGTAAATAAGCTATTTAGAAAATTAATAAAAGTTAATGTTTTAAACTTCAACGAATGTTAGAAACGCGAATGTTGTAATGAAAATTACTACGAGGTACATAATATATTATGATATTCGAGTTCGTTTGAAAATTATAAACCCAACTTTCTTGTTTAAACCAAACGGAGGGAAGTGATATTTGCTTCTTGTCACTGTTAGATCGGCACTCTTGATTTGTGTTACCTCAACAAAGAAAGAAAGTAAAAAAATAAACTGTTTTTATTATCTTTTAAGTTTTTATTTCGTTTGTAGGCGGTTTTTTTTTTTAATTTTACTTTACAGTCAGCGTCTCACTCCCATGATTTTAGTTTCTTCCCATCGGAGAACCGAAACTACACTAAAATCATAGATATAAGTTGGCGTTTCAAATGATCGTGCTAATTTTAAACATTTCTTTTTTTTAACTTTAACTTATCAAATTTGAATTTTGAAAAGGATACCGAGGAATTTAGTGTGTTGGATACCTACCTATACCTCTGACCCACCCAACATCACAGAAACCTTCAAATACCAGGCCGCCCACCCAAGGAAGCGGCCTCATATGTACTGTGCTGATAGTCTTAATATGACATCTATTAGTTGGGTAGATACTCTAGCCATGTTACAATAAATTGATTATCCTAAACCTACAGTTTCAATGTTTGCCCAAACCCAATGAGGCGGAAACGAAAACACTTCCAAACGTTATACTCCATTATTTGGGTGGCATGCTTGTCAAGTACAGAGCAACTTGCACGTGACTAGCTTTTCTGGGACATACCAATTTAAATATGCCGATGAATTTGAATAGAACAAGGACAAACTAGGGGATTTTAATATTTTGTAACGACGGTGGCGCTAATACAAATTGTTTACGTAAGTTGGTATTTTGTTAGGCGAGAGACATTCGACAGTTGTATTACAAACTTTCCTACGTTTTGCGATTGGGGTGCCTGTTTACAATAATACGGACCGTCCCGGACACTGTCTACTGGTGCCAGGGCCGGGTCGGATGCGTAAATCTATAATACTCATCTGACCCGGTGAGAAATGGGACCGGATACATGCTATAATAATATGCTATTAAAATTAAGAAAAATACAATCAAAACAAAAGAGAATTGTAAGTTTTATTTAGCAAATTAAAAGTCTTCCAAAGGATCAGGGGCTCTATTTTTGAACCAAATGAGGCTTTTCGAGCGATTTTAATACCTCGATTTCTACTGGTTTTCGTAAAATTTCTGTAATTTTTCTACGTGAATCGCACGTCCTCCACGAGTGGTATCAACCACTCGCAGCAGGAGTCCGGTATCAAACGATAATCAGCAGATATCGAATTATTTAAATCGCCTGAAGTGCAACGAGCGATTCAAAAATAAGGCTCCAGACTGGTCTGCTTGCTTGTTGTCACCTAGAACCACCTTACAAGCAAGCAGGCTCAGCAGCGTAACTTTGATCATTGAAGTGTTTCCTGATATGAATATCAGAAGTGACCTTTCAAGCAATTAAGCAGGCTCAGCAGCGTAACTTTGATCATTGAAGTGTTTCCTGATATGAATATCAGAAGCTACCTTTCAAGCAATTAAGCAGGCTCAGCAGCGTAACTTTGATCATTGAAGTGTTTTCTGATATGAATATCAGAAACCACCTTACAAGCAAGCAGGCTCAGCAGCGTAACTTTGATATTCATATCAGAAAACTCTTCAATGATCAAAGTTACGATTACAATTTTGATAATTTGGTATTAAACGTACCTACCTATTTATTGTTCTGTAACATGATTGACGTCTAGGAACTTTGAAAGTTTAAGAAACAAAACCATATTCCCGCTAGTACCTACCACTTTAGTTAGCGCTGAGTTAGCGTTATTAAAGGTATTATGAGACATAAACTGAAAATCTTATACACCCAGACCAGATACAAATATTTATTTTTAAGCATAAATATGTGCACCCAGCGGGAATCGAACCCGCAACCTTCTGCATTGCTGCCAAACGTTCACCCGACGCGCCACAGAGGTCATCAGGTCAATTAAAATTTAGCAACACAAGTGTGTTTAAAATTTTAATTTTTGTGAAACCTAGTTCAAATGCGTGTAAATTGTTTTATTTCGGGGCATATTAATCAATTTAGTTTCGTAAAGGTTTATAAATGTAATGAAAGTGAAAATCGTAGCAAAACATGGACATTAGCCTTGTCTCTAAAGCTCGCGTGAACCGTCATTGTAAAGAGCCACCACTTACAATGACTTCCTTGACTTGACTTTTACTACGACGACTTGGCTATTTTGATACAAATTGCAAATAACTTGCAAAAATTAGTAACACTTGACACTGGCTACTTTCTAAATGGCCATAATCATTTAGAAAGTAAATTTAAGTTTCTAAATGGTTCACGACCGATAAGAAATAAATAATGAATCGGACTTTTGTTTATGACGCGTTAGTGGAACGTCTCGTCTTGAATTTTTATTTTTTCAAAACATAGTTTTATTGCGTTTACATTGTTTAATTTCGGCGGCATATTATCAATTTAGTTACGCGAAGTTCAACGAGTGCACGAACACGAAATTAGCACGTTACAAACAAATGTTTCATGGGGTTGGAGAAAAATCGTCGCCAATTTTTCTGCAGCCTTCACGCATTGAAAATTATTTCAAACGATTACAGTATAATAGTGGTAGTTTACTATTAGTACGTGAATTTGGCTAAATTGTCCTATATTGCTGACAAAAAGCTATAACTAAGGGATTTTCAGCTTATGTCTTGTTTACCCCTTAATCGTCGTGACAGACAGAATACATAACCTACAATATCTTGTACATAACGTTATTAATTAACTTCATTCATTATCCACCGTCAGTGTACTGTAAATGTGGTAGTAATTTGTGTGAAGAGGGTGTAACTGACAGCCTGTAGTAGGTCTTCCGTGAAGGTATATTTACTCACCATATTATTATACCTCCACCATATGCAACCTAAAGCTACTTTCAACTTTCTACTGGCACTTTGTGGTCAAATTTCGGTTCGGGGCTGAACCGATTGTTGCATAACACAAGGGTTTGTTCAGACTTCTTATTACTTTTGATGCTTCGTCAAATAGGTAGCAAACAAAAATAAAACTATTCACAATAGGTTTTTTTTTGTTTTCGCGACTAAAACTCATTTTCAGGTTTTAATCGCATATTTATTCAACCGTTGGAGTAAACGAGTTCTAGAGTGGAGACCGCGTCTCGGCAAACGTAGTGTAGGACGTCCTCAGGCACGTTGGAGCGACGATTTGCACAAGACGGCTGGCACAAACAGGATGCGAGAAGCCGAAAATAGGTGGGTGGCGTTGCTATTGGAGAGGCATAATTCCAGCAGTGGACTGCAACAGGCTGATGATGATGATAATTTATTTAACAGTATTGTTGCAATGCCTTACAAACGTTTTAATGTCTTAGCAGATACAGCTTTCCCAGTCTATCCTAATTCACAATCACAATACATCTTACTTATATTATAAACGCAAAAGTATGTATGAGATTTTGTTACTCTTTCACGCAAAAACTACTGAACCGTTTGCGATGAAACTGGGAATATAGATAGCTGGATACATTTTATCCCGATAACCCCGCGGAAGCGGGACTTACGCGGGTGAAACCGCGAAGAGCAGCTAGTTATAAGATAAATAACTAATATTTTCTGAGGTCTTACACTCGCTTAGAACCTAGGCATTTATTTGTGGCTTCACCAACTTATGTATCGAAATACTTGGCAATACGAAGCCCTCCGAAAAACAAATTAATACGATTTATAAATAAACTTCAGAAACTCATATAATTTGACATAAGCTTTGGCTTGATCTTTCTGAAAGTTCGCCTGTGATTTTGAAATGAAATAAGTTTGATGGCATCTTCTGTTTATTAACTCAAAAACAACTACAAGAAGTACAAATTGGTCCTATAAAAATTTCGTAATAAAATACAAATACCTATTTGAACTCTGCGACGACTTCTGTAGTCTGTACAACCAAAGGCGCCCCGCGGTTTCACCCTCGTAAATTCCGTTCCAGCGGGAACATCGGGATAAAATTACCCTACGATTTATTCCAAGTCTCTAGCTACCTATATTCCAAGTTTTGTCACAATCGGTTAGGAAGTTTTTGCGTTATTAAGTAACAGACATACATACACTCATGCATACATACATACTCACGAACTTTCAGCTTTATAATATTATATTATTATACACTAGCTGCGCCCCGCGGTTTTACCTGCGTAAGTTTTATCAAAATCGGTTCAGTATTTTTTCTTTTATAAGAACCTTCTCCTGATTCTAACAGACACAACACAAAAAGAATTATCGAAATCGGTCCAGCCGTTCAAGCGTGATGCCGTGACCACGCGAAATAGGGATTCATTTTTATATATAAGAAGACTATCTGCGCCCCGCGGTTTCGCTCAGGTAAGATTCATCAAAACCGGTTTAGCATTTTTTCTTACATAAGAACCTTCTTCTGATCATAACAAATACAACGCAAAAAGAATTATCGAAATCGGTCCAGCCGATCATGCGTGAAATGCGATTCATTTTTATATATAAGATGATACATAAATATACACCTGGAACCTGAAACAAACATTTATTGCCATGAATGCTACTTTTTTCCGGCCACAATTGAACCCGCAACCTTCTGCGTCTGAAAAGTTATGAATATCTTTGTCAAGGTGTACTTAATTCTAGTATTTCGAATTTCGAGACAAGTGCTATAAATCCTAGGAGACCTATTATCTGGCTGGATTTCAGGAGTATTTGAGACTCAATTTAAAACTAAGTACCTACCTAATAACTACTTTTGTAAAGCTAGTGCTAACAAAAGGGGTTTAAGAGATCCATGCAGAAATATAATGTTAGTTCCTTGGGAAGTCTCCTATCTGTGTTCAGTCGGATACGTCCTGGTCCTGTGGGAATATTATCTAGAAATCCCATCTAAAGGGTCACACTCACGGTGTCCACATTTCTAAGTCTATCAGTAAGCAAGTAAAATGTAATATCATCGTATAATCGAAGAATACTTTGAGTTATTACGTACTAATACAAGAGGTGATGTCTTAAATATATACCAAGTCTATTTCACGAGAAATAAATATAAAAGCCGCTGCAAATATTGCTCTGTCTATCGAGTATTGTTGCGAGTTTCAGATGCAGACGATGAATGATAATTAAAACGTAAAATGCATCATTGAATTTGCATTGGAAAGGAGTAAATAGATCCCACGTAGGAATTTAATTGGAGGGATTGAAAGATGGCTTCATGGAGCTTCGGAGGCTGGTCAACTGACCTCCTGTTGGCGAATCTACTTAGGGTTGCTATCAATTATTAAAGCCAGTTTTCCAAGTTCTGAGATAGTTGTAAAGATGTTATTTTATTCTACTAAGCCTGCCCGACTGATTGGCGAGCGGCCTAACTTAGCAGAATGACTTTGACTTAGTAAAAACGGCACCTTATGAAAGGTTCATTACAAAAGATAAGGAACAAAATTTTACCGTCCACGCAGTGTAAATTGAAGAATATTATAATTTTAAATTTTACATTCTTACCTTAGTAATTTAAATTGATTTTGTCTCTGATTTAATTTACTTTTAATTAGAATTCATTCTGAAGTAGGTAAGTATACCTATGTAGGTTTTACCTTGAAAAAATATCTAATTGCTTTAAAAATGTAATTTTGAATTTAAAAAAAAATACAATATAAATAAAAAATAGGTACCTAATAATTAAAAAAAAAATACTTATTAATTAGTAATAAATGTCTGCATTAAGATTAAGGTCCAGATATAAAAAAGTTACGCGATTAAAACCGAATAATAAGTCTTATTTCATATCAGGATCGCGAAAACCGAAGAAAGTCTAAGCTGGGCTAAACTAACTTAGTCTAGGCGGCTAGGCTTAGTGGCGGTCGATAGCTCAAGATTTTGACCACCGTACCGGGACGGATGACACTCTTAGGATATGAGGGTAGGTCACTTCCGTCCAGGTCGAACTCAAAATCTTGTCGACCGGGTCAGAAGAGACTTTTAGAGTACCTATGTAGGTAGTCTCATCAGAGCCGTTCCTTAACGGCTCCAGGTCGGATGAAACCTACCCCTTTTAATTACCAAAATGTCCAAGATTCTTTTAAATTAAGTAAGCTTAAAGAAAAAGAGGCTAAAATGACAAAATTATACTGAAATATAAGATCTCACTTGGATAAGAAATCTTTCTTCTAAAAATTTCTAGGAAACCCTAAAATATTGTGTTAATTAAGAAAACAAAAGGCGAAACAATAAATTTTCAGTCTTGATTCTGTTTTAAATTTCGTTAACTTAGGACTAATTACTTACACTCGTAAATCAAACTGTGAAATGTTGATTTAATGCAGAACTAGAGACTTTGCCCGGGTTGGCACGTCTATGCATTAATTATACAATTTAAAAAAGATAGGTATCTGTCCAGCAAAAACGAACACATCCAAATTTAAAAGCCTTTTTTTGATAAACCTTTTCAAATTTGATTTGTTACATTTAATTGTGCAGATATTTTTATTTTGATATTTGAAAAAATAGCCCTTAAACGCTTAAATACCAGTACTGCCGTGTACCGTCAGCATAGAAAAAGTTACAGAAAATCAGAAGCAAAACCGCCTATGTATAAAAAATATAATAAAACTTAAAATCGACAACACGGCGTATGTATTTTTAGCAGTCAACGGGAGGTTTTATTCAAGGCTTAAGGTAACTACAAAGGACTACAATAATCAATCAATTAATCTACTAAGTACAATTGAGTTCTAATATTGCTATTACTTAACCTACAAGTAGGTACTTATGCTATTCCCTCAGCGAGCCTCGCACGTGTCGTTCCACGATACGGAATCGAACGCAATATACCGCGGTTTGTGATGTGTCAACAAAGACATGCTATTTACGGGTCTCTGCCATAGGATACATTATGTGTACACTGTACAGCCACAGAGTGTCTAATTCTACAGAGAGACAGCTTCATATAAACGCGCAGCATAGGTTAACCACACATTAAATGAATCAATGAATAAATGCTTTATTGCAACAAAAACTTAAACAATCAATATTACAATGACAAAAACATAAAACTAGTGTGGTAGAATGGACGGCCTTATCGCCTTAGGGCGATCTGAGCCCATGGATTGACAAGATTTAAGGAAAGGGATGGGTGTATAATAAATAAATAAAATAAATAAATAAATCCTGTGACGAACACACAACGCCATCTAGCCCCGTGGTAAGCTGCTAAGCTTGTGTTACGGTGACTAGACAACGGATATACTACTTATATATTTTTTTCTTGTATACTATAATAGATTGGAATATACTTAGACAAAAAAGTGAAAATAAAATTTAAAAAAGAAAAAAAATACTAAAAAGCAATATGAAACATTAATTAAATTAAATTTAATTAATTTGAATAAACACAAATCAACAAAGTATGGATTAAAAACAAACATTCGTTTATGCGTGCGTGACTTCTCCAAACGCTCGGCAAACCCGGACGGTTTGCCGATTCCTCCCGAAGAGCCTTTCGGGTCACGTACGTGAACCCGTCGGCACACTGTCGGTGAGAATGAAAAACTGAAGAATTTTCTTAAATGATTTGATTTTATTCTACAAAAACACCTTAATTTTTTTGGATTTATATCTTTTGCAATCAGTCGACAAGCTTTGTTTTTAGCATCAAATAGGTATACTATATTTTGGGAACAATGAACTTTCTAAACATACACGATTTGTACTGGTAAAACATATTTTCCCGGCTCTTATTCTCGTATTGTTATTTTTAAATTCAACAACAGTGTTGGTTGCGACAGGCTTACCGAGACGTTTTGCCAATGTTGATATTCCTATACTATGACTATTAATCTTAGTCCCTGTCGAATATGACCCTGGAAAATATGTTAGAATGTGTTGGTAACCCTGTATCTACCGCCGCTTGTATGAAGCTGTTCCTCTGTACGATTAGATACTCTGTGGTACAGCTCTGTGGTCCAGCCTGTGTCACACTGACACAGATATTGTGCAAATACTGAACTGAAGAGGCCAACAGTTCGATAAATTAGGTGAACTGGGTCATTTTTGAAGTATTTCGGTCTGTAAAGACTAAAAATGTCTTACTACTGTTTACAAAGTACAATAGTCTTATTAACAAACGTGGAGTAAGGTCTGAGTAGTGAGAACATGCTTTGTCTTATTCCGTGAGAAGAACTTTCAAACAGATAGAGAGATACTGGTTGGTTCAGTCAACCTTGAAAAAGCCGACTGTAAAGTTGGCGCAAGCTCAGTCGTTAATAATAATGACGTTATTGAATAAAATGCGAGTAAAACCCGATAAATATTGTGTTTTATTATGTAAAATCGCGAAACCCATAGATAAAATTAAAATCAAGATTTTTCATTGTTTATGTAATATACATACCTAATGATCTTAAGTTAACATATTTTAGATTCAATCCACTACAAGAAATCATGGTAGGGCAAACTTTTATAGAATTGAATTGAATTTAAAGAAACTTCTTTAAAATTAAATGCAAAAATTATAAAACAACAAATTCTAAATAATTATAACATCTAAATATGAATAATCTTTGATCTTTGACACTATAGAAAGCTTTAGAGGTCAATCATTTTTGCAGTTGTCGCCTTGTAGCTTTTTTACACGAATTCATACTAAAATAAACTACCTTACAAACATCGCGTGCCGTGCAGTGTGGACTATAATAGACGTTCACCGTTAAAAGTATTGCCTACCATAACCGTAACATGAAAACAACTCAAAATTCATAACCACTTAAAAAACCCTTCAGCTGTAATAAATCTCAAATATATTTTATCAACCAGAAACCAGTAGAGTACAGTCGAGAGACAAATTCGTTTAAATGTTATTCTTCTTTAAATATTACCTCGTACGTTTTACTGGGATAGGCAGAGAGGGCGCTGTTAGTTTTCTTTATAATACCTGGGACCCTACCCGTTGAGTTCAACTCGACGTAGTTTTTGGAATACGATGCTAACGGGTTTGACAAAAGCTACCGCGCAAGTCGCCAGCAGAAAATGTCTATCAACTATATTAAAAATTAATATTTCGTTTTTAGTCCCGATACCAGACTAGCATCACTACGTATCATTCGATCTGCCGCCTGCAAATAACACCTCCTTCCTCCCGCTCCTTGCATGCGGCAGAAATTAGATATTATGTTAGTATTAGTGACACCAATCATTAACCGTGCAATCAACTCGTTTAGGCTTTAAAAAAGCCATCATCGGGAACGTAGACTCCGACCGAACTGTGTGGGTGACAAAAATTAGTAACGAGGCCGTTCACCCGACGCTGTTGACTCGCCGACAGCTGGGACAAGAGTGAGTGATACGGTCAGGTATCGGGACTAAAAATTAAATATTAATTTTTAATATAGTTGATATGGAGTTCCGAAAAGTAACGCCTAATACAATCAATTATTGTCTATGGCTTTAACGTCGACAATTTCTACTCGCTCCTTGCACGCTAGCTTTTTTCAACCCCGTTATCGACAGCATCGTGTTACTAAAACGAACGTCGAGTTGAACTCGACGCGAGTTACACGGTAGAGTCCCTGATGGTCAACGTTGCGGTCTAAGATGAATTGAAACAACAACGTCAACAAGGAAGACAAATAGAAACTCGATCACTTGCCATCCTCCCACGCTTTCGGGGAAGCGTGCTATATCAAAGATTATTGTTTACTTACTATCTGATAAGATAGTGGTCACTCGCCTATAATATTTATTTTATAATGAACTTGCAAGTTAGTACCTTAACATGAACAAGATATTTCTAAATACAGTACGAGTCAACCAAAAGCTTGTAAGAATGTAAAAAATACGCGGCGACTTTAGATACAAAATGGCCAATAAGTTGCTTTTCCACGTACTTACACCAAAGTACATTAAAATAATAACGTGAGTGAAAAATTACAACTATGTTACCCATTTCAAAGTTTTCATAACTTTTAGTACATTTTGCAATGGTCAAATGTGTTCTGATGTTAATAATTCTTGTGTAGACCGAGTTCTGTAGAAATTAGTCAACCCACTAAATCAAAAATTTAAATTATTATTTATCAAATTAGTAACTAAAATATTTACCTATACCGATATGACCATAACCAAAATTATAACCTTCATGGAGATTTGAAGACAATAATTATCAACAAACGATCGTCATGTCGAGAAAATGTAAAAAAATATGTTTATATAAAATAATTTCAGGCTATAATCTGACGGTTATGTTCTTTGTATTTGTTAATTTTCTAAAGAAAGAAGTGTCAAATGGTTGCATTAAATTATAGAATGAAGTGTATAACATATTAGTTTAATTTCAAGATAATTTCATGTCAATATCGTGAAAACAGAAGAAAAGTCTATCACGTTAGAACAGAACATTGGATCGAACAGAAGATTGGTTCTGTATTGCATAACTCGGGCGCATTATAATTGTAATGAAGGTATATCGGAGGAGGTACTTGAGTTTTAAAACTACTATTACGAGTAGTACCGAATCTAATTTTACTCCTATTTTAATATTATTTTGTTTTTCAGATGAAATTAATTTAAGTTAGTTTTTATTTTCAAACCCAATAATATTTGTATGAGACGCCTCCCTTGCACCCATTTCATTTTTTTTTAAGTTTAAAAACTCTGTTATATAAGATAAAACTTATATTGCTTATATTGCCTATATATATATCTGTTGTAAAAAAACCGCCTATAAAAGTATTGCCGCAATAAAGAAAACCCTTTATTCAGGTACCTATATAGGTACTTAAATTATTTATTGAATATAGAAATAAATGTCAAATGGTGGCACTATGGTGGAATAAATGACACCATTTGACATTTATTTCTATAGAAAATTTGTCAAACACAAGAAACCAAAACGTCAGATTAAAAAATGTACTAAGTATAATTCATAGAGCTTTGAATTTTATTTTATTTTATTTATTTAAATCATACTTATTAACGTAAACCATGCAATAAGCAGTTAAGTAAGTAAACAATTTAAATGAAATAATGTTTATCACATACATTTCATCATTCAACTCTCTGTCTATAAACGATTTGACATCGAATAAATCTTGTGGCCGAAAATGTAAATGATTCGGGAACCTCGACATGTTTTATGAATGCATGCCGCGGGCGAGCAGCTCAGCGCGGCGGCTCATTGGGCCGCGCGGCTTGCCTCGTAACCTCGTGGACCCGAAATTTATTATTCTGTAAATGAATTGTCTACTGAAGTGTATTTATTTTTACGAGGAAGGCTTTATTTTTGACGCAATATTTTTAAGGAAATATGACTGATACGTTTTGAGTTAGTCCAGTCTAGTCAATGCAACCTTGACTAAAATAATCAAGAATCAAGATGTTTTAGTGTTATGACATAAAGGTCATAAGTTGACATATTTTGGATACAATCACTTACCCACTACAGGCTTTATAGTATTATAATTTTAAGTTAGGTACTTTAGTCTAGACTCTAGAGTAATTTAGAAACTGATACAGTTAGTTACTTAATGAATAATCGTGTCTGCTTATATTTCTATTAATATTTTAAGAAATAAAAGTAAATTACATTAAAAGTACATTTATTACATGACAATAACTACAACTGCAGGAAAAAGTGGGTAAAGTTTGATTTTAAGAAACGAAGAAACGTTACGCCACGTAGTGCGACCCGACTTTTAGTCTTCAAAGCGGTCTACCTACTAACAAAATCCTTAAACAACATCTCAGCTCTTATCAGTCCACTGCTGAACGTAGGCCTCCCATACGACGCCACAAAGAGCGATCGCGAGCTACTTCCATCCAACGACTTCCTGGCGACCGCTACAATGTCGTCGGTCCACCGAGTAGGTGATCTTCCAACACTCCGTTTCGCATTACATCGTGGTCGCCATTCGAGGACTTTTACTCCCCATCGGTTATCTGTCCCCTTGAGCTATAGAGTCGCCCTTAAGGCCTCTAACTTGACTTAACGACTGCTATCAGAGATAGCAACCGGGACCAACTCTTAAACTTAACTTTCTATCGGCACTTAAATCTACTAATAGAAACAACTGTCAATTCTGAACTGTGGACCTATTTAGGTACTGCAAATCCCCGTAAGACCGTTTTCAATAACATTAGCCGTTAGAGCGTCTCAAGGAGGTCGTTGAGATAAGCCTCCGAAGCACCGAACGATATCACGCACTTCACACGTATGTGTCATAAATACTGATAATGGTACTTACACACGGGCAAACTTGTTGGGCGTGACTGGGATCAAATCACCACCGGAACCTATGACTCTTGAATAGCACCTTTAAGTTTCCTAATAGTAGGTTTCGAACTTCACCCACTTCACCATTTCTTGGTTGCGAGTTCGATTACCGCCGGGTGCAAATATTTATGCTTAAAATAAATACTTGCATTTGGTCTGGGTGCTTTTATAATGTAAGTATTTAGAAAAGAAAATATAAGTAGTATATCCGTTGTCTAGTCACCGTAACACAAGCTTAGTAGCTTACCAAGGGGCTAGATGGCACTGTGTCTTGTTCAGAGAATTTATTTATTTTTTATTTATTAAGTATAGCACCTCTTCAATTTACAATTCTTAAATATTGTGTATCAAACGACATTCGAGTTTTTCTTTCTTTTGTTTTGAGTGTAACTACTCAAACAAATACCTCGATTTGTTTGAGTAGTTTCCTAAGAGTTTGACTTTGGAACTGGCGAAGTTCGTCCGTCAAAGACAAACAGTTTGAAGTGGATCATTATTAGGCAACCATTCTTCTTCTAGTCTCTCCAATAGAATCCTGTTTTTATTCTAAGAGTGTAGGTTATAAAGGTTATTATTTTCATTAATCATGCCCTTAATTTAGACAGTAACACACTATAGACATTAAATCACTTGTAATAAGAGTTACAGGTGATTTAAATAGGAGTTAAAGCGCTTTATGTAATAGAAACGCGGGCCGCCTGAAGGATGTGAATCATTTGACACTGACAGATATAGGAGTCGCCGCGGCCTCGCCCCACGACAATAAAATTCCATATGCTCATGGCACTAGAATACCAAATTTCATCAAAATTGGTGGAGTAATACGAAACTGTAGCGGAGAAGCAACATACTGAGAGACAAACAAAATTTGACCAGACTTAAAGCAGAGACGCTTCGCTCGCTTGGTCAATAAAAACATCTTCGAGGGCGACCCTGCGGCATCGTTCCCAAGAGACCGGCGATATTTCCCCTCCAGATCACTAAGGAAAAAGAAGCCGCAGCTTTCTTTTCCTTAAATCCGGTCTACGGTCTCCCGAGACGCCATTGAGGCGACCTGGTCCTTAAAAAACTAAGCGATCTTGGCCCCTACGCACCCAACGTCTCCACTCCCACATGAATTTAATTTAGTATATTTCCACTTGTTATATCTGGTAGCAGTAGCTGGAGCAAGCACTAGGATTACCTGAAAACGTTCACACTAAGTGAGCTACACCATTATTCAACAAAAAGAGAAATAAGCATTAGAGTTTCTAAGTACCTAAGCTGATGATTACTTTTTCAGTCAACCTTGAAAAAGCCAACTGTAAAGTTGGCGAAAGCTCGGGTCAAATAATGAATAAAAACGCGATAAAACCGGATAAATAAAGTGTTTTATTATGCAAAATCGCGAAAACCATAGAAGAAATTACCTAAGCTGATTAAAATAAGAATATTAGGTTTGGATCGTGCAGACGTTTCCTTATTCACGGCTGTCAGATCGTATTTATACCGCGTATTGTTGTTGCGAAATCCCTATTTTTCAATGTTCCTTAAAAGATACTGTATCATTTTGCTCTTGTGATTACTTTTTTCTTCCCGTTTCGTCCCCTCTGTGAGATATGAGCTTTAACAATTCATACCCGTTGAGACGGTAAAGGTTAAGTTACCTACGTAGGTAGGTACTAAATGTAGGTGTGGTTTTTACTAGGTGATTCCCGTGGTTTTGCATAGTTTTTTAATCGTAAATATGTAATATGAATAATATAAGCGGCTAAGAAGAAATTCACTAAACAAGCACACAGTGCTGTGTTATATCACACAGTGGCAAGTATATCACTAGATGACGCCAGTGGTAAAACATAATCACGCTAACGATGCATTTAAAAATATAAAAACTTGACCGGTGTTTTTATTTGCTTCGAACTACAAACTTTTTGTTCTCTCTTCCTTTATTACATTTTCTAATATCTAAGTATGTACCCCAATTAGCAGAAACGGAAGTAGGTACCTAATATGGAAACAAAACAAGGACAAATAACTTAAAAAAAAAACAAATCACAAAAAACACCGAAATCACAACTCGTTAAGTTATAAACTAAAAATTTAAAACTGGAATAACAGTTTTTGTTCCGAACTTTTTCTAGAAATAACTTTGTTACTAAAATTAACGATATAATTTAGGCGTAAACTTTTAATAAGCCGTTTGAAAGAAAAACTCTGTAACAAGCTGAAATTTTAATGTAAAAACTTCACAAAACTACTAAATCGATTGTGAATTCACTTCAGTACGTATTTCTAGGAATTCTAGAAATAGAATGATTTTAGCAGCAAAGCATAATAGCAGCTAATACCACGTCAACCACAGAATCAACGACCGGCATTATGATGATAATGGAGCCGTGTTAACAGCGCAAAAAAGGAGTAAGAAATGAGAAATAAAATAAATAAGTACTTTAATTCTACGAATGAAACGAACGAGAGAAAAAAAACTATCATCTAGTTTCTTTCTATATGATCGTTTTTTTTTCTCTCGTTCTATCATTTATCATTTTCTGTCAATTTTCAAAGCACAATCCTTCCGAAAATAAAAATTTCTTAAACAAAAGTAACCCTGCAGGCTTCAGGTTGAGATCAATGCCCTGCAGGTTCATAACTTCATTCGAATTGCTACAACTAATAGTTTTCAAGTCTAGATAGAGTAGGAGTAGATAGATCCTACCGCCTGTACTTAACCTATATTATGATGAATAAATGATTTGATGATTTGATTTGATTTAGGTGTCTTTTAGGCAAGCATGTTACAACCACAGAGTTACAACGTCTCGACCACAGAGCAGCTATAGAGTAGAGATGTTGTATTCAGATCTCTCTATGAAACAACGCGTGACAAATTGCGATTTAGTGAAAGATTTAAGATCCGTCCACCTTTTAATTTTTCATAACAGGGCAATAGCAAAACCGCACTAAAATCAATACACCTAAGACGTAGCCAAATGATCATGTGCATTTAATGTTGTACAAGAATCTAAATGAAATAAACTATTTTGACTTTGAATTTGACTTTGCTTGGTTCGGCTTATTTGACTGAATTACATAGTAAAATAAAAAACGTAGTCAAATTCCGTAGTTTAACTTCCCAAACTCTAGTTTAGTAAGTAGGCCCTTACGTCTAAAAGTGTCACGAGGCCTAAATGATAAGGGCATGTTCTCTTTGTATATAGTCTGTGGTTTCGACCCTATAGTCGCTTCCTATGTGAGATGAAGTCAAATGTATGTTTTTCGAGCATATGTAGGCCGTAGGTATAAATGTAAGTTTATATGAATGTTTCCAATTTTGTCAGTGGACAAACAGACAATCGAATTCACAGACCAAGTAGATATTCCACTCGAGTTCTACTATAAGGGTCCTGTTTTACCTCTCGTGGTACAAAACCTTAAAAAGTTAGTATGGAGGTGATAAATGTAGAAGGTTTAGTAGTAGGAACTTCAGTAGTAAAAACCTTCTCCACAAACTACATACTATTGTTGGGTTTCTGAACCATTTTGGTTACGATCAGTATTAATTTAGTATTTTTACAAGACTAAGCGAGATTTTCACTATAAAACGATTGGAATGCTTTTTGTAGTCTTTTTTAACAAAATTAATTGATTTAAAAAATTTAAAAACTCACCTTTTTAATGTTCTAAAAACAGTACAAACAAAATGTCTTACATCTTACTTAGGTGATTTTATTCGCGTGCATACGTGTAAATCGTCAAGACGCGCCCCCAGGTTGAGTGGCCCTGCAGGGCTATTTTACTCTTTTTGGGACATTTAAAAAACGTGGATTTTTAGATTTTTTATATCTATTAATATTATTTTGAAAAAAAAAATGTTTGTTTCAGCTTGAGGTTACATTGTCACCTGGTTCTGAACTATTCCTAAAGTTTCAGCCCGCTAGCTAGTTGGGAAGTGCCTCAAATTGAAGTTGCAAGATTTCGCACGAACAAACAAGAAAAGTCAGAGTATAAAAACGTGGGATAAAATGCGTTTACACGTAAGCTATTTACGTAAGTATTTAATAATATCGACTCTTACGCGTTATAAAAAACATCGTTGTTTTCGTTTCTTATTCCACATGTCACTTCGGTGACTTAAGAACAGTACTAGTACCGCTCTTCTAGAAACATTAAAACAAGGTACCTAATCCGCAAAATAAATCACTCGATATCTTCCGAGCGGTATATTATTCGACGCTTTGTTCTCGAATGCGATAAGTATCTATCTACTAAGAACAATTTATAACATGCCCTTATTATGGTTGCGAATAGCGGTAGAAAAGAGATTTATGTTTATCGATTATCACCTTTATTGACGGCCTGTGGTGTCGCGGAAAGTCAAAGAAAATTGATGACAAATGACATTATAAGTACCATACCTTATTTTGTAGTTTGAGCTTTGGCGGTGTTACACCTACACTAATATAGTATGCAGAGGTGTGGGGGTAGATTTTGCCATGGACTTTCGAGGGCAAATCCTTAAATAGGTACTAATTAAGAAATGTAGAGTAAAATGCTGAAAAACAAACTTGTGAAAAGAAAACTAGAAAAACAAACAACAACATTATTATTGCTCTAGTGTCTTTTTCAGGAAGGAAACAATCGAATACGTTTGTGTGCAGAAATATCATCTTGCCCTACACGTGTGAAAGAGTTACAAATTTACATTTTGTTACTCTTTCACGCGAAAACTATTGAACCGATTGCGATGAAACTTGGAATATAGGTAGCTGGGGACTTGGAATAACACATAGGCTACTTTATATCCCGATATTCCCGCAGGATCGGGACCTACGCGGGTGAAACCGCGGGGAGCAGCTTGTCATACATAACTAAATCACACGCGCCATCTTAAGGTGAGAAGTTGTTCCATAATCGTAATATTATGCAACGTACTATGTTATTTATTATATTACATGACACTTTGTATGAACTATTATAAATGGTTGAGGTGTGCTCCTTTGTTTACCTAGCATTAGATGGAATTCAATGACTTACCTATGTGTTAGAAATGAAAGTTTAAACTTGTTACATACAAAGCATTTTTATTCTATAAATTATGTATCTGTACTAGCTGGACTCCGCTGTTTCATCTGCGTAGCGCTCCCTTTCCGCCGAGAATATTGGGGAAAAAAGTTGCCTATATGTTATTCTAGGCCTCCAGCTATGCATTATATATATAGTTTCATTGCAATCGGTTTAGTAGTTTTAGCGTGAAAGAGACATACATACAAACTTTCGCTTTTATAATATTAGTAAGATATCTAAGTGATACTTACATACTTACTAATCAACTTATCTTACTAATATTGTTAACGCGAAAGTTTGTATGGAGGCCTAGAATAACATATAAGCTACTATTTATCCCGATATTCTCGCGGAAACGGGAGTTACGCAGGTGAAACCGCAGGGCGCAGCTAGTAATATCATAAAGCAGAAAGATTTATTTGTTTGTTTATTTGTATGATTAGATTAGGCTTTGAAACTACTGAATCCATTTTAACAATTCTTTTATCAATAAATGGCTACATTATCGAGGAATAACGCATGCTACTTTTGATTCCGATATTCCTAAGAGATCGGGAATTAAGCGGGTAATTTTTTTACTTCAAAATTTACAAAGTCATTTTTTAACTTGAGTATCTTCTTAGTGGAGTCCACTTCACTCCTAGAGAATAGTAATATGTAGTCAACTCGTCCCAATGTCTAAACTACCTTTGGGCCCAGTTGACTACTATCCGAAAGGGTACAAGTGGTCAGTGGTCCCAGTTTCGAGGGGGACGACTTCAACCCTAACCCCTAGGTAAACTGTGGTAGATACAAATTGTCCATTGAGTGGATTGAATAAGAGTTTTGACGCGTTGAGGAGATGTGTTACTAAATTTTCATATTTGTGAAACCTAGTTCAAATGCGTGTAAATCGTTTAATTTCGGGGGCATATTAATCAATTTAGTTTCGTGAAGACGTACAAGTGCAATGAAAGTGAAAATCGGTGCAAAACATGGACTTTAGCGTTATCTCCAAAGCTCCGTAAACAGTCTTTGTAAATGGCCGCCGTGTCTATAAATGGTTCCCTAGACTTCACTTTAATATGACGACTGAATGTTTCGATGCAAATAACTGCATATATTACTAATACTTTAAACTGGCAAATGTCCAAATGGAAAAGCCATATTAAAGAAGAAGGAGCAAGTACTGGGGTTTCCCATCGTGCGCGAGTACGACTCCCACTTGGCCAGTTCATTATTTGTATATTTTAATGTTAAATTCAGCTTCCGGTATCTCAACACAACGCGTCCAAAGCTTAAATCCAGGTTAATAGCTTTTAATTCCAAAACTGACGTTTTACAATTTCGTTTCAAAAACTGTTTTACACTGCTAATGGAACTTAAATTAAGTTTATTTAATTTCTTCTATGGTTTTCGCGATTTTGCATAATAAAACAACTGTTTTATTAAGTTTATTTCATAAAAATTGTTAATAAAATTTGACCGACTTCTAAAAAGGAAAGTCATATCTCATGGATAGGTACTCGTAAATTGTAAAACTTACATTTTACATTATAGACTGGAAGATATTGTCCATAAACAATAAGGCCGCCCATTGTGCTACTTTATTTAAGTCTCTTCCGATCTCTTTCAGTTTATAATTTATCATATTAGTGTTAGGTTTTTCTGTGTTTAAATTGTGTTTGTGTTTTTGATACAATAAAGCGTTAATCTAATTATCTATTTTTTTTGTCATCTCTTCAGCAACAGATATAACAGCAATTTTGTACGCTCCAATTCCACTGTTCTCAACTCTTTCAACAAAAAATGTTAATTCAAAAAATCAACATAGCAAGTAAATAAAATTTCCATAACCAGGTCAAGTAGAAGTTTGGCAATTTATAGAGCGAACCCGGGGACGAGCGTCAGCACATCGATCTGGATGAGTTTCAAAGGAAGTTCATTTGCATTGACATTGCGTTACGTAAGTACTTTGGTTTTACCATCTCCCTTCTACCATCGGACGTCTAGGCAAACTGATAAGCTACAACGGTTCATAGTAGAAATACCACTCAGCCAAACCCAGCATTTCGCATCTGCATTCTTCGAGGGAATGGAATCAGTGGCCTGAGTCTGTATGTCTTTCCGGATGTCTACAACTAGGGGTTCTTCAAGTCGCGAGTGAACAGGTATCTCCTAGGTAAGCGTGCAACATCTTAGACCACATTGTCGCTTTCCATCAGATGAGATAGTGGTCAAATGCTTACCAATCAATTATAAAAAAAAACTTGGTAGTTATTTAAAGAAAGAAAGAAAACACGTTCATTCAGGCAGGCACACGACTTACACAGTAGGTACAACAAACACATTAAATAATAATACACAACATAATCAATTTCTTTCTAAAAAAAAAACAAACAAATAATAAAACAAAATATAAAAAAGTTTAGAAGAAACAGTGAACAAAAACAAAATAAACGTATTTATATTATACTACAATATTACAATAGATAAATACTTATTGGATTATCAAACTGAGAGAAAACATGTACATTGTGTTTAATGCTGTATCACATATTGAGTATGCATTAGGTACCCAAACTCACGGGTGCTTATTCGACAAGCACTGCCCTATACATACAACCTACCTACCTAGTAATTGTCGACTATCCTATGACACAACTAAAAGTAAGCAAATTACTCAAATAAAGAGGTTGCTCATCGCATCATCACAACATTTTAATCGATTGAACTTTAAGCTACAAACTTTTAAACAAAAAAAATATCAATAAGTCAAGCCGTTTTCAAGTAACCGGTGAACATACTTGAAAAAATATCCCGAGAAATTGAGTTGGGAGACGTTAAATATTATATTATATAAGTATTTCAACTGACATGGTTGTTTTCACTACAAATATTATAAGATAACGGAGTATTTACTTATCCACTATCTCCAGTCTCAAGAAATTTAAATTCAAAATGTAATTAAGATTTAATAAGATATTCACATTATGGTAACGACAAAAAACTACCGAGTATTTGGAACGCGACCTCCAATGAGAAGAGAACACAAGAATCAAGAAATTTATGACAAGTTGAGCAACGAAATATCGAGCTGTAATGAAAAAATGTGAGCTGTTACTGGACGCCTGACAGATGTGAAACATTTGACATTGACAGATGTGTTTTCAAATAGCTTGGCGAAATTCGCCACGAGAGTTTTGGCGGGAATGCGTTAAGGAGATGTGTTGCTAAATTTTCATTTTTGTGAAACTTAGTTCTAATGCGTGTAAAATGTTTAATTTCGGGGGCATATTAATCAATTTAGTTTCGTGAAGGTGTACAAGTGTAAATAAAAGTGAAAACCGGTGCAAAACATGTACTTTAGCTTAGTGTTTTCTCCAAAGCTCCGTGAACAAACATTGTAAAAAATGGCCCCCTTTTTACAATGATTCCCTCGACTTGACTTTAACTATGACGACTTGACTGTTTTGTTCAATGCAAATAACTTGCAAATATTGATAATACTTGACACTGGCAAATGTCCGAAAGGAAAAGCCATTTTTAAAGAGAAGAAGAAGAAGAAATTCGCCACGGCCTGTATCGCCATGTCAACAATCAGGTTTACCCCTACAGATGTTTCACATCACAATGTATCCAAATACAACCCCGTGAGTCTCCCCAGCAGCAATCCACGAAATTGGCGACACGAGGCGACACAGGTGAGTAATAGGCTTTACATCACCGCTCGATATTGCGTTGTAAATCCAGCCTGACTTTAACGACCGCAAGCTACGCGGTACATTGATTAATTTACGTTTCAATCACTGGCGTCGGGCCCGTTTACGATTGTCATTCGTGTCATTAGGAGTTTTTTGGGAGGTCTGAATAAAAAAATTTATCGTCTAAATAGATAACTTTCTTCTTTGGAAGTCGGCTGATAAGCTCCTAGCTGCGCCCCGCGGTTTCCCCCGCATAAGTCCCGTTCCCGCAGGAATATCGGGATAAAAGTACCCTGTTATTCCCGGTATCCAGCTACCTATATTCCAAGTTTCATCGCAATCGCTCCAGTAGTTTTTGCGTGATTGAGTAATAAACATCCAAACACACACACTTTAACATTTATAATTTAGTAGGATAAAGCCGGCTTCGGACTCGACTCCCTATACCGTTATTAACTCTTTGCTCGTGTTGGCTGATGCTTTTCCAATTTAACTTACCACTCGTAACCAAATTTACTCTATGGATGGATGTGTCTGAAAATGCAAGCGAGTTGTATGGAGGTACCTGCTATGTACATACTCAAATCTTATCCTATCCTACTAATATTATAAAGCTGAAAGTTTGTGAGTATATGTGTATGTACGTATGTAGGTATGTATGTGTGTTTGTTACTCAATCACGCAAAAACTACTGAACCGATCAAGATGAAACTTGGAATATAGGTAGCTGGGGTACTTTTTATCCCGAATTCTCGCGGGCATAAATATTAGAACAAAATTATATAATTTTTAAAATGTATGTCTGTCTGTCTGTCTGTTTCTCTGACGGATCCTTATACAATTAAAAAAACTACTCAACCGATTGAAATCTGGTTTTCAATTTTGGATAGTTTTATTTTCGAGGAAGGTCGTAGTATACTTTGCATCGAAATCCAATTAGTAGAACTCTAGTAATGAACGAATGTAATTTATCGAGATAAGTTTTCGCTGTGTGTAAAGTCGTGCAAAATTTATTATTATCTTATGGTTAAAAGGGCAAGGTGGCGTCAAGCTCCACATCCCCGTCAAAGCACATTTTATTTACCATATTCTCTCCGATTTCCGTCCTTCAAAAATATATTCGTATATATCCTTAACATAGCCACAATTCCTTACACAACCCGTCCGAACACGCCTTTCACGTGTTCCGGTAGAGTTATTACAACAATAATCTAGATGGTATCGCCCGAATGGCCCTTCAGTGCCGTTGTAAAAGTGGACGGTTTTTTTGAAATTCACAGATTTACCGCTACGCTTTTTGGAAGATTAGATTCTTGCGGAACCATACGTCTTTAGGTAGGTGGGTGCTTAGTTTTTATGATTTTACTGAAAACTAGAGAAATGTAATTGCGTAGTTTCAACAAAATAAAAGCGCCTTCTTTTAAGAAAACAGTGACAAAATTCTGCTTATTATTTGAGTCTCGCTTCATCTTACTTACTAACTGTGAAATACTTCAGGACTTAATTATAGGAGAAGAAAGGAAACCAAACGTAACGAATGATGAGCATTTATTGACTAACTACCTTCATAATATATTTACAAATCAGAATCTATCTACCTACATCTTTATATCGATGATTAATACACTACACTAACATTATAAACACGAAAGTTTGTATGACATACACGTGACTTTGTTACTCTTTCACGCAAAATTACTGAACCGATTGCGATGAAACTTGGAATATAGCTAGCTGGAGACTTGGAATAAAACATAGCCTACTTTTTATCCCGATATTCCCGCGGGATAGGGACTTAGAAAAACCGCAAGGCGCAGCTGGTATTACCTACATAATTTTAAGTGAGAGCCATAGATAGATATCTTGATATTGCTTCAAACTCAAGGTAAAACTCCAATAATTATTAAAATAATCATCATCTTCTTAGGGTGCCTCTCTAACTAATGAAGGTTGGCATATTAAGTTCGATCTCTCGCGGGGCTTCATAGTTTGGCGGAACTCACTGACTTCCTGACTTCTTCCTACGACAAACTTTTCTTTTCCCTGCAACTTTTCTTATCTATCTACTAGCTGCAGCCCGCGGTTTCACCCGCGGAAATGAAAAACGCATTGTCAGTTGTCACGGGCGCGGGCGGCCGACTTATACTTATTCGTTCATTACTCGGGTTTTACTAATTGGATTTCGATGCAAAGTATACCACGACCTTCCTCGAAAATAGAACTATTAAATATTGAAAACCAGATTCCAATCGGATCAGTAGTTTTTAATTGTATAAGGAACCGACAGAGAAACAGACAATATGAATTTTAAAAATTATATAATTTTGTTCCACTACTTATCCTAAGTTCCCTAGACCACTTTTTTTAATTTACTTCCAAGTACAGACTATTTTGTCCTCTCTACCTTTATTATAAGTATAGAAGATAATATAGATAGATGACAGCCTCTGAGACGTAACTGCAACGCAGAAGGTTACGGGTTCGATTTGATTTATTTTGACTTGATTAAAAAATATATACGCGACGAATTGAGAACCTCCTCCTTTTTTTGAAGTCGGTTAAAAATATGACAGTTCGTTCCGACTGTAAACGCAAAATGCTGTGTTTAACAATACAAAAGCTAAAAAAATAATGATTTCTTAAAAACTGTTAAGTACATAACGATCAAAGTAACAATCTTTATTTCAAAGGTAACTCTACTTAAAATCATTTTCTTTGTAACTTTTATTTGTTCAGGGATGCGAGACCGGGAGTGCGCAAAATTGAAAACAGACCCAGGGGGCTCATATGCACTGATTTAAAAGACTTCACCATGGCTTAGCTAAATTTGATCATCTTTTATCGGATACATTTCAGAGATCGTGATTCTTAATTGCACATTTTTATATAATATAAAAAACGATATATAAAAGCGAATAACGATCGCATTAGCGATTGGGAGATTGCATGGATGCATCGAATCCTACACTTTTTATTATAAAGATAGAAGTTGGTGTGTAAGTAAGTAATAAAATAAATAAATAAATATTGCACAACATTACACATAGCGCTATCTAGCCCCAAACTAAGCACTAGGCTTGTACTATGGGTACTAAACAACGGATATACTACATATCATACTTTTCTTTGTAAATACATACATTTGATAGATAGAACACACCCAGAACCAGAAACAAACATTTATTTATTTATTAACTAAGTTTAATTATTATTATCCTATTGTTGATGTTATGTTTATTTAGATTAATATTAATAATTCTCAATAACTATGTACTTAATTTTATAATTTTGTAATTAGATTCAAAATATATAATTTTGTAATAAAATTCAAAAATCTTAAAAACGACATTTGCATACCAAGTTTAGTGCTGGTGAAATATGTTGGAATATTATTTAAGTGACATCTCTGTAACCATATTTCGAGCAAATAAATGACATTCATTCATTCATTCAAGTATGTTTATTACTCCTTCACACTAAAACTACTGAACAGATTGCAATCAAACTTGGTATGCAGGTATATTGTTTAGCGTCTAAGATCCGTATGTATACTTTATATTTGTTCTTATATTAGTTTTGTCAAAATAAAGTTATTATTTATTATTATTATTATTATTGTAGCTACTTATCCCTATATTTCAGCGGGATCGGGCCTTACGCGTCTGAAACCATAGGTCCTAGTTTAACAATAAAGGCATTTTTCTAAGTACTTTATAATATAAAAAGGTAGGTGAGTAATTTTCCAGCATAGTACTGAATCCATTCGTATTTAAAAAAAACGTTGTTATTGTAGCTTTGAGTTTCAGTTGTGATGAATTCCCTTTGTTATAGTACAGCTATTTATTTTGATTGAGAATACTTATCAAGTGTATCAAAAATATCATTAATTGTAAGTAATTACTTTGATATATCTCCATTATTTTTGCTTTCGTTATTAAAGTTTATATTATTATTTTAATTTTGAGGTATTATTTTTATTACGTAATTTGTTTTTATTGCTCAGAGCATATCTACTACAAATATTTTAAAGGAAAAATTAATCGTCAAAAACTCGCGTCTCACGACGCGAGTTCAAATCTCGTCGCAAGTGAATTTTTGAGTTTTTCCTTTAAAATATTTTTAATAATTATTTATTATTAGACCGAGCGGGGATCGATGGTAACTAAGCTCATCTAGTGCCAAGTTGTGTTGTATGTCTAAATGTGGTGGTAAGAAAAGTAAAAGCTATGCTTAAAGAACTTGGTCAGCCTGGAAGGAAGGAATAATCATAATTAGTAGAAATTCGTTTTATATTTTGGTCGGATTAAATTTTTGTTCTTTCGTATAGCCAAAGTAGGCTCCAGTTTCAACCATCAGGTAAGATGGTTAATGCTGGTAATCTGGTAATGGTAACTGATCATCAGGTAAGATGGTTAAAACTGGTAAGGTAAGTCAAAAGCTCACCAATCATGTTAAAAATTGAATCTTGATAAATTGTCTGATCCGAAAAAGAAATATATTAGCTACATAGTAGAAAATTTAAGCCGTCATCAATTATCAACCGAGCCTTCGTCCGAAAAAATGAAGTTTCCCCCTTGTTAATAAAAAAATCTACTCATAAAACTACTTAGTTTTTATTAAAACACAAGAATATGTAAGTGTAACATAGAAACTTCGTTTATGGGGACATAAATGTAATATTAAAGTTAAGGCAATGATTTCCCGCGGGAGCATTATCACAAGTATTGTAGCTGGGACTGCCAATTCCCACGCCGAGCCGGGCATCTTGGAGTAGGGTAGGTACTAGGTAGGTAGTAGATATGCGATACTCGCTCACACCGAGCTCACACTAGCTTTCGTGCGTTCACGCGTATGTGATTGATAGAGGAAGTTTTTAAATTGACCAATTTAAAGCATAACATTCATGTTGAGCTTCGTACGTTCACGCGTGTGTGATTGATAGAGGATGTTTTTAAATTGACCAATTTAAAGCATAACATTCATTTTGAGCTTCGTACGTTCACGCGTGTGTGATTGATAGAGGAAGTTTTAAAATTGACCAATTTAAAGAACATTCATGTTAATTTCATCCGCTGCGCCCCGCAGTTTCACCCGCGTAAGTCCCGTTCCCGCGGGATTATCGGGATAAAAAGTAGCCTATGTGTTATTTCAGGTCTCCAGCTTCCAAGTATATATTCCAAGTTTCAACGCAATCGATTGAGCGGTTTTTTACGTGTTTGTATAACAAACATACATACACACATACTCACAAACTTTCAGCTTTATAATATTAAGTAGGATTAGTAGAATATTAACTTTGGAATACTTATAAACAAATAAATAGTGATCGGGATCAAAAACTAGCTATGTTTTCAAATATCCACAATTTTACATATTGAGTTTATCGCAATCCTGTTTGCGCGTGAAGGAGCTACAAACACATTAACAAGCTTTCACTTTATAAGTAGGATTAGTCAAACCATCTAAGACATGATTGTTTTTTTCCGGTTTGAGCTCAATTTGTGGACGGAAGTTTTCTGAAATACACCTTTATACAATATTTAGTTTTAATTTCAGGTTACGAAAGCTTTCCTGACTATAAATATAATAAATTAGTATAGTTATAGGTACCTACATATTTATTGTTACATACAACACAATCTAGCCCCAAACTAGGCACTAGGCTTGTACTATGGGTACTGGACAACTGATATTACTACATATTATACTTTTTTTACCCGGCTGCAAGGAAAGGGTTATGTTTTCCGCGCCTATTTTGTAAGTTTTTTAATTAAACAGTCGATGAACTGTTCAGTCTATTAAGAAAAATCTACAAAAAAAACACAAACACTTTTATTTAAACACTAAAAAGCCCTAAAAAACCCAAATCTCTAACATTTAGCTAAGTAACTCCCTGGAGTACCTCAGGGAACCACACCTGGGTACGCCTTACAGCACACCTGTTGTTAGCACTCCGCTCAACACTGAAGGGATTACTTATCGTTTACATTAGCTAGGTACATCACGTATTTTATGTTCGCGGGACTCGTGTTTGGATTATTTAAAATGGTATAATACTAAAATAGGTCGGTATAACACAATTTGAGGATGTTTCTATATCTATTAGGTATCGATTTTACTATGTATTTACAAAAACAAAAAACATAAGCTTACCACCTTCCTTATAAACCTTGCATAACATTTTATGTATTAAATAGCAGTTAAATAAGACAAAACGTTTCCTATAAACCTAACATAGTGGTAATCATACGCAAATCTTAAACAAAGTAAGTATCTGTCATAATAAAAACAACCTTAGTTGTTAGATTACAAAATATAATTAATAAATATTGCGCGACATTACACACAGCGCAATCTAGCCCCAAACTAAGCACCTCACCTGCAAAGGTGCAAAGGATAGATATTTCTACAAAAATTACATCGAAATAAATAGTTTATTTTTAAAGGATTATTAGCTGCGTTTAAAATAAAAAGGATTGCATAACGGTTCCTAAACATGTTTAAGCTGTTAATCGTATTTAAAATCTGTCAAACTGTCAATGTGTGGCAACATATTATCAATCGTCCATTTAATGAAATAGAGTCCAATGTTCGATTTCCCATAAATTATTTTAAAATTGATTTAGTTAAATATATTTTTAAATAGTGTTACGCAAGTCGCCCTAAATTATTATACGTCATGTTATTGTCTAGGCATACTGTCGCAAAATAACCTCCAAATTACCCGGTATGTGTGATTATTCGTATTAATGAATTTCCTATCTTGTTTAATTAAAATAAATATCTAAAAATAAAAACCAATTAGCCTAAAATCTGTCGTAACAATACACCTACAACAGTTCCCGAAATCAGAGCACGTTATAAAATGTTACATTATGTCGTATAACACTAGATTTATGTGAACGATATGTACTAAATTGTTTACGATCGAGCCTCGAATGAATCGCGTGTCTGTCTGTACTGGACGTATTCTGGTAGGTACACAGGTAACAGGTGAAACTGGGAGATTTATCATACTAGCTGCGCTCTTTGATTTTACTCGCCTAAGTCCTTATTCCGTGGGAACATCGGGATAAAAAATAGCCTATGTAATAATTCTCCAGCTTTCTGCTTGCCAAGTTTCATCGCAATCGGTTCTGTAATTGCAAAAATCAGAAAGAAACATTTTATTCGTTTACTTATATAACTCACTTACTTAATTACAGACAAACTTTTCCTTCTTACTTCTTACTATTATAATAAACGCGAAAGTTTGCATGTATGTATGTCTGTGGGTTTGTTACTCAATCACACAAATACTACTGAACCTATTGCGATGTGAAATATAGATACTTGGAGATCTGGATTAACACATAGGCTACTTTTTATCTCGATATTCCCGCGGGAACGTGACTTACGCGGGGAAACCGCGGGGCGCAGCTAGTTCCTAATAAAGTAGAAGAAAAAAAATGGATTTCCGGAACATTACTTATAGGTACTGACTGTATGAATGCTCCCCGTAACTTGTAACGTGTTACATTACACCTCGCAATGTCGGTCAGTACGAAACTTAAATATTCTATTTCATAGTGTTAAAAAAAAGTTCATCATCTCAGTCCTTAACAGTCCACTGCTGAACATAGGCCTCTCCCATACGACGCCACAAACAGCGATCGCGAGCTACCTCCATCTAACGATTCCCCGCGGCCGCCACAATGTCGTCGGTTCACCGAGTAGGCGGTCTTTCAACACTCCGTTATATCGAGCCTAAGTCTAAAAAAAAAAAAACAAAAACCTTAGGAACTATTTAAACTTAAGTCACTTTTTACACAATACACCTAACTGTTTTATCTATGCCTGAACTAGGTTATCCTGTATTTCGGCACAAACTACCGATATTACATGTTTACTTGCAAAATAAAAAAAATATTAACCTACATTACACTATGTAGCCTATAGTAGACCGGGAAACGTACATATTCTAAAATTCGCCGCTCGGGATGTTAGCTCGCGTAGTCTAGTCTAGTTGGAGGAGCGAGTTCAAACCACGCCGAGTGTGAATTTTGAAGATATATTTTTCCATTCAAATATTTCTAGTACTTAAAAGTTTTATATTTAGTTTAAAGTCTTAAAAAATTCATCAAACAAATTAGTACTCTAACCGTCGATTTCATATCTTCATATTTTACACATGGCAGCTGTGGGAGAAAGTTATTTCGAGCAAATTATTCCAAAACACGAACTTAACAATATGGTAATCTCTAATTATACGCCACCCTTAACCTTTAACCTATGGTAAAATCCGCTTAACCGCTGTAAATTACTTAAATACCACTTAAACACCCCTTAATAGGTCAATTGTGAAAGGACTTTAAGCTAAAGGTCGTCTAAATCTGGCTAAAGGTGTGATTTAAATTAAACTACGTCCAAAATAGTCGTTACAGATGGAAAATTAATTAAGTTGAACAGGTAAGTTGGGAACCTTTGAGACGGGGCGCTGAGTCGACCTTATAACCTATAAATAAATAAATATTACACGATATTACACACAGTGCAATCTAGCCCCAAACTAAGCACTAGGCTTGTACTATAGATACTAGACAACGAATTTACTACCTACGTATAACACTTTTTTTTTCGAGATCTAGCCAAATTTACTTAAAATGCTTTTGCGGTTGGAATAGTTATTAATTACACCCAAAGTTCAATGTACCTTCCAAATTCATCAAAATCGGTTTAGCTTTTTCAGAGATTACCTAATTATGTCTAAGGTTTTCGCGATTTTGCATAATAAAACACAATATTTACCGGGTTTTACTCGCGTTTTATTTAACTTTCATTTTCTTCTTTCTTAATAGGTATATGAAAGATTTTACGCGGATCATTATTTCGAATTTATTTACCCCTTATTCATTAAAATCGGTAGTTAACACGTTACGGTGGAACATACAAACATACACAAATACATAGACTGCCCAAAACCTTCCTAGTCATAAAACAAATTGTTTTTCCAACATGTTCGTGGATCGAGATACCAAGTTACATCAAACAGAAGACAGGTATATAACTAAAAGCCTTCGCTAAGCATGGCTAAGCAAACACGTCTGATTTTGTCTTAAATAACATTTATGTAGGTTACCTAAATACTACGTACTTACAACAAGGACTCTCAAAATCTGTTTACATCGATGTAACTAACAGGAAAATGAAGCTCGACTAAAGAAATAAAATATCTATAAAGTCTGTCATAGAGAAAACCTCTCAACGATTCCGATGCTTCAACTCTATCACTATATTTTGACCTTTTTATTGAGCAGTGTTCCAATTTTTTGCATTTATTTGAGGTAAAGTTAAGGATATTTTATTGCATAAAGAATGATACAGCAGAACTTAAATCTAAGGGAATTTAAATCTAAGTCTTAAAAGTCTAAACTTTAATCTAAGGAAAAGAGTAAGAATTTTCTGTTTTCCCCCGTGTTACTACAAACATGAGGAGAACCTCTCACGTGTAGAAAAACACGTTTTGGGCTGTTTTGTTTTATAATGTCTATACAAATACATACATACATGTCTATACATAGTAAAAAACCAGCGTTTGATCATTTTCACACTTGATGGTAAATATTGATTCAGTTTAAGATGAAGCACTCTGACCTAAAGGGACCTGTTGAGTCGTGATTTAAAGCCACATATTATTCTAGCCAGGGTACATTTTTTGAATCTCAAAATGACCAAATGTAACCGTAAACTGATTACGTGTCAAAAATCAATTAACTACAAAAATCCGTGATTTTTCTTCTAATTTCATGTATTGAAATAAAACTTATTTTACCGTTAATTGCTTTGCTGTTTAGAAATCCTATGATGTTCTCTCTACATGACTTAGTATAATATTTTATATCTTTGTCCGTGCCAAACAAATCCAATCTCTATCAGTAGCTATTGGACAGTTTTTCTGGTTTGTTACTTCGCCATTGCCATACTGTATTAGGCGGAAAAAATTCGGTAAGGAGATGTTTTGCTTCGTTGATTTTTAAAGCAGGTTATTTTGGGAAGGAACTGAAACTAGCTTTTTTTTACCATGATTGTTTGTCGGTGCTATATCGTCCTTTTGTCGTTCAAAACAATAAAGTAAATTTTAAATAAAAAATACCCCGACTACTTTCAAACACCACAGATTTTTTTTGACGTTTGTTTTTGATCAATGACAATGGATGACGATGGATGCCGATGATTCAAAAACAACGAAATTACGGATTTTTTATTCTTTATCCGGATATCCGGACTTGATATCCGGATAAAGTAGCCTATATGTTAATAGAAGTCTTATGCTATCTGCATGCCAAATTTCATTGAAATCGGTCCAGCCGTTTCCGAGATTAGCGCGCACAAAGGCACAGGCAAACAGATAAACGGACAAACAGACAAAAAGTTAACACGAAAATGGGGTCTGTTACGTTAGAACATACCTCTAAAAATAGTTTTTTCAAAATATCTTTCAAAAACAGACACCGATTTTTTTATAAGTATAGATTAAGGTACTTACATATAAGAGTGTTTAGATTTAAGAAACTCAATCAACATTGATGAAAGTGATTATTCTGTGATTTTGTTCACCACTCCGATATTATGTAAATAAAACACGAAGACTGAAACTACGTAACACACTGTTTTTATTTGATTAAAAAAAAGGAAATGTAAATTTCGGTTAAGGGGATATGTAGACTATTTGTCCACAAATCCCCTGCTAATCCCGTTGTATCGCCGCCAGGGGATTTGTTTAGAAAAGTCTACAAATCCCCTGGGCAGGGGATTGAGTAAGGGGATTAGTGGAATATGCCGGATATTATACTACTTATATTTATTTTTCTTTTTTAAATACATGGTATACATAAAAAACACCCAGACCACCCAGATACATATATTTCTTTTTAAAACATAAATACTTGCACCTTCTGCATTACAATCGGACATTCGTTCGCCGCGCCACAGAGGCCGTCAAGTAGCAAATGTATAAGATTACTAACTGCACCTTTCGGTTTCATCCGCGTAAATACCGATCCCGCAGGATAATCGGGATCAAATTGGTCGAACGGTTTGACCGAGAAGAAGGAACAAACAAATATACAAAGTTTGGATTTGGATAACAAATGTAATAGAAGCGCGTTTTTTCCATAAATCTTACGAAGCAATTACATCGCTTAGAAAGGAAGTATTTATTATACAACAGGAACATAACACGAGTGATGGATCGCTTTTCTTGAGCCGCAGATTTGCATTTACTTGTACGGTCCGGTCCGTAAGTGGTTCCACACTCAAATAAACATACACAGAGTTATGTAGTTTAAAACTGAGCGACTAGGTTTGTACTATGAATACTAGACAATGTAAAATGTCAAAAATGTATGAACAGACACGGCTTCGGTAAGAACCACCTGTTCCTTTCTCATGGTGCCCATGCGTTTCGTATTTATTTAGAATTCGATTCTCGCCTTGCGTTAAATTTTCATAAATGTAACATCTTTAAAAATACTTCTATAAATTTGGAACAATGTTGGTGAAAATTGGTAAGTAGATAGGTATGTAATAGACCAGTGACGCGCTTTCAAAATTCATACTACAACTGCTCAGGGGCCCGATTCGGTAAGGACATAGCATGCGGACTGCCGGCGGAATGCAGGCGACGTGCAGGAGATGTACGTTAATACGTATTCTGTAAATGTTATTTTACTTAATTACTACTTAATTAGTAAAGTAGCCTTCAAATTAAGGGCTTCTTAATTATTTGAATAGCTCCCCTTGTTCCTCAGCCAATCAGTATTAAAGGAAATTATTATTTTTACTCCTGCAACAAATTGACTTATGCAATGCTCGTGCATCCCGCCTGCTTGTCGCATGCTATATTTTTACAGAATCGGACAAAATAGTAATCTATCTCACTCAGAAACTCAATTTAGTAACACATAGGTACGTTATATTTTAGAAACGATTTCAATTTCAGTAAGTTAATATGTGCCTGGAATTCATTATTTCCGGCACATCTTGAACACACACTTCCATAATATATAGGATAGGTACACGTACGTGAGCGAGCGGAGAGCGGCGAGCGGCGCGCGGTCCAAGTGGGGTAGACTCATTAACTAATTGCTCTCAGTATTACAGCAAAATTGCATGTGGAAAAACTGCATTTACTAAATCATTATGCTATATGGTGTTATAAATGTGAAAGACGAAGTGTATTTAAAGTTATGCAGTTGACTTAATCACTTAAATAGAAAAAAGGAAAAAAGTTACCCGCTCCCTAGAGGAGAATTTAAAAAATTCGATAACTCTAAAAATAATACGGAACAAATTCCAGTTGTTTCGCCAGTGATAGCCCTTATTATAAAAATCTACCTATATTGCGGTAAGAGCTTTATCAAATTACATAGTGCTCCCGCTGAATATAGACGCACGCTCATTCTTAATATTTCGTGTGATCCACTCCATCCCAAGGTTGCCTGGAGGAGATAGCTTTTCAATTCAATTCAATCATTTATTCATAAATATAGGTGTACAGGTGGTGAGTTTACAGTAACATGAGTTTCTCTATATTGGCCAGTTCGGCATATAAAGTCATAAGATTCTGAAAACAAATCACTTACATGTCAATTATATAAATCCGTAATTCAAACATACACAGGTAAAGGTAAGGCCGCATATTGTACTAATTTAGGTTTAAGTTTCTTTACTTAGCTGCTATTTTTTGGTCTGCGTATTATTTTCGGTCGGTAAGGAGCGGAACTTTTGCGGTTCAAACCGCTGAGCGCTGCTCGTTACACTCCATACCTCTAATTTACATCCTATTTTCTGAAAGCTATAGATTGTAGATTTTTTTTTTAATTAATTTAGAAGAGTACGGATATTTTTGGTTAAACCATTATTGGTTTATGCACAGTTTAGGTAACATTATTAATGCGCTAAAGCCGTTGTTTCAAACACGAAATGTAAACAATCATTTCTACGCAAAATAAATTTGCATTTCACCTCATCTCACCTGATGGGAAACGAAGATGAGGTCGACTTTGTACCGTGCTTTCCTAGAATAAATCTATTAACTCTAGACTTGAAGACTCCAAGGTTAATTGTAGTTATGGGGATACAGCGACGCAGGTTTTCTTATTAGTTCAGCAGTGGCACAACAAACAGAAAACAAATTCCTTGCTTTTCCTCGGCATTCGAGAAAATTCTTTATTATACACACCAAATTTAGACAAATACGTACAAAGAAAACAAACACAACTTTAAAATAGGTTGCACAATTGGCGGTCTTATCGCCTAAAGCGATCTTTTTCAGGCAACCTTAAGATGGACAAGAAGTCAAGATAGGCGAAAGGTAGGATGTTTACACAGGAAAAAGGTGGTTTTTGGTGGTTTGGAAGGTTTGTGTCCCCCCCTCCCCTTTAGATGGTGACAGGTTACAGTTGCGGTCGTAGCATCGTAGCGTAGCACTGTAGCACCACATCGTAGTGGCATACGTCGTCGTAACTGCCAAGCGGACGTGTTTGTTTTGAAGGTGGATGATTTTGCAAGCCAAGGAGCTTTTGGTGAACAATTCAATGAGCCAAGGCAGGAGCGTGGGTTTCTATGGATGAACTACTTATAGAAATTAAAATAAATTTAAGCAAGATTGAACGCAAGGTACAACGAAGTGGATATTTCGAAATACGTAATTCCGTAATTCGTAAGACCAAATGTGCATACTGATGCACATTTGATGTACGGATACTGACGATGTGTGTTTTATACCTGTACTAGCTGCGCCCCACGGTTTCACCCGCGTAAGTGCCTTTCCTGCAGGATCATCGGGAAAAAAAGTAGCCTATGTGTTATTCCCGGTATCCAGCTACCTATTTTCCAAGTTTCGTCGCAATCTGTTCAGTAGTTTTTGCGTGATTCAGTAACAAACTCACAGACATACATCCATAGAAACTTTCGCATTTATTTTATAATATTAGTAAGCAGTAAGATTGTACCATTCTTAAGGACGTTACATTACATAGATAGATACGAACGTTACATTACATAGGTAGATAGTTAGATAGATAATGTTTGACCAACATTATGTGACAATTAGTACAATTAGGGCCCTAGTTTACGAAAATAAAACTTAGTACCTAAATGTTGTACAAATAGGCGGCCTTACCGCTTAAAGGGACGTCTTCCAGGCAATCTTGGTATTGAGAAAGACTGTTTAGCTATACTGGATAGGTCGTCTAAATAGAAAAACATAGAAAAAAACTTCAAATTTGTTTTCATTGGTGGTGCGTCGCCACGGTCAGTATCGCCACGCAAACAATCAGGTTTACCCGCGCCTATAGATGTTTCACATGAAAAAAGGAAAAAATGAAATGCTCTATTGTAGGTAGGTATACCTACCCACTTCGATAGTATAACATTCAGTTCAACAGACACACCATACGAACACGAGAATTCGGAACACAAACATGTCCATTTCATGAATCTCTGATTTCGGTCGATCTCTGCCGTTCATTACACTTGACTACATCCCCTGAATCAACGGCTGTATTCAGATCCATCGATGAATAAACGGTTATGTTAACAACACATTTATTATTCAACTGGCTTTATTAATTAATGTAATATTTCGTAATATTATCTCACTGTCCAGGCTTCCAATGGTTAGACTTGTTACGATTTATCGGAGTGTAGAGCGAGAGATAACTTTATTTATGTTAACGTTTTATTTTATTTAAAAAGATTTGTTAAAAGGTTAGCGAGGGGGCGCAGGTTCGAATCCTGTTATGGGGATTTTTGAAGATATATTTCCTTGCGAAAAATATGTCTATATTTCAAGTCAACCTATTTGAAGACTGCCATTGTGTCCCGAGGTTTCACCTGCGTAAAACCCGATCCCGTGTAAAACCCGATCCCAATAACAATATCTTGTTCATAGTTACTACCTACAAATTACACTATCCAAATTGTATTACTTATATAGGATTAGTGTTTGAGGCTTGCTTTGTTATCAGTCACTCACTGATATACAGTCAGTACAGAGAGTTATATCTACCTCAATCTCACCTCAATACAATAGTCTATGTGAGATCTAACAAACTATAGTTTCCGAAGACTTATCTTAAAAGTTAGGTACGCCAAGTCTTACTCTGAAATCTATTGTCCGTACTTTGACTTTGACTTAAGACAATTTTTGATTTATTTATAAAGCGATCTTCGAAACTATCCAAAATTTTTGCTTAGTAAAGTCGAATTTTTTCAAATTTAGAATGTAAACCAAACAAAAATAATGACCTAAACTTTGCTTCTGTGTCATCACTTTTAAGTTCTTTTTTATTTTATTTGTATATTATAACTAATTAATTTTTATTGTATAAATAATTTTACTGTAAATTCCAATTCAAAGTTTATGCTTAGTTTCTGCTAGGCTCAGTCTAAGCGAAGTCAAAGTTCGCACTATAATAGATTACAGTTTTTAATGTATTGTTCAAAGCAAAGCATCGTTCTATTAGGTCGAGGTTGCCTTCTCTAATTTTATATCAAAGTTATGGTTTCCCTACCAACGAAACTCTATGAAATTGCAATTTATTGTGCAAACAGTTCTGTTATCGTCGCGCACACTTGTTGTAAATTAAACTTTAGTGAACATATTTTGATATATTGTTCAATATACCCGACTGTTTTAACCCACTTTCAAAAAAGGAGTATAATAAAGTTATCATTCGGTTGTAATTTTTTGTGTATAAATGAGGCTTAAAGCGTAGAAAGATAATACTTTAGACCTATTATAATGGCTTATGGTTAAATACAGAAACTTCACTTCAAATTTCCTAAATTTGAAGTGAAGTTCTGTTCATAAATAATTGACCTGCATCTATATACAATACACAGTAAGAATAAGAAAAGAGCTATCTAGTCAATTTATTAGAGTTGACCAAAGAAAGTGGCGTTTTAGGCTGAAATTTGTAGGGCGTGCTTAAACTTCGTTAAGCAAAAACTTGGTATTTATAAAGCGATCTTCGCAACTATCCAAAGTTTTTGCTTAGCACAAACTAAGTTTTTCAAATTTAGAATATAAACCGATCAAAAAATGATGATCTACACTTTGCTTCTCTGTTATGACTATGAAGATCTTTCTACTTTATTTGTATTACAAAATGAATTGCGACTATAAGATGCAATACAAAGTTTTTGCTTAGCATAAACTGTGTCGCACTATAGATTTCAGCCTCAATATTCGCCCGTTAAACCTTGGTTAAACCAATAGTTAGACCATCTTTATGTTCTCTGAAAACTATTCCGACCAAACTGGAGTCAAGTATAAATAAATGAGTAAAAAATTACTCACAGTCGGGACCCATTCATTTTACCAATCTAATTTTTCCAATGGGTCCCGACTGTGAGTAATTTTTTACTCATTTATTATGTGTTCTGTGTGTATCGATTACAAAACTATTATTACTTAGCGTAATTTCAAATTACTGGGCTTGTTTTTTTCTTTTTGGTCTTTTTGTTGTTTCTATGCGTATTTTTTAATCGAGTTTTTTACGCAGTCGGGTTTTTTGTTTTTTTATAAATTATTTTTTTTATTTTACGCTTTTTAGCTATTTTCATTTATTGATGGTAGGTCAAATCAAAATCAAATCAAATATTTATTTATTAACTATGACACTTATTACACATTTCTCAAATTACATATATCAGACATCGATTCTACACTAAGCACAAGCTTGTAGGTAAGTCTCGTAATCTATTCATTTCATTAGGTAGGGGGTTATAATGTACTAGCTGCGCCCCGTGGTTTCATCCGCGTAAGTTCCGTTCCCGCGGGAATAAAAAGTAGCCTATGTGTTAATCCAGGTCCCCCAGCTACCTATATTCCAAGTTTCATCGCAATCGGTTCAGTATTTTTTTGCGTGAAAGAGTAACAACCTCACATACATACATACATACAAACTTTCGCGTTTATAATATTAGTAAGATTCTGTTAGGGTTTAGTTATTTATTGTTTAAATTTATTATTATTCTTTTAACGTTTTTAGGTACCTAAGTGTTATTAGGCTTTTATTCAGTAGGTAGGTACAATTTATGTAAATATTGTTTTAGTATATATCAATAAATTCCTGTCACCTGTACCATCACGGCTTATACTTTGATAGTTCCAAGCGTAACTACGTAACAAAAATAAAAACTTGTTCGTTAGTAATAATAAAAAGCAAGAATACCTAATTGTAAATTAACTTTAAACCGTTATATTTCCTAAACGGTTCTTTAAAATGAAAAATGGTGAAAGAAACCTAATATTTATTTTTAAAAACCTATTCAACGATACCCATCTTGACATACTTTGACGATTTTGGTTTTTTTAATTTTGACAATATGGCGTCTGGTGGTGACATATGTTACTTTGGATTACTGTCATGTCTTTAGTCACACTCGCCAGATTAAGACGAATCGATTGACGTAAGAATCATCAAAATCGGTCAACGCGTTTGGCCTCTAGAACGCCACATAGAAACATCCATACATACATACATACATACATACATACATAGACTGATAAACACATTACCCTCCTTTGCGTCGCGCAGTCGGGTAAAAATACAATAAAAACTCCTTGAGTTAATTTGACATAATTGCAAAAATCTTAAAAAATTAAATGACGTAAAATAAAATTGTTGCTATGTCGAAAATAACGATATTAATAGAAACCCGGAGTAATATTTAGGACTTTTGTTTTTGACGCGTTAGGGGAACGTCGTCCTGAATTTTTAATTTTGCAAAACCTATTTTTAAATAAATTGTTTGATTTCGGTGGCATGTTATCAATTTAGTTACGCGAAGTTCAACGAGTGAAGTGAAAATAAAAATACCAGTGCCAAACACGAATTAGCACCTTACAAACAAATGTTCCATGGGGTTGGAGAAAAATCGTCGCCATTTTTTCTGCAGTCTTCACGCATTGAAAATTATTTCAAATGATTACAGTATAATAGTGGTAGTTCACTATTAGTACGAGAAACTGGCTAAATTGTCCTATATTGCTGACAGAAAGCCATAACTAAGAAAATGAAATAAAATGGAGTACTTAATATTTAGTGTTCCGTGACAGAACCAAACAAAACATAATACTCAAAATCAATTTACGTCTGATGGTCAACTGGAAATTAATATGTGATATATATTTTTAATTTCTTAATATTACTAGGCAGTTGCTAGGTACCAAAAATGATCCAGTTGCCGAAAATAAACCGGAATCCAGACGAACTTCGAAAGCTTTGCCTGTAAATATTGATGTTTCTTGTCTAATTCTTATATCTCTACTTGTTTTCTACTTCCCACACGTGACTTGGTAACAAATATTTATGAAAGTACCTATGTTTAATGGGAGTAATCTCCGAAACTACTGAACCGATTTCAAAAATTCTTTCACCAATAGAAAGCTACGTTATCGTGGAGTGACATAGACATACGTTTGATACGCTCAATATTCTCGCGGTATCGGGACTTACGCCGGGTTAAACCGTTTCTTATAATCTTCGTGAAAACCGAAAAAACTCTACACATTATAGTTAAGTATATAGAATCCTGTAGACCTAAAAGGTTCCTTATAGCAATTCTGCCCGCAATATTACTTTTTAACAGATTCACAATAACCGTGCACCTGTCATAGATCAAAGCCGTGAGAACCAGGTGCACATTTATCGTGAATGTGTCAAAATGCAGTATTGCGGGCAGAATTGTTGTAAGGAACCTTTTTAGGTCTACTGATCTTTATAGATTCTCTCTACAGATGTCGCCCAATCTGCAAGAGTACAAGAAGGGAATGGAAAGGTGTAGTACAGAACACGTCGGCAGAACTTGCAGTCGAGAGGAAGGTGCTCGCTGAATGTTTTAGAAGATGGCCTAAGGTATGTATTTCATAGTATTCGACTGACTCACCCCGTTATGTTACTAATATTATGTATGTATGTGACTTTGTAACTCTTTCACGCTTAAACTACTAAGCCGATTGCGATGAAACTTGGACTATAGGTAGCTGAATACCGGGAATAACACATAGGCTTCTTTTTAACCAGACACACCCGCGGGAGCGGGACTTACGCGGGTGAAACCGCGGGGGCGCAGCAAGTCTAATATCTATATATATATAAAAGAAAGTCGTGCTAGTTACACCATTTATAACTCAAGAACGGCTAAATCGATTTGTCTGAAAATTGGTGGGGAGGTAGCTTAGAACCAGGAGAAGGACATAGGATACTTTTAATCCCCGCGGGAACGGGAACGGGACTTACGCGGGTGAAACCGCGGGGCGCAACTAGTAATGGATAAATACTGACCGCTTAGGAGAACAAGAATCCCGTTATCGCACGGATATAGGTAAATAATAATTTTATCATATACCTGAGTCCTGGCTCCTGGAGCCTAGCGAGTGACCTAACTATAACGGACGGTCTCGCACTGATCCTTTGTTTCTGGTTGGTCGTATTCTATGTATCGTATGTATGTATTTACAAAAAAAAAGTATAAGATTTAGTATATCCGCTTGTCAAGTACCCATTGTTCAAGCTTAGTGCTTAGTTAAGGGCTAGAATGCGCTGTGTGTAAAGTTGTGCAATATTTATCAAACAAGTTGGTTTAATGTGACTCGCTAGCCTCCTGGCTATGCGGACGCGGAATTTTAGGCGTGACAACGTGAATCAAATGATTATTGCAAAAAACAACCTTAACAGTAAATGTCGTCTTCTGACTGATTGTAATTATTGTTGGTTGTGCTGCAAATAAAGTGTTAATCTATCTCAAATTCTCATTTGAGGTCTGTTAATCTTTTGGGAAGGTTAATGAGAAGTTAGTAGAAGTTAACAGTAAGATGGGAAAAAACAACTATGGATAAAATTTGGTCTAGCCAAACTCTCGCTGCAAGAAAACTCACTTATATTTATGATCTTTCAGAAAGTATACCCGAACAGCCCCTGCCCCCTATTCGCAAGATCCCGTCGCGTCACCATCAAGGAGCGGGGGGTGTATAACCCCCCGGATGTAGTGAGGATCTGTGAGGCTCCCGTCGATGATGTAGTGGATACCACCTATCTGAAGTATGCTGAGATGGCCAAGAGATTGGGTAAGAGATTCGTTTACCAACACTATTACTAGAGAGAGTAAAATGTATTCCAACGACTTGTAATAATATTATACGAGTACACTAGCTACGTCCCGCGGTTTCACCCGTGGAAGTGAAAACCGCGTTATCACGGGCGCGGGCGGCCGAGCGATTCTAGAGCGGTTGCACTTTTTTGTTCATTACTCGGATTCTACTAATTGGATTTCGATACAATGTATACCACGACCTTCCTCAAAAATAGAACTATCCAATTTTGAAAACCAGATTTCAATCGGATTAGTAGTTTTTGATTGTATAAGGAACACGCAGAGAAACAGACAGACAAACATGAATTTAAAAAAAAATATATCATTTTAATTTGCTACTTATCCTAAGTTCTCTTAACCACTTTTTTTTTAGTTTACTTCCAAGTACAGACTTTATGTCCTCTCTTCCTTCATTATAAGTATATAGATAGCAGTAGATAGATAAAAGATAAGATCTGCTATAATGTGTTTACCGCTATACAGTATTTTTGGCAAATAGACTTTCTGAATCCTAGAGAGAAATATAACCCCTAATAGTTTTATTCTATAGTTTTTTTTTAATTTTGTGTTGGTTAAAAATGAAACTCGGTTTTCCCGTTTTAATTGCGTTGCATTTATTAAGCATTCTACATCTTCAAACAGTTAAAGCTTCTTTTGTGTTAATTTTAAAAATTAAACACGATTTTCTGATTTAATTGCGTTGCATTTATTATAGTAAGCATTCATCTTCAGACAGTTAAAACCTCTCAGCCCATCCTTGAGAAAGAGTTCGGTAATGATCTCTGCGCCACAGGTGCCCATCCGAGATGAAATTAGGGATTGCACCCTTTCCTGTTTAAAATAAACCTACGCAATTAAAACATCAAAATGAGTAATCAGTAAAATTGTCTACTTATATATTGTTTTCAAAGGAGCATGGCAATCAGTACGAGCGTGCTGTGCATTCTGCACGTGCGGTCCGTGCTGCTGCTGCAGTCGGCCGGAGTACATGCCGCGTGACACCGAGCGCGCCGCCTGTCGTCGCGACGACATGCGGCACTTCGACCACAGGGTCAAACACAGCTATAAGGTTCCAAAGATTATGTATCAATGAATAAATTCATTATATCAAACGTGTTGGTTTTTTTAAAACGACGACATTGTAGCGGTCGCGGGGAGTCATTGGATGGAGGTAGCTCGCGATCGTAATTTGTGGCTTTCGTATGGGAGAGGCCTATGTTCAGCAGTGGACGGATAAGGGCTGAGATGATGATGATGATAAAATTGTAATCTATGGTTTCAATTTCGGACACTAAAATAAAAAAATAAAAAAAAATATGTCAAAAAAAGAATCGTAATTAATTTTTTATATTGCTCAAGGCATATCTACTAGGTAGGTACAAATATTTTAAAGAAAAAAATCATCTTCATAAATTCACTCGCGGCGAGGTTTGCGACAGGCGCGAGTTCAAACCTCAACCTCGCCAAGAGTAAAGAAGAAGAAGTTTGAAGGTGAATTTTTCCTTTAAAATATTTGTAAAAAAAAAATAATACATACGGCCGCTTCGTTTTTGAGTAATCGACGAACTTTTTAAAAAATAGCTACATCTGAATTGAGAAAATTCTCCTTTTTTTGAAGTCGAGACACAGTTTATCCATGCCGTAAGGAAGCCGGCACTGGCTATCCCTCCCATGAGAAAAGCTCTGAAAACCCTCAAAACGTTTTAAATCAATCAGTTAAAAAGTCAAAAATATTCCTCTACTATATACTTATTAACTTCAGGTCCAAACTTCCATAAATACATGCTTTTCATCTTAACAAAATACTCAGTAACCTGCCAGTACCTTCATACAATAAGACCAAGTATTAGGTATGTATGTAATCTAACATCTTTAGACGTTTCAATGAAATCTAACACGAGTCGCGTAAACGCCCCATTAAGATGAGCATCAAAGGAGTAAAGGGTCGACCGTACGTCGCGTCGCTTTGTGAACGTTAAACGACCAGTGGCCCGATTCTGTAAAAACTTAGCAGGCGGGATGCAGGAGCATTGCAGAAGTTGATTTGTTACATGAGTAAATATTCTGTAAAAACAGGGCCCAGGGGCTCGATTCGGTAAGGACATACATAGGATGCGGAATGCCGGCGGAATGCAGGCGACGTGCAGGAGATGTACGTTATTTCATATATTTTGGTTTGATGATAAATAAATAAATAAAACAAAAAAAAAAAAAATATTTTGTAAGTGTTATTATACTTAATTACTACTTAATTCTTTAAGTAGCCTTCATATTTATGGGTAACTTAATTTTTAAATAGCTCCCCTTGTCCCTCAGCCAATAAGTATTAAGGAAGTTATAGAATAGCTTTTATTTTTACTCAACAAATCGACTTCTGCAATGCTTCTGCATCCCGCCTGCTTGTCGCATGCTATGTTTTACAGAATCGGGCCACATTGTGAGGAGTTTGTGCTTATCTTTATACTTTCATGACCCTATTCAGTTGGACACGTTTTATTAGCCCAATAGTTCCGCTTTTAAATATGATTCGAGTGGTTTTATTCAACTTCTCAGCTTGAAATCTCATGGGAATATGGGAATGATAATGCAACCTATATGTTATTCCAGGTCTCCAGCTATCTACGTACCGAGTTTCATAGCAATCAGTTAAGTAGTTTTTGTGTGAAGACGCAACAAACACACACTCACAAACTTTTGAAATACTAGCTGTGCCCTACGATTTTACCCGCGTAATTCCTAATCTCGCAGGATTATCGGGATCAAACTATCCTTAAGTCACTCTCCATCACTTAAACTATCCCTATGCAAATTTTCATCCAAATCGGTACAAAAAATAAAAAAATGTAAGGGGTGGACAACCCTTATCACTTAGGGGTATGAAAAATTTATAGTAGCCTATTCTCAGACCTATTGAATAGGCATAAAGAATTTCATAAAAATCGGTCAAGCCGTTTCGGTATGTATGAGAACTAACACTGTGACACGATAATTTTATAATATACGTCACCCGGGTAAGTCTCGTTCCCGCGGGAACATCAGAATAAAATGTAGCCTATGTGTTATTCCCGGTATCAAACTACTTATATTCCAAGTTTCATCGCAATCGGTTTAGTAGTTTTTGCGTGATTGAGTAACACACATAAACACATACAAACTTTCAGCTTTATAATATGAGTAGGATAAGATAAGATTAGTAGAAGTAGGAGATAATTAAATAAAGCACATAGATATTGTATTACCTTTTTAAGAAGCATTTTTGCAGACACTTTACTAAGGTAGGTAGGTAGGTACCTTTTTAGTTGTTTTCTACCTTCAAGCTTCATTGTAATATTGAAACTAGAAAACTCCATCGGATAAAACTAGCAGAATAGCACCTGCATCTCCTTAATGGATGCACTTCGGGACACCTATAAACTTTATATCACCTTTATAATAAAATATTCTTGGGAAAATGTATTTACGAAGAAAAATGTTTAGCAAACTTTCACAGTAATTTACATACCTACATTCCATATTAATATGAACTAGCTGCACCACGAGGGTTTACCCGTAAACAAATGAAAAAATTCAAGGTGTGATTGCTCACATATTTACATTTTACCGGGGCTTAATCGCGTACTATTATTTATTTTCTTACCTCGAGCGACGTTTCGATCATGTTACAATGATCTTGGTCTTGGGGACTGGAGCTGCGGCGGGTGTCGTCCCTCGTTGTTTACTGTAAATATTATGTCAACAAATCGTGTGAATGTAAAAAGTTTACGCGATGACTCACACCGAACCCCGGTAGCCCCGGTAGTCTAGCTGAATTTCAAGTATTTCTTTATTTTTCTTAGTTATAGCTTCTGTCAGCAATATAGGACAATTTAGCCAGTTTCTCGTACTAATTACCACTATTATACTGTAATCGTTTGAAATAATTTTCAATGCGTGAAGACTGCAGAAAAATGGCGACGATTTTTCTCCAACCCCATGGAACATTTGTTTGTAACGTGCTAATTTCGTGTTTGGCACTAGTATTTTAATTTTCACTTAACTCGTTGAACTTCGCGTAACTAAATTGATAACATGCCGCCGAAATTAAACAATTTAAACGCAATAAAACTAGATTTTACATAAAAAAAAATTATGACGACGTTCCACTAAGGCGTCAAAAACAAAAGTGGGATTTCAAGTCGTTTCTCCCAGATTGAGTAAAGATGCGTGGTTCGAATCCCCGTCAGTGTCGGCACTTTTGTCGACGGATTCGTTTTTGTAGATTTATTTTCCTGTGCAAATACTTTTATGAACACCCAATGCAGGCTTAAATACTGAAAATAAAAATAGAATAACAAATACCCTCTATCAATATTTCCAAGTCTTTGCAAGCTTCTCTAAATTACTTTTGCACCAAGATAGAAGACAGTGAACCTAGTACAATGACCATTGTATTTCGCTGATTTATTCTGTGGTTCCGTAGAATATTATTTGTAGGTGACTAAGGAATACCTAGACATAGAAACGACGTACCTATTATCATTCATGTTCTTAGTTATGGCTTTTCTGTAAGTCATAAATGACAACTTCAGCCTGTTTCACGAGTTTAATAGTGAACTATCAAATCGTTTGAAACAGTTTTTGCAATGCGTGATGGTTGCAGTAAAATGGCGACGACTTTCATTCCAACGCCATTGAAACATTTATTGGTAACGTGCTATTTCTCTTGCACTAGTTTTTTTTCACTACACTCGTTGAACTTCACATAACTTAATTGATAATATGCCGCCGAAATTAATACACGCATTAAAACTATATTTCGTGAAAATGAAAATACAGGACCACGTTCCACTAACGCGTTGCAAACAAAAGTTCACGACGACGTATAATTAGTCATCTTTGTTCTTTATGCAGAATAAATTTGAAGTATACATTTTTTTTAAATTGTAAATTACTAAAAGATAGGTAATTATGATAAAGCAAGTTCAGTCACTTCAACATACTCGTAAGAGCAAACATAAATATATAGCAAAACAAAAACACAAAACCCTTCGCGTTGTTGCGCAGTCGGGTAAAAAGATCCTATATGTGATGTACAACAAATATGTACAAATATTTTAATTTCAGAATTCCAGCTGTCTAAATTTCAATCGCAGTTGGCTCAGTAGTTTTTGTGTAAAGTTACCACAATAATACTTTAACATTCATTCATACCTTGCCAATACTGGCCATAGGTTTGAAGCCTACAACTCCTTTGCTTTGCTTCATTAGAATTAAACTTACATTTCAGTTTCAATCGCGTTGTGTTTATTAATTTTAAACTTTTTTTCAATACCCGACGTTTCCAGACCTTTACAGATCTCTTCTTCTGGATAGTTTAGTTTCAATCCAACATCGTGAACACAGAAGAAAGAAGATTCTATTAGAAAATTATACAATACATTGCTGGACCCTGAACCCTAAACTATCGCGTGGTAATCCAGCCGGTGTCAGCCGTTTGTTGCACCTGACAATAAACAGACTGCAAGTTAAACCTGTGCTTTATATAGTTAATTAAATTCTCTACAAGTATTGTTTATTTCTAAGTAGATATACCTATCTACTATTACTTTTTACCCTATTGCGGGACGCAAAGAAGAGATATACGTGTCTATCAGTTTTTGTACAAATGTATGTTAGTTCCTTATTGTAGAGCCCGGATGGTCAAATGGATAGACCGATTTTGATGATTATTGAAGAATCTTTCTATTGATTGTAGATAAGCACACTTTGTTTTGTTTTTGTAAAATGGTGTAGCTCACCACCCCTTTAGGCGCGGAACGGTAAAAGAGCAAAATGATAATGATAAGAACTCACCGAGTGTTCGTTTTCAGGTCGCCTTAAGGTATCTAACTTGATCTAACTGCTACGATCAGAGATAACAACCGAGACGAACTGCTTATCGAGTCGCCCATCCGAAGTTAGTTAAACCTCTAGGTTTCTAAGAGTACCGTCAAAGGCTTTTCTGTTGTTTGCCGACAGTATCGCAGGTTGCAGGGAGATTCGAGGGGCGCGGGCGCGCGGCTCTCTTTTGTTTTTATGAAAGTTGCGTTTATCTATTTATCACACAGTGAACTAAGATTTTTCTAAAAGACAGATAACTAACCAACCCAATTTACTGTAACTTGTACAATAAATATGATTAGTTTTTATTTTATTGACCATTATTTACGCCCACCCAAGCAACGTTTCCCATACATTTACTATGATGAAAAAATTTGGAGGGAAAGTCATTTTTCAAACACCGTTACGTCAATAAACTGGAGTAAGGTCGGAGTAGTGAGAAAATGCTTTGTCTTTTTCTGTAACAAGAACTTTCAAAGTTGACAGAAACAAAAAGCGGAATAACTACTCCGACCTTACCTACTCCCCTGTTGTTAATAAGGCTCCGTGTAAATAGTACATAAGCTGGAAGTAAATAAAAACACGAGGTCTATTATATAAACCGCAATTTTTCTTTCAAAGTAAAACCAAATAGGTAACTGATGAAATATACGAGAAAGCAGTAACTTTTCACGCATATTATTCATACAGGGTTATTAGATCTAATCCAAAAAGGGGATAATTCTCCACATTCACACGATTACCATGTGTTCCCACTGAATATAGACACACCTAGTGTTCTACGACTTTTGAACATACGTAGAAGTTTTCGAAAATATTAAAGTTATGATTCACAGAATAAAACAGAGGTTTTTAATAGGCACAAAATAAATAATAGTACTACAATACATATACAACGGTACTAGTACAAACTAAAAAAACACATTCTCTAACACTAAGAAACAGCTGGTTTTCAAGTAAACTTTAAACTCAAAATTTTCGATAAACTCTTCGAATTTCTCAAAGTCGTTGAAGAAAAGTTGTTCGTTTTGCTGTAGAAAGCTAACCCCCTGCACGTTTTATTGGAAAGGATTAGAATCCAATAACCCTGTACGTTCCGCCTACAAAAGTTATGTAACATTGTTGCTGATGTTCATCACAAAATAAGGACATCAAAATATTGTTTGAAAAAATAGTACACTTTTCTTATGGAGTCTATAACTTTACACCTTTTGTCTTTCCTGTTTTAGCCGTGACTTTAGTTGTAAGTACCTATCTAGGGAAAATCGAAACCGCGCCCCTTGAATATTCGGCCCGGGTTCGAATCCAGTCACGGAACAATTTTTGGTGATGCATTTTTGACGATGTACGACATAATACGAAATTGTTGGAATATACATACATTTAACTATATATATACAAATATCCAAGGTCAGTAAAACATAGACTAATATGTTCACTCGATCGTTCATTTCATTCTCTCATTCACTCGTTCAATGTTCAATTCAATTTCATAGAGAAATCAGTTTCTGTCATTCTATTCGAATTATAACCGTCATACCGAGCAGACGTCTTTCAATTATTACTCTCCCCTGAATCAATTTACAATAGGTTCTGGGCTCAGGCCGTTTATCTGTAGTTGAAAGTAACACTATTAAAACTAAACTTACGTTCAACCGATTACCTATACAATGGAATCGCGCAACAAACGAAATATTCAACAATTTAATGGTGACCGATACAGTACGTGGAAATTTCGCATAAAATCGTTACTAGAAGAACTTCAAGTGCTGAGCGTTGTTGAAAATGCTACACCAGAGCAACCCGACGCGGAATGGATCAAGAAAAACTCCATCGCTAAAGGTACAATTGTTGAGTACTTAAGTGACGCATTTTTGAATTTTGCCAAGGAATCTACCACCGCTAAAGCTATATTCGAAAATTTCGACAAGATTTACGAACGAAGAAGTTTGGCAACTCAATTAGCATTGCGTAAACAATTGTTAAACCTAAAATTACAAGCAGATGTGACATTATTGCAACATTTTACTAGTTTTGATCTTTTGGTCACCGAGTTGATTTCCGCTGGTGCAAAACTGGACGAAATGGACAAAATATCGCATTTATTGCTCACGCTACCCACCTCTTATGACGGCGTCATAACTGCGTTGGAAACTCTCAATGAAGATAACCTCAACTTGGTTTTTGTGAAGACACGCCTATTAGACCACGAAGTGAAGTTAAAGGCTGAACCGCTGACGGAACTCAAGGCCCTACAAACTGGCCACAAACATTTTGGCGCTCAAAAACCATCAAGATTTTGCAACAAACAAAATACCTACCCCTATAAGAAGACCAATAATCAACCTGGAAATTAATTGCATAAAACAATATCAAAAATGTATTGTGAACATTGCGGCCGTCGGAATCATTTCAAAAAGGACTGTCGTTTTATCAAGAAGCTGCAGTTTAACAGTAAATCTACCCACAGTAAAAGTACTGCGAACAACATTGAGACCAGCAACAATGACGAGGACAGTTTCGCTTTTTATTTGAAAAATGTAAGTTACCCACAAATTATCTTAAAAATGATACGATTTGTTTTCTTTTAGACTCTGGTGCAACGGATCATATTGTAAAATCTTTGGATGTTTTTACGTCGTACGTCGAGCTGCGTACACCATTAAAGATCGGCGTTGCTAAAAACGGAGCTTCTATACTGGCTTTTGGTAAAGGAAGTATTGAGGTAACAACTAATTTAGATTTTCAAGGATCAATTGATGAAGTTTTGTATTCACCGGAGGTACGTTATAATTTGTTATCTGTTAATCGCATACAACAGAGTGGTATGTCGGTATTTTTTGGTAATAATTGCGTTAAAATTTTTGGTACAAATAAAAAAATATACATGACAGGTGAGACTATTAACAATCTTTTTACAGTTACTTTCAAAATAAATAAATCTCTGCATACTTTAAATTCAATTAAAGAAATTCGCCAAGACTGTGCAAAAGATTATAAATTATGGCATAGTCGTCTTGGTCATTTAAACAAACAAAAATTAAACTTGTTAAAGAACGTAGTTCACGAAAATTACTCTAAAATTTTTGACAACTTGATAATTCCTGCTGACGACTTATGTGAGCCTTGCATACTTGGTAAACAGGCTCGTTTACCGTTCGCTAAATGTAAAGACAAGTCAAACAATACCAGACCACTATTTATTATACACTCTGATGTGTGCGGCCGGATAACACCTCCTACTATAGATGATAAAAATTATTTTGTAACCTTTATAGACAATTTTACTCCATATACCGTTACTTACTTAATGCATGCTAAGTCCGAAGTGCTGAAATGTTTTCGAGATTTTGTTGCTAAGAGTGAAAATATATTTAACTTTAAAATAACAAATTTATATTGTGATAATGGGCGAGAATATCTTTCAAATGAGTTTAAAGATTATTGTGTTTGCAAGGGAATAACCTATCACTTAACGGTACCCTATACACCACAACAAAATGGTGTAGCGGAGCGCATGAATCGTACGTTAACCGAAATGGCTCGAACATTGGTTTCAAGTGCGAAATTAGATAAAACTTTTTGGGGTGAAGCTATATTAACATCCACGTATTTAACAAATAGACTACCCACAAAAGCGCTACCGAATAATAAAACACCATACGAAATGTGGCACAATAAAAAACCGAAAATAAGTCATTTAAAAATATTCGGTTCGACTGCCTATGTCCATGATAAAACTAAAGTTACGAAATTTGACGAAAAATCTTTTAAGACCATATTAGTTGGTTACGACCAAAATGGTTACAAATTATTTAATACTGAAACTAATCAGTTCCTTATTGCGAGAGATGTCGTATTTGACGAGTTCAATTTCGAAAGTTCTAGGCCAGTCAATAAAGTACCGGTTCAAATTCCCGCCGAAATTAATAAGCCCGATAACAAATCGGCAAAGTTAATAGGCAACAAACACACAAATAATCAACCCACTGAAAATAGCTCAGAAACTGGACCTTCGTCTAGTAAACTGAGACGCAGTGAAAGAATTCTCAAACTACCCTCTATAGATTATAGTAAAATTAATAACCCTGACTACTGTTTATCGCTTACAAGTATGAAATCGCTACCTAATACTTATGAAGATATTTTTAATAGGGATGATTCTAGTGATTGGTTGAAGGCGATAGAATGTGAGTTAGACTCTATTCGTAGAAATAATACTTGGCGTCTCGTAGAAAGACCTAAAAATGTAAATATAATAAGCTCTAAATGGGTGTTTACTATTAAGAATAACGAGTTGGGCGAACCTACACGATATAAGGCGCGATTAGTGGCTCGCGGGTTCACACAACAATACCTACAAGATTATGACGAAACGTTTGCTCCTGTAGCTCGAATTACAACTTTCCGATTTATTTTAGCTCTTGCAAATCAATTTGACTTACATACCCACCATATGGACGTAAAAACCGCGTTCCTAAACGGTACTCTTAAAGAAGATATTTATATGGAAATACCAAAGGGTGTTTCAGCAAGTTCTAATCAAGTTTGCAAATTAAATAAAACATTATATGGTTTGAAACAATCTTCTAGATGTTGGTTTGAGCGTTTCGATCATACTCTTAAGGCTATAGGTTTTAAAAATTCTCAGGTAGACCCTTGTTTATATATACTAAACAAGAATAGTATGGATAAAAATGTATACATTGTTTTATACGTAGATGATTTGATTGTATGTACTAAAGATAAACACAATTTGTTATTGTATAAAAATCGTTTAATGCAAGAATTTTGTATGACAGATTTAAATGAACTTAAGTTATTTTTAGGCATAAAAGTAGAACGATTTGAAGGTAAAATAACTCTTGATCAATCCATGTACCTTAATGATGTTTTAAGCAAGTTTTCTATGAGTGATTGCAATCCTTCTAAATCACCATTTCCATCCAAATTTGATCATGTCGCCTTAGCTCTGATGTATATTATGATGCTCCTTGTAGAAATGTCATAGGATGCCTTATGTACGCTATGCTTTGTACACGACCAGACATTTGTGCTGGGATAAGTATTTTAAGTCGATATCAAAGCATAAATAATGAAGAGTTATGGCGGTGCTTGAAACATCTTTTGAGATACATAAAAGGGACTGTAAACTTAAAGCTGACCTATGTGAAATGTGATTATAAACAACTGGTGGTTGGATATGCGGATTCTGATTGGGGAGGCGACCTAACTGATAGAAAAAGTACAACACGACACATATTTAAAGTGTTCGATAATTGTGCAGTTTCGTGGAATACACGTAAACAGAATACAGTCGCCGCTTCCTCGACAGAAGCCGAATATATGGCCTTATTTGAGGCTGTCAGAGAAGCTATTTGGATAAAGTCATTGTTAAATAGTATTTCGATTCCTGTTACGCTTCCAATAACTATATTTGAAGATAATAACAGTTGTATTAGTATTGCTAATAACCCTACAAATCACAAGAGGTCTAAGCACATAGATATTAAGTACCACTTCACTAGAGAACAAATTGCTAACAAAGTAATAAAGTTAGAATATATTTCCACAGGAAATCAACTAGCTGACATCTTTACAAAAATGGTACATGCAGCAAAGTTTATAGATTTAAGGCAGAAATTAAACTTGATTTAAAATATTATTTAATTATGTTGAATGAGTTGTAACAAAAATGTAAATGTTTTGGTTTAATCAAAAGTATAACCTGATTGTATAATTATGATTACCCATTGAATATTTGAGGGGGACTGTTGGAATATACATACATTTAACTATATATATACAAATATCCAAGGTCAGTAAAACATAGACTAATATGTTCACTCGATCGTTCATTTCATTCTCTCATTCACTCGTTCAATGTTCAATTCAATTTCATAGAGAAATCAGTTTCTGTCATTCTATTCGAATTATAACCGTCATACCGAGCAGACGTCTTTCAATTATTACTCTCACCTGAATCAATTTACAATAGAAATAAACCAGAAAAAGTAGGTTTAAAAAAACTCATTTCTTCGCCTTTTCCAAAAGTAAATACAAAATTCTTAATTATTTTTCCCGGGTCTTATTCGCGTATAATTATTTATTGTCCCCTCGCGACCAAGATCATTGCAACATGAACAATAATTATGAGTTCAAATCATGTGAGTTTAAAATGTTTACAAATACAAAATTACTTAATAAAAACAAAATCAATAAAATACAAAAAACTGAAAACCTAAAAGTAAAACAAAAGGAAATTGTCAGCACCTCCCTCCCGCGGCATAGTGCCCAAGATGCTGGCAGAGTTCCAGTAACGGAACAGTTTCTGATGATGTATTTTATTAGTAGTTATTTGTAAGTAAATACATACCGACTTACTGAAGACAGTCAAATATTCAAGTTTTTTACGACCCTAAACAATTTATATGATGATATTAACACGTCGTATCTTGCGGGAATTCCGTAAACTTTCTTTCCATTGAAATGTTGTTGTTCCCCATAACTTTGTAGCTTATTTGAATATTGAGTTTTAAGTTGGATTCGGGAGCTTGTAGTAAAACATTTGTTTTGATTGTGAGTTGGGTAAGTTAAGTAGGTACCCAGTATTAGTGATTCGACGACCTCTATGGAGATTTGGTCAAATGCTCGTCGGAGATACTGAGGTAGCGGGTTCAATTTTATTATCTTTATTAATTTTTTCTAATCTCAGAACAGGCTAAAACAATTAGAAATGTTTTAAAAACTAATACAAAATTCATTTTTATATTCTATTTTTTTTTAGGTATCTTATAGGTTTTGGTGGAATTTCTTCACTGAAATCTGAATTCACTTGCAAAATATTCACTTATGCTTATTTTTGTAAGTAAGCATAAGTGAATATTGGACTTTTATTTATTAAAAAAAAGTAAAATCGTAGGTACTAACATTTATAAAGGACTAGCAGCGTCTTGCGGTTTTAGCTAGAGACCTGGAATAACACAAAGGCCGCGGGGCGCAGCTTGTTAACTGATAAATCTGATAATCATTGTTTATTAACGTCATTGAATTATTATATCCACAAAAATTATCTATGTTTTAGTTCAAGGTTGATCGTTTAGTCTGTAGAAGCCGGAACCAACGAATTATCGATACGTATATTTATACTAGAAGTGGTGTCAGTCTGGAGGTCCATACCTCGACTTTCATTCCGAAGGTTGAGGTTTCGAATCCCGCCCGACCGCGCACCTGTGTTTTTCCAATATCAACCTATTGTCATTAGGAATTAAGAATCATACGCATATATTCATACTATAGGATCATAACTTTAATTGACTGAACGTGCGAAGCCAGTGAGGTACAGTGTAGACGGGCCTGGCGCTTGTATCTTTGTATGTTTGAATGTTTGTTCGACGATAACTTGAGTATCGTAGCTCCGATCATCATGAATTTTGGTATGCGCGTATAAGTCAATAGAATTTATGAGTTCGAAGATGAGCCGGATCGGGGGATTGGGGAGATGGGGGTCGTGAGGTCTCAGCTCGGGGCGAACTACTAGTCATATGAATACAAGCAACGCGCCGCGGTTACACCCGCGTAAATCCCGTTCCTCCTAACAATGTCCCGAGCGCAACAACGCCATAAATAGCATGGATTTAAAAGTTGCTTGCGATGTATAAATCATCTTTAATTAGACGATAAGGCCATTATTGTTAATAAATTCTACATTTAATATCTGGAACACTTATTCAAAAGGAAATAAAATACATAGTTGATACCAAAATAATCAACAGATAAAATGAGTAACTTTGTATCTGCTGTATAGGGGCGTTGTCAAAGAACGAAAGATAATAATTTAAATTAAACAATGTATGTTTTACGACCTCTGTAGCGCGTTCTGCGCATGCCCGACTGCCCGAGAAGTTTGTGGGTTCGATTCCCGCAAATATTTTTACGGTCTCTGTGGCGTGGCGGGCGAATGCCCGAATGCAATGCAGAAGGTTGGGAGTTTGATTCCCGCCGGGTGGAAATATATATGCTTAAAAATAAATATTTGTATCTAGTCTGGGTGTATTTCTATGTATAATATGTATTTACAAAAGAAAAATAAATATAAGTAGCATATCCATTGTCTAGTCACCGTTACACAAGCATAGCAGCTTACCATGGGGCTATATGGTGCTGTGTGTTGTTTACATGTTTTTTACCGTTTTCGCGATTTTGAATTACTAAAACTTATATATAATAATTTTGGGGTAGGCAATCTACCCATGAGGAAGAAGTCTATGAAAACCTCGAAATGTAGAGCATTTATAAAATGCTTAAAATAATAAAAAGAATCGGAAAAAATATTACAATTTCAATAAAACATAACATTTTATAACTATACTATTTATAACGAAATAAGCCTTCTTCGTTTGTTTGTTTCTCCATTCTGTAGCTCTTATGTTCTATTCTATTTTGTATTCATGAAAACCTGTAATTGGCTTTTTTTTTTACTTAAGCTATCGTTATGTTGTAACAGCTGTTGGTTTTCCAAATAAATAAATAAATAAGTACTAATTTATACTAAAAATACGAACAACCGGGACGAATGTTACATAGTCCTGTTTAAATTTTGCGGTGGGTCCGGGACGAGACCCTAACTCGTCTTTATTCCACTATTGAAGTAACCAGCTAATGAAATAGCCACATTTACATTTTATGTCTGTTTTTTATCGTCGTCAAGGGAGGACCGCGTGAAAAACATTGTATTTACGAGCATTTTATTCAACTCGATCGGACAAAGTTTGTGGAAAGAACTATACAGTTTGTATAAAAGTCACATTGAATCTTCAAATGAGGGTCTAGTTTCCTCATTGAGGTAACTTTCACATTGATCTCAAACTTAACAGTAGGTAAGACTATAAACTATTAAATTCACACGATTTGTTATACATTGTAACATTTTACAGGGTCTTAATCGTGTATTATTTATTACCTCGACGTTTCGATCATGTTACAATACAATGATCTTGGTAGCGAGGGGACTGGGGCTGCGGCTGTCGTCGTCCTCTACATAACCGTTGTTCTTGTCCGGTGGTGGGTAGGTGTAGGAATTTTACCAGGACGTGTGTTGGCGAAACGTCGAGGTAAGAAAATAAAAGATTCGGAGAAGAGTACACCCTCAAACAAAGGGCCACTTGGGTACCGCGGAGGACTTAACTTTCCCGTAGTCCCGGCATAAAGACGTGTGAGGAACCGGTGGAGTTAAGTGAGTAAACCACTGGCCGCCTCACCATAGGCCAGCAAAGAAGCTCCACATACCCTTCGTCACCCCTGCATTCCTCCAGCAGTACATAATCCTGCATTTCTCCAGCATAAAAAAAAGGTATGACATCAGATGGAAGACAGTTCGGCTGTCTCATAAAACGTGATAGCTAGACAAGAGATATGTAAAGAACTTCATAATGAATAGTGAATCTGTCATAGACAAGCTGGTCTAATTTGGCTATTCCTCTGATCTCGTAGCCTAGGAATACCTTAAGGTAAAGCAACTTTAAAAATAGTTCGATGCTTCTAGGAGATTCAGGAATGGTGTATGCAGTCGGGTAAAAGGTGATTAAGTATAATAACACTAAATCCTTAGTATTATATAATTATATTAGGTATACTATCTTTATGTTATTTGGGGTCCCACCCGACTGCATCCAACATTTCTAAAGCTCCTAGAAGCATCAAACGATTTTTAAGGTTGCTTTACTTTTAGGTATTCCTAAGCAACGAGATCAGAGGAATAGCCAAATTAGACCAGCTTGACTATGACTGATTCACTCCAAGGCTAGTGTGTTAATCTTGTTTTTTACTTTTCAGTTAAAACTGCAGTCGGGGATTTTTATTTTTTTTTAATATTTTTTTTGTCACCACTAAAACAACGCATCCTAAAAACACAATAAAATAAATATTTAAGTGGGGCTCCCAGTCAACAACAGTGATTTTTTAAGATAATAGTCCGGAATGCACTGGACCGACTCGCACTTAGCCGGTTTTTTATGTTACTCAATATAGTTGGTTCTCAGAATTTCATAAATATTTCAAAGTTTTTAACGAAACCCTATAAATAAACAGATTGTGCGAATGGAATATTCCATCTAACCAATCTCAATTGCCTTTAATTAATTAAAATTATAAAGAAATGTTAACAATAAAAGCAATTACTTACTTTTAATCTAAGTCATTGACTGTTTTACTTGCTTTTGAACTTTTAATAAATTATTCTTAACACAAAGCTGCTTTTACTCGCAAAACCTATTAATTAAAACGGCTTATAATATCATTATTACCTACAGAAAGTGTTATTATATTAAAATTTGTTATTATCAGCACCCTGCGGTTTTACCCATGTGGTCCCCGATCCTGTGGGTGGAATATACCTGCCTTCCACAAAGGACACACTTATCAAATTTCGTGTACCAACGCTTTTAACTCTGCATTGTTATATTATGTATAGTCTATCTATCTATGCTTATAATAAATCTGTAGAGAGGTCAATTCTGTACATTGAAAATATTTTAAAAATAACTATCAGGGGGTGATTAGTTATCGATACTGATGCCAAAAATGCACTTAATAAAGTGTTTTTTTCTGTCTATCTGTCTGTGTGTTCGTTATAGAAACAAAAACTACTGGACGGATTTTAACGAAACTTGGTAAAATTATACTTTATACTCCTGGGCAGGTTATAAAATACGTTTCATCACGCTATGATCAATAGGAACGGAGCAGTGAAGAGAAATATTATAAAAACGGAAAAAGTTAGGTACTCCATTTTTAAGCTTCCGTCGCGTGTGCAGCTTGAATGGTTAGAGCTACACAGAAATTATGTATGATGGATTTGTTCCGCTTTACATGACATAAAAAATATCCTGCGACGGCATATGTCTATATATTATGGTTGACTTACAATAACACTGTTATAAATTCCTTAGCTCCTGATTCCTTAGCAAGGAGTTGCACGCGGACGGAGTCGCGGGCACAGCTAGTTCATAACTAAATTTAAAAACAATGTCTAAAATGCGTACACTTTAAGGATGATTTATATTAGTTACACCGTCACGAGCACGAGCTTCGTTGTCCATTGCTCGGCGAGCAGTCAAGCGGTCTGTTGCCGAGTGGCGGCCGAGCAATGTACAACGAAACTCGGACTCGGCCGGCGCTCGTGACGATGACGGTCTAATATAAATCTCCCTTAGTAATTTCTGAATTGGTCTGCGCAGCCACTGGAGACTGCCTAAAATACTATGACGTTAACTATTTGAAAAATATACGTTTATGTCTGACTAGCTGCGCCCCGGTTTCACCCGCGTAAGTCACGTTTCTGCTGGAATATCGGGATAAAAAGTAGCGGATGTGTTATTTTAGGTGGCCAGGTCTCCAGCCACCTAAATTCCAAGTTCCATCGCAATCGGTTCAGCGGTTTTTGCGTGAAACAGTAACAAAGTCACATACCTACGTACAAACTTGTTTATAATGTTAGTAAGAATTAAGATTAGTAAGATATTAAGACAAGATGTTGAACCCACGAGCGAACTGGAAAGCTTCGCTATCTCTTACAATGTATTTTAACCGATAGATAAAATTACTTTGGAAAGTTTTGTTATTAAATATTATAGTAGAATATTGCTCCGGTTCCACTATAGTACGTTAGTAGTTTGTGATCAGTGACTATAGCCATGAATATGCGACAATGTCAATCATATTATGATCATTGTAAAAAAATTTAAAATATATATATATATATTGACGATTGTAAATAAAAACATGATCACAAAAAAACCCCATGAGCTTCTTGTGGCTTCTTCTCATCGGAGAGCGCGTTCCGAAGCCACACTAGAGTCATAGTTGTAAGAACACCAGAAGTATTTAAAGTGATCAATACATCCAATTAAATATAAAAAAAATACTTTTAACTTTCGCAGAGAAAAATAACAAAGTTCCTTAAACTGAAAAGTGTTAGGTACTGTACGAATCCTATATCAATTCAAAACCCCGCAAGCCGCTTTCAAAACTTCATCCTAAAGTTGTTGGGGGATGTTTTTACGTACACAAAATTATTTTAATAAAAAGATCAACCGCCATGTGTACTCTATTTTTGCTTGGGAATAAATCTCAGCAAAGTATTCTTCACAAGCATTTATAAATGTAGACATCTTACTAATATAATAAACGCGAAAGTTTGTATGTATTGATGTATATGACTTTGTTACTCTATTACGCAAAAACTACTGCACCGATTGCGATTAAACTTGGAATATAGGTAGCTGGAGACCTGGAATAACACATAGGCTACTTTCATCCGGATATTCCCTAAGGAACGGGACTTACGCGGGTGAAACCGCGGGGCGCAGCTAAATAGTCTTTTCATAAACGAGAGTCGTGGCCGGAATGTCTGATTTGTGAAACTTTATCTTGGACGTTTTATATTAAAAATATTTTGGTCATGTTTGCTAAGTACTTACTGACGTCTTTACAATCAAGTCTAATAATAAAACACAATATTTACCGGGTTTTACTCGCGTTTTAGTAATAATGTCGTTCATTTCTTCTATGGTTTTAGCGATTTCGCATAATAAAACATTTTATTTACCGGGTTTAATCGCGTTTTATTCATGATTTTTAAACGAAAGGAGCTTTCGCCAACTTTACAGTTGGCTTTTTCAAGGTTGACTGAGATGTAATTTGTCTATTTGAACATTCTAAAAAGTTACTGTAAACTCGCCTCATAATTATTTGTAACATAATAACGTGAATAAAACGCCATTAAACCCGGTAAATAAACTGTTTTAATAATGTCGTTATTAAATAAAACGCGACAAAAACTCTGTAAACTTGCACTTACAAAATTAGTAGTAAATATCTATCTAATTTAGTGAGATCTTGTAGAATTATCTATTTTATTAACATTCTAAGTACTACATCTATCCACACTTATAATAAAGGAAGAGAGGACAAAAGTCTGTCAAAAACTTGGAAGTTCATTAAAAGTAAGTAAAGTAAGTTGTCTAGAGGGCTTAGAAAAAGTAGTAGAACAAATAGAACAAAATTATATAATTTTTAAAATTCACGTGTGTCTGTCTGTCCTTATACAATTAAAAACTACTTATCCGATTGAAATCTGGTTTTCAACATTGGATAGTTCTATTTTCGAGGAAGGTCGTGGTATACAGTGCCCTACTGGGTTCATGACGGTACCTAATTTTAACACCTAGTCATTAAGTTAACTGTCATGAAGCAATAAATAAATTATTATGATTATGAATGATTATACTTTGCATCGAAATCCATGTAGTAGAACCCGAGTAATGAAAGAAAAAGTGCAACCGCTCGGCCGCCCGCGCACGTTATTACACGTTTTCACTTCTGCGTATGAAACCGCGGGGCGCAGCTAGTAGTTAAATAATGTACCTACCCGGATAATATAGTTAATTAAGTCACCACGTTATAACATTGAAGATTATGAACACAAAGAGGTTACGGACGGGTATATAGATTATGAAATTATATGTAACTGACTCGTGTACTGTTGCATTATAAATAAACTGTTTCATATACCTACACTAGCTGCGCCACGTGGTTTCACTCGCGCAAGTCCCGATCCTGCCGTAAAATCAGGATAAAAAGTAGCCTGTGTGTTATTCCTGGTCACTAGCTACCTATATACCAAGTTTCATCGCAATCGGTTCAGTAGTTATTGCGAACTTGGTATATATTCCGATATTCCAGCGGGATCAGGACTTACGCGGGTGAAACCGCGGGGCCCAGCTAGTATTTTAAAACTGAAAGTTTGAGAAAGTATGTGAAATGTTTGTTACTCAATCACGCAAAAACTACTGAACCGATTGCGATGAAACTTGGAATATATGTAGCTAGAGACCCTGGAATAACCACATAGGCTTGAAACCGCGGGGCGCAACTATAGTATTTATTTATTTATTTATTTAATTAGGTACACCAACAGTAATATACGTTGATAGATAACTCAACCAAAAACAAGTATTAAATAAATGACGGAACTATATCCTATCTTGAATCTTGTAGTAGGTATAAATGTCGATAAATGATAGATAACAGCTAAATGGAATCATTGAAACAACAACAACTATTATGTGTATTGTTTGGAATGATTCAGCTCTCGTCCTTAGTGGGACACGTAAACCATACACGCAATAGGTTAAATTCCAAAATGATATAATTAATCTATATTCATTTATCTTACTAATATTTTAGACGTGAAAGTTTGTATGAATGTTGTATGCGACTCTATTACTCTTTCACGCAAAAACTACTAAACCGATTGCGATGAAGCTTGAAATATCGGTAGTTGGAGACTTGGAATAATTGACTGAGCGAGCGAAGCGTCTATACTTCAGGTTGGTCAAATTTTCTTTTTTCTGTATGTTGGTTCTCCTCTACAGGTCGTATTTCTTATCTGATTTTGATGAAACTTGGTATACAAGTTCTATGAGCATATGGTTTTTTTTTGTCGTAGGGGATTTTTGATTAGTGGGGTATTTCTCCCACAAAGAGGGCTCCCTTCACTAAGAGATCCCATTTTGATGAAGATTGGTACATAAGTTCTATGAGCAGCAGATGGTTTTTTTTGTTGTGGGGGATTTTCGATTGGTGGGTGCTAGATATTTCCGCACTGTGAGATTTTGATAAAACTTTGTATACAAATTCTATGAGCTAATGGTTTTTTTTTGTCGTGGAGGATTTTTGATTGGTGGGATATTTCTCCCACAAAAAGGATATTTGAATACTTGTGTTTTAAATACATACAAATTGTTTCAAAAAAGTCGCACGGTGCTCGCGAGGTCTACTGTTCGCAGAACTACTAGTTATAAAGAGGAAAGATTTATTTCTTTGTAATGAAAAGACTCTGAAACTACTGTAAAGATTTCAAAAATTCTTTCCTCAATGGAAAGTTACATTATCGAGGAGTAGCATTGACTAATTTCGTTTCTGTTATTCCCACGAACTTGGGATTTACGAGGGTAAAACCGCGAAACGTAGCTAGTTACTTAAAACATTCGAAACTTTGAATGATTGACTAACTTAACTAACTATATTTCAAAGCAGAGCCCAAACCACTAGTCCTAGGACATGAAAAGCCACGCCATGGATCACGCCATTTGAATCATAGTATAAAAATAGAAATGCGAACAATCAGTATGTCGACTGTAGATATAGGGGAGATGGGCCCAAAGCGGGCACACTAAGGGAAAATTGAAAAAAAAATGGTTTATAACTTAGCTTCGTTATTAGTTTTTTTTCTATAAAGTCCATTGCGAAACGCTTTTGAATGGAAAATGGTTCGATATATCAATAATATAAAAATACATTAATTATGAACAATATGAAAAACTTCTACAAATGCCCGCTTTGCCCAAGGGGGGAGCCCAAAGCGGGCACTAGTTTAGGGCAAAACGGGCATGGGTTAAGGTAAAGCGGGCATAGTTAAAGTGTATCAATTTATTGCAAAATTATAAGAAAAAGGACAGACTTTCTCTGCCTGCAACTTAATAAGAATTGAAAAAACAAACAGATCAAATGTTGTATTTTAACAAAACTAGCAGCATTAGGTAATATCAATTTTAATAATCAAACATGAACTTCAAAATATTTTTTACGTATTAAAAATAAAATATCTAGTAACTAGTTATATCAGAACAAGTGCCATTCTTTTTCTCGCGAATATCATAAATGGAGGAACTAAAGATCCAGCAGCATTACAGCAGCATTAACTATGTGGTTCTTCCTCTCTCTGTGCTAGCAATGAGACCAACTTGTCGCTTTCCAGATTTTGTCAGGACCCTTGGTGGTTTATTTGATGAGGTTTGGACCCCTGTCTTGTCCATATTGTATAAACGATTAGCATCAACTTTATGCTTTTCCATTTGCTCCTCTAATATATCGAAAAATTGGTACACCTAGGGCTTGTTAAACCCTCTAGCTCGGGCAATAGTCGTTATTTCTGATTTCTTAAAGTTAAGTCAGAATGACGTTTAACAAAACCTTTGTACTAATCTGAACCAGCAGCACCATTTTTAAAAGGATGTGGTATTCTATTCATATCGGCATATTAGTATATACTAGTTCCAAGAACTCTGGTTATGACTACCCGTAAAATAGACTGTCCATATTAAAAACATATTCCAAAAGTTCAGTCTCTTGATCCGCAAAAAAGACAGTAACGTATCTGCCCAGTTTTATAGCGGATAACCTCGTTTTCAAATGTCTTTGCAGTGTCGCTCTAGGGATCCCAAATTTTGTAGTTACAGCTTTGATAGGTCTTCCTAATTCTTGTACTTCCAGCAGTGCTTGTCGCATTGTTGAGGGCGTCCATGAGACCTGCGATGTATTTCTTTTATAATTGTTTGCCATCTAAAAAAATAAATAAATTGCAATTTATATGTTAGTCTAATGGGCGGGCAAAGCGGGCACGTGTCCGCTTTACCCTGCCCGCTTTGCCTTTTTCGACACTTGAAATACAAGAACAAAATTTAACCTCAAAATGTTTACACACGTGAATTATAATTTAACCGGTATATAGCCAAATAATCACTTGTTAACGAAAAAATATTGATTATAGCATAATAAACACCAAAAAAGTCATAACACATGATACATACCTTGCAATATTTTTCAAAAACTCATTTAATTTATTTTTTTAATATAACGCATAATGGCGTGCTCGCAGGTGAACGCGGCGACTGACGCAAGGTGTGCGGGTCGCGGGGATTACTGTCACGTGTTGAGAGGGCGCGATTATTTAAAATGACAATATTAAATTGAGTGCCCGCTTTAGGCCGGTGCCCGCTTTAGGCCCATCTCCCCTACCTGCATAGATACGTTTTGTCGATTTTTATACGGAAGCTAATTTTGTCCCGGGACTTACGCGTGTAAAACTAACAGGCAGCTAGTTATTAAAATAATAGTAAAATGTTACATTTAGTAATAGTAACCAATAATAAAAGTCAAAAAAGTGGTAATTATAATAGCTAATTGTTACTTTTAAATTGTTTATCTAATCGGAACGAACATCACCTTTTGCAACAGTTTTAAACTATAACAAAAGATAGATACTTACTAGAGAATAATTCTACTTTATTTTTTGGATATTTATAGCGGCCAATAAAGTTATTTGTACCCATTTGTATAGATGCAAGCCAGCCAAATATGATTCACTGTCTGAATTATCTACCTATGTTACTAAATCAGGTCATCATGCGATTTATCAGATAAGTAGGTATTTCACAATAGTAAAATACAGTAGTAAACGTTTCACTGGACTTAGGACTCTAGTTGTCCGGTACCTATCTGTACCTAACTTATTATTTTTTATATTTTTTTCCGACAATTTTAATTATATGTCGCGACCGATAATGTCTGACGTCACAGGTCAGACAGTCCATAGTGAGGTCACCCTTTATTCGCCTACTATAGCAATCGTACTATAAACACTGAATCAGTCTGAAGCCAATCGTTCAGCAATGAGCACACAAATTGTAACGTTACTTCTAATTTTCCTCGCGTCTCCATCTTTGCAATACCCTTGGACGTTCGATCAAAATTCTTTCACGAACTTCTTTGAGAACCAAACGTCGAACATGAACAACTTCTTTCTAGAACAGAAGCAGAAGGTCGAGAATCTGATCGCATCTAGCTACCAAGATGCTGTGAAGATGAAAGACTCTGTTAACGGGTACGTGGAAGTACAACAGAAGAAAATCGCTGAAGATGTCAACAGGTATGTGGAGACAGTGAAGGATAGCGGCAGAAAGATGACTGATTCTTTCTCTTTTACTCCTGAAAGTGTCACCGAAGGCGAGAAGTTAGAGAACCCTGACTTGATCCTGTCAGTTCCAGCGATAATACAAAGAAACGGATACGATTGCGAGACACACTCGGTCGTTTCACAAGGATACGTCCTAAATCTTCACAGAATACCTCATTCATTGAACTCTAATAAAATATCAAAGAAAACAGTGTTACTTCATCATGGTTTATTCGCGAGTTCTGCTGATTGGATCCTCAACGGACCTGGAAAGGCTTTAGCCTACGTCTTGTCCGAAGCTGGTTACGATGTCTGGATGGCAAATGTACGAGGGAACAAGTATTCCAGAGAACACTTATCGTTAAAACTGGATGGTAAAGCGTACTGGAACTTCTCCTGGCACGATATCGCCCAGCATGACGTCCCAGCAATCATCGACTACATCAAGAAAGTTAAAGGAAGTGACTCCAAATTGGTTTATATCGGTCATTCGATGGGTACGACAATTTTGTTCGCAATGTTGACTTTGAGGCCAGAGTATAATAACATTTTAACTGCTGGAGTAGCCCTCGCTCCTGTAGTTTTCATGTCAGACGTGAAGTCACCGTTAAAATCCTTGTCTCCGATAGCAAGCAACGTGGCGTACATGGAAATGCTGTACGGCTCCCATGAGTTTATTCCTAAGAACTCTGCTCTCGGACGGATAACCAGCTCCTGTGATGTGGACAATATAGATGGAAAAGTCTGCAAAAACATCGTATTCACCGTATGTGGGTACAACGAAGCGCAGTTTAACAAGACGCTTCTCCCATTATTTCTTTCACATTTGGGCACAGGAACTTCTTGGAAAACAGTGGTACATTTCGCTCAAATAATGGAAGCTGGAGGAAGGTTTCAGAAGTTTGATTACGGAGCGTTTTACAATAACAAACAGTATGGTACTGAGACGCCTCCTGAATACGATTTGGGTTCTATAAAATTGCCTATAAAGCTGTTTTGGGCACAGAACGACCTTTTATCGAGCGAGAAAGACGTAATGATGTTACACGATAGATTGCCCGTAGGAACTGAGCTACATATGGTGGCTGACCCTAATTTCAATCATGTAGATTACCTCTGGGCCATCGACGCACCAACGCTACTCAATCACAAGCTCTTAGATACATTAGAAATGTCTTTTTCAGGTTAAAATATACATTTTAGAATTATGAAAATCCTTTTCGAAAATGTCTACCTAAGTATGTGACGTACTGCTCTGTGATAGCCCTGACAAGGGTCAACGGTAACTTATATTAAGTAATATTGTTATTATAATAACTACACCTACCTATAGTTAATAATAGATACCATAAATGTTTAGTTAATATTAATGTTTAGTTGTAATTGTAATTAAATTTGTTTTTAATAAAGTATTTTGTAATATAATACATGCATTTTTTTTAAATAAACTTCTTATAAACTAGCTGTTACCCGCAACGACGTCTGAATAGAAATACTGCATAACCGACTTTTTCGTTTATTATTCTACTAACTGGATTTCGATGTAATATACCACGAGGTTCTTCGAAAATATAATTAACAAAAAACATTTTAAACTCACACGATTTAAACTCATAATTATTTTACCCGGGTCTTATTTGCGTATTAATATTTTTAAATTCTCTTACCTCGACGTTTCGATCATTTAAATTATTATTTAATTTGTAAAATCATTTAATTTAAAAATAATAATACGCGAATTTAACTATCCAATATTGAAAATCAGATTTCAATCGGATTAGTAGTTTTTAATTGTATAAAGAACAAACAAACAAACATACAGACAGACATGAATTTAAAAAATTATATAATTTTGTTCTTTATATTATATATATAATTTTGTGACTTTTCCTAAGTCTGCTAGACAACTTTTTTTAAATTTACTTCCAAGTACAGACTTTGTCTCTTCCTTTATTATAAGTACTATAGATTTAAAATCTAATTAAATTACTTTGAAATAAATGGATGTAGGTAATATTTTTATCCATATATCAGATGTATCATGTACCTATTTATGTTATGTATTCTGTGATAGTGTTTATATTTACAAATACCTACTGATCGCAAGTAGGTGTATATAAAGTGGGTATACCTACCTAGCTAGTTGATAAACACGGGATTTTCCCTGTTATTCGATTGTAGTGTTTCCTTTACGATAAATAATAATAGTTAAAGTACATAGTTAGATGAAATAGACTTGCCCAGCACCAATACCACCTTCCCAGCCTAGACAGCCACGCCCAGAGGAAAAATGAGTTTATAGGCCACTTAAAAGTTGAGAAGCCGCTTCGAAATTCAAAACTAAGTAAGGATAGAATTTTTTTAGTTAGAGCTTCATATTAAATTTTGAGTAGCGTATAAATGTATTCTGTCGTTAGACATACTCAATTCAATTCATTTATTGCGAATAAGGGTACAGTTTGGTGTTACATAGTAGGTACATAGTTTTTAAAAACTATAAGATCGCTTTACTCAGCCACGGGGCATGCAATTTAACAGATTTTTTAAGCTTAGTTTAGTTATTTCAAGATTCATTGATACAATTTCCCATTTATTTATTTTTTCATTTCTCATTTATACTTCCCTAATACCTTTTCTATTTGGTGTTACAGTAGGTAAGTACCCAAGTTAAAATAAATTCCTGACTTTAAAATTATAAAGTTAATATAGATTATCACTGACTAGCTGTACGTACAAACGTAGAAATTATGTAACAACTGAAGCATGGTTGGATCTACTCGGATCTAGCTCTAGCCGGCTAGATCTAGGTTTAGCGCGCTAATCCTAGTCTATTTACTGCGACACACATAATTGGGTAGGACCCCACTTGTTACCTTACAAATTATCGTAGGTAAAACAAGTTTTAAACATTACTTAAGTAAGTAAATAAGTTCCTAAGTTTTATAAAGAATCTTAACAAAAATAAATAAGGTTCAAGGTAACGAAGTAAAGACCAAAGTAAAATTCCATTTACAATGTATTTTCTAAACGAATAGACGTAAAAGGTTTTCAATTTCCTTCTAAATTGTGACTTAATTATTTAAAAACAAGCAACGCGTTTCGTGTTAAATTGAACGTTATTTTCAAAGGAATAGAAAAGAAAAACATTTTCTTACTTAATTAAGTAGGAATAAGTACTTATTAATTAATGTCTTTCGAGGTAAATACGAGCTCTTTTAGTAGAACTTTTCTACATATTTATAAATAAATAGACACATCACTGATTCCGCGACCCTACCGCTTAACTCCCGAGGAGTTCTACTCGACGTCGTTTTGTGAATACGATGTTGTCGTTAACAAGGTTGAAAAAAGCTACCGCGCAATGTGCGAGCAGAAATTGTCGACGTTGAAGCCATAGACAATTTCTGCTCGCTCCTTGCGATTTGATTTGCGCCATCTTGGCTCTGTTGTCTATTGAAACAAGAGTGCAAGATAGCGCAAAGTCAAAATCAATTTATTCTATTTAATTGGATGTATTGATAACTTCAAAAACATCGATTGTTCTTACAACTATGACTCTAGTGTGGCTTCGGAACGCGCCCTCCGATGAGAAGAAGCCACAAGAAACTCATTTTATTTTGTGATCATGTTCTTATTTACAATCGTCAAAATACATATATTTGTTTTACAATGATTATAATATGATTCACATTGTCGCATATTTATGGCTATAGTGGAACCGGAGCAATATTCTACTAGGTACTCAAATTTACGCAAATCAAAACGGCGCGGGGGCAACAATTAAATGCATCTAAAAAAGACACTAACTCCCTTACTTATAAAATATTATTTACACATGACTAAGTTATGTGACGTTTGTCTCTGTCTGTCAACTTTGAAACTTCATGTGACAGTAAAAGACAAACGATACATAGTTATGCAGCGCTTTATTTGGCGTTTTTATGTAAGGGGGTTATTGGTTCTGTGGCAGGAGCATAACCGCTCTGATGGCCTTTATAGGGTGCCCAACACATCCTTTCTATTCCCCCCGGAACGGTGGGGCAGTGCATAAGGCGCATTTCTCCACCTAAAATTAAATAAAAAGTGTTTGCAGCTCATAATAACGAGTACGAAATTTAAGAATAGCTACATCGCATCTTCTCATTTCAATTTTAATCTAAGCGTCTTCCTACGATGATTGAATTGTTTGTTGTATTCTATTCTCCTCAAAAAATAGTCGAAGAGATCTAAAATTTGAATTTATTCAAATTTGCCTGTTAAAATTGAATTTTGTTTGTCAGTAATTTGTTTTAGCTAAGAATCCTATACACCGATCATAAAACACAACGCATGCGTGTTTTAACTTTGCCCGTGGCGCTATCTAGTATGTTTTACGTAGTCTTGTTGGAAGACCACCTACTCACGAAGTCGTTAGATGGAATGTATGTAAATTGAGCGTAAAGTCTAGTATGGCCGGATTTTGGCCGACTTTTACGACGGGCAGGTGATACCGTAGCTAATTCTTCTTGTTCAATGTTTTCCTGTTTTAGAATCTTAGCTCATAAATTAAAAAAAATACTCTTATTTATTTAAAAGTGAATTATTTTCTTTTTCCTTAGGTACCTACTGTTTTTTAGTGTCCGACCGAAAGTTCGGTTTCGGTTTCAGCCAAGTTCGGGACCAAAATTGGCCGAATCTTTTGCCGAAACCGAAAATGATTTCGGAAGTTGTCGTGCATCCTCGCCTAACTTCGTGTGAACTTATAATAATAAAAATATTGTTAATATTTTTTTATATTTTATTAAATAAATGATTACAACTCAATATAGGTACTTACGTGTTACCATTTCATGTCCTAATTATAGCAGAATAATGGGTAAAATGCTGCAAATTTCAGTATTTTAAGGAATTTCAAATTTCATTCTAATTAGTGCGATCGTTTATGTTGACCCATTACGTATGTGTCACGCCAAGCGTTGCTTAACCCGAACGATCATTTAAAGTACCCTATATTTTATTTGTACCCCTATACTAACTCTGTTCCCAATTTCATTCCTATCGGTTCCGCCGTTCTTGAGATATAAATAGTGTAACTAACACGACTTTCGTTTTTATAGCTGCGTCCCGCGGGATTTACCCTCGTAAGTCCCGACCCCGTAAGAATATCGGGATAAAAAATAGCCTATATATAACCTTTCTCGATAAATGTACTATCAAACACAAAAATAATTTTTCAAATCGGATCGGCAGTTCCTGAGATTAGCGCGTTCAAACAATCAAACAATCTCTTCAGCTTTATAATATTAGTGTAGATTATAGTTATTCGCTTACATAATATATTCTCTTCGAGAGCTAGTCGAAGAGACCAAAAAATAATTCCGATTTAATGAAATTTGGTACAAGTCACTCATAGAGCTAAGAATCCTATACAACGGTCATAAAACGCAACGCTTGTGTGTTTTAACTTTGCTCGTAACGCCATCTAGTTTTTTCAACGGAAAAAGATAGTCTTGTAGGGAAGGCCACCCTCCCGGATGTGAGGTAGTTATAATCTGAACAATATTTTTGTTATATTCTCTTCGAAAAGTAATCGAAGATCTAAAAGTTGTTTTTATTATTATACAATTTGTAACGGGTAAGTCCTTTTAATCCGAAAGGGGGTTGTTCTAGACGTCTAGGCGAACAACTTTTGTTCTACGACTTTTGAAAATCAAACTTTTTTTTGAAATTTTCGAGATGTTTTACTGAAAAAACAGCTGATTTTGAAAATCAAAATAATTGAAGTTTTGTTTACTTGAAGATCAGCTGTTTCTTACAGTTCGAGGTCATTGACCTTATGTTGTCCTTTTATTTAGTTTGGTCTACTACAATCAAACCTTCAATTACCTTTATTTTCAAAACAGCTGTTTTTTCAGTGAAACATAAACTCAAAATTTTCAAAAAAAAAGTTCGAATTTTCAAATGTCGTAGAACAAAAGGTGTTCGCCTAGACGTCTAGAACAACCCCCTTTCGGATTAAAAGGGCTTGCCCTTTACATCTTGTATACACTAGCGCAAATTTTTTAATTTGTGGTGTTCAATGAATCCATGTTCGAACGAAGAGGTAAAAATAAAAATCGATAGTTGTTGATTGTTTGTTGTTGAAATAAAACGAATCGTGAGTGGAGATAAAATACGTTTATTCCTTATAGTTTGTCAATTATAATTCGCATACAACCATCCTCGCCCGGACTCCCCTATCTTACACAATACTAAAGAAAAGAATACACAAGTACTCAGCTAGCATTTATAATGCTCTTAGCTTTATAATTTAATCAATACATGCTATTAAACGACTGCTATTCGACTCTTTTGCTCTCTTGTACATTGTATTTTAAGCTTAACGTCTATAAACACAAGAGCTGTTTTTCCATTCCTTACTGACGTTCAAAAGCCTCTTGCAGTAACTATTTAAATGATACTATTCACAATTAAAGATACATAAAAACCAAATGCTAACGTGCATAACTTAAGTCCTTTATACACTATTATTCTTTGAAAAATATAAGGGGGCGCTACACTGGGTTAAGTGGGGAAGTCTCGGTTTCTTTAATATTTTAATATTTCGCGCGAATATGGAACAGCAAATTAAAACTTAAGGGCTATCTCCCTTATTTATAAAACATTATTTACACATGACTTAGTTATGTGACGTTTGTCTCTGTCTGTCAACATTGAAACTACATGTGACAGTAAAAGACAAACGATGCATAGTTATGCAGCGCATTAATTAGCGTTTATAAATAAGGGGGGTATTTTATTATTAATTAATAAGCTGTTCCTGAACTCAAAAATATCGCAAAGATACACTAATTGGAGTTTAGAACACGCTTTGACTATTTATGCTGTTGTTGTGTTTAGGTTATAAGAACGAGACAGACAAATGTGTTTTCTGCGGCAGAAGTTGAACTTACGACAGCCGTAGCGTAGGTGTTCTTGCAAACTGACCTACGGAAACACATCTTTCAGAAATCCCAGACTAAATACTTTTGAGACACTGCGCTCCGAACAACAAAGTGAAGTCTTCTATGCAACTATTTGGTAGCACACAGACGTATGACACGAGTAACAGCTGGTTGACCGCGGAATCGTATTACTTGGTAGTACTCATGGATTTGGTATTACTGAATTTAGCTTCACTTTGTTATTCAGAGCGCGTTGTCTAGAAATTATTATAATAGTCTGAGACAGAAATTTAAATTATGAAAACCTTGTGACCCCAAATTGCCTCTTATATTTTTTCTAAGAATACAATAATATATATACTAAAACGTATCCATTTATATCCATCGTACATCTAATTATTATTGTTTTATTCATTTAACATTATATATAATCAATTATATATATAATTTATCATATAGAGAATACATAATATGAATATAGGTTACTATTTTTAGAAAAATTGTTCGCATCTAAACTAGATCACAAGGTTTTTTATTTATTTATAATTTATTACACTTTAAGAACTTATAAATAATGTCTTAATTTATATACTAGTGAATATTACAAAAGCGATGTGCTTCTTTTGTTAAAGAAATCAAAGCCGAATAGCTGAACCGATTTTAATAAAATTACCATCGTGTTGAACAGTATTAAAGTAAATTAAGATAAGTAATGTGTCATATAAATCAAGTAGTTGCAGATGCGCCTTCTTTGATTTTCTATGGCTACAAAAGAAAGGGGAGGTAAGTTACCTTGAGTTTGAAGCAAGAGCGAGATGTCCTTATGTCGTTTTACCTAAGAGCGAAAGCTATCGAATTTTATTATCAATTTGTTGACAATTTTGTTAGAACAAGGCATGTCTATGGTTACATTTCTTTGTGGTTAGTTATAATAATTAATTTTATTTAAAAAAACATCATTAACCCAATCCAAATAACAGCAGGTCTAGGTGAAACCGTGGATTGTTGCTAGTTGTATATTTATTTATTACAAAGTACCTTCAATTTACTAAAATACCGAATAAATATTGTAACTCTATTTACATGTTTCTGTTTACTTAACGTATACAATGTGTAACAGGTAAGCCCTTTTAATCCGAAAGGGGATTGTTCTAGACGTCTAGGCGAACAACTTTTGTTCTACGACTTTTGGAAATTCGAAGTACTTTTCGAAAAATTTAGGTGTAAAGTTTACTTGAAGATCAGCTGTTTCTTAGAGTTTGAGGTCATTGACCTTATGTTGTCCTTTCATTTAGTTTGGTCTACTACAATCAAACCTTCAATTACCTTTATTTTTAAAAGCAGCTGCTTTTTCAGTGAAACATAACCTCAAAATTTTCAAAAAATTTTTTTTTTTGAAAATTTTCAAAAGTCGTAGAACAAAAGTTGTTCGCCTAGACGTCTAAAACAACCGCCTTTCGGCTTAAAAGGGCTTGCCCGTTACATCTTGTATAATATATAGGTAAGTATATTATTTAAATACATTGTATATTTGAGTACAAATATTTTGCTAATTGTAAATCAATAACTAACTACAACAGTAGAGGCTGAATTTTATGTATTTTCTATAAACGGAATAATCAGAAACGTTCAAAACGATGATTTTGATGCCCTAATCACGATGGAACCGTAAGGAATTCCTAGGCTAAAAATCTAATAGCTTTTTTGATAAACGTAGAGACATTTAATCCATAATTAAACTGTCAGTAAGTAAATTTTTTCTATGTAAAGTCTTCAATTAGTTCAACCATTAAACGTCTCTGAGCTCCGAGTTCTTGTGACGAAAAAACGCAAAACATGTTCACACTACTCCAACCTTCCTCCACGTTTACTTATAAGGTTATAAGAATTTGGGCTGGTTTAATGGCTGGTTCGCATCCTGACAAACAATTAAATAAGGAAACAAACAAACTGTTTTTGTAACCCAGTAACTTAATTTTGTCTACTTTGAAAAAGCCAACTGTAAAGTTGGCGAAAGCTAGATCGTTTAATATTAATGCCATTAAACAATAAAGCGCGAGTAAAGCCCGCTATATCTTGTGTTTTATTACCCAGTAACTTTATAAGAAAATAAAATAGGTCATACTGGCGGTTGTTCCTAAGTCTGATTTTGTACTTAACGTTGTAGAACCACTTAGTCGATACTGTGACCACCTAAGGTCCCTCCCACCTAAGGAAAATATTCTTGAGTTAGTTACTAAAGATGGATACTGACCGACGACGACAAAGCGCGTAAAGGCTGTTCCAGATGTGTATAATTTCGATCACCGTATCCGTATCAGCGTGTCACGTATAAAGTTGTGAACGCCTTGATTTGCTCCGTATCACTGTATCTTTAACATAGTATATCTGTATCACCTTTGTTGATTAGACAACAATTGGCATGACATGATTCATGGGACGGGATATACGAGTGTCATCACTCGTCCACATATTAGGTAGGCTAAAAAGTCTTTTCGCATTCAGTATGTATGAACTTGTTATAAAATATCTTTCGCTATACCATTTGTATCTGGCTGGTTTCGGTATCATTAAAAAGTTATAATTCTAAAGAAGACAATTCCAAATTCAAATTAGTAAAATGTGTGATTTTCATTTGTTTTTCTTATTGTTAAATCAGTGAATCTTATGAAGAAATTCGATACATTTTTAATTTAACTACAAAAATGGAAAAAAAATGCAACATACCGCGAAAAAATTTGTAATGTTTATGGTGCAGTATCTGTGAGAGTAGCGCAAATTTTGTTTAAGCGCTTTCAATCGGGAAATTTGATATCAAAGATGCACGTAGCTTTGGTCTATTTAAAAAAATATATATCTAAATCTATAAATATAATATAATAACAAAATGGCACACCTACACACTTTAGTCAAATGTAAATAAACTAACTTTAAACCTTTAGAATTTTTATATAAAATGCGAAGAACTTTTTTAGCCGACCTATTATTATGCGATCATGATACGCGTCGGCGATACAGATACGGTGATCGGATCGGGCAAACGATACAAATCTGGACCCGCCTTTTACTTGCCTTCTACTGCGAGCGGAGCGGAGTCAATTTAACATTCATTGAGCGCTTTCGACTCTTTCGAGTTCCTTCGCGCTACAGAAACGATCGTTGGTTGTTAAAGAGGATCTATTTGTCACTCCGCTGCGCTTCGCAGTGGAAGGCGGGCATTAATGTTACGTGCTATAAGCCTTTGTGCAGTCAGTACGGAGAGATAAGGAGCTCGTATAAGTAGTAGGTAGCCCACATTGCCCCTGCGGAATAATTTGAAAATGTTTGTTCATTTTGAAGTCCTTTCCAATATTGATATCTGCCTACATGTAGTTATGGCAGTTTTATAAGAGGTCAATAAGGCTGCGTTTCCAACAGAGAGACAGAATGCGTTGCTAAGGATCGTTTTTATACTAGAAAAAGCGCATGGCGAATGCGTATGAAGTGAAATAGCAATATTTCAACTGAAAGATGAATTAGTAATATAAATTCCGATGCAGGCAGATATTGACTAGGAGTCGGGCAAATAATTGCTATATGCAGATAGGACAGAAGAAAATTAAACTACATTTTTGGTTTCAATCCGTATAGCCGTGAACAGATAGCATTGTAAAGTTCTCAAAACTTCGGGTGTTGATAAAATACTTAACATGATAAAAGCAACGCGATTGAAACCCAAATATGAGTTAGTTTAATTTCATATTATAGTTGCGAAAACCGAAGCAAAAATATAGAGTTAGAAGATTTATACTTCGTCTTGCTCCCTCCTAGTCATTTACCAATCAACCCATCCCACTCTTAATAACTATTGCAGGATGTTGCACACAACTTAATCTAGCCCCAAATTAAGCAACTGGGCTTGTACACTGGGCTTGTACTATGGGTACAAGCCAACGGATATACTACATACTTTTATTTATCAGTCTATAATATGCACTGTTGCCCTTTCTGACCTCTTATAAAACAGGTTTGTTTATAAATATCCCACTAATACTATAAATGCGAAAGTTGAGACGTTTGAGTCAATTACGCGAAAACGGCTGAACGGATTTGGCTGAATATTTACCACACAGGTAGTTATAACCTGGATTAACATTATAGAAACTTTTTATTCCGATTTTACAACGTGAATAGGAAAAACGGGAGTATAAAAGCCTAGCTAGTCTATGTCAATACCGATATTATAAAGAGAAAAGATTTATAGGTTTGTTTGTTTATAGACTCCTTGACCGATTAAAAAAAATCTACCAATAGAAAGCTACATTATCGAGGAGTAACAAAGGGCTACTTTTGATCCCGACATTCCCACGGGATCGGGACTTACGCGGGTGAAACCGCAGGACGCAGCTAGTAAGACAATAAAATAAACTCTAAATTTGGAGGTTACATTAAGTTTTATTTGAACTCAACTTACAATAAAATTGCACTTAGTACATAATTGTGACGCCTGCATCAAAAATATCTACTCCCAAGCTAATTAAAGCTATTCGCACACTGACAGCTCGACAGAAAACAGCGTCAGTGTGTGGCGACTCTTATCCTACTAAGATTATAAAAGCGAAAGTTGGTAAACCTCAAAAACTACCTAACCGATTGCGATGAAAATGGACAAAAAGACAGCTGGAGATCTATAGTAAAACATAGGCTAATGTTTGTCCTGGTAATCCCGCGGGATCGGGAGCTACACGGGTGAAACCGACGGACGCAGCTAGCTATACAATACATGCATTTAAACTTAATATCTTACCCCCCCTTAAATAAACTAATATTTTTGAAGCCGACGCATTATCGCGCAATATGTACAACTAAACGTGGTAAGCTCTGCTTGCTATTCGTATCCTATCATACAAGTTGTTTCCATACAAATGTATTGAGTAATTTTCTTCCAATAATACAATAACTAGACTTCACAAAAAAGGATCCTTTGAGCTTTGTTTTACACAATTACTAAAATAAATAATAACCTATATTCACTATAGTTTTTGACTCGCTGCACACTTCGGTCTATAAAATGTGGCAGCGCGCGGTGCAAATATTATTTTGCCCTCTTTCCATTAGCATAGCGCAGTGCTGCACATTATTGCTATCGATAAGCGAAACAGATATTGCAATAAGCTCGCCGCTCTAACCTCACTATGATTGGTGTGCATCGAGTAAAAATTGTACTATATAAAACTTAAAAAAGTTAAAGTACGACATGCAGCGCTCTAACCTTGCTTTGATTTATGAGCTGGTGTGTAGCGAGTAAACAAATCAACTATTTAAAACTTTAAGAAAAACAACGGAAATATTATGAATTTAAGATACACTTGGTTCCCTTTACGGTGTCTCCAGTTTCACTCTACTCTGATTTAGAATATCATTCTAAAAAAAACTTTAGAAGCATCCATTATTCAGGAAGAAAACAATAGAGAAATACAATAAATTGTATTGAAACAACATTGATATGATACGCTTTTAAAATGCGGTTAGAAGGTCAACTTTACATCGTGGCTTGATACAATTAAGTCAATTGCACTCATACCTTGTACCCATAGTACAAGCATCCGTAAGTGTAATGAGCTTTTACAGTTTACTGGTCAATTACAATAATGTTAAAACAACTACTTCAAAAGTATAGTTCGGAATCTCAATAGATTTCGCCGCTAATCGAGACGGTTTTGATAGCAATGTCAAAATAAAACTTGACATTGCCAACATTATAATATGACATTGCAGCAATGTCACAACCTAAATATGACATTGCAGCAATGTCAACACTGAAGTAGCACATTGCAGCAATGTCTAAATAATTTTATAATTGTAAGTAGTCAAATGGCCGAATACAGAAACGTTTCTTCAATTTGAAGCTACTAAAGCAATTACGCAGTTTCTAAACTTAAACATACATATTATGTAAGTGAAGTTTAAATTTAGAAAGCTACTTACAGCTTAGAGTACCTTAAATAAGTATTTGAGGAACTCTCAAATAATGCCGTTTCAGTATTAGGAAAAAAGCTCATAGAATCAAACAATAAAAAGCCAAACTTCTATACAAGGAAATTATGAATAGACGTGCCATAGTAAAACTAAAGGCGCCTGAGCAAAAAAACAGCTTGAATTACAAAAAAAAGAACTTAAACTATTGCATTGTTATAAAATAGCATCTATTTCATATTTAAAAGATCTCTATTTAAAAACAAAAGGGATATCATCGTCCGTACGTCAACAAACCGTCTGCACTGAGATTTCAGAGTTCCTTCGAAGCCAGCACAGTAAGTCACTTTAATCTTAACACTGTAAGTTTTTAAAATAATTTAATTTACACTGATACCACTCCTAAACTCCGGCCAACACGGTCACTCCAGCACAACATATCCTATTATTGCTAACGTCCTATAGTATATAACATATATAGTACGAACGGACCGGATCCCTAAACTATAAAAACATTATAATTTCATTGGAAATTTCATTCAATTCGTCATACAGGGTGTGTGTGTAACATAGTTCGTCGCTCGCTCGCTCGGTCGAGACGTGACAGACAGTCTGTCAGTGACATTGACAGGTGATGACAGCTGTCAAAGTGGCATTGACAGCTGTCAGTGTGGCCGGCGCGGGCGCGGGCGCGCGCTCGGCCGTCAATACGCGCGCCGGTCGTCCATTTCTGACATCTGAAATTGTCATACATTACTATTATTATACACTGAACATTTTAGACGCCTCCTATAAGACGACAAAACTAGTTGATTGCTCATAAATATACCTCGCACGAAAATAGTAAAAGTTTTTTTCAATTGCACTCTCGTGCAAAAATGGCTAATCACAAATAATTTTAGGACAGATAGGTATCGCAATGGGCAATCACGAAGTTTGATTATTACTTACCTCCTGCCCGCAACGGGGAGTGTAGTAAAATCGCAGTATGAGCCGTCAAATTGGTTTTATTGTCTTTGTCTATCTCCAATAACGACACTGAGCCAGGTGGTATAGGGGAGTTAGGCTACGTCCGCATTGATAGGATGCTTACTTTACGCTAGGAGGTCAGCGAGTCACTTAACTATAAACCAAACGGTTACAAACCGAGTGCTTGGGGCTCAGCTGGTCACTTGGCGTGCATCGAAGTAAACAAACAGGTTAGTTTGAAGGCGTTGGCAGCCTATGTACGGGCGTGGTGTATACGTACGTCGTTAGTGCGCGCGCGCTTGGCGGGCGGCGCGGGCGCGTCCGCTCGCGGCGCCTCCTCTATCTCCAGCTCTCCGGCCACGGCGCCTAGCTCCGAGAAGTTACCCCTGAGACACACACCATGAACAACATTATTACACATATTAAATACCAGCAGCATCCCGCAGTCTCGAAAGGAGTTTCGGCTCGAACGCGGTGAGGAGATGTGTTGCTAAATTTTCATTTTGTGAAACCTAGTCCAAATGCGTGTAGATTGTTTAACTGAAATTAATTTAGTTTCGTGAAGGTGTACGAGTGTAGTGAAAGTGACAATTAGTGCAAAACATGGACTTTAGCGTTGTCTCCATAGCTCCATGAACGATCATTTTAAACGACTTGACTGTTTCGATGAAAATAACTTGCAAATATTAATAATACTTGACACTGGCTAATGTCCAAATGGAATATAGCTATTTTAAAGAGGGAGTCTTGAAAGTTGGGCAACTGCAAAAACGCCACGAGGCTCCAGCCACTGAATAAACTGAGGCCAAAAATGGTCACAAACAGTGTAAATTACCTGATGGTACAGTATACTCACGCGTAGTACTCCCGGTCGTGGTGATGCAGCAGCACACCCCCCGAAGGCACCTCCTCCTCCTGAATGGACACCAGGTTACCTCCCGCACTCGTACCCACCACATACTTCTCTGGAATACCGACGTACAACTTATATGTAGATGGAGGTTTCGGAGGACAAAGGTTTCTATTGTTGCATTTTCCTCGAAAAATGGTTTCTATTGTTAAGGTTTCTATTGTTGCAAACCTTTGTCTGAGGATGGCACAGGATCTTAAGTTGTACGGTCAGCAAAGGACTTAGAGTACCAGGTGCATATTTTAAAGTTTTAATTTTATCAATAGCAGTTTAGTATTTTTGGTAATTCTGCATGAAATTACTAACAGTTAGGACGCTTTAATGATATCAAGCACAATTATCACCAATTACTGAACCATTAATGAAAAACATAAAACTGTAAAATATGCACTTGGTACCCTCAGTCCTTTTCATGCTTATAAATGATATAGCGTACTGTCACAGGGGGCTGTTTGGCTATTTGTCTATGTAACTGATGGCGGACTGTGCCCTGCGGAGCACCCGACAGTATAGCGGCCCTCCTAGTGAGACCGGAAGGTGTGTAAGCGAGGATGTTATATCATGAGAACAGATGAGGCTATGCCGTGGACTATACCTTCCCTCTCGCCGCCGGCGCCGTTGGTGACGACGGTGATCTGATGTCCCGCCATCATGAGCGCGCCGCCCGCGCCGCTGTAGCCCAGCCCGTGACCTGGAGGGTAACATACAGTACATTACTTGTTTCACCGATACACGTTACGTTGAGGAACATCCGTCTGGACGCGGCAGATTAGGAACACCTAAGAAACATTTTAAACTCACACGATTTGAACTCATAATTATTTTTCCCGGGTCTTATTCGCGTATTATTATATCATTAAGATCATTGTAACATGATCGAAACGTCGAGGTAAGAGAATTTAAACATAATAATACGCGAATAAGACCCGGGAAAAATAATTATAACACCTAAGAAATCCTGGCTTAATGTCTAGACTCTATACATTAAGCCAGGATTTCTTAGGTCATATTTATTTTTCTCGGGTCTCATTAGCGTATTCAGTCCCCTTGCGACCAAGATCATGGTAACAAGATCGAAACGTCGAGGTAAGAGAATTAAAATAATAATACGCGAATAAGACCCGGGAAAAATAATTATGAGTTCAAATCGTGTGAGTTTAAAACGTTTAGTATTTCTTAGGTGTTTCGCACGATCTTTAGCAGCCCTCTAGCTAGCTAGATTCTAGTCTAGAGGGATGCTCAAGATCGTGCGAAGTGGAGACATAAGAGCAGGAAAGCGGACCCCGGTCTCCCGAGAGGGATGCAACCGGGAACATCGCCCCGATGATGATAATGATGATGATGACTAGTACCTGGCGAGCCGGGCGCGGACTGGCTGACCCCGCTACGTTGCGGGAACAGATACTGCGGCGCGCCGCCACTCTCCCCGCGACCGCTGCTTAGACGTTGCTCGCGACTCTGTAACACAACATTTATAACAGTTATTATGAATAATTTCAAACGATTCTACTTTGACACGATGCTAGGCGCGTCTGCTTCCCAAGAGGCACAGTAAAGCCCTCCTCGACATGGCAGAACGCACTTCAGAAAACGAATTTGCTTTAAGAGAAAGTACTATAGTACAGTTTTACAGGGAACTGCACAAAAGTCATAAATCAAAGTAAGGTTAGAGCGATGAGCATGCTGCTTGCTGTATCAAAACTGACAACAAAACAAATAGGTCAGATAAAATAATATTGGCTGATGCTGCGCTAAAAAGAAGCAGTGGATGCTGTGGCTGATCTGATGATCATGATGAGTTTCTTGTGTCTTCTTTTCATTGGAGGTCGCGTTCCACGGTAGTTTGCTGACGAATTTAAGCTATTATGCGAGGATAAATCTTATGAAATAAAAACATATTGACTTTGACATTTGGTGAATACCGTAATAATACTTAGGCCCGATTTTTCATTCTACGGATAAAAGATATCTGTCGAATAAGTTCTAACCCAACCAAATTTAAAAGCCTTCAAATTTTGATCTTCTTAATTTAGAATTTAATTATTTTTAAATATCATAGTGACGTTTTTTATTCGGTGGTGTTACATTTCATTTGTCAGATATGTTTATCTAGGCCCTAGATAGGGATTTCTGACAAATGAAATGTAACTAGAACGGATTGGGTTGGATGGATGGGATTTGAAAAATCAGTGTAAACAAATAAATTTGACACTTTATTTATCCGATTTAACCGCGCTTTTTTTTTGTTTTTTTTTTTTAATTCGCGCTTTTATAAAGTGTTTTATTATGCTAAATCGCAAAAACCATAGAAGAAATTAAATAAATTTGAGTTTGATTTTCACCTGTTGCTCATGTTCCTCCGGAGTGAAGAGGTCCGGCGTGGGCTCCCGGGACAGCTCCTCGGGAGTGACCAGTCCGGAGACGCCCACTTGCGACGGAGACGTCGGCGCCGATCTGTACAACACACGCAATATGTAGATAAATAGATAGATATTAAGTGCTTAACCTGCACTGGGCGTTCCTGAAACTATTTTAAAGGTCAAATACATCCACAAAAACACAGCGCACGGCGACGTCGAACGGTATTCGAACAAAAACGCATGTAATACAATCCGGGAATAGCAGCATACCAATTAGTCCACCGACGCTGGTGACTCATACGCCGAAAATTTGCTTCTGGAATTTTACCATCTTCTACAACTTAGGCATGTCACTGTTTTGTGGATGTATTTTTCCTTTAAAATAGTTCTAGATAGATAGTTTTTAAGACAGGCAAGGACTTAGCGGAACGATTAGGTTGTGGTATTCCAGAGAATAACGAATTAAAAAGAAAAGGTATAAAAGTTAGGGGTAGAGTTGGGAACTTAGAGGAGAACTGTCCCAGTGGAATAAGAGTTGTCTAGCTGCGGTTTAATAGCGGTCCCGATGCTGCAGAAATATCGGGATAAAAAGTATCCTTATTCGAAGACGTTACTCATATTATGATGGAATGTGTTCGAAACGAAGATCAGCGATTTTCAATGTTACATAATTTTAATTAGACATGGGGCGGGTAGTGGTTTTGCCGGGTACTCGCTGAACGGGTACCCGACTCATTCTGCGCCGGGTACTCGTGGGTACCCGGCGGGTACCCGGCAGCGGTAACGCGTCGTGACGCGTGTGTCTTCCTTGCCCGCTCAGGCGCAACTGAAGTGAAATAGGGGTGGCGCTGGCGTCTTTGATAGCTCGAATCGCCGCGTACCGGCTGGCTAGCGCATGTTCCCGCGGGGTGCGAAAAGTATCGGCGAAATATCTATGCACACCATCTAGTTCTGTATACAGCGAACGCCTGTTCTCAGAACCACGGCTAATTTATGACAAGAAATGCAGTCGCCTAAATGCTAACCGCGCAGAAAAATTGGCGTTTTTACATCACAACTTACCCATCTTAAATTACCAATATTATAATAAAATATATATTTAGTTTTTTTAGTTTTTTTCTGATAAATTAGTGAGCAAAACATAATTATAATGATTAACGTTAGTGTTCAGCATAATAAATAATTTAAAAAGTGTAATATGTTTCATTATTTTTGGTCTATCAAATTACCCGACAGAGCCGGATACCCGGCACCATTACCCGGTACCCGGCCGGATCCTAGAAAAAGTGCCGGATCCGCCGGGTACCGGATCCAAACCGGGTACCCGCCCCATGTCTAATTTTAATTACAATATGTATTTGGTTGGAGGGGTAACAGGCGCTCTGGCGTGTCCTCTTTCAGAGGAAGCTATGGCGCTTCATAAACTTGGTTTTCGTAGGGTTGAATAGAAGATAAGGTGTAGTGATGTCCTGACAGAGCGACATAACCGTTTGTTAGGTAAAGCTCTATATTAAATAGATTAAAAAAAAATGTGTTAATCTAGGACTTCAGCTACCTGCATATAAAGTTTCATCATCGTAGAATCAGTAGGCTTTGCGTGAAAGAGTATCATAGTCACATACCCGTAAACTGGGATACTAGAAGAGGGATTTACTAATGCAATATTGTGTATTGAATTAAATTGAATTTTGAATTTATTTATTAATATTAATCTTACTAAACATTTATCAAATTACATTAGAAATCGGCTCTACACTAAGCACAAGCTTGTATTGCAGGAACTGAGATACTAATATAATGATGTATAAAACATTTGATGATAATTCAAATTGAGGATGATTGATTTTTGGCTTTTATGGCATAATCATTTTTGCTCTATTGCCTTTTAGGGAGGACACAGTCGACTATGTTTGTATGGAGAACGAGTAGATATCCAGTTCTCTTATAAGCATTGTTGATACGAGCAGTTTGTAACAACAGTTGTACTTGGGTACCTACTTACTTCAACTATTCATCTACTTCCATCTACCTCTGAGAAGTGAGATTTTTTAATGAAACTGTCTACTGATAACTTTATATTTATACCCACTACTTATAGAATTTATATACATAACAAAATAACAATAGTAAATTACTTAAATAACCAATACACTCGATTAGACTATTTATTTATACTTAGATACTTACAATACTAAGTTACAACACTCGATTACATAGTCACAACTTCATAGGGCTACATTAGATCTGTCTACACGTATATTAGCAGGTTGTACCTCAATATTTACATTTATACAGCGAGGCTTCTCACAATCTTCGGGCTTAAACGTCCGAACTGTGTGTTACCTATAAAATTAGGTTCTTTGAAGCTAACCAGTGAATAAAAACTGAATCAATGAATGAACTCTTTTTGTATAGACTAGAGTGATTACAGGTACAGTTTAAACCACAATATGGACATAATGTTGGCCACAAAAGTGCCAAAACTAACACTATAGGACCGTCTCCACGAGCGTTAGAATCGCGGCGAACTTATTTCTAAACAACGCACTGCCGCGTTAACATCGCCGTGTGGAGACACGTTCATAGAGATTGTATAGAAATAAGTGGCTCGACGATAATATCGCCGCGATTCTAACGCTCGTGGAGACGAACCCTATGTTACCATACTAATTGAGTTTTAGAAAAAGATCTGAGAGAGCATGCAAACGTTTTTCTATTATTAAGGCGGGTTTGTGTCAAGCATGGTTTAAATTTGAATTCCTACGGTCAGGGGCATAAGGTAGGGTTAAAAACGGGCATCCGCAAGTGAGATTCAGACCGTTTTTTCCCCGCTAACCTGTCAAACAATCAAATATGGATCAGTAATATGTGAAACTGGATGGACGTTCGGAGCAATGAGATACCCACTCAACGCCATTGTCAAGAGATGGCGCTCTTTTTCAACAAGAAAAGTACAATATTTTCTATGTTTATTGCTCAAGGCATAAAACTATTAATATTTTCACAAGAAGAAATGCATATTTGATTATGTAGCAGCATCATCCAAGTGACAATTATTCCAAAACTTTCCATAATTGATTTAGATAGTTTCGACTTCCACGGGAGCGACTGCCGTCTGATCTCCCAACACCGAAGGGAAAGTCAGCAACAGTCTCGTCCGTTTTTCATCAGGTGCACCAAGCTAGCAGGTGAGGTTAGCTACGGCCCAAATCGAAGAACTGAGTGGATCCTATATACACACGCTTGCTGGGTCCACTAAGATCTTCGATGACGCACAAGACAAGATACAGCTATAATAAATAGTATGACGTGTCCCTCGTACCTCGCGTACCTGGAGGAAGGTCCGAAGGGCGCGCGGAACTGGACGCCGCGCGGTCTCCGCGGCCGGAACGCCAGCTCGATCAGCTTGCCCTCGCTCTGCGGGTCGATGCGCCAGAAGCTGCCCTTGCCAGGCTCTTCCTGGCTGCGCGGAACTTTTATGAAGTATCTGTGGATATAGAAGAAGATTCATTACTACATTTATGGTGGCTCGAGATCGCTATTTGTTCGAGGCCCAATGAGTAACAGATGATGCAAAATGGCTTACACAAAGGCGGAGGTCGCAGCCCCGACCCCAGAACTTGTAGTATGGACCAGTTGGAATACCGTTTCAGTGCTTGATATGGTCATGGAAGATATAACTTTTATGGCAGAAACGTATTTGCTCTGACGACTTTATCCAGGGAGCAAATAGTCGACTACGTTTGTATGGAGAACATATCTTTTCATCTTAAACATAGGTCAATATTGAGTAACATACCTGTTTAACGACAAATTATGTCTTATAGAGTTCTGCCAGCCCTTATCAGCGGTGCGGTAGTAGGGATAGTGCTTCGTAATGTAGCTGTAGATCCCGGACAGAGTGAGCTGCTTGTCAGGGGCAGAGGCCACTGCCTGGACGATGAGCTGGGCGTAGGAGTAGGGAGGCTTCGCGTCGTCGCGTTCACCGCCACCGCCACGCTCGCGAGGCTCGCGCGATGAACTGTAGCCGGACTCTGAGTTGCCTGATGCCTGGAACGCCGAGAGATGTCCATTTAGATATTATTATAGCACAAATAATAACTTCAACGTAAACAATGTTTCTGCTGCTGGTGTGTCCTTTTTGTTCATCCTCCTGATAAGGATGCACTATTTTCATAACGCCATCGATTTTCATAGATGGTAAGCATACCTACCATCTAGTGAACAGTAGACGATCTGATTAAAGTTTCAATTACTTACTGGACACATGCGACCTAACGCTCAAGAAACGTATAGGAATGCCTATGTCTAACAGTGGACGTCATGTGACTGATATGCTAATAATTTCAATGATCCTAAAGTATTAGATAAAGATTCTGAACGTAAGCGGACCGATCGCTCAGGAAACTTATGGGGAAAGCCTATGATCAGCATTGGACGTCTTAAGGCTGATATGCTGATGATGTCGATGATCCTAAAGTATGAGACAAAAAGAAGCACCGTCTTACCGCAGTGCCGTTAGAGCTCGGTCTTTCAGCCAGCGCACTGTAGTGAGCCACCAAGCCGAGGTCAACGTGCCGCCTGCCCGACGAGCCAGCACCGCGTGGCGAGGTTGGACAACTGTTCGCTGCACTTATCGTACCTGGAAAATGATATGGTTAGGTATAAGGATAGGTCAAAATACTAGTATTGAATGCTTTCAGAGTGGCTTGAATCTTTGACTTTGGAGTCACCATCCTGGGACACTACTAATTGAAGTAACATTGCTCATTTCGATACACAAAAGCTAGGAGCTAGCGACTAGCGACTAGTACTCGAGGTAGATGATCCTTGGTGTATATACACTTATCAATCATCCACTATACTCCTATTCCAGTTTATGATTTTAAACAGCCTAACCGTTTGACGATCGATTACGTCCCTAAACCCGAATTCATTCCTCGTAATGCGAGGTATACCGCTTTCTTCCACCAGCGACTGGATCTCCAGGCGGATGTTCCTCGATGGTATACACTCACCAGTGGGGGAAGGTGCAGGACTACGGCCGTCATTGTCTGTGGGTATAGTGATCCTGAGCGGCGGCATGGGCGCGCCAGAGCTGGCTGCTGCACCGCCACCGCTCTCTTCCACCAGCGACTGGAACTCGAGGCGGATATTCGTCGATGGGAAGCGGAGTGTGCATCTGGAATTTTGCAAAGGTATGGGTGAGATGAGATATCGATTCAGCCAGTACCCGTAGTGTGAGTTTTTTCGTAAAAAAAACGCGAACGTTAAGTTGACGCGTAAATTGTATGGAAACTCAAAAAGCGCCCCTAGCGGACGATATCGAAGTTACCAGTTTTCATACAAAATACGCGTTAACTTTTTTTTACGAAAAAACTTACACTACGGGTACAGTCCTAATTAGTTACAACATTTGACTCAATTTACTCGATGTTTTTTGCATTTGATTATTGGACTACGTTTGACAATATCATCTAACTAAATAGTCCATTGTTGTACGTATACAGATCAAAATTAATGTTATAAAGATATCCACGATTAAACTTAGGCGTCAAAACGATCATATAGCTTTCAATAAAGCTAGGAAGACGAACTAATTGCTGATAACATCATGTAAAAGCAAGTAAATATAATATACTTTTACTTATATTTTCTGTGGGTATAAAACGGGGCCTAAGTTGCTATTTCCCGAGTAAACAATATAACTTACAAAGTAAAGACGTAGGTACCTACGTTGTTGTGTTGCGTAGTAATTAGGAACACGATATGGATCTATACGAAACATTCAAGGTAGGTAAATAATTATTGGGAGTGTTTACACGAAACTAGAGTAAACAACAGTGGTATCTGCGCGGAAAAATCAGTGGTTAAGTTATAATAATATATCATTCACATGGTGCCGAGCAGGCAAAGTGTGTTTCCTGGCGTAAAAAGCGGCGTATAAACGGGCGCGTTAACAACGTATCATGTTGGCCGAGAATAGAGTCCTCCTCTTATCGTGCCCATGTTTGCAGGACCTCTCGTAATTAAAATCTTTTCCACCCAGTAGTTCGCTATTGCGACAGCTGTATCTCCATCAGCACCCATGTGCAGGCACTATGCAGTACATTGCTGCTTTGAGGTAATCACCGGTAATAACCACGTTACGTCAAAGCAGTAATGTACTGCATAGTGTCTGTCAATTTCCACTGATGTCAGACGTTCACTGGATAGATAATGTGAGGACTGTTTTCTTAGATCATGCCTCTATCGACCCAATCGATTAGGCTTACACAATGCAAGTTTTACTAGTATGTACATTCTACGTTAAAAGGTGCACACTACGTGTAGGTACACTTCCTTAAGGGCGTTATCACACTGGCGTTTTCTGAGCGCATCCACAGCGAAGCAGTCACGCAGCGAGTCGCCACATCAACACCTTTTTTATAGACTTGCGTTGAATCGACAGCCCGTCCAGCTTCAGTTCACCTTGTTATGGTTGATACAATGAAAACAAAATCATTTTTATAGTTGAAAACGTCCCCCGTACAATATGGGGATCAGACCTATAAGTGATACCCTTTTTTTAAATATTATAGCATCCCTACTGACGGCCAGCTTATTATACCACGCGGGGTCCGCTGTTCTCAGCAGGACACACCGAAGAGTTCCGTCGGGGATCAGTTTTAGACTGATCTAGTCCCAAATGCTAGATTGGTTCTCTATAAAGGAGAGTAGCCTCGGCCCAAGTGACACTACCTGATTACCCAGACAGGTACCGGATCAAAGACAAAGCCAAAAGCAGTGTTTCGTCGTGAGAATCCATTATTTTACTGAGTAAACAGCTGTGGCATGTAATTAGCAGCCACCGCTACTAGTTGCTATTTATTGTCAAAAAACATGTTTCGTATTCTACATTGCTGCTTTGAAGTAATCACCGGTAACAATCACGTTACGTCAAAGCAGCAATGTACTGCAACTTAGCAATTACTAGCGGAACACGATCGTACGCTGCGATTTCGCTGCGTTATCGCTTCGCTTTGAATTCGCTCATAAAACGCCAGTGTGATAAGGCCCTAACTCGCCTATGTACGTCATGTCTGTATCCAACTCCGACGCATTACAAAAATACAGTTGTCATAGTAACGATGACGTATGAGACAACCCACGTAAATTTCGCGCAAAAATACACCTATGTCGCTCGCGATCGTCAGAGTTTTTAATTGTTTTTGACGCGATTCTGAAAAAGAAAAATCACCATGTTATCTTTTTAGGGTCCCGTACCCAAAAGGTAAAAACGGGACTATTACTAAGACTTCGCTGTCCGTCTGTCTGTCCGTCCATCAGTCTGTCACCAGGCTGTATCTCGAGAACCGTGATAGAAAACTAATACTTTTATGTATTCTGTGATTAAGGTTCAAATAATAAATATCTTACTAATATTATAAACTCGATGGCTTGTATGTATATGTGACTTTGTTACTCTAAACTACTAAGCCGATTGCAATAAAACTTGGAGTAAGATACCAGGAATAACACATAGTCTACTTTTTTTATTTTGATATTCCCGCGGGAACGGGACTTACGCGAGTGACACCGCGGAGCGCAGCTAGTACTTTATAAGTAGGTAATTTAATTAGAAATGTAATACCTATTAACGATAGAAGTAATTTCCCTTATCAACTAATAGGTACTGTTGACAATATTGCACTGATAATATTAATATTCAATAGATAACTAACATTGTTTTATTGCAATGTTCTTGTACTTTGGATTTATTGATTCACGTTTTATTTACGACTTACCGCGCCCCGCGGTTCTATCCGCGTAGTACCCGATCCCGCGGGAATATCGGAATGAAAACCTACGTTTTAATCTAAATTCGGATTAACACGTAGGTTTTCCGACTTTCGTATACAAGATGTAACGGGCATGCCCTTTTAAGCCGAAAGGGGGTTGTTCCAGACATCTAGGCGAACAACTTTTGTTCTACGACTTTTGAAAATTCGAACTTTTTTTTGGAAAATTTTGAAGTTATAGTTCACTGAAACAAAAACAGCTGTTTTTGAAAATAAAGGTAATTGTAGTTTCGATTGTTGTCGACTAAACTAAATGAAAGGACAAGATAAGTTCAATGACCTCGAACTCTGAAAAACAGCTGATTTTCAAGTAAACTTTAAACTTAAAATTTTCGAAAACTACTTCGAATTTCCAAAAGTTGTAGAACAAAAGTTGTTCGCCTAGACGTCTAAAACAACCCTCTTTCGGCTTAAAAGGGCTTACCTGTTACACCTTGTATACACCAAGTTTCATCGCTATCGGTTCAGTAGTAACGGTGATGAGTAACAACCAAAACATACTCGTTAGTACTTGTACATACTAAAATTGGTTCGTTATTTTGTAAACCACAATATACTTGTTTCACGTTTTTCGCGTTGTCCTTGCAGATAAAGGCTACACATCTGATAAATCTAGATTATCTATGTTGTAACCCTTTAATCAATGTCTGAATTGGGTGCTAAGATTGTTGCGTATTATTACGCAGTATACATCACTTATTTTACCCGACTTCAAACAAAGTAGGAGGTTGCAAATTCGGCTGTGTAACCAACCTATGATTATACCCTCAGACGCACTAGATCGAACGTTCTAATACCTGCTTTAGCAGCATCGATTCCCGCCGTATAACAAAATATAATTTTCTACAAATAATTATTAATAGTTTTCTATATCAGATCTGCAATATAATAGGACATAGTTAATTCCATGCCGTTTCTAATTCCTTTGAAGTAATATCGGCTCCACCGGCCGTCACATCGGTCAATATAAAGTATTCATCAAACGGAACATCGATTTCCATCTATATCCGACCACTGTTGGTTTATTGCCCTCTAGAACCAAGTGTCATGGGATAGTATTTCTCATGTCCGTGGAAGGTTGCACAACACGTGACCCCTTGGTGGTGCTATTGAATTAATCGCCTGGTAAAACGCCTCGACGGCTACTTATAAATTCCAAAAAGCCTAAGTCATAATACCTAAACGGTTTGAACTTCTTAAGGGAAAGTCGGCATATTTCCCCTAAGAAGGCAGTCGGAAGAGAAAGTGAGAAAATTTTAAAAGTCGGCATTACAGGAATGATTGTTTGGTGATTTGGAAAAAATGGCATAGTGACGAAAGTCGGCATTCAGCACCATAAGTCCTTCTATCTTAGGACTTATGGTGCTTTTTTTACTACTACTATGTCTAGTGTGTGTTTCTATTTACCAAGACGAGTACATCTTAGACTGTAAAATAATGTCATTCATATATTCACTTTTAATGCTCTTGACTCTCTCTTGCTCTCTTTTGACGACCTCTGTGGCGCGTCGGGCGTACGCTTGGTTGCAATGCAGAAGGTTGCGGGTTCGATTCCCGCTGGGTGCAAATATTTATGCTTGAAAACAAATATTTGTATCTGGTCTGGGTGTATTTCTATGTATAATATGTATGTATTTACAAAAGAAAAATAAATATAAGTAGTATATCCGTTGTCTAGTCACCGTAACACAAGCTTAGCAGCTTACCATGGGGCGGCGATGGCGCTGTGTGTTGGTCACAGAATTTATTTATTTTATTTATTTATTTAATGCTCTAGAAATCATATCTACTATAAATATTTTGCGAAAACGAGGCAGTTGGCTACTACTGAATAAATCTAAGAAAACACTCGTCTTCACCTAATAAACTATAGTGTTGTCTGTCTGTTGTAGAACACTAAAGCCCATTGAATAATAATATCATAAAAGCTGATCGGGTCGGACAATAACAGCGAATGCCTCATACATACCTGGACGGGGGCGGGGGCAGGATTGTTCGTGGAGAACAAAAGCCCACCCACTTTGCAGGCCTTCAACCTACCCCTGGCCGACTTAGACAAGAGCTGGTCGAAACACCTAGTTTAGATTTACATAACTACGTAAGACCCTTTTGTATCGTCGTGTCGCCGTCGCGTCGTCGTTTAGACTAGCTAGAGGCATGACTATAAAAGGATTACGTTGGGACATCTTAATGAAATAAGAGGCAAATCTTAATAGTTTTTAACCCGACGGCACGACGCAAAGAAGAGGTTAAGTTCATGATCCAAATGCTTATTCACGCGATGTTGAAATTGACGATAAGCAGGGCTTTTACAGCCTTTCGGTCCCCATCTCGTTCTGTAGGGGTATTCAGAGAGCTTCTCTCCAAATTCGAAATCGTAAATTATATCTTCATCTCGCTCAGTGCTATTCGATAAGAGTGACAGTCGATCATGTCAAGTCGATATTCGGTTTCGAATCGAAGCACTTTGTACAAAACAAACAAATGTTCCATGGGGTTGGAGAAAAATCGTCGCCATTTTTTCTGCAGTCTTCACGCACGCATTGCTAAAATTCTTTGAAACGAATTGATAGTCGCCTATTAAACACGTGAAACTGGTTGAAATTGTCCTTTAATGCTGACAGAAAAACTATAACTAAGAAAATGAATAAATGAAAGAAGCTTTTTGAATACTCCACTCAATAAGACGGTGACAGGAATATCATATCGATCATCCGCATCGAACCCTTCAGGACGTGGTTGGTACAAAATCGGAAGGAATACCAAGACGAAAAGATGTAAATCATCTATACAAGATGTAACGGGTAAGCCCTTTTAATCCGAAAGGGGGTTGTTCTAGATGTTTAGGCGAACAACTTTTGTTCTACGACTTTTGAAAATTCGAAGTACTTTTCGAAAAATTTAGGTGTAAAGTTTACTTGAAAATCAGCTGTTTCTTAGAGTTCGAGGTCATTGACCTTATGTTGTTCTTTCATTTAGTTTGGTCTACTACAATCAAACCTTCAATTACCTTTATTTTCAAAAACAGCTGTTTTTCCAGTGAAACATAATCTCAAAATTTTCAAAAAAAAAGTTCGAATTTTCAAAAGTCGTAGAACATAAAGGTGTTCGCCTAGACGTCTAGAATAACCCCCTTTCGGATTAAAAGGGCTTACCTGTTACATCTTGTATATTCAAGATACAATACCCAGAGGCCACATAATGACCTACACTAGCTGTCTAATGGCTATAGACAGCTAGTGAAGATACAGACCGCATACAAGACCCAAACTAGACGTACTAATAGACATAACGAATGACGTCAGCACAACGTGTATACAGTTCAAAGGTGAACTGAGAGCAAAAAACTGAATTGGGAATTTCTTATGACGCCGTCGATTATAAAATCAAAACAACAGAACTAGAGAAATTAAATTTAAAAGACTGTTATTTAAGACAAATTAACTTTATTTTATTTATCCAAAAGACATAATACGGCGCTGAACCTTATTAGTCGGATATATACCATATTTTCTAAAGATATTGACATTTAACGGGTGTTATACCTTATCGCTTCTTTTTCGATTGATTTTCCTGTTAGCTCCAGAACCTACATAAGTAATTAAGTAAAATATTTGAACCTCAAACTTCAAACAACAAAATATTTCTCTAATGATAAACCCACGCAACATACCTTTACAGTAGTAAGGGCTTGCACGGTCCCCTGTCAAAGCCTTCACAAACACACGTAACGCCTACACCACCGCTCAAAATATCTGAAGCCCTAAAGCCGCAACTTCGATGAATGGCAGACTGTTGAATAGGTCTGTTTAATTAGCGGATTGGTAACGCGAACGCACTTCGAATCAATCGAATTAATAGACCAACCATAGCAACAGATTTATGAATGATCGAGAACTTGGCCAATCAGTGATTAGATTATGAATGACGGAGAAAACGTATTGAAAGTGTCAAAAATAAATAGCTGTATTAAAAAGCCGCAAAAATAAATGCGCTATGCGTGGCTTAATGCTCAATTGTAATAATAATTGAGTTAACGCTAAGGCTCGTTCGTGAATATGGGTTAAACACATTTTTAGCGTTCACATTTTCTGTCACTGGTTCAGTTGTACATAAAAATCTTACTAACATTGTTTTATTATGCTCTGGCTAACTCAAATATACCCCAGGAAATTGATTGTTTCGTGGTAGTGGAAAATATAAAAAAAAAATCTATTGATTTAGCGAGTTTTACTGTATTAGCAAACGAGCATTAATAAGGTCGTTTTGTTTCGTGGAATATTGTGGAAAACTTGGAATTTTTTTTACTTAATGGAGAAAATTTCCGACTACCTAGCCAGCTAGACTGATCTAGCGTCACTAAATAAATAGAAAAATAGCCTAATTAGGTTCAGAAGGAAATATTTCAATGTTTAAATAAAACCAAGTTAAAGTATAACCCACTTTCGCCATTGCGCGCTCAACTTCTGGGAGCGATGCAAATTTTGTAGGCAGGGTTTTACAATACCGCTTTGTATGTGGTTGTAGGTATTCTTATAATATTTGTAACGGCTAATTTGGTTTTCCTGTTACATACTAGCTTGATTTTGTAGGACCGATCGCGTTAAGTCTTAGATTCAAATTAGTCACTTTCGTCCGATAATCTCCATCAATAGCATTAGTCACTTTATCTTCTGAAGTCCAGACTGATTAATTGATTGAATGACTGAACTATATTCAACGCAAAATCCATACCGCTGGTCCAAAGGATATGAAATTTGGAGTTTTCTTTGTAGATGTAGTTAGTACAGGTATCAATCCTATTCACTAAGTTTTTTAGAAAAAAAAACCCGTGCGATCTGAATTTACGGGGGTGAAATCGCGAGACACTGCAAGCGCCTAATTACATTATCCTTTCTAAATTAAGTACCTACGTACTAACAATAGAATACTAAACACAGACCTAGGTAAACAGTACCGACTTATCAAATCGATAAATCTAGCGCATACACGACAAACATAGTAGATATAAATAAAATACAATTGTTCGCACCACGCGGCGCGCGGCGCCTTCCAGTCGTAATGTTTTGTTCAGATAAGAACTATGTCATTCAAACACCCGATAACTAGACACGATGCGGCGGGCGCGGCGTAAACAAAACAGAGATTAAAGGCCGTATACAGAAAAACTACTCAAAATTTAAGTTCTACTTATAACATTGAGCAGCACTCAAACTCAAAAAATGCCATACTTATTTTAAATTTATAAGCTGCTTGATCTTGAAGAATCTTGGGATATAGGTATTTAAAGACCTGGAATAACACAGGCTATTTTATATCCCGAATATTCCCGCAGGAAGGGGACTTCCAACGCGGGCAAACCACGGAGAGCGCAGTTAGTCTAAAATAAATAGCACTGCATACATTGTACTGCAGACAAATTCGCCGAGCAAATACCTACTCCATTTCGCATGGAAATCAATAACTGACGGTTGTTTACAACGGCAGTTACTCAGTTTTACACCCAAACAGAAATATTCTTCAAAACAACCCTCCGTCAATGGTTTAAGGGTTGTTTTGGCGCAGTGGAATATTTTCATCGCAAGCCGGGGAATGAAAGGCAAAGTCCATACTGTCAATTGACGCAATTATTGTCGCACTAGAAACGTCTCTACATAACTATTTACCAAGGCTTTTGTGTAAGGATTCGGAACAATGTAAATTATGTAAACAAACCTCATTCATTATAGAGGAGTAATGGCTTCGGAGTGATATTAAAAAACCATTTAAAGAGTAAATTACACAAAATTAGGCATGTCTGTCTGTCAATCAAGAATAAGGGCGATCTAATCTAATATTCAAACCAGCCACGTCATCGCAAAATAACGAAAAATAAGGGCACCGTACAAAATTGTAGGAACTCGCAGTCTAAACACGTCGACGACCAACAGGTCAACAAGCTAGAGCTTCGGAAAAACGAACCTTAATTGGGGTATGTTAGATTGATAGTTGCATAACAGATTCGCAGACCAGAGTATCGATCGCAGATTTTCGAGCAGAACAAGAAGCGTCCTTCACCCCGTGGCCTTTCGTTATTATCTGACAAATTTCGAAAGCAGTTTCCAGACATGAAACAGTATCAACTTCGACTACCTCTCTAAACTGTTGTCTTATTCACGATTCGGGTAATCAGGTATTTTAGCGCAATGTTTACCAAAGTTTAAAACATTCAGGATCTTTTAAAACTTTCGGAAACTTTGCTCATTGATATTTTTTTACCGCAGTTTTACCAGCGTAAGTTCTGATCCCGCGGGAATTTGGAAACTCTTTTCTTAGTGATTTACAAAGAACACACCCTAAACGTCATGTAGGGCCGGCGCTTAAGACTGTGATACAAAGTTCAGTCAGTCAATCAGTCAGGACTTGAAATTCCCTCAGGCTGACACCCGAATACAGAAACGATACTTACATCAGTCACTCAATTGAATGCTTCCTAAATTTAAGCATCTCTCACAAATTAAGTGGTATTCTCAAACGAGACTTCTGCGACTTGAGACAATGATTAGCTAAGTATCTGTTAAATTTTTACGTTATGGCAATATTGATCTAAAAAGCTTGTTCTCAATAAACTAACACATTTTATTTTATTACTTTACGTTGTGAATTCGTTCCACGCAGGATTATTTGGATGAGTAAATTTTTTTTAGATAAACATTTAGTTTAATTATCCGACAGAACAGTTGAGTTTAAGTTTTTTTTACAATTTTAATTGTATTTCGATGCTTTTTTAGTTTCAAAGTTATTACATTTTCAAGTAAAAAAATAAGTCGTTTGTTATTTAAACATAACCAGCGCGCTAATCCTATTTAGTGTGGAACGAAACGTTTTAACTTATTTGACAGTGACACATGAATCACGCGCGTCAATCAGTGAGTGAGGAGAAAATTTTCTTTGGATAATTAATTCTTCTTTAATTTTATAGTTAATAATTGTCTAGTGAAAAAATGGAAGAGAAGAAGAAAAGAGGAAGTAATTACACGAACAACGACAAAGAAATGTTATTAGAATTGATAAAGAAGTAAGATGTTACCTCAACTATAAAAATCATGAACATTCTGTCTTTGAATGTCCGTCAACTCCGTTCACAAGTTTTCCTATTAGGATTATAGGTGCTGCAGATCCCAACATCCCAAGAGGGATGGAGGAGTCTTGGCGGGAACTCGTTGAGGAGATGTGGTGCTAAATTTTCATTTTTGTGAAACCTAGTTCATATGCGTGCAAATTGTTTAATTTCGGGGGCATATTAATCAATTTAGTTTCGTGAAGGTGTACAAGTGGAATGAAAGTGAAAATCGGTGCAAAACATTAGTGTTGTCTCCAAGGCTCCGTGAAGATTATTTGTAAATGGCCGCCGTATTTACAAATGATTCCCTAGACTTGACTTTAACTATGACGACTTGACTGTTTCGATGCAAATAACTAGCATAATATATTAGAATACTTGACACTGGCTAATTTCCTAATGGCCATAATCGGTTCACAACCGATAAGAAATAAATAAAGAGGGATGGAACCGGGAACATAGCTTAGATCATTATGCTAAAATAAAAGTAATTGTAGCTTTTTTTCCCAGATGCAATGACAACAAAAGCAAAATATTTCCATTTGAAATTGAATAATGCGAGATTGGAGAGGAAATGTACGCTGAAAGGCACAGATTGGAGAGGAAGTGTTTACTTGAAAAGCACAACTAGAGGTGGAATTATTAAAAAATAAAAACCTAGATTTTTGCTCATTATTTGTTTTTATTTTTATATTATTATTGTAAAGCCTTTATTGCAGATTCACTTACAAAACATTAATATTAAATAATATATTATATTAAGTTGAATCAGCATATCTGACACATAGGTCTCTTCCACCCATACCCCTGTATATCATTAGCAAAGTTATCCTATAAAATATGCTATTGTTTCATAATTTTTTCGGTTTCTATCCAAATAAATTTATGAAGGTAAATAAAATTCCCAAATGAAGTGTCAGAATTTATTAGTGTTCCTGTCTTATGACTTGTCGAAATGGTTAGTTGGTGTGGAATTATACTACTACTAAATAATATAATAGAGTATAAATATTGAACTGAGGTATGTTAAATCAAATTCAGTTTATGAACTTACAATATAATAATAAACAAGGCATAATACCTCTAGTACATACAAACAAGTCTTATTACAGTAGTTGAGTCCTTAATTTAAGATTAATTATGTAATTAGCATATATATCGTGTATATATAGGCGTGTCTCTTTTTGGCAAAACGGACTCCATTCCAGCTGTCTCCTTCTTTCCGGGATAGGATGATACCATTGACTGACAAGTTGGAATTACTTGGTGTTACCCTCACAGCAGACCTTAACTGTGGGCCTTTTGTTGAGTCGAGAGCCCAGTTGGCTTCAAATAAGTTAGGAATCCTTGGCAAGGTTAGGCAGTACTTCACACCAGGACAGCTTCTGAATCTGTACCAAGCACAGGTCCGGTCGTGCATGGAGTACTGTTGTCACCTTTGGGATGGAACAGCTAAATACCAACTTGATGCTCTTGACACTTGTCGAGTCGCGCCTTTCGAGTTTGGGACATCGTCGCGAGGTCGCTAGCCTTTCGGTCTTCTATCGAATTCACTTCGAGGAGTGCTCGCAGGAATTGCATGAGCTTGTTCCCCCTTGCCCTTTTTATTATAAGACCACTAGGGGTACGGTCGGTCGCCATCCTCATCTGGTAAACGTTCCAATTTCGCGTACAAAGCGTCACGCCTCCACCTTTCTTGTACGCACTGCCAATAAGTGTAAAGGGTGATGAGCAGTTGGTCCACTGATTGAATTGGACTTTTTCGTTTGGTTACTGGTTGCAAAGCACTGCCAATCATTGAATCCAGATATAAAACTGTCTCCTTGAATATGCGAAACCGCGCACGGAATTTAATATCATTATATTTTTCAAATGAATGATCCAAAAGTGAGGATAATGAGGATAAAGACATTTTGTACAAATTTTAAGACCGGTCGAAAGCACTCTCAGATCTAACAGCTACTCACGTCGATTTGACAGCTAATTGAGAGTCCATTTGCGTTGAGCGACGTTCCAGTATTCGAATTTGGCATTTAAGTACGAGTAATTTGAGAAGTTCGTAATTATAAGTCTTGCTTATTTGTGACGCTTGAGTATCGTTTCAGTATACGAATTTTGAGTTTAAGAGCTGCTTAACTGTTTAAAAGGCCGTTAAATAATTGAGTATCGTTTCTGTATTCGGGTGTGAGAAGGACAACTTCCTAAAAGGACAACTTCGTACATTATCGTATATTAAAAATAACTGCGCGCCCCGCGGTTTCACTTGCGTAAGTTTCGTTCCCGAGGGATTATCGGGATAAAACTAGCCTATGTGTTATATTCCAGGTCTCCAGCTACCTATATTCCAAGTTTCATCGCAATCGGTTCAGTAGTTTTGTGTGAAAGAGTAACAAAGTCACATACATACATACATACAAACTTTCGCGTTTATAATATTAGTAATATATCATTTCATATTCATGAGAAATGACAGCTGTATAATCGTTATAAATTTTCAATTCTATATTTAACGGTCTAAAAATATTGTTTGTGTATGTTCCATTGCTCATTTAGTTAAAGGGACTACGTAAATTATTCAAACACTTGCAATGCAACCCCTTTTCAATTAAATTGTCGTATTTTTGATGTAAAACCTAGGGGTTCAGTCGGAGGGGCGATGTCACATGACATCATTTAATACAATACGGCCTATTTATTACGACTTTTGATTTGGTTTTTTCTATGTAAGTGGTTCGTGGAAAATATTTTTAGAATTTGCTTTCATAATATTTATCTAGATAATCGACATTTGATAGGCACTGTGCAGCGTTGAGATGAGCACTGGTGATTATCACGTCACATCAAAGTAGCAATCAGCAGCAAAGTGTCTATCAGACTCGGGTATCCATTAGATAGATGATACGGTTACTGAATAAAATAGTACATAGACTCTTGCAATTTTAGTGGTCCCGATTCTTTTATTTATACCTGAGCTTCCTTATCTTTATCTTGCCTACATCATGTTAAGAACACTATACAAATTTCAGCCATCTACTACCAGGGATATAGGCTGTGCCAGATCCGTCAGTCAGTAAAGACAAAGCATTTTATAGATGCTTATAGATAGAGGAACAGGCCGTCTCTACATTGTAGGTTATACCCATATTACAATGGGGTTTGCATGCCTTGTTTCCCATCTATCCCTCCCCCCCCCCTTCCCTACCATCCATCGGCTATATATTCACTATCCAATAACGTAATTCGAACGAGAATAATCGGGAGCATTAAAATTCACACGCTCAGTGGACAAACAAGTCAAACGGTGCGAAACAATCTACATTCATCTATAGATAGATAGAGCAAGCAGGGTTGGCGAAGATGGAAATAACAAATGGGGTCATAAGGTCGAACGATGACGGCTTCATCCAGACATAAGTTGCATAACATAAAATATTCACAAACACATTGTTCTTTTTCTTTTCATGTAGCGGTGTGGCTAAACAAATGTTAGTTTTAAGGTCGCCCTAAGGCCTCGTAACTTTACCTAACGACTGCTATCAGAGATAACAATCGGGACCAACTGCGTAACGTGCCTTCCGAAGCACGGAGAAGCTCGTTAAGGATTTTTCGCCACACAAATTATACTATGTAAGTCGTCTTGTTTACCCCCATCTCTACCTGTGATTGTCCTAAAAGGCGAATAAAGGATCTGGGGAATACCAGCGAACCTTAAGTTATCTCCGCGCGATGGCGGGCAAACAGTTTAGTATCAGAGAGGGTTGGTAGCAGGCGGCCGACTGTAAAACATTACCAAATTTAGGTGTAGCAGGTATAGTGAATTAGACCAAACTAGTTTAAGCAGACCAACCAGGGTATAGATATTTTAAGTACACTAGTAATTCATAAAAAGCTTGTCCCTTGGCCAGGGTTCAACCACCGGAACACGGAGGTCGTCAAATAATTACCCACAATACAAACGTCGCCGGTATGGAGGAAAAATCGATCAAGTATGCTCTGGAAACCGAATAACCGGATATAGTACAACTACATTTCAATTTACTCGAAACGGTAACACATTAAACATACATGCTTCTGTTCGGTATTGCAGCCATATATTTATTTGTTAGTCTACGCCTTACTCCAAAGTTCCTTAAATCACACTTACCGTTTTTCCTAATCCCAATAATATGGTAATTTCCTTTCAACATACCTGTAACAAAACAAAAGAAGCCAATTAGTGAAAAATAATCATAAAATGTGTCGAAACTACTAAGACTGGGTTTCTATAATAAAAAATACAACGACCACAACTAAGTAAAACCATTCGTTTCAGTTACGGACTGCCACGTAGAATTTTCTGTAAGACGAATCTCAACAATACGCTTCCAAACGTTTAGCGTTGTGCCGCCCGCCCGAGTTCCGATCCCGTTAAAATATTGGGATAAACACACAATAAATATTTTTTGGAGATAAATCTTCAAAACATTGTTATCAAAATTATTAAAAAAAAAACCTCGTATATTGCCAAATTTGGTGGACTAACGTGATCCTTGGAAACAACGATTGAAATGTAAGTCTGTTAGTTTTTATATTCGTCTTGTAAGTAGAGAATACTATGCCCCACATTACCGTTACTGAAACGAATTGTAACTTCAATACAGAAACCCAGCAAAGTTTGGTTTATTTCGCCCCGCCTGGCGCCTAGCAACAACGAACCAGTCCAGCCGAGTTAGCCATTCAACTAACCCTGCGGACATTCGTACGTTCAATATAGAACCCCAGCAGAGTTTGAAGGTTTATTTGCCGCCGCCTGGCGCCTAGCAACAACGAACCAGTCCAGCCGAGTCAGCCATCCAGCCAACCCTACGGACATGCGCGTGACGTCACGCGGTCGTCGCCCCCCAAGGTCGTTCGACCCCCCGACCATTTGCCTACTTTAGCCTAAATATGACCTAATGATTGAATACTTTATTGTTTTTGGTTAAAGGGTAGAACTACCTAGCTTAGTAGCCTGAGTATTTGATGTATTGTATATATTATGTAAAGTTAATTATTTGGCATTGTAGTGCAGATGATATTTTCACTATCATAATCTCAGCCCTTATCCGCCTGCCCCATACGACGCCGACGCCACAAATAGCGATCCGAGTCGCCTCCATCCAACGATTCCCCGCGACCGCTACAATGTCGTCGGTCCACCGAGGTGGTCTTCCAACACTCCGTTTCGCCACGGTAATGTTATCTACCATTACCGTGGTTTCGCATTGCATCGTGGTCGCAACTTTTTCTATTATATATAGGTATAGTCAAAGCTGTGTGTTGAGGGTAGCCAAAGCTTTTTGACACAACACAACCATTCCCGGTTAAAGGTTACATTTTTAACTCAGCCTGACGCAAGCACGCCTTAGTAAATCTACAAAAAGTATATCTTATTTCTAAATAGCACAATGCAAAGACGCTATCTCCTTAACATTTCTAAACTAACTTTCTATCCACACTACGGACTTCTATTCGATTTTCATTATAATTTAGAGGACTTTTCTAGCTATAAGCGCACTTGCTAGTAGAAAAGTAAATAAACACTATCTATCAATGCGAAGCCGTTAGTTTCCCAACATTAATCTCTAAAAACATTAAGATTGACATGCACAGTATACAACACACAAGGCCCTCGGGACAGAAGGGCTTCGTCCTTGAAACCGAACGAACTTGATCATGAACCGTTCAACGACGTTGTACTGTACATAGCAACCGAATATTTAGGCTGTTTTCCTCATCCGATGCGGAAAAACAAATATCTGGACCGGAATCAAAATAAACAATTTGATATTTCTGCCGCATGAACGATCTTGGTCAAGCATTGAATAGTGAATACAGCGAGATACAGTGTCTATAATAATTTGATGATGTTTGACATGTTGGACGGACCCGTCAATGAAAATGGTGCGTATTTGAAAAAGAAAATGTTCGATCTACATGTTACAGGCTTTTTTTTTTTGGTAGGTTTAGCAAATCCCGCCGATTCCCAGAGGCCGGGGAGGGTTAGAGTCCCGACTTTCGAATAAAAACCCGGCCAAGTGAGAATCGGGACTCACGCGAGGTTTCCGTGCGTAAAATCCTTTTTCCCAGGATTTTACTTTCACTTTTCTTGTTTGTTTGTCGGTCCAGGCGGAATCTTGCAACTTCAATTTGAGACACTTCCTTACTAGCTAGTGAGCTGAAACTTTGGGAATATTTCAAAACCAGATGACAATGCAACCTAAAGCTAAAAAATAATAATAAAAATAAAAAAATATATAAGATCTAAAAAAGGGCTGGCCCGGCACTACTTTACTCGTTTTAGGACATTTGAAAACGTGGGTTTTTAGATTATTTAAATCTATTAAATTTTTGTTGTATTGTGGTCCTACTTACATTTTGCTTTTATTGTAGGCAACATGATTTGTGATGTTTCCGCTATTACAATAAAAAGACGGTTCATGAGATACAGTTTGGTATCAGAGAGACAGTGGAGTCTTAGTCAAACGGTCCCGTTTCTACCCTTTGTACATGGAACTCTCAAAAACAATACTTGTTTAGTGTAGATTAATACTTGACAAAATACTAAAAACTAACAACCCTCAACTTTAAAACATTGCGTTTTAATTCAACTCAACATTATTTCTGCGATACCATCATAGCCTGGGTTACATCAACATATCACCCTAGATCTCATAGATCCGGACACGTCAGCGTACAAGTGGCAATACTCCATCCTTTAGAATACTATAAGCCCCCCGGTCGGTGCCAACGTGGTGCCAACATATTTGGCTTGCTGCAGTCTACTGTTTGTTCCTTACGTAACTCATTTGTCGGAGTCGGGATACGAGCTACAGCTGTTCAGTGTATCCTGTTTGTTAGAGTTAGAATCTAGCTGCAGTACAATTTAGGTTGTTTATATAATTTAGGTGGTTATGTTGGGTCTCCTACTTTTCGCTTATACTTTTTTGTCCTAAAAACACTTGGCGGAACACGTATCGCATAATACGCATATACCATAAACTAAAATCGCAAACCTTCCTATACCTTTCTGGTGTTGAAAATTATGTGACCGAAAGGAAAGCGCTCGCTTCGTTCGCATGTGCTCGATCACAATATCTAACTTAACCTAAACCTATTCATGTCCTCTTTGGTATACGTAGAAAATTTGTATCATGATAAGGCCAACTTTAATAAATTATACCTTTAATTGACTGAAAGGAATTATGCTTAGAACACTTATTCCAAATTATGCCAAATGTGTTCTACAAAGTGATTTTATGACAAAAAGTTTATGCGATGAGTGGGGATCCCATTTATGTCTAGCTGCGCCTCGCGGTTTCACATTCGTAAATCCCGATCCCGTGGGAATATCGCGATCAAAAGTAGCCTATGTTACTATTGATAATATTGCTTTTTATAGTAGAACATTATTTTTAAATCGGTTCAGTACTTTTGGAACGTATTCATTACAATACAAACAAATGAACAGAATGTTATAAAATGTGTGTCGGATCATAAAGGGGGTTAATTCTAGACGTCTAGGCGAACAACTTTTAACCTACGACTTTTAGAAATTCGACCTTTTTTATCGTAAATTTTGAGTAAGTAGATGTTTGTATAAACAACGGCTGTTTTTTTTTTAAATCAAAGCATTGTATAGATTGTAGTCGTTGACTGAAAATGTAATGAAGGCAAAATTCATCTTGAAAAATCCACTCGCGACGAGATTTGAACTCGCGTCTCTTGCGTCAGTACCGCAGCGCCTTAACCAAATAGGTCACACGAGTTCTCATCTTGAGCGGCGAATCTATACTTATAATAAAGGAAGAGAGGATTTACGAATATGAAGGTTTCTCCTGTCTACGGGGGTCAACATTCATATTCTTTTTATATTTTAGAATATTTTTTTTATCGAAAATGATATTAACCATTACAACTGCGGTACTGTGATACGCAGCATCATGAGTCATCATGAGTCACATGACACAACAAATTACCAAAAACAACATTTATTACATTTATTTCCAAAAATGTTCACATAATTGTATAAATACTCAGGTAGTTTCCTGATTAGAATCCCAAGGATATTTCCATTTGGTGTCGCAGTGAAAACATTTCAATTTTCTAGGTCGAACAATTTGCGGCGTGCGTCGTCATCGCATCGCTCGCGTCGTTCGACTCTCCGTTTATTTACCCGCTAACCTAATGAAATGATGATGAAAAAAATACGATTTTTTATTTTCTGTATGAACGTTACTTACGTTATTTCTTTTTGTTTTTATTGCTCAAGGCATTTTAAACTTATAAATATTTTAAGCAAGGAAATATAATTCCAAAAAACCCCTATGACAGACGAAATAACGTAAGTAACGTTCATACGGAAAATATTTCTTTTACCTTATCTTGCATCAAAGTACATATTTTTCCTTATTACTCAGACTTACGATGGTTTCTGTGGCGCATATTATGGTCGCGGGTTCGATTCCCGCCATGGACAAGTATTTAAAATGACCATAAATGTTTGTTTTTGGTTCTGGGTCAAAAACAAATGAAAAAATTAAAATTAAAATATTTTTATTATTTTAAATATTATTATTACTTACATATTTTTTAGAAACGTTAGGTAAACTACCATGTCTTCGAAACGCGACCTCCAAAGAGAAGAAGGGCTTTTTCCTATAACAAGTATATTATGTAGTTTATCCGTTTTCTAGTACCCATAGCACAAGCCCATTAGTGCGTAGTTTGAGGCTAGATTGCGCAGTGAGTAACGTCCTGCAATATTTATTTGATAAAGAGAATGTAGGTACAAATGACAAATGTTTCTGAATTAGTTTCGTGTCACAAACAAGGGTCTAAACTCTAACCTAACCAACCAAAGATAAAGGCACTTAGATTAATACGATACCCAGTTCGTACTAAAGTCTAGCCACTCTACAAGTAGAATTGCAGATACTCGCCTAGATGTAGAACATCGACTATACCTTTCGTCTCAAATGGAAACTAGAATTCCGTTTGATGTACTTAAATCTAGTTTGATCCTCATAGTTTATTCATTCTTGGTAAGCATTTAAATTATTTCTTATTAAGCTTTATTGTGTTTTAATGCAATGCAGAATCGCAAACGCATAAGAAATAACCAACTTGAACCGATTTCAATTTCGTAACTAGCATTTTAGGGTCATTTTCACAAAAGATCCTCGCACACACAGCTACACTGACCTATTTGATAAAATTGCTTCCAGAAAGTGCTGCGAGACGACAGGTTTCGTTTAATTGACTCTTTAATGCATACCTCTAGTTTCGAAATGTGACATAACAATGCTGAGGCGATGATGAGACGTTTCAGTTATAGAATACGTGCCTAACAATACTCAAATGGCGTCATATCGAAGCGGGAACATTTCATTACGCCATGGAATGCTTTCCAATAAGTCATGAACGAACGCAAGCGTGAAGCCTTACTGTGTTGTGTATTAACATTTTAATAAAACTCAATATTAAAGGAATCTCGACAATGAATTTCAAGATGAGAATTCAAAGTAAGTACATTTTTATGATTGACAACGCACAGCGTATCGTGTAAGGAACGTGAGGGATTTGAACTTAAAAGGAATCCGGAAAATTTCCAAGGTGATAGCTGCGCCTCGTGGTTTCACCCGCGCAAGTATTCGATCCTAGATGAATTTTGAATAACCCATTCTTATCAGACGCCTACGTCATATAAAAAAAGTCTCCAAATTTCAGCTATCTACTATCAGTGGTTAAGGCTACGTAAAGCATTTAATAGATATTTTTTAAGCTTAAATTTGTTACTAAGGCGAATGGCGATTAAAACAGACAACAGATAAATTAAGATATTATGTTTCCTAACAATGCTGACTCACTCTTATTAATCATAATTTAAAGATATAAATAATTAATTACCTACATAATATTTTTAACATAAAATAAACACTATAGCAACATAGTAACTTATAGAAGTACAAATGTATTTATTTGAGAAAAAAAAAACAAGAAGATTTGCTTTGACTACCTACTTATGATTATTGAACCGCCAAAAACAGAAATCCCACTTAAAATTTGAGGGCTGCCTAAATGATATTTAAGCTAATAAATTCAAAAATTAATGTTTAGGATCTGCTTACTCTTTGACTGCTGACGTTAAATCGCAAATCGCAAAACCGAACACTCGGAAAAAGCTGAATCAAAATCGCAAACACACGCGTGTTTTCAACAGTGAACGGGATTAATTGTCCAACCTAAAAAAATGTTCGCGTAATTGGCGTAACCACCTGTTTACTTTAATTATTCCATGACGGGTTATTTTTGTTTTTTTTTTAATAATATTCAATTTATGCAAACTCGTTATCGTAATAAAATGCCCCAAACCGTTAGTGTACCTACCATATGTTATCTACTTATCATTCCCAAGGAGAACTGAAACTAAAAACATTGGCACGGAAAACGCATTCGCATGCTACATTGTCCCTACATAACAATATTATTATTTGGATATGGTAGTTCGTAACAAAGAGTTTAAAATATTAGTATATAGACTAGGCTAAGCCCAATTCTCTCATCATTTACATGAACTTGTACAATTGGTTAGTTTGTGTCGGTTGCGAAACAAACAAATTGCGGTTGGAATTTATGGTTTTGCATCTTTTCTGGAAGTTGTTTCTAAAAAGCTGGGTGCAACAATACTTGTTGTACAGTGTACTCCGTTAAGTACCTACGATTCGCATTAAACAACCAACCATTTTAGCGATTGTTTTATTAAACCCTAAACGAGTGAAGGTGTCGTCTCAAAAACAATTAAAGTTGAACGTTCGTTTAATATCATTTCCGATTAGTACGAGACGTATCATGGGGTTGTAAGGTCGTTATACCAGGAGTTAACAGGAGTCGTACTGTATAATAAAAAAAAAATCTTCCCTTCGTCCACATCCACAAGCACTGAGACAGACTAGACTCACAGCCTACAGCACACATCGAAACAATTATGTCGATGTGTACACGAACTTTGTTACATGTGCGCTGCAGTGTTGTCGTGCATTCCAAGCTTTAACCAAGAGGACTTAATGCCCACTCTAGTTACGTGCGTACAGTTTAATTTCTTCGGGACTCATTTAGAATATCGAGCGGGTGTCACTAGCAGGCATGCATTGCCAAAAATACCGCTCTGTCCGAGTTCGTCCGCCAGTCGAACTCCACCGACCTATTTCTGGTGCCGCGAACGATTTGTTTACAAAGTTATAGAAGGACAAACTGATGATAAAGATCTGTGGGGGTATTCATAGAGCATCATTCCGAAAATGAAGATGGGAATCCTATCCCTGTCTCGCTCAGCACGACTCAATATGACAGTGAGAGGCACAGTCATTTTCATTGTTGTATTTTGATACCACTAGTATTCTGAGAGGTCTTTTATGGGATACATTTCGGGGCGTGTGCCATGGAACTGCACCATGTAGTTTTACCATCTCTCTTCTACCATCGGACATCCAAGCAAACTGATAAGCGGCACTGGTTCATGGTAGAAATACCAGTCACCCGAATCAAGCGTTTCGCATCGTCATTCTTAAGGGATGATTTATATTAGACTGTCACAAGCGCCGGCCGGGTCCAAGTTTCATTGTACATTGCTCGGCCGCCACTCGGTTGCACCAGACCGATCGCTGCTCACCGAACAATGGCCAACGAAGCTCGTGCTCGTGACGGTCTAATATAAATTATCCCTTAAGAATGACGTTGCCTGAGTATGTCTTCCCGGATGTCTTCAACTTGGGGGGTCTTCAAGTCGCGAGTGGACAGGTATCTCCTAGGTAAGCGTGTAACATCTTAGAAAACATCGTGGCTTTCTATTAGGTGAGATAGTGGTCAAACGCTTACCTATCAATTACCTATATAAAAAAAAAAACATCAGTCCGAAACCGAGGAATATTAACTAAACATATTGATAGCCAATTAAGTTTGTCTACATAATATTAATAATTGTAAAATTTGAAGATGAGAGATGGAGTATTTAAAAAAATCATAATCCTAAAGATCCGACATCGGTTTGGGACCGAAGTTCCTTGAATACCCACACCAAGTTTGTTTCATGCCGCATATTGTATTAGAAAATGTTGCGATTTTATTGTTCTGGTGAATAAATCCCGCGTAGGTTCAGTTCTTCACCCGTATTGCACATAGAAAACTGAAACTTTTTTAGGGTTAAGTAACTAGAGGCTAAAAACGGGAACCATTTGCTAAGACTCCACTTTTTGTCTGTCTATGAGGCTGTTAAAAGAACCTACATTGAAGTATCAAACACAAATCTTAAATAAAGTAAACCCCATAGGTTTCTTGTGATTTCTTCTCATCAGACGGCGCTTTCCGAATCCACACATCGTACCACTAATTTTACATTAAGTAACTAGAGGCTAAAAACGGGAACCATTTGCTAAGACTCCACTTTTTGTCTGTCTATGAGGCTGTTAAAAGAACCTACATTGAAGTATCAAACACAAATCTTAAATAAAGTAAACCCCATAGGTTTCTTGTGATTTCTTCTCATCAGACGGCGCTTTCCGAATCCACACATCGTACCACTAATTTTACACTTTCCAATGTTAATGTACACATATTCTCAATGAATATAATATTTGACTATGACTAAACACCGGTAAGTTATTTTTGAGTGTTCGAAATATTTGTTATTTTAAAAATAAAACAGACAAAAGTTTCTAAACACAGAAACTAGAGTGGGCGATGAAATAGTTTCATTAAAATGTGTCACTCGGCAATTAGGGTATTTGCAAAAACATTGTTTTTTTCGTGAATGTTTAGAAACTTTTCTTTTCTTAAACGATACTATTTTTTACACACTACAATAATTATGATATCTCGAAAACACCCAAAATCATTTTCTGGATCTCCTCCGTGCTTTTGAAGGCACGTTAAGTAGTTGGTCCCGATTCTTACCTGTGATAGAAGTCGTTAGGTCAAATGAGGAGGTACAACCCGTTTCGCGAGAAGAGAGCCAGACGCTCGGTGTCACCACTGCGCCTGCAGTGAGGATACTGCGAGTCACACACTACAGGAGTGCCCTGCTTGGGATGGCCCGCGTGAGGCTCTCAAGGCTACTGTGGGAAGGGACTTGTCGCTGTCACAAGTTGTGAGCGGCATGGTAGATAGTGATAGCGCCTGGAAGGCCGTCCTTCGCTTCTGCGAGACGGTTATGGGTGCCAAAGAGGCGGCCGAGAGGGATAGAGAGGTAACTACCACTCTCCCGTCTCGCGCTAGAAGGGTAGGGCGCAGAAGGCCTCGTCGCATAGGCGATGACCTGATGCCTCCATAACAGGGTCCCTAGGTGGCAAGCTCGGGGGGGCTTGTCACCGTATAAGGACCCGAGTGGGGCGCACAGTGGTTCCAGTGCGCCAGCTCAGGAGGCTAAAGGTCTTTAACCCTGCCAGAGGGCTAGCGCTGTTGGGAAACGCAGAAGATTGTTAGCGTGCGCCTGCGTTCCCAACGCGAAAGCGCGAGTGGAATCCGTGAGGTTTTAGTGGGTAAATCCCTGGTCGTCCACCATCTCAGGCCAAGGGGAGCCCCACATACCCTCGTTGCTCCCCCCGGGGTGACGGGAAGTGCATAAGGCTGCATCTCCTCACGAAAAAAAAAAAAAAAAAAAAAAAAAAAAAAAAAAAGGAGGTACAACCCGTGCGACTCTACTAGACAACGCGCGCATGACGAGTATTAAAGGGTCCAAAATGACCCGTCCCATGCCGTTTGGTTACAAGGAACAGTCGCCCAAACACAAACAACGTCGTTATCGCTTCTAGATTAGCATGCTGATGTGGGTCATGATAACGTTGGGAGGTACGACACGTGCGAATTCACTAGACAACGCGCGCATAATGAACATCAAAGAGGACTTTGGTTTAATTTTGATTTCGCGATGTTGGATTGATATTAAAATCTTTATTAAAATCTTTTTAACAGATCACTTTATCAGGATAAAGTGATCTGTTAAATAGTAAAAATAAGAAAAGGAACCCGAATAAAACCGAAATATTAGTTTCATTTCAATCACAGAGGACTATAGAGCCATTCGTCAAGTTTGATTGTACAAGTTGTGAATTAAACTTTTCAAAATAACACGATTGGAACTCCTAATTTTACATTTTCCTGAGTTAGACCTTTGAATTTTTACCTGACCCGGGCAATATGAAACTATCAAGTTGTGTATTATTCCTATATTAATTTATTTATGCATTTCATAAGCGCGAGGTGTCTAGTTGCACCGCACTTGTTCTACATGTAAATTTATGGCAATGCGACATGGCAACATGGAAATAATCGTTTTCACGGTACAATGATAAAAACGATAACTTTTGTTTTAAGCAGGTATTATCTTCGACGTACGACCTTTGTGGCATGGGGGACGAAAACACACCTGCGATGTAGAAAGTAGATGATTCGATTCCCGCTATTATCATCATCATCATCATCTCCGTCCCTTAACCGTCCACTGCTGAAAATAGGCCTCCCCATACGACGCCACAATTAGCGTTCGCGAGCCACCTCTATCCGACGATTTAACGCGACCGCTTTAGAGAGAAATAATATAACGTGAGATAAAATTTTGAATTAGGTACTGCGGCAACAGAAATAAATTGATGAGATTGACGGCCAGTGGTCTTCGAAAAAGGTTACCGTTTTTATCCTTTACATACGGGACCCCAAAAACAACCGGAATGATTGATAAGGATAACACTAGTTTTTGTTTGAGGCTAACATATACAAACAAATTGATAGAATTTAAAACTTAAGGTAAACAAACCAAGTGCCGACATCAAACGACAAAATCATAAAATGGATTATCAAAATATCATAGAAAGTAAGTCAATAAAACGGCGTCATATAGTCTGATGAGATCGGCGACCTCGAATCGCAAAACCTGGCAAAACCAATGTTGATGGAATGCAAGGGGGACCTTTGTAGGAACAGGTTGTCACGGTAGACTTTCTTTTACATACCGACCGATCGCATTGGCCACGCCCCGTTTTTACATTTGCAAATGTCCTGCTGGCCCTACTCGCTGTACGGCTGTACGCTGGCGGTACGTTTTGAAATGGCCCTCCTGGCCATTACAAAACGTACCGACCGAACATCAGTAGGTAGTTAATGCTCGTTCTAAACCAATAATTACTATACGTTCAAGATGAAAAAACAAAGAATATAATAAGAATTAACTATTGTTTATTGTTTCGGTCGGTACGTTTCGTAATAGCCCTCCTGGATCGGGATTATAGAACGGTTTTTACTCGCTACACACCGGTCATAAATCTTAGGACGGTTTTAGGAAAACCAACAGCTGTCTACATACATACTAATAGAAATATAGGGAATATAGTCCGGCCAATCTAGTACTACTGTAGAATAATCATTATTCTTTATGCGCCTGCGCCCATAAGACCCATGAGTGGGAGAGAGTAAAATAATCTACGCAACGCTCTCTCGTTTCACGACCTGGTATGTGCAGCGAGTCAAAAACCGAATTGAGCACCTCCTTTTCCGGAGTTGGTTAAATAAAAGGTAAAAAAATATATTTAAAAAAAATAAAAAACCCGACTGCCGTTAAAACTGAAAAGTAAAAAACAAGAAGATAGCTAAAGGTAAAGAAACCTTAAAAATCGTTCGACGCATCTAGGAGCCTTAAAAAATTGTGGATGGACTCGGGTGGGACTTCAACACAATTTGGTGTCATTATACTTTACCTTTATAAGGAGTCCCACCCGACTGCATCCACGATTTTTTAAGGCTCCTAGATGCGTCGAACGATTTTTAAGGTTTCTTTACCTTTAGCTATCTTCTTGTTTTTTACTTTTCAGTTTTAACGGCAGTCGGGTTTTTTATTTTTTTTAAATATATTTTTTATTTAACGCTTTTTAGTTATTAGAGATTAGATACAATTACACCAGAGAAACTCATTAACTCTGGATGTGTATACTCCAGTAGCGAGGACTCGAAATCGGTTAAAGATAGGCTATCTAAAAGCCTTCAATATTATAATAGCTATTCTTTTTGAGTTTTGCTGAGACGGCTAGAAGTAGGCAGGTATCCATCTTAAAATATAATTACCAAATCCGAAAACTTCGTCGCGACTGGTGATACAAAGGCTGGCGGTTTCTTGTCCTAGCGGATTAGCCTTGCTATCCATTATCCATAGCGCGACATTTCAAATTTTTAGTTAATTACTTATTGTAAACATAGTAATTGTTATTTATGTTATCTCTGACAAACTGACAAATCAAACATTCAAATTCCTTCAAAAGTTGAAACTCGGCGTCAAAGTCAAATCGAAAAGTTTTTAAGTAACGTTCCGTTGTCTTTGCTCGGTTTTTATGGTCAAGACAAATCTTGCTTTATAGCGTTTTAAATCTTTATTTTTATTTATTTATTATTTTTATGTACCCTATGTCACTCTCACGGTCATGACGAATCTAACGACGTATCGTTTATCTAAATCGGCCCAGCCGTTTAGGCCCTACGACGGCACAAAAATAGGTCACATACATACATACATACATACCTACATACATACATACACTCACGGCAAAAACATAACACTTCCTTTGGCAGTCGTGTAATAATAAACTTTACCTTACTAAAATAATCATGGAAATAGGCAACATATCGCGTAATTAAGTATATATTACTAATATTATAAACGCGAAAGTTCGTGATGAAACGAATAGCTGGATACCGGGAATAACATAGACTACTTTTTATCCCGATATTTCTGCGGGAACAGGACTTACGCGGGTAAAACCGCGGGGCGCAGCTAGTAAATACATAAAATACAACCGAATACTGACAACAACTCCTTTCTCTTAAGTCTTACGAATAGACAGGAGTTTCAAAAACAACCTAGACTTTACAAAAACAAACTACTGAAAAATGTAAGGCAGGGAGACGTTCGAATAACAAAGACTGACCTACTTTCGGATATTGTCCTAAGAAACGTTTTTCGTACCTTCTATCTACCGCAAGACATGACTAGCCTATTTCTTAAAGAATTTGTCAAAATATACCTACACCTTCTAAGCCAGTGAATAGTTGGAACCAGAGACATGTAACATCGTCGTCTTCGCTCCTAGAAGACTGTGCACTTGACAACTTTTGAAATATCAATTTAAATCATGTTCTGTAAGTAAGGTTAAGATAGTTTTTGCTTTGATATATCTAAACGGTCCTGTTGAACCCAGTTGGTCTGTCCTTATCTAAACTAACCGACGAACACTAAAGTGAAAAAAGGACAGACTGGGGTCTCTCTCTAACATCGAGCAGGACAGTTTTTTTTTGCCGAAGTAAGCTTTCTAGTAATTATTGTACTATTTCTATGGTTGGAACTAATCTGGTAAATGACGTTCAAATCGAGCCTTAGTCGAAAAACAAACAGGGAGATGATGCGTCATCATTACTTAGCCGTGTCACGTGGGTTCTCGTACGGATTAGCGCACTCGTCTGCCAAGCGAGGGGCGCGAGTTCGAATCCCATCACGGAAGGATTTTTAATAACGCATGTAACTTGGAAAATGTTTTTGGAAAATATTCCTGTCCAATTTTATAAATTGCGAAGTTTTGTATTTGTTGCTATAACATTCTTCCTCACGCTGATTAAAACGACTAGACGAATTTTGATGATATTAGACAGATAACTGGAGTCCCAGAACAATTCTAATTGCCTGGTTTATCACATTTTCCATAAAATTGTCCTACACTAAAAAAAAAGTCGAACACGCCTGGCTAATTCTTTTGTTGTAACTAACATTTGATATTTACTGTTCAAAAAAAAGTATTATTAGTTCAACAGCGGGTATCGAACCCGCAACCTATCGCGTCTGGGAATAACTGTTTCGTTTAGCACAATTTGCCGAGATCAAGGCCTAAAACTACTTAGCACTTGCGTATTGTTTACTTTTCAACTTAGGCAATCGTGATAACGATGGATGCTGTGGAATTTCCACAAGTTATTGTACCTTGAAGTGATTAGGAATTTAATTTGATGTTTTTTTTTATACCTACTTAATAGGCTAGCATTTGACGTCATCTCACCTGATGGGAAGCGATGATGAGGTCAACGATGTAGCATGCATACCTAGAAGATACCTATTCACGGCTATTTGTACTAGACATTGAAATATTATAATTATTCTATAACTAGCAGCGCCTCGCGGTTTCACCCGCGTAAGTCCCGTTCCCGCGGGAATATCGGGATAAAAGTAGCCTATGTGTTATTCCTGGTATCCAGCTACGCTATCTATCTAAGTTTCTTCGCAATCGGTTCAGTTGTTTTTGCGTAATGATATCAAACACACATACATACATATACACATGCTCACAAACTTTCAGCCTTGTAATATTAGTAGGATACGTTTTTTTTTTAACTTAGCTCGTATAACATGTCGTTTTGACTCATTGCATTTGGCATTTTTCCGTCAGAAAGATGTGTCAAATCGTAGTCATCAAAAAAACCGGCCAAGTGCGAGTGGGATTCACGCACGAAGGATTCCGTACTATTGCAAAAAAAAACTGGCAAAAATCACGTTTCTTGTATGGGAGCCCCCATTTAATATTTGTTAATTTTTGTTTTTACTATTTGTTGTTATAGCGGCACCAGAAATAACATCATTTACAACTTTCTTTGAAAATTTCAACTGTCTAGCTATTACGGTTCTCGAGATACAGCCTGCTGACACACAGACGGACGGACGGACGGATAGTCTTAGTTATAGGGTCCCGTTATTACCCTTTGAATACCGAACCCTAAAAACGTAGTAAAGTGCTAGAGGTAATGTGATGTTTAAATCATATTCCATGTTCCTTTTACGCGAAATAAAAGCCGCTGCAGTGCTGACAATATTGTTCCGTCTAGCGTCTATCGTAAATATTATTATGAAATGACAATCACTGCTTTAGGATGAAGTCGTTAAATTACGATTAAAACGTCAAAAGCATATTTAATTGAATTTGAGGTAATTTCAGGAATTTGACCACAGTGGCTGTTTACACACCACGATTAAATAATTACAATAAAAGGAAAATACTTAAACAACTTAAAAATTCGGTGGCACAGTGGGCGGCCTTATCGCTTAAAGCGATCTCTTTCAGGCAACCTTTGGATGGACCAGAAGTGAAAAAAAGATGAAATATCTTTCTTCTGACGTCATATCTACTGATAAGGTTAAGATCGCTGGTACTACTCGATTTATACAACTATTATAAGGTAAAGTGTGTTTATATTGCGAATAATACTTAATTTATATCCACAAATGGCAGTATCATTGCTAAAAACCACTACGTTATAGCTTTTGAAATTCCTTCTCCTTTAACGGTATAAGGGATGATTTATATTAGACTCACCCGGCCGAGCTTCGTTGTCCATTGCTTGGCGAACAGTCGATAGGTCTGTTGCAACCGAGTGGCGGCCGAGCAACAGACAACGAAGCTCGGACACGGCACGGCCAGGAAACGCTCTAATATAAATCATCCCTAACTCTTTGACTGCCAACGTTGAAATCAAATCGCAAAACCCAAAAAAATCGCAAACACACTTGTGACTTTCCAACAGCTAACGGGTTAAGGAAAAATTAAAAAAGTAGGCCAATATTTAATAAAACACTTTTTTTTTTTTTTTTTTTACGTCAGGAAATCGCCCTAAGACCTTCAGGCCGCTCTCGGGGGGGAGCGGCCCGGTGTGTGGGGGTCCCCTCTGACCTGGGATGGTGGGCGGCCAGAGGTATACCCACTAATACCTGACGGTGCCTTACACGCCGCAAGTGCCAGAGCTCGCCGGAACCTTGCGGAGTACATCCGCGAGCTCTGGCGGCGGGTAGTCCTGTGGGACCTCTATCTCCAAAAATCCCATTTCTGGGTAAACCCTCTCGAGAGGCGGCGCTGGCACGCGCCGCCGCCATCTCGGGCCCTGTTAAATGGCGACGGACCCCCTCCGAGTCCGCCGCCATGGGCTAATCTATGGTGGCTGCAGGTCGTCGCCGACCCTCCGCCTGGAGCGCCTGGGGCGATGAGTGCGCCCTTGGAGCTCCCGCTCCCTCTCTGCATCCTCTTTGGAGGTCATGACATCCTCACAAAAGAGGCGCATCGCTTCCCAGGACTCGTCACTCTCGATCATAGAAGACACTACGGCCGGAAGCGACAAGTCCTGTCCGACAACTGTCGTTAAAGCGCTCCGCTGGTCACTCCAGGCGGGGCACACCTCCAAAGTGATTTAATAAAACACTATATTTACCGGGTTTTACTCGCGTTTTATTCAATAACGTCATTGTAACGACCGAGCTTTCGCCAACGTTACAGTTGGTTTTTACAAGGTTAACTAGGTAGTTGGTAATAATGACGTTATTGAATAAAACGCGATTAAAACCCGGTAAATGTTGTGTTTTATTTTGCAAAATCGCAAAAACTTTAAACAGTCAAAACTTATTTGCAAACAATAACAATATCAACGTCGACGTATCAATAGACGGATGAACAGACCAAAATGCCTCGACCGTCTACTCTACATCCTATAGAAATACCGACGTCACCTGATGATTCATCGCTCGAAGTCGAGACGGAGGTCGTGTCTTTATGCTAGGACTTCGGATACTATGACTAATGAAGTTTCCTTACTAATGTTGGAATGGAACAACGTCATTGAATTCCTTTAGTTGTGAAAGCTAGCCAAGTGTGTTTAGAGTCGGGTTATGTTCTGTAAAGGGTTCCGTAAATGATACTTAAATTAACTTGTAGTCTCTGTAAGGCTATTAGGTTCTTATTTGTGACTAGCTCGTTCATTACTCGGTTTCTACTAAATGGATTTCGATGCAAAGTTTACCACGACCTTCCTCGAAAATAGAACTATCCAATATTGAAAATCAGATTTCAATCGGATAAGTAGTTTTCACAGGCCACTTTTTATTTAGCTAGTGGACGCTCAAATGACAGACAAACTTACTAGATAAATTTAGCCTTGGAAATACCTACAGATAGACACAGGAATATAGTGAATCTATAATGATTCCTAGGTGTTGACTACGAATCGCTAAAAAATAAACAGCTCTTTTTCTTGCTGGCTAAAAACACGCAACGAACCGATTGCGATGAAACTTGGAATATAGATAGCTGGATACCTGGAATAATAAATAGCCTTCCTTTTATAAAGATATCCCCGCGGGAACGGGACTTACGCGGGTGAAACCGTGGGACGCATACTAAATAAACCAGTCCACATAAATTCCTCAAAATACCTACTCTATTTTGCACGAAAAAAAATGGTATTGCAGAAATGTCAATTGCCGCCAAAAGACTACAAGAGATCTCTGTCAGCATTCACGAGCTCGCAGACAGAGATTGATAGCGTGCTAACCAAAACACAGACATGCGAATATCATCCCTACCTGGTTGTGATACGGTACAGAAAACCTGTACAAATCTTTTCGTGAAATACATCGGGGACATGAAGTTAGTTAAAGGAAAATTAACTTTATTTTTAAACAGTTAAGGTATATTTATGCGATGTACGTTATTTGCTCCACTTTGCACAGACACGAGACATGATTGAGTATTAACAAGCGGAAAACGTAATGCTAAACGTTTTTGTAAATAATGCGTCATTTTAGAGAAGGGCAATAGTTTTCAGTTGGAAGAAATCTCCAGTCAACCATAGAAATAGTACAGTAATTACTAGAAAGCGTACTTCGTCAAACGGTCCGGCTTGATGTTAGAGAGAATGAATGAATGAATGAATAAATTCTTTATTATACACACCAAATACATACAAAGAAAACAAACAAAACTTAAAAATAGGTGGCACAATGGGCGGCCTTATCGCTTAAAGCGATCTCTTCCAGGCAACCTTTGGATGGACCAGAAGTCAAGATAGGTGAAAGGTAGGGTGTTTACACAGGAAAAAGGTACTTAAGTGAAATATATATAACTAAAAACAATTAAAACTATAAATTATACATACATATTACTACATCTATACTCTATATACTTATACTTATATATTATATATTATTATATATTATATTATTATTATTATATTATATATTATATATTATATATTATTATATTATAAAGCTGAAGAGTTTGTTTGATTGTTTGTTTGATTGATTGTTTGTTTGTTTGTTTGAACGCGCTAATCTCAGGAACTGCTGGTCCGATTTGAAAAATTCTTTTTGTGTTTGATAGTCCATTCATCGAGGAAGGTTATAGGCTATATTACATTACGCTACGACTAATAGGAGCGGAGCATCCATGAAAAATGTTGCAAAAACGGGAAAAAAATCACCCTGTTCCGAGATTCTGTCGCGTGCGCTGAGTAAACGGTCAGAGTTACATAAAAACCATTTATGAGAGAATTCTTCCTCTAAAAAGGATCTAATAAATAGTCCGCGACAGCATATGTCTAACTCTTAAGTATGACTAAATATGACATCTTTTAGAGTAATGAAATTTATTGTAGAACAATGCATTGTTTCCGAAGGTAATTTTGTAAATATGATATTAATCCTTATCCAAATAAATACGTTATTCATTAAAAGTATTTAATTTTAAACATAATTGTCTTTAACATCACTTGATTTCAATGAATATCTCACGAGATATTACAGTTTTAAAATAACTCCACAATAAATAATTACTAAGTACCAAGCGTGCATATACACGTAGCGGGCGACGATGATGAGGGTGGCCAGCCAACTCTGTGAGGCATCATGCCGCGCGGCTCAATCGGTCGGCTCCATGCGAGACGGTTGTGTCACCAAACTGCAGTGCTTTTTAAAAATTCTTTTGCAATATCTCATTGTACTTTTGATTCCTAATATTTTGTTTTATGTTGGTATAATTAATATTATAAAGAGGTTACGTTGGTAACATGTATGTATGTATGTATGTATTTTGGGGGTCATCTCAGAAACATCTAGACCTATTTCAAAAATTCTTTTACTAATAGAAAGCTACATTATCCAGATATGACATAGGCTACTTTTGATCCCGATATTCCCTCGGGATCGGGACTTACGCGAGTGAAACTGCGGGACGGCAGCTATGAAAAATAAAGTCGTGTATTTCTATTTCTAACTCAACAACCCGTAAACCGATATGAATGAAATTTGGTACAGGGTAGAAATAATATATAGGGTAGGTACTTTGAATGATCGTACGGGTTAAGCAACACTTGGTACAACATTCGTAATGGGTGAAAAAGAGCAGGTGACCCGATATTCATAAACTTGGTACAGGGTTGGTTTAGAGGTAGAAATATTATATAGTACTTTGAATGATCGTTAAGCAACACCTGGTATGACATACGTGAGGGATCATTAACGTTACGGGATAGGAAGTTACGCGGGTGAAACCGCGGGGCGCAGCAATACTTGGTATGACATACGTGAGGGATCATTATCTATACTAATATTATAAAGCTGAAGAGTTTGTTTGATTGTTTGTTTGTTTGTTTGAACGCGCTAATCTCAGGAACTGCTGGTCCGATTTGAAAAAATCTTTTTGTGTTTAATAGTCCATTTATCGAGGAAGGTTATAGGCTATATTACATCACGCTACGACTGATAGGAGCGGAGCATCCATGAAATATGTTGCGAAAACGGGGAAAAAATCCCCCTTTTCCGAGATTCTGTCGCGTGCGCTGAGTAAACGGTCAAAGTTACATAAAAACCATTTATGAGAGAATTCTTCCTCTAAATAGGATCTAATAAATAGTCCGCGACAGCATATGTCTAACTCTTAAGGTTGACTCAATATAACATCTTTTAGAGTAATTAAATTTATTGTAGAACAATGCATTGTTTCCGAAGGTAATTTTGTAAATATGATATTAATCCTTATCCAAATAAATACGTTATTCATTAAAAGTATTTAATTTTAAACATAATTGTCCTTAACATCACTTGATTTCAATGAATATCTCACGAGATATTACAGTTTTAAAATAACTCCACAATAAATAATTAATAAGTACCAAGCGTGCATATGCATATACATATACACGTAGCGGGCGACGATGATGAGGGCCATGATGCCTCCAGCCAATTTTGTGAGGCATCATGCCGCGCGGCTCAATCGGTCGGCTCCATGCGAGACGGTAGTGTCACCAAACTGCAGTGCTTTTTAATAATTATTTTGCAATATCTCATTGTACTTTTGATTCTTAATATTTTGTTTTATGTTGGTAATTAATAATTTAAAGAGGTTACGTTGTAACATGTATGTATGAATGTATTTTGGGGGTCATCTCAGAAACTTCTAGACCTATTTCAAAAATTCTTTCACTAATAGAAAACTACATTATTCAGATGTGACATAGGCTACTTTTGATCCCGATATTCCCTCGGGATCGGGACTTACGCAAGTGAAACTGCGGGACGGTAGCTCTGAAAAATAAATTCGTGTATTTCTATTTCTAACTCAACAACCCGTAAACCGATATGAATGAAATTTGGTACAGGGTAGAAATAATATATAGGGTAGGTACTTTGAATGATCGTACGGGTTAAGCAACACTTGGTACAACATTCGTAATGGGTGAAAAAGAGCAGGTGACCCGATATTCATAAACTTGGTACAGGGTTGGTTTAGAGGTAGAAATATTATATAGTACTTTGAATGATCGTTAAGCAACACCTGGTATGACATACGTGAGGGATCATTAACGTTACGGGATAGGAAGTTACGCGGGTGAAACCGCGGGGCGCAGCTAGTATATAATAATAATAATATATATATACCTATATTACATGTAAATATATAAAATAAATATGTAAACGAGTGTCAATCGACGGGCAACACTAACCGCGACGGGGGTATGCCGAGCGGAGCCGATGCCGCCCGACACCGACCGATGCCGCAGCGCGAGTCTGACAAGGACGGACATAATAAGTTCAAGTCGTCGGAAGGAGAAGGATAGAGACGCGCTCGCCCGTGCGAGCCGACGCTCGCGCCATATTATTATTCACTTATCTTGTAACAAGGAAATAAAACGGTGTGCTTCTAAGTTTTCTTTTAATTATTAACAAATTGGCGCATCAACGTGAAACCTGGCAGCAGCTAAGTACATCCTCAAGACAAAATTACATTCAAAGAACGAGAAAACTTCAAATTTAAAACATTTTCAAGAAAATTCAAGGAACGAGAAAACAAACTGAAGACACCACAAGAAAAGTCGCCTAGTAACCTAGTTGGATATTAACTTCAGGAGCCTGATCAGGTCTAGCCTATAAAGAAGTAAGTCCGATCCTTTTTACCTAATCCTAGAAACCTAACCTTCTTAGCAAACTACGTGTCAGTAGTGCCTACGATTTGTGTGAGCCTGGTGGTGGTCTCCTCGAGCTTCGGAGGGGGCATCGCCGTTTTTATTTGCCTACGAGCTATTGCAGCTAATATTTTATAACCTACGAGCCCAATTTGAATGAAAAAGTGTGCTAAAAGCTATTATTTCCCAAGTTTTATTTTACCTACGAGCTATAGCACCTACTTTTAAACCTAAGACTAGCATTTCGAATGAAACAAGTGCGCTGTATGCTATTATTTTCAAAGTTTATTTTACCTACGAGCTATAGTGCCTACGACCTAGCTATTTTTATAACCTACGAGCATAACTAAGTGAAACAAGTGTGCTATTATTAAACAAGCTTGAAACCTAGACAATATAACCCCAATCGCACGCTTTTACCTACAAGCACGCACGTTTTAACCAGCACGCAAGCATTGTCCCTACGCATTAACGAAACCTAGATAATATCCTAGGGCATCTACTCAAACTATTCTAGAACTTAGATAGTACAAAGAGATATGCCGACCGTTTTCAGCGGGCCTACGAAGTGAGGTGACCAACAACACCGTGTCGTCGCTGCTGGTCGCGATTCCTACGTTCGACGGTTACGGGTCTGCAGTCTACTGGCAGAGCTGCGGGCTCGGCGAGCTGTCATCGCGACTGGTTCGGATGCACAATTACCTTACTTACCTGTTCATTGTTGTGCCTCAAGTGAGTTACTCAATTTAATTAATATTTATTACAAACCAAAATGGTAGATTCAGAAAAGCTGTCCTGTCTTGTTAGACAACGCGGCACTATCAAAGGTCGCTTAACCAAATTCGAACAGTATGTTCAAAACCTAGAAGATCTATCCGAGATCCCTATTGTGAAATATAAAGAACTTTCATTAAAACTCGTTAAAATTCAATCTATTCAAAATGAATATGATACATTACAAAGTGAAATTAATTTAATGTCATCCGATGATGATGAACAAATTGAAATACAAGATGAAATTGAAAATAGATTCTGCTCATTAATTGCTAGAATACAAATTTTGCTCGATGATTGCCCTTCTGAAAATAAGTCTGATCCGAGCGGTTCGGAAAAGTGTGAACAATCTTCATTTGTTGCAAGTTGCCATTCAGGCAAAGTAAATAGCTTAGTAAAGCTACCTACTATTAACTTACCATCGTTTGACGGTAACTACATGAACTGGCTAGAATTTAAAGAAACTTTTGAGTCCGTTATTGATAAAAATGTTAATATTTCACCAATTGCAAAGTTTCATTATTTGCGTTCATCAATTACAGGCAGTGCAGCCATTGTCATTAAAAGTGTAGTAGTTAGTGGTGATAACTATAAAGTAGCATGGGATTTACTATGTCAGCGATTTGATAACAAAAACCTACTTGTGAATAAGCACCTCAAGGCTTTATTTTCAATTGAACCGTTACAAAGAGAGTCTTATAAGGCTTTAAGTTTTATTGTTGATCATGTATCAAAGCACCTAGGTTCTCTCAAGTCCCTTGGGCAACCTACGGATATGTGGGATGCCTTAATTATTTTTATGGTCTCATCGAAGTTAGATGCCATAACTAGTGGAAAGTGGGAAGAGAATAAACAAAGGTTAGCTGAGATGCCTACGTTGCAAGATTTCTTTAACTTTATACAAGGCCGTATTGAAATTTTGGGTGTTCAACAAAACAACCGTTCCGATGTTAGACCGAGTTCTGGGTCAACTAGTTCCCAATCAAAGTGTTTAGTGGTTTCCACTAAGGGAAAGTCTTTTAAATGTTACTTTTGCAATGATTCTCACCTTTTACATGTATGTCCCAAGTTTAATAATTTAAATGTTGAAGATAGAATATCTGAAATTGAAAAACTAGATTTGTGTAAGAATTGCTTTGGCAAGTCCCATAATTCCTTTAAATGTCAACTCAAGGGATCTTGTCGCCTATGTCATAAAAGGCACAATACTCTTTTACATAAAGATATTTCAAACGTTCAAGAAACTTCTGAGCAAAGGTTTACTTCAAATGTATTACCTATAGCCCTAGCTTCCGTGTCCCCTAACCATGTATTATTGTGTACAGCCCTTGTTGATATAGAGATAAATGGTGACATTTACTCAGCTCGTGCACTTTTGGACACTGGTAGTCAGTCATCGTTTGTGACCGAGAAACTTAAAAATAAAATTGGTTTACCTACTATAAAAAATGATGCTATTAAAGTTTGTGGCATTAACAATGCAGTTTGTAATATTACAGAGATGTGTAATTTTAAAATTAAGTCAAAATTAAGTGTTAAATTTGAAATTCAAGTTAAGTGTTTGGTTGTTCCTCAGATAACAGGTATTGTACCAAATACTGTTATAAACCCAAAGCTTATAAAAGTACCAAGAAACATACAACTAGCTGATCCCCAGTACTATTCTCCTGCAGAAGTGGATATCCTTCTGGGCTCTGATGTATACTGGGATGTGATTCAGTCACACCTAATTAGATTAGGTTCTATTGTGCTTCAGCAATCTAAGTTAGGTTATTTGGTAGGAGGGCCTATTAACAATGGTCCCATTTCAGAAACTTACTGTAACTTTTCTCAAGATATTAAAGATTCATTAGAAAGATTTTGGAAAATTGATGAACTAAATTCAGTAAAAACCTATTCAGTTGAAGAAATGTTATGTGAAGAACATTTTACTAAAACTACAAGTCGTTTAGAAAATGGTAGGTTTGTAGTGAGTATGCCGTTAAAGGAGAACCCTAAAGTTGCTCTTGGTGACTCATATTACATGGCCAAAAAATGTCTACTAAGCTTAGAAAAGAGATTTAAACTCAATCCTCAATTAAAGACCGATTATTGCAAGTTTATTGAGGAGTACTCCGAATTAGGTCATTTAACTAGGATTCCTAGACCAGATAAACTCTGTTATTACCTTCCTCATCATGCTGTGATACGTTCTAAAAGTACAACAACTAAGTTACGTGTTGTATTTAACGCTAGCGCGAAATCTAGATCAGGAAAATCTCTGAATGATATTTTAATGGTAGGACCCGTGGTACAAAGTGATTTGATATCAATATTGTTACGTTTTCGAGAACATAAGTACATTCTGACCGCCGACATCGAGAAAATGTTCCGTCAATTTGAAATAGATAGTAACCAGCGCCATCTACAATTAATCCTATGGCGTGCCGACGATACCAAGCCTATTGAAGTCCTTCAACTCAATACTGTTACCTATGGAACCGCATCAGCTCCCTTTCTCAGCACTAGATGCCTAGTTCAGTTAGCAAATGAATGTAAGGACAAATTAATTGCAAATATTATTAAAAATGATTTCTATGCGGACGACCTGAATACAGGGTCCGATTCTATTGAAGGTCTAAAATATATTTTTTCTAAAGTTACAGAGATCCTAGAGTCAGCTTGCCTCCCATTGAGGAAGTTTCACTCAAACTGTCCTGAATTATCCCAAGATCTAAACGACACCAGTAACCAGGTAGAATTTTCCAAAGAATCTAGCGTATTAGGACTTAATTGGTCTCCCAAGTCTGATTCACTCCAATTTTCGACCGATTTAAGTCCATCACAAGTAATTACTAAACGTACAGTGATATCCATTACCGCAAAGGTTTTCGATCCTTTAGGACTATTGTCCCCATGTATAATAGTAGCTAAAATCTTGCTACAACAACTGTGGACCTCTAAACTAGACTGGGACGATCCTGTCCCACTAGAATTTTGTAAAAATTGGTCTAGTCTTTTAAACGAATTTGAGAATTTTCCCCAGATTAATATTCCAAGACGCGTTCTGTGCGATAATGCCAAGAATATACAACTCCACTGCTTCGTTGACGCCAGCCAAGAAGCCTATGCGGCTTCCGTGTTTTTGCGTTCTGAGAACGATAAGCACGACGTCAACGTTAGCCTATTATGTGCCAAGACTCGAGTTGCCCCCTTGAAACCAACCACAATCCCACGATTAGAATTATGTGGTCTATTATTGGGCGCTCGACTATGTTCTAAAGTTTTAACTTCATTACGGTGTACTATTACCGAGAAGGTAATCTGGACTGACTCCACTGTAGTTCTAGCATGGGTCAGGACACCGCCTAGAGATTTAAAGACTTTCGTTTGTAATAGAGTCAATGAAATTATTGAACTCACCCCGGGATTTACGTTTCGCCACGTTCCTACTCATTTAAATCCCGCCGATATGGCCTCCAGGGGTATGAGTCCCAAGCAATTACAATCCTCTTCCCTGTGGTGGCGAGGGCCTACGTTCCTAACCGGTGATTCTTCTCTTTGGCCTACACCAAAGACTACCCAAACTCCTGTTAGCTTACCTGAGTTGAAGAACACTAAGGAAATCCAATGTTATACACATGTTTGTAGTGATAACAAATTTATTCAATTTGATAGGTTCTCTAGTTTTATAAGGATGATAAGATCCTACGCGTACGTATTAAGGTTTATAAATAACTGTCGTAAGAAAAATGATAGAAATATAGAACCACTAGATGCACTTGAACAAGATTATGCTCTGTCAATGCTCATTAAGTTTAGTCAATCAGAAACATTTATAAATGAGATCAATGCGTTAAAAAACAAACAAAGCCTACCTTTGAAGTCTCGATTACTGTCTCTCAATCCATTTATTGATGAAAAGGGTATCCTACGAATAGGTGGTAGAATTAAAAACTCAGAATTCGATTTTGATAAAAAACACCCAATGATTCTAGATTCTAAACATCACCTAACCCAATTGCTGTTTCAGTACGAGCACCAACGACTCTTCCATGCTGGAGCCCAACATTTGTTGGCCTCGATCCGCGAAAGATATTGGCCTATAGGCGGCAGAACCCTAGCCCGCGGTACAACTAAGAAATGTGTCGTTTGTGTTCGTCTTCGTGGTTATACGGTACAGCCTATTATGGGAAATTTACCTACAGAGAGAAGTAATGCAACGTTCCCTTTCCACTCTTCTGGCGTCGACTACGCTGGACCATTTCTAATTTCCAGTAAAAGGGGCAAAGGTAACCGAATTTCTAAATGCTACTTATGCTTGTTTATATGCCTAGCTACTAAAGCAGTTCATCTAGAGATCGTTAGTGATCTAACCACGGAGGCTTTTATTTTAAGTTTGCGCAGATTTATTTCTAGAAGAGGCAAGCCTAGAGTTATATTTTCGGATAACGGTACAAATTTCAAAGGCGCAAACAATGAACTAGGTAAAGTCATCCGTACTAGTCGTGAACCCGTAGCCGATTTCGCGTCCAATCAAGGAATTAAGTTCGTTTTTATCCCAGCATATTCACCTCACTTCGGGGGTATCTGGGAGGCAGGCGTAAAGTCCGCCAAGTCTCACCTCAAGCGTGTAGCCGGTAATGCTTCTTTGACATTTGAGGAGATTACCACTTTGTTCGCACAGATTGAGGCAATTCTAAATTCACGTCCCTTGACTCCTCTTTCATCCGATCCAACTGACCTCAATCCTTTAACCCCTGGACACTTCTTGATCGGACGGCCACTGACTTCAGTACCCTCCGGACCAGTCGACGTGAAAAGGCCTACTAGATATCAACTAATAGAGAAGTTGCGACAGCACTTTTGGAGAAGATGGACGAGTGAATACATAGCAGAGCTCCAGCAACGATCCAAATGGAAGCTGGATGGAGGAGAACACTTGAATGAAGGAGATTTATGTTTATTGAAGGAGGCAGACCTGCCCCCACTGCAATGGAGCCTAGGCCGCGTCACCCGCCTCTATCCTGGTACCGATGGGGTGGCGCGAGTTGCTGATGTCATGACAAGAGGCGGCGTTAAGAGGCGAGCGGTTCACAAGCTATGCCCGCTCTTCACTTCGGCCCCGGAGTATGTAAACGAGTGTCAATCGACGGGCAACACTAACCGCGACGGGGGTATGCCGAGCGGAGCCGATGCCGCCCGACACCGACCGATGCCGCAGCGCGAGTCTGACAAGGACGGACATAATAAGTTCAAGTCGTCGGAAGGAGAAGGATAGAGACGCGCTCGCCCGTGCGAGCCGACGCTCGCGCCATATTATTATTCACTTATCTTGTAACAAGGAAATAAAACGGTGTGCTTCTAAGTTTTCTTTTAATTATTAACAAAATATCTTCTTAGAAATGAACATGATCATTAAATACATTTAAGAATCAATCACAATTCATAAAGTGACAGATTTAAAGGACTTAACGTTTTCCAGCAATAAGCAGATAATGTGTGTAAACCCCAGTCTGTCCTTTTTAACCGACTTCAAAAAAAGGAGGAGGTTCTCAATTCGTCGCGTATGTATTTTTTTTTCTCACTTTAGTGTTCGTCGGTTAGTTAGATAAGGACAGACTGGGACAAACAGGGTTCAACAGGACCGTTTCGTTTGATATATCATAGCAAAAAATACCTTAACCTTAGAGAATATGATTGAAATTAATATTTCAAAAGTTGTCAAGTGCACAGTCTACTAGGAGCGAAGACGACGATCTAACATGTCTCTGCAGTCAAGTAAACAAACTAACGGCTATTAAATACTTTTAGTTAATAGACGATTAGATAGACAGAAAAAAAACCTAGAATAAAACCTATCAACAAAATCAATTTATCCTACTTCCTACTAATTATGAAGCTATTATGAAGCTTACATTCCTATTATGAAGCTTACATTCCTAATATGAAGCTTACATTCCTATTATGAAGCTGAAAGTTTGTATGTATGTATGTGACTTTGTTACTTTTTCACGCAAAAACCACTGAACCGATTGCAATGAAAATTGGAATATAGGTAGCTGGAGACCTGGAATAACTCATAGGCTACATTTTTTCCCGATATTCCCGCGGGAATAGAACTTACGCGGGTGAAACCGCGGGGCGCAGGTAGTTTAATATAATAAAAGATATAAGGAAAACATTAAAAAAGACACACTAGCTTCGCCTTGTGGTTTCTCGTGTTTAACAGGTAGGTATTCAACAGAAGAATTACCTTTGTACTCAGAGATCCAATCATCAAAAATAGTTCAGCAATTAGTTAATTAAATTATTAGTTACGCTTAAAACACCTAACACAACAACATAACAACACAACATAACAAGCAATAATACCTAACGTGCAAAAATTTCAATTTCAACATCCCCAGTAATTAACTTCTATTTCAGTATATTCCATTGTTACTTGAATTTCTGAAGACTTGCTACTTTTATACGCAACTTTTCTACTTCTGTATGGAGTTTGGACTCAAAAGGTTCTGAAATCTTTGAAATTTCTTTTTAGAGTAAAGTATTTCTAACTTCGCTTTTTAATTGAGGAAGACTTTTAACTTCGTTTTCGTTTCGTAAAAGGGTCGACTTTGAGTTTAACCTCTAATTGTTTTGTTATATTTGCGTACAATTAACGAGGTTAAAATGTTTATTTTTAATTTTAGCAATTAAACGGGCACCGAATTGTGAAATCACTAGTGCTTGGCCAGGCTTGAAATTCAAATGAGTGTTGAGGAATCTTTTCTAGGCATATACAGTCACAGACAATCTTTATATTAAAATGCTTACTTGCCTATATTTCTAACAAAATGCATTGAGCAAAAAATAATATAAATAACCCATATTTCGGTAAATATTTCTACTTTGCTGAATACGTGATAACCGTACTAATACAGCTCATGCATGACCTATAAAAAATGTTCCTTCATTTATATTTAAACCTAACTAATTGTTGGATTTGTTCGACATAGTTGTATGAACGCCGCTCGTATGATTAGAAAACCAACAAAAGATTATATTGTTTTTTGGGGTTAGTCCCTTTCCTGATCCGCGACGGATCTATATTTCAGAATTCAGAATTCTATATTTTTGGGCGTACCACCATGCGAAAGTGACCTAGCTAAATTTATAGGAAATAACCTTTACTCACCGTGTTAAATGTAGTACTTACAAAAATTTGTTTCTATTTTGTGTCGGACGGAATGGTAGGTCAGGATAGGGGCGTGGTATATCGAAAATCGTGGCGATCTCGACCGGGGCCGTCGCGGATCAGGGCCATACCCGTTTTTAGCCTTCGATTCGGTATCGGTTCAGTACGCACCGAAAAATGTGTCATCAAAAATGTCAGGATTTAAAATTGATCTAGGTACACTAATAATTATAAAAAGGAAAGATTTAATTATTTGTTTGTTTGTAACGAACTACTAGACTGAATTCAAAAATTCTTTAACCAGTAGAAAGTTCATTATCGACGAATAACTACCATTTAACTTATATTTAATTGAGAAGTAGGTATCTACATATTTACACGACTGCCCAAGGAAATGTAATGTTTTTGCCTTGAGTGTATTTTTCTTCATTAGACGTAAGCTATTGAGTTCGATACGACCGATAGACGGTACGCTCCGGTATCAAACTTAGGAAACTTTTATGACTACCTGAATACGCAGAGAAATTCTCCGTCTAAAGTTTGTATAATTTGTTGGAAGATAGGTCCGTAGTTTACTTACTTCTAAAACGAATTTTAATTACTTTAAAAGAGGTTTGGTAGGCCCAACTAATGTATCTTAAATAACTCTTAACTAAACCCCTGTAAACACCTAAACACATTCCCTATATTTGTCCCTGTACTTTTAAATGTTTTATCATGCCTGACTCATCAACGTACAGCCTAAACCGCTAATAGTAGAGAGCTGGAATTTGAAGACTGTGTTCTTTATATGATTATATATAGGCATCCGATAAGAAAATATTTTTCGCAATTTCCACGGGATTGGGACTTACGTGGGTGAAACTGCAGTACTATGCTAGAAGCATCTGGTCGTAGAGACTTAAAATTTGGAGAATATGTTCTTTATATGATGTAGGCATCCGTTAAGGGGTTTTCGAAATTTCTAGTCATGATTTTTGACTAGGGTTACAAAATTGTCATTAGTACGCTTTGGTTTTGATACATACCGTTTTCATACATTGTTTACATATAAGTATTAAAGGATTAACCAAGGGTTGCTGTATAAAAATGGTTTTTACCCTATTTGCCTTCAGATTCTAGTACACCATGAATACACCTATAAGTTGACACACTGTAAGCCAAGATGACGTGTCGGTCGAGCGTTGCGTCATCGGCTTACGCACTCCATTCCGATCAGCACTAGAAATAGACGCGTGTAAATGCTTGTTTATTTATACTACCTACATATTAAACCACAGATTGTATAATTTTAACACAGTCGTTATGCAACGGCGACGCTAAATCGAGGATGACCTTTGGTATTGTTTGTTTGGGTGGTTCAGCAGATTTATATACCTACCTAGGTATGTGTAGACGCAGCGGTTTTACCCATTACTAACTATGTCTCACAAGTTCAAGTGATGTTACATACACATTATTGGACAGCTGCGCGCCGCGGTTTACCCTCGTAAGCCTATGTATTATTCCAGGTCTTCCTATACTACCTATATTCCAAGTTTCATCGCAATCGGTTCAGTAGCTTTTCCGTGATTTACTAACAAACAGACATACATACAAACTTTCAGTTTAATAATATTAGTAGGATTGGTACTTTAAATTTACCTATAGATAGTTACGTCCACTTTGCAAATGTAAATGACCTAGTTACTTGAATAAACATTGTATACACATTATTTATTGCTAAATAAATGAACAATCAAATGAGCAAATTTAATGTAGATGTGTTTGTTACTAAGTCTGAAAAAAAAAGATTAACTATAACCCAACTACATGGAAAAAGGGAGTCTAACAGTAAACGCAGAAAGAAACAAGAAAAGGTGAAATAGAAATTATAGATAAAGAAAAAAAATAAAAGCATAGCTACAAATATAGTGAAGGTAGTTGCCAAAATGATCCAGGTATGGTATCCTTCTTTTCCTATACAGGGTTACAGAAAAAGTCGTGCTAGATCCGTTGAGGGCGTGGAGTACCCATCATTTCTGACTTATTTCACTATGAAACACCCTACCCTAAACTTAACCCTTTTTGAGATATTCGACTTTTAATTTTTTCATTGAAAATTGCCGATATTTAAGCTACTAAATTTATTTTTGTTTATTTTGTGTGTCTTATTATTATTATTATTGCATTTTGACATGCGTAATAAGATGCTTAAAGACGTCAATCATTAAAATAGTACATTAGTTAATTGAATAGACCGTAGCAGACAAGTGAAAGTTAAGAAATAAAAAAATAAATTAGAAAGTTTATTTTTCTCTAAGGGATATCTAAAAAAAACTATATGGCAATTGTTCGGCAGATGTTTTTTAAAATATTTACGTTTCATCAGCTATCTAACGACGTATAACAATCTAGGGATTGTATTACATTTCGTGGAAAAAAGGGACGCTCCAGTAGTAGTAGTAGTTCTAACGGTACCGCGCCTATTGTCCTTCAAGTTAAGACGCACCGTGCGAGCGAGACAAGTGACGATTTATGTAGGTGCGAATGAAAGAAAAAATGTGTAGAGACCGGTTAGGGCTGTGAATACAACAAGGGGTATTGTTTTGGTTGTCAGTAAGTCTGCTTTTGTGATTCGTACATAGTAGATGTGACATTGTATTGCTCTTTTTCTCGACTTGGCTGTGATTCTGGACTGTTTCTTCTGATTTGTGACTACTGTGCTTGTTAACCGGACTCTGATTTGTACCTGCGATACGGAAGTGTTGAAGATGACGTCCTACACACCTGAAGAATATGCTGATATGCTTATTTGTTACGGATACTGCAATTGTGTGTCTGCGCAAGCTCGCAACGAATACATAACTCGCTACCCCGGTCGTCGAGTGCCGGATGTGGCCGTTTTTGACAGAGTTTATCGAAGACTTCGTGAAACTGGCTCTGTTTTGAGACGAAATACAGACATGGGAAGACCACGAATTGACGACGAAGAACAGGACAATGAGATAGTGCAACGCTTTCGAGCGGATCCGACTACTTCCACTAATATTGTTGCCCGTGATCTGGGACTTTCGCAATGGAGAGTGTGGTTTACCGTGCACACTGCTGGCCTATACCCATACCATTATACGCCGGTACACGTTATTGAAGAAGGAGACCCCGCGAGGAGAATGGACTTTTGCAGATTTATGCTAAATGCTGATGTGGAAGACCCAGATTTTCTAAGAAATATCTTGTGGACGGATGAGTCCAAATTTGATAAAGATGGCATAACTAACTATCACAACGCCCATTACTGGGCCCCAAAAGAACTAAGGAATCCCAATAAGAAAAGAGTGAAGGGGTCCCAACGTAGATTCAGCGTGAATGTGTGGATGGGCATTATCTCCAATCATTTGATTGGACCTTACTTTCTCCCGGATAATTTAAATGGGGAAAGCTACGAAAATTTCCTGAGAGCAGACTTGAGTGATTTGCTGGATGATCTGCCACTCAACCTGATCAGGGACATGTGGTTCCAACACGATGGCTGCCCTGCCCATTTCAGAAGAAGTGTCAGAGACTGGCTGGACACAAATTATCCAAACAAATGGATAGGACGAGGTGGGCCGTTGCCATGGCCAGCAAGAAGTCCGGACATTACCCCCATGGATTTTCATGTGTGGGGGTGCATGAAAAGTCTAGTATACAGCGAGCCGAATCCAGTTTCGTCTGTGGAAGACTTAAGACAAAGGATTGTGGATGCAGCTAACAAAATGAGGACCACATTGACCACTGGAGTAGTGAAGACTGGTCTCCGTAGAAGAATGCGACAATGTATCAGAAATAGAGGCGGCCATGTTGAACATGAACTGTAAACAAGAAAAAGTTGTGTGAAAAGCTTTAATAAATAACATTTCATGCTTACCTATTGTTTTATTTTATTTTTTAGGGCTAAGTATAAATTTTCTTCTCCACTGTCGCCTATGAAACTAATTTTTTTTATAATGTATTTGAATAAAACACTTGATTATTATACCTCGTTAGATAGCTGATGAAACGTAGATATTTTAAAAAACATCTGCCGAACAATTGCCATATAGTTTTTTTTAGATATCCCTTAGAGAAAAATAAACTTTCTAATTTATTTTTTTATTTCTTAACTTTCACTTGTCTGCTACGGTCTATTCAATTAACTAATGTACTATTTTAATGATTGACGTCTTTAAGCATCTTATTACGCATGTCAAAATGCAATAATAATAATAATAAGACACACAAAATAAACAAAAATAAATTTAGTAGCTTAAATATCGGCAATTTTCAATGAAAAAATTAAAAGTCGAATATCTCAAAAAGGGTTAAGTTTAGGGTAGGGTGTTTCATAGTGAAATAAGTCAGAAATGATGGGTACTCCACGCCCTCAACGGATCTAGCACGACTTTTTCTGTAACCCTGTATGTCTTATCTATTAGAGGTTTTAGGTCGCCCTAAGCCCTCTAACTTGACTTAACGACTGCTATCAGATATAACAACCAGGTGATCACCATTAAATTCACCATTAAATACACCATTAAGCAGGTTACTTAACGTGAATTCCGAAGCACGGAGCAGTCCGAGAATATGTTTTAGAACACAAGCCGCTTCCGTTGGTATGTCCTTCATGTTCTGCTTCTTGTACTCTGCAAGACCTTTAGAGATTATTTATTTTAGACCGTCACGAGCACCGGCCGGGTCCGAGTTTCGTTGTACATTGTTCGGCCGCCACTCGGTTGCTTCAGACCGATTGACTACTCACCCAGCAATGGACAACGAAGCTCGTGCTCGTGACGGGTCTAATATAAATCATCCCTTAAGGCTTCGGACAACGCCATTAAGGCTGATTTACATTGATCCAGTAACGAATCCAGAACAGGCGCCAGAATCCAGTGGGGAAAAATGAATTCACGGAAACGTCAGAGGTTACAGCATTTTGAATACTTTGTTGAAGAAATGTTTCTATTTGCTTTTAGAAATGTTAACGGAGATATAAGAAGTAGAGATATCTTGAAAATCTTGAAATAAACTGCTTTGGATAAGAAAATGTACGCATTTCTTTCAATTTACGCGTCATTTTCACTTAAATTCTTAATACGACTTGAGGTCACCCTACAACGCAGCGCCAGACTGACTTGGTTGTTTAGACAATTCCAGTACCACTAGCGCGGGTAGTAGGTAGACCGCATTGAAATGAAAAAAATCCATCGCGAATATTAAAAGCTTCGCTGGAATGGCTTCAGATCAGTTTTATACTATTCCAGTATCATTCCAGTGCTCTGGATTGACTCGTCACTGGATATGAGGCTTTAAGGTCGCTTACTACAGAGTCGAACACTTTTTTTAGGAAACGACACAAAAAGAAGAACACAAGCCGTATAATTTAACATTAGGTATAGTAAGTAGCACGTATAAGTAAGGATATAGGTATAGTTAGGCGGCCCTCTTCCGTCCTAGATTTGCGGTTGCCGGATGTGAGCCGACCCTGGGGCAGTCGTCTGCAGTCAGCTAATTACGACGTTGGTTGTGCTAACATTTCGACCGGTAACCTCAGGGGAGGGTTTTCTAGCTATAGTTTGTACATAATATGGATTGGTACCTAGACGGTTTTATGTATCAGTTGGGGCTTGGTTGTCTTTAGCACAAATATGAATTGGGCGGCTTGTGTAATATGATCTACACATTTACACCGTAATCCGGCAGTGTCGGGTCCGAACTTCATTGTATGTTACTTGGCCGCCACTCGGTTGCCACAGACCGATCGACAGCTCGCCGAGCAATGGACAACGAAGCTCGGACCCGGCACGGCCGAGTGAAACGGTCTAATATTAAAATTCATCCCTTAAATGACTTAATAACTGAACTATATATATCAACGTTGAGCCCAAACTGCTGATCTTAAATTTGGAGTGTCTTGAATTTTTTAATGAGTGTCTTTGTCAGGTGTACCGAAATTCCCACGAGATTGAGACTTATGGGAGTGAAACCTAGGGTTGGTGCTAGTGTCTTTATTATTTATTTATTTAATTCTAGATTTAGAGAGGTTCTTCTAGTCTAGTTAGATGGTGGTATCCACCATTCAAAACCATAAAAATAAGTACCGAACTATTATAGATTACAAAGATCCTAAATTCCATTACAGTCTTGTTATGGCGTGTTGGTTTCTGTGGAATGTACGTGCGTGGTTCCCAGTCTAAATTTGTCTGTCGAACCTTTTGTGTCTCATCGCATCCCGTTTGCGTGCTCGACAGTCGACTCGTACTTGCAAGAAAATAGAGAAGCTGGCATTCTACTGGTGCAGTGTCGAGTGTCGGTGCATCGCACTCGCGCTCGCGTGGAGTTGGAGATTTGCAAGTTACAGAGTATGAGTAATTTTGTTGTTGTTGTTTATAATTTGTATGTATTTCACCTTGATGATACTTGGTAGGTAAGTACTTATTACTACAATTTCAAATGATAGAAATTGGTGTTTTGATTAAAAGGGACTTGCCGGTTGCCGGGAATATTTAGCTTCAAATTGGATAGTTAATTGGTCCGTTAATAATTTCGACAACATTTTGAGATAGCAGAATGATTTTTAAAACAATTTCTTAAAGGAGCATTGGCTGCGTTCAAAATAAAAAGATTTTATGTTATACTTAGTCAAAAAGTGGGGTGTCACAAAGTTAGGCAAACTGTCATAAAATGACCCCTATTACGCGTCGATGGCAAGAAAATTTGTCTAATACCGCGGCACACAAAACGAACGGAAATGAAACAGTGACCGACATATTCTGCACGGAATAATGAAACTGCAGTCGACGACAGACACGATTTGATAGACAAAGACTAAATGAGACGTCACAGACAACTTCAGACAAGACATTATTTCGGGCGATGACCTAAGAAATCGACACGTGTAAATAAATACTGTTTATAGACAAATACAATCAACTCACGTATAGTTATTATTATTTAGTTCTAATTTTAACGCTATTTGTGAGTCAGATTTTATTAATATGTCGTTCATAACATTATTCTGCACGGAATAATGAAACTGCAGCCATTTGACCGATAAAGACTAAATTAGGCGTCACAGACTCGACGTTATTTCCGCCGATGACCTACGAAGTCGACACACGAAGACACGTGTAAATACTGTATATAGACAAGTACAATTACCCCACATATATTATTTAGTTCTAATGTTAAAGCTATTTGTTATTCAGATTTTATTAATTTGTCACAAAATGTCGTTTTGACAGACAAAGACTAAATGAGACGTAGTCGCAGAGTCGATATAACTTCGGGCGATGACTAACGAAGTGCGAACAGGCGAAACATGAAGATACGTGTAAATACTATTTATAGACAAGTATAATCAACTATCATATGAATTAGTTGATCAATTGAATTATGGTAAGTTTGGTAGACAGTTAGCTTTCGTGTAGTGGTGTGGCTCACCTAGTTTTAGAGTTTTTAGGTCTTTAACTTGACCCAATGACTGCTATCAGAGATAACCACCGGGGCCAACTGGTAAACGTGCCTTCCGAAGCACGGAGGAGCTCAAGAAAGTGATTTTATTAGATTATATCTGGCACTTGCTTTGATTAAACATATCGCAAAAAATATTACATCCGAGTTATCACACTGTCTGCTCCTCAGAGGGCGGGCTGATCTATCTTTACTTCGTTTTTAATTGTAGACTACAATTTGACACATACTTTGAAGACAAAAAATGTCAGCCGCCACGGGACGCCAGAGATGTGAAACATTTGATGTTTCACATCAAAAATGTCAAACACAAAGAACGTGTCGTAGTCAAGAATGAAAGAACGTAGTAGGTAGGTATACGTCAAAGTGTCTTATTTATGAAAGGCGGTCACTCTTTGGTCGATATCACTAGACTATAGCATGTGCAATAATGTGCATTGCGTTGTAGTGTGCACCAACGCCGAGAGGGCCTTTGATTTGTTTACTAGGTTAAATTTATTGACTACACTTCCAATCAAAGACTTTCATTTATTGATAGACAATATACAATTTGTAACGGGTAGGCCCTTTTAAGCCGAAAGGGGGTTGTTCTAGACGTCTAGGCGCACACCTTTTGTTCTACGACTTTTGAAAATTCAAACTTTTTTTAAAATTTTGAGGTTATGTTTCACTGAAAAAACAGCTGCTTTTGAAAATTTAATTGTAGTAGATCAAACTAAATGAAAGGACAACATAAGGTCAATGACCTCGAACTCTTAGAAACAGCTGATTTTCAAGTAAACTTTACACTTAAAATTTTGAAAATACTTCAAATTTCCAAAAGTCGTAGAACAAAAGTTGTTCGCCTGTCTAGACGTCTGTCTAGAACAACCCCCTTTCGGCTTAAAAGGGTTTACCCGTTATACCTTGTATACAAGACAGTAAAAAACTTGTATTTTAAGACGTCTCGTAAAGGCTGTTACGAGTATAAGTGCAAATGGCCTCTACACGGGATGCTGAAAATCGTAAAAATAGCAAAGTGGAACCCGGGCTCCCGAGAGGGATGCAACCGGGAACATCGTGAGAATGATGAATGTAAGTTATTGGTAGACAATAGAACGGACAGGAAACAAAACTTGAATATAATATTATGATTTTAAATGGTAAGTAGTAAAATAAGAGATCAGAAATTAAACCTATCCCACAAACTACAAAACGTAAAAACATTTTGCAACTAAGTAATATTGACATTAAAAAGATGTATAATTCCTCTAAGTCAATACAAGATTGATTAAAAAAGATAATACTAAAAACAGACATGTAAACACTAAACAGGTTTTAGACCATTTACGGTGAAATCTAGAAAGAATTCCAACATTATACAGAGACAGATTCCAAGGCATTAGCAAAACGTTGACGATCACTGGGTCGCTAAACCGGTACTATTTTATGTAAAGAACCATAATTACTCCAAAAACAACCTTAGACATAAGTAACATAGAATTGAAAATTCCAAATAGTTTAACCTACTTATAAACAAATAATAAATTCGCGAAGTAACCTTCAAAAATTTACGATTGGACAAGGAGCGTCAAAACAAACAGACTGACAAAAGTTTTCAAAATACATTTTCTATTATTTTTGGATCTATTTTGGGAACTTTGAAGATGTAATTAATGTGTAGAGGCATGCTTTTATTGATAGATAACGTATGTCCTACTTTATATTCTGTGGTTTGCCCCGCCGATGACCTGGTGGAGATAGCAGGGGCATAATAATATGATCGCGAAATTTCCCGAGAACAATTTAAAAGAAAAATGTCTTAAATTTATCAAATGTGAAGGTAGGTTAGGTTAGGTTATGCACAAGCAAAAACTTAATCCGATTGCGGTGAAACTTGGTAGGCAATTAGATAAACTGAAACTATGTTTTTAGTTTGAAAATAACCGGTCAATTAAATTGAAATAAAAAACAACACGTTTTTAAGAGAGCCTCACTTTATATTTATTGAATTCTGTTTCTAGTATTTGTTGTTATCGGCAGCAGAATAACGTATTCTGTGTTAATTTCAACTGTCCAGCGTGACAAACATACAGACAGACGACGGAGTCTATGGCTGCTTTTCCACAAGAGATGTGCTATGCAGCTATGCTGCGAAGATGTGAAATCTACGCTGCGAAAATACGCTAAGGTATGTGCACCAATGAATATGATTGGTGGATATCAAATGCATCAATAGCATCGTAGCATAGCACATCTCTGGTGGAAAAGCAGCCTAAACAGATCCTAATTACAACGCTTTGAATAAAAACCCTAAGTCCGCCTTGTCTCCTCCTCAACCTGTAAAGTAAACATTCGATCGAACGAAACGAAACAAGAATGACAAAGAGCAATCCGACTTGTTTACCAATACTACACACCGCCCGTTCATTGCGCAACTGTTTGGCAGTAAAATGCGCGCGCGCTCGGCGCTCACTGACCCCTCATTGCAACAAACGGTGGCTAACAAGCAATACATGCTTCGTCGGTGCAGTCATATAGCTGCAAATTTTCCGCGACAATTTCTCGGTTTGAAGTTCGCCTTTGATACCATTCTTTGGTAAATAAAGAAAACTTAAATGTTGCATGAAGTTATACATAGTAGCGTAATCTAGCCCCAAACTAAGCAACTAGGCTTGTACTATGGGTGCAAGGTTAACAATACATGCATCGTCGTTGCAAAATCACACAGCTGTAAAAATTCCGCGACAATTTCGTTGAATGAAGTTCGGGAATGCCATTCTTTGGTAACTAACACAAGATAATGGTCTGATAATGAATAAATAAAAATGACGTTTAATCTAACCCCAAACTAAGCAACTGATGGGCTTATACTTTGGCTACATACTAACGAATATAATACATATTGTACTTTTTTTGTAAATACATACATACTTATAAACACTCACGAACCAGAAACAAACATTTACGATCAGCATTAATACTTGAATCGAACCCACAACCTTCTGCGTTTCGCCCAACGCGGCATAGAGGGCCGTTTGAAAAAAAAACATTCTGGAAGGTACTATGTCCAAATCTAGGAGAATTTAAGCCGCCCGAGCCCGTAACATCTTTACAATTACAAGGTACTTACTAGATATGAGGTAATCTATGTATGTATATTGAATAGAGTCCGAGTGAATGGAAAATACCGCTTTTTTACAAAAGCAACGTGTATTTTTATTATAAAATTCATTCTATTTTTATCAGAACGACAATATGAATTGAAAGCACTATTTTATTCTAATCAAGTGATTCTTTTTTGTTGTTGTAACTTCTTACTTACTGGTATTTTATAGAGATTTGGTTTAATATTTCTTATGTTTAGTGCTCAAGACATTTTACTAAATGGAAAAACTTTATAAGGGAGCGTACTCGCCCGGCATGCCAGGAGCACAGGTTCAAAACCTGTCACGGGATGATTTTTGATGATACATGCATTCCTTATGAAATATTTCAAGAGATTAGGTTTTTTTATTCTTAAATAAAAATATTTATACTGAAACAGGAATGTGACCGATTTTGATTAATATTTGAAATCAGACTGATTTATATAGATTCAGCCATTGTCACATTTTCCCTGAGACGTTGAAATCACTCCCAAGAGCAAGACAAAGCGTTAAACTACGCATAGGATCGTTTGCGAATACGACTGATATTCGTAGCTTGGGGATAGGAAGTGGCATTCACACTACTTGTATCGGAAGTTAATTCAGGTCCGATGACGTCATCCCTCATCCTTTTTTAGGTCGCCAGAAGATTATGATCAAACATGACTTCGTAGAGGGACGAAACGTCAGAATTGGCGTCTTCCACGTTTCCGGCCGTATAACTACAGAATTATAATAGTTGATATAAGTAACCGAAAGGTTGGAGAGAATCAGGGAGGGTTCCTTAAACTTCGTGTACTCGCGTTCTATTTATTAACGGTAACGGTATTATTAAATCCGGTTATTATCGTGTTTCATTATGCAAAATCGAGAAAGTAAGACAAATTTAAATAAATATTTCACTACAATGCACACAGCGCAATCTAGCCCCAAACTAAGCACTAGGCTTGTATGTACTATGGGTACTAAACAACGGATATACTACATATTATACTCATTTTTTTGTAAATACATACATATTATACATAGGAAGACACTCAGACCAGATACAAATATTTATTTTTAAGCATAAATATTTACACCCGACGGGAATCGAACCCGCAGCCTTCTGTATTGCAGTCGAGCGTCTGCCCGACGTGCCACAAAACCAATATCCATATTTCTTATGTATAGTTATAATAAACATACAGTACCTAAGTAATTGAATTTACTCCGACGACAAACATGCAACTGTACGCAACGACCGTAAATGGGTGTCGGAAGGCAGGGTACGTTGGTACGTTTTGATGTCCGTATGACGTGGAGAATTATAACTGTAATTATTAGAGCTACTAAACGGCAACCGCCAGGGTCGTGGGAATCTAGTGTCATCGCTGCCTCTACTACGTATTCAAGATTACGCCATGCGATATACATAGGCACCTACAGGGTGCCGGCCGGCAAATAAGTTAGAAAATAGTTGCCGTGGTGGGGGTAAGTTGGCGCAGTATACCTACTTTGATCGTAATGTACTGCGCGAACTTACCCCGATGAATATTTGTAACGGAGAAAACTATAGTTCTAGATTAAAACCTACGTTATTTTTGCCCCCAATATCCCCACGGGAACAGGATTTAGACAATCGAAATAGCGAAGCACGGGAAGTACCTTTAAAACATTGTAACTTCTTGATGCAAACAGCAGTAAACAAAATTACGATTTCGATCATCGATTCAATAATAAAAGTCGTCGTAAAAGTTGTCGTGTGTGTGTGTAAGGTAGGTTGCTATCTCATACATGAATAACTGCAGTTACACGTATAAAATTAAATAATCAGCACAAAATGTAAATCGATGTATGACATTACAGGCAAATTGCGTACTGTGTCGTAACTGTGCTAATTGGGAAAATATAATAATACTGCGCCCCGTGGTTTTACCCGCGTAAGTACCGATCCCGCGGGAATATCAGGATAAAAAGTAGCCTATGTTATTCCAGGTCCACAGCTGTCTAAATTCCAAGTTTCATTGCAATCGGTTTAGTTGTTTTTTGCGTGAAAGAGTAACAACACCACGTAGACATACAAACTTTCGCGTTTATAATATTAGTAAGATTCACTCTGTCAGTGAAATTCGTTGTTTGTATGACTTAATCCCATTGAGTTATTAATTATTATGTAGGTACTAAGTACGAGAGGTGATGTTTCAAACATATTCCATATTATTTCGCGCGAAATAGGTATAAAAATAAAAAGCCGTTATAGCCCTGATAATATTGTTCATTATGTCTATCGTAAGAATAAAATAAGCTTCAAAACTTAATGCTGCTTTAAAAACAACGTCAAAAGCATCATAAGAAATTGAGGTAGGGTTACCGCAGTGGCTGTTTATAGCTAACTCTCTTCATTCTGATGTCATATCGACTGTTAAGGTACCCATCAAATCAGTAGAGATTTAAAGGTAGTGAATGACCAGTTAAAACATTTAAACGAAAACTATGGATAGACTATTTATTTATTTATAGTCAAATAACACGATTATAAAACCAATTACATTAATTGACTAGGAAAAAGTTTCATTCAGTTTTCTCACAAAAGCTCAAGCACACTGACAATATCGATCTCCATTCGTCCGCAAACAGATCGCTTTCAGTACTTGCATCCAAGAGAGCGTATATTTAGTACAAAAACTATATTTTAGTACAAAAATATATGACCAAAGTGTGCTCCCTCTATCTGTACCTACTTTTGAATGCTCGCCTGCACGCAGTTTGACAGCTTACAAGTGACGGCATAATGCTGAATCTTGTCATCTAATATCCTTCTACCGTAATAGGTCTTCTGGTGGTTCGTATGACCTATCAATTTTTGCCTCGGGCCCGTAGTCTACTAGGCTAACTAACTAACGCGTCGCAGTTTTACTCGTGTGTGTCAAAATTCCTGTCATAGCGGTAATTGAACTTGCAACGCGTTACTCACAGACGACGATTTAACCCTCGCGCTATATTATTTAAGTCTTTATAAGATAATAGATATCTATTTACACTATGACTGTCCCAGATATACTAGACTGAGTTCAGACCTAGACTAGAACATTCTTCTAGCGATTAACATACGCAAGGTCAGACTGCTGTTTAGTAGGTTAGGTACATTACGCACTAGAGATCTAAGTACTTGTCACTACGCCATGTCACTGTTTACATTCTAGATTAAGGAGAGAAATAAATAACTTATCCGACGATAAAATACACGTAAAGGGGAATTGGGAACGTTCGGAAGCCGGAAAGTGTAAAATAATATTCGAGTTTCTATGTTGACTGTAGACTGTAGAGTGTAAATACTCGATTGTTTTCTATTTGAACATTATTTTATGTATGTGCGGCGGACTTCGTACCGCCATCTTTAACGAACTTTTTTGCCCGGTTTTCGGATATTTTAACATAGGAATCGCTTTGTTCATTACAAAATGTTAGAAAAATAATTAGATAAGGTATATCTTGTTTATATTTCTGTTTCCGTTACTATTTTCAACATTTATTTGATGGATAATGGATACGAATAAAATAAAATAAACATCATAAAAATCGGTCTAGCCGTGCTCAACCAATTGCGTAATGGTAAAGTTTGCTACAGGTACCAAAAACCACACACTAGGCGTTCTGATCTATCGCTGACGACGCGTCATCGTAAAAAAACACAACACATCAAGGTACTTGACCACCGATGACTCAGCGTCAAGGTTCCGGAGTTCATCTCGCGAAAAACGACTTAACTAATAATGATGGATTTCCATTGATCGATAACTCGATTTAGAATTGGTTTTCTGTGGTAGAATACGTGTTTTCCATTACTATACAATTATTATCTGTAGGTTTTTTTAAACTGATTGATGCTCCAACAGCTCCGTATTTCAATTTCAGACTATAATTTGACGTATTTGTTTTTTTTTTGACATCCATATTTTCTTTAGAAGAAGTGTCCAATCGTTGTCTACAATTAAACAAGAAAAAAAAATCAACCCCCATGTTACATATGGGGGAAGGTAGCCTAAAAAGGGTTATTTTTATAGTAGCACTTTTTTGGCGTGAAGATTATGTACTTATACTCATGCAGAATTTCAGCTTCGTAGTACTAACTGTCTCTGAGCAAAGCCGCGGACGGACGGACGGACATGACGAACGGACATGACGAACGGACTTGACGAAACTATAAGGGTTTCTTGTAGACTACGAAACCCTAAAAACGAAGTATATATGTATATATACTAATAATATAAATGCGATAGTAAGTCTGTCAGTCTGTTACGTTTTCAAGAATAAATCGCTCAACCGATTTTGATATTCCCGCGGGATCGCTACTTCGCGGGTGAATCCATGGGACGCAGCTAGTTCAATCTAAGACGCTAGACATGCTAGGTATCGGACTTTCGCAAGTAAAGGATTATTTATATTAGACCGTCATTCATCCGACCGTGCCGGGTCCGAACTTCGTTGTCCATTGCTCGGCTGCCGGTCGGTTGCAACAGACCGATCGACTGCTCGCCGAGCAATGGACAACGAAGCTCGTGCTCATGACGGTCTAATACGGTATAAATCATCCCTAAAACTGCAGAGCGTAGCAAGTCTTGGATATTAAGATCGTTATCTTCACACTAGCAGCACAGCGGGAAAAAACAAAACATGGATCACTCACACAAACACTATAGACTGTCCCATTTACTTATAGACGCTGGTTAACAGCTGCATAACTACGTATCGTTTGTCTTTTACTGTGACATGAGGTTTCAAAGTTGACAGACAGAGACAAACGTTACATAACTTGGTCATCTGTCAATCATCATTCATAAGTAAAGGGTTTTATGTTATAAGTTTTTTATGTTGCGACTAACTGCGCCCCGTGGTTTCACCCACGTAAGACCAGATCCCTCTGGTAAATGGGGATAAAAAATGAGCTATGAATGTGATAATCTAGATCTCCAGTTATCAGCGTAACAAGTTTAATCGCAATCACTTTAGTAGTTTGAAGAAGTAACATACATTACGTACACACATAAACTTTCACCAATTACAATATAAGTACGTAAAAAAGAAGTGAGTAAGTAATAATAAGAAAAAATCCTTCTACTAACAAAAATAGAAAGTTAATAAAGATAGACAAAAACAAGGAAATAACAAATTGTGACTAACATTTTAACATGAATGTGATTCATTCTACTTACAAATGTAAGGAGATTGGTTTTATTATTGAATTGCTGAAGTTATCTTGAAAATGAAAAATTGTTACTCCTGGGCAGGATTTTTAGAAGTATTTTTCCAACACTCAATATTTCTGAAATGTGGGTAAACACTTTTAGACATGTTTAATTTAGATATTTGAGAGGGGTGCATCATGTCGATTATCCGAATTTCCGCACTTCGTCATTTGTATTTGTAAGAGATTGTTTACTTAAATGTTATTTTATGGGATATCCGTGCATTAGTTACACTGTATAGACTAAAAAAAGCAAAATTACACTAGGTATTAATAGTGTACTAAATAAATTAGATTTGTATTATGACTTGGTTCTGTTTTTATTGGTATATTTGTACATAATAGTTTTCAGTTTATCTGAATATACTGGTATTCCAAACACCCCAATTAGTTTGGATAATCAGAGCTCTACTGTTCATACTTTTGATGCAAGAATTGTAAATATTTAGGTGCAAAGAATTTATTTCATCTCATTGAAACCACTTCCCAGTGATTTGTGTAGTAACTCTTATAAGACACTAGATGAAATTCAATGAAACATTAAAAGTTTGCAAATCATGCTGCAGTGGAAGTAAACAATTTTGTATTATAGTATATTTACATTGTACTTTATGACCAAGATATCCTGATTTGCAGAAAAACAAGCATGTGTGCACCTACAACACATAAATGAAACATTGTGTGTTCTAGTTGGAATGATACATAACTACTCGGTTACTTTTGTATAAACATACGCATTTTCAGCACTTAGCTTCATAATTGGGCCATGGTTACAGGCTATTTATTGATGCAGTATAAATGGGGGGCCTGTGATTAAACTTGTGTTATAGAAGTTAAACAATGTAGGAGCTGAAATTAGTGCTTAGGTTAAGTTAGGTTAGACAGGCTTGTTGGACATTCATTACATTAAAAGGTTAGAACTTAGGGGAAAAAGGTTACACACGACCTTTTACATAGGTGAATCTACTTATCTTCAATATGTAGATACCAGTAAGTATATACTTATTTGCAAGTAAATAAGAGCCTAATACTTAAACACCTCTTAAATTTCGAGGGCTGCTGGTAAAATTAGTTTGAGTAGTCCGCAAGTTCAAAATAGTTTTAGTATTGCCCGTTAGCCATGTATAGACACATGACTCATAATATTTTCTAGAATGTAGTATCATATCAGTCATTATAACCTTCTCAATGTTTTGATTTTAGTTTCATAAGGAGTCTGTGTATTTGCAAACAAATGGGGACTATTGCATCATCCAAAACATGAACATAGTAAATACCTAATTAAAACAAATTCGAAGCCAGATAACTTATCTATTGTTGAAACATACAGATCAAAGCAACTAAGAAATACTTTTGTTTGTTTACAATCACAGACTGATAACACTCATTGATGAGTTTGTAAAACATGTATGTAGGCATGTAGGTAGGTATACCTACTAGTGGCAAGGCTACAGATGTTATGTAACTATGGCATAGCTAGCTAATTACATTTGTATGGTCTGTACTGCAGGTAGTTTTTCCATTTAATTGTAATACAATAATCACAACAGGTGGGTAGAAAATAAACACTTTTGTTTACAAACAATGAGAGCATGTAAATAGAAAATATGACCATCAATGGCATCATCAACATCATACTAAATAAACAGTAGATATGATAAGTGGGTAGGTACTGACCTTTTAGGTAGAAGCATGGCGGCAGCGCCCTTCCTTTGGAAGACTCCATCGACGAGCACGCCGTTCTTGCTGTTGCATGTGAGGTAGAACTCTGGATGGTCGTAGAACAGTTCGAGATGCTTCCGCGATATGAAGCTCGAGTGTCCCATGTTTACGTCGACCTGGCCGCGGCTCGAGTTGCGTCCGATGACGACGCGTTTCGTCCGTATCAGGTATTCGAAGTCGCGACCGTCGAGGCGCGCGATCGCAATCGGCGCCGGCTCCTGGGCCCACTGCACCTTCGAAGGCGACGGCGGCGCCGACTTCAGCGAGAGGAGCGCCCATGCGTCGCTCTCCGAGCTTGGCGTAAACTGAGTCTGGGCCATGACAGCCAACCGAACCGATATCACCAACGCAGTCCGCACGCGAGCCGCCCGCTCACACGAGGGCACATCAGAGAACCGTCGTCGTCGCCGTGCGACCCGGATATCCGGAACCTGAACCCGTGCCTTCACAATTTGAGGTTACTACAGGGACGCACATGCGCAAACTTTCTGCTTGTGCGGTAAACAAGAATTATATAAACCACCACACCACCACGTGATAGAACTGTATACATATACCTACTCCGGAACGAACGGATCGATATTCTTTTGCACCGCGACGTAACCTATGATTGAATAGTTATCTTTTATGTTGTTGCACAACTGAATTTTCGCAATTGAACCGAAATTAGACACTAAAGTAAACACGAGGCGAGAACAAAAATAACCAAAAACGTCAGTTCGGCATACGCAGTTTACAAGACCGCTGCGCCATCTATTCCGAAACGAAAGACAAAACAAATAACAATAAAACGTTTCGTTATACGCATTACAAATCCAAACAAATAATATAACTCAATTTGTACATATAAGTTGTGAAATATCTACAGTAATTAATATATATCGATATTTAAATAAGGCGTTATTGCTCTGCATGCATTATAATTATGGTAACTAGTAAAAAAAATATTTTGTGCAATTTAAGAAAATAACTTTAAATTTAGATTGTGGTGAAAATGAAACGTTAAATAAATGATGCTATAGAGATGGGACACCAAAAATGAGTTTGCGGAATCGGTAATGTTCATTTTTTTATATACTAACTTGCTACTCGGTTTCGGAATTTCTTTTCGGAATCCTGTAGAAAATTATTAATTTTATGCAAACAAATGGCCCTGTGCGTTTTTTTTAGTAAATGCCGTTACTTTAAAATTATAATTTCATTTTGGGATCGCGAAACCAAATTCCTATTTGTGTGACTACCAAATTTGGCAGTTCATACATTAAAAACAACAATAACAATTTACCTCTGTTCTGAGTTTAAAATTTTGTTAATCAAAATGTATCGTAACGGCTTTATTTAATGCATAATACCATACATTTGTTGCAAAGGATGTGCGAATCAATGACTCTTCAGACAAAAAGAGGCAACAAATCTTATAAATCCTAATAAAATGTACATTAGGATTTCTATGAAAGATCGAATCTTTTACACAACTAGCATTTCGGAAGCAACAAGAAAAGTCGTTGTTCACCACTGATAATTTCCAATTTCGCGATACTTTTACCGTTATAGAAAATTTAATGAATCAAATTAGCGAAAGTTAACAAATTACACACAAGCATTTTATAACGTATATTGTGTATCCAATACAATGACATTTTCAGGATGCTGATGCGGCTTCCTCGCTTTTGCAGTGCATCTCAGATGTTCGCTGAAGCTCGCACGGACGACTTTCATGCGATTATTCGCAAGAAAGTCGCTTCCCTACTGCAGCGGGCGCGAGGGAGTAGCAATGGCATCCTGCAGATGATTGTCGCCCGTCATAGTTGCCCCATACAGTACCGCTGGATGAGGATCATGATGGGCGATAAGCTATAATTAAGCCGACTAACTTTTATATTTTTAGTTATTGTATGTTTATTAATTTTGGCTTTATTTAATTTTATGTTGTGTATTGTGTTTGATTTTATTATTCGATTTTTTTTTTTTTTTTATTCAATTTTTTACTATGACATTTTATGAATTTGTATATTATTATGGATGTATTTTCTGAAATAAATGATTTATTATTATTATTATTTTAAATAGGTTCCTTAGTCTATTATGAAGACTTCATGTCTTGTCTGGTGTTTGGTGTTTCGCTTAGTGAAACACTGATTTCGCAATGTTGCACATCACTAGAGCTCATTTGACATTGAAAGAATGTAGATTTTGACAATTTGTTTCCTTCTTGGCTAAGCTCGCGGGAACGTTATATTTTTTATTATAACTTATTTAAAACGTTCCCTCCGGTAGATTTTTTAGATCATGGATATCATATTTTTTTAAGTTCAATGTAATCTCTGTAAGTTGCACAGACTTAAAAACTGTGGTAAGTTGAACAACACATTGTGGGGAAGTGTTTGAGAGAAGAAGTAATAAAACACTACAACAGTAAAAAAATGAATGCTTTACTTTATGGACAAAAAGCTCTTGACGTGCCCGTTCGTTCGAGAACTACATCAAAAAAAAAAAGTTTTGCTTTTAGATTTGTGTGTATGAATTTTTATTGAATTCAGATAGTTAACTGTTTTTGTTCAGTTTCTGTTGTCGAATTTAGTAACATTGTGAGGAATACTACAATATTTATTATTACTAAGGAAGATAAGACTCATTTCATCATAAAAAAATAGTGGTAAGTTTTTACAACCGCGAAATTCGAACGAAGCCTTACCCATAAACTCTGATATCTCACTCACCCTACATCCCTGGGGGTATAGAGTAAAAGTACAGTCTATATGATAGCAAGTTGTCCGTTTCAGCTGTTATTGGCTACTTCTGTTTATAGTAAGTGCTGTGACCCACTGCCCTATTTCATTACAAACATTATCATCCTCTGCTGTATCTCTTCTTTACCATAATCTCATATCTTTAATGTTTGTTCTCTTCTAGACATTTGGTTGGATGGTTATGTATGATGCTTATCTTAAATTGGAAGGTATTGGAGTGTATGATTGTACCTTTCTGTGTAGAGGATGAATATTACTGGACTTTGCAGTTCATGCTAGTTGGCAGGGCTTGTACAAAAGTGGGTATGTGACAAAGCCCAGGCTTGATGGGCCAATTCAGCTGTTATTGGCTACTTCTGTTTATAGTAAGTGCTGTGACCCACAGGCTTGTTGGGCCAATATATTCAAGGGTTGGGACCCTTATAGATTAAATAATACTTTGTTCTGTGTTTAATACACTTCAATCCCTTAGTTTTAGACCCAGTAGCCTGGGTCATATAGTTATGGCATACCCTGCCTGTCATAAAGGTGGGTATTTCATGGGAGGTTTTGGCCACAGCTTTTTAACCACTCACCAACCTAAATTGTAGTGCTAAGCTGATTTATCCATGTTCACTATGGACAAATTTCCAATGAACCAACCAATAAAATGTGTTGAACATTTGAGTTTGATGTTGGGTTTACATAGTATCCTTTCCAAAAATAAAAAATAAAACATAAAACTATAATTATTTAAAAATATTTATTTGACTAGAATATTTTGATATATATATCACAGCATATTTTGTAAAATACAAAATAGGTTAATCACCCCAACTAATGTTAATAATAAATGACATAGCTGCCTGTTCTCTTCTTTTTCATGATTTTTGCAGTAGTTCATACTTTTTAACCCTTAATATTCATCCACGTAGCTGTGTAAATACTGGCTGACAATGGTGTCGATTCAAACAAACCACTGACTTAAACTAATTAATTTTGTGTGCTATTCGGTTTTGTCCATAAACTAAATTTATGAACATGAAATGACCAAAGTAAATTGAGTTCACAGAACTGAAGAATTGGGTATGAGAATGAAGTCAGAACTAATGGTTTGTGCTGTGATGTTGGTAGTACAATGATATACTTCGGTCAGTGGTTCAGTTAAAGCCTTTCTGCTGCTTTCTGTTTATAGAGCAATTTGGGCCATTTTCACATGTTTAATAGACTACTAAATCTTTTGAAACAATTTTAGTACCTAATGCGTAATGAATGTTGCAATAGAAATTGTGACACCAAGCCAACAAGTAGAAGCCCTTTTTAATAACAATTTTACTAACAAACTCTGAAATGGGCACCAAGCTGGCGATTATTATTTCTATTAGCTTCACCCTGTTCTTCAAAAGCTGGCGATTATCTCAGTGATGTGATGGTACAGGATCGGCTACTGGGGGAACTTTGGTGATTATGGCACCTGCCGTATCTGTCCAACAAACACGTATATTGTATATATAGCAGACGGAAACAGAAGCAACAACATAGTTTACTTTAATTTGACTGTTTTGTGACTGTTCTAAATAGGTTAAATCGTTCTTCAACTTCATTTAACCTAACTTGTTTTACTTCTGTAAGTTAAGTTAAGTTGGAGTTTTCTTGCTTCGGAAGGTACTTGTGTCGGATAAAAAGGGAGAGTGATGAGCGGTGCCACCACTGCCCCAGCAGTTTCGACACCGCTCGGCACACCCTTGAATTATGCCCGGCCTGGACTGGGCAAAGAGCTGACCTGGTGCGGGTCATTGGCCAGGACCTAACACTGCCGGCTGTTATAGCAGTAATCCTTGGCAGCGACGAGGCCTGGCAGGCGCTGCGCCATTATTGTGAGAGTGTTATGAACACGAAGGAGGAGGCTGAACTGGCGCGGGAAATAATTCCTGGCACTCAGCGTCCTAGGCGCACTCGGCCCAGGGCGCGCACCGATTTATTGCCACCCTAACGTTAAGCTCTTGGCGTCGGGCTTGGGGGCGCTCGGCGTCAACAAATGAGCACCGAGATGGCGGCGGCGTGTCCACGCCGCCTTTCGAGAGGGGTTTTTCCCAAATGGGGTTTTTCAGAGCGGAGGCCGGACGTGGCCAACCGCTGTTAGAGCCAACGGCTGTTATGCGCAGGCATTTTTCCGTTGACCCCGACACTTGCGGCATGACGGACACCGTGGGTTTTTAGTGGGTATACCCCTGGCCGCACACCACCTTGGCCAGGGGGGACCCCCATTCACCGGGCCGCTCTCCCCCGAGAGCGGCCTGATGGTCTTAGTAAGATTTTCCCACGAAAAAAAAAAAAAAAGGTTGGAGTTTTCTGAGTAATCATAGCAATCTGTTATTTAAGTAACACGTCTTAACTAATTTTAAGTTGGGTCAGTTGGTCAGAATTGGGTTTGTTTGAATAGATACCAATGTCATGCTTTATTGCTGTATGTATTTACTACCTACCTTTTATGTTAGACAGTTATGAAGTTCACAAATACGCATTCAATATTGAAAGCTGGTAGAACACACTTATGTGGAATAGTCTTTATTTTTTAGTTCATTAGTAAAGTCAAAATTCAGAGGGCAGCTAGTTTATTATCATTAAATTATCCTAAGTTGTTTTATTTAAGTATAAAATAAAACATTATTCAATTAAGTGGTAACCAACCTAAATAAACTAGCCACACTAATCATCAAGCTGCGTAAGACTGGCAACACCTCTATTAATCCAATGCTTCTGGGGTATATCGCTTGGCAACGTAATATACATGACAAAGTTACTTGAATGCCCCGTGGTAGCGAGCACACCTTTCCGTTCACTAGTCTTGTAGATGGGACAGAAGTAGCAAGGTGGAGGGTGGAAATCTTGGATCATGGCAGGTTGGAACCAAATGATAGGGATCGTGTCGAACAGGATCTTTGGAAATGATTCGTCGAGCTGCATAGTGTCGCGGTTCCATCTAGCTCCTTCTAGGAAGATGCCCTGTGGATATAAGATTGCATTTTAAACAATATGTTAAGGTAATTTTAGGACCAGTGATGTTGTCTGGGATTACATTCTGTCTATACAGCCCCTGTAGCGCTTTGTGCATTGGCTGGCTACAATCCAAAGCCAGGTCTAGTCATCAAATCATAAACAGTAATTCTGATATAAAAGCTGGTTAAAAAACACTGTACATTCATGCCAGATGTTTTGGTAATATTGGTTGTGAAAAAAACAAGAATGTCGTTAAATGCAGGTCTAAAACACTTTTTACAGCACAGCAAACAAACTATGTAACTAACACATGCTTTCTTCATCCTAATTTATGCTCAAAGATAGTAAAACAAAAAATCAATCATGCAAAATATCCAAAGATCGGAATTCTAAATTGATTTGCCTCATGCTATCTTACCCATATAAAAACACTATGTTCTTGATCTTTCTTATCCACTACAGCTGATTGCTGCATGTAAATTATTAGAAACATTTAAAATATTAAGTATACATATTTAGTCAATAATAATAAACGACGTGTAGAAACATTGTATCTGTTCTCACCTTACAATAAACCCCGAAATCCGGTTGCTCCTCGCACTCTGACTCCATGCTCGTGATAAGGAACTCAAAGTGCACCTGGTCGATCGGTATCTTGTTGTGTCGCGAGTAGTTCTGCAGGACGCCAGTGAGGAAAGACTGCGTGAAGTAGAACCCTGATATCCAAAACACGATCGGAGGACCTTCGTCTATCCAATCTTGGAGGAATTTTAGCCTGAGGGAGATATTATTAGGTGTTTGGTTTGGTGGTTTAAAAAATCTTGGTTGTTACGAAAAACATCGTTTAGCTGTATTGGCTCCAGATATATTGATCATTGGCATACGGCCACCAATATCATCGACCACGTAAACTGCATCATTTCAATTTCCATAGTCAATTCAAAAGGATAATTTCCTTCCCGCCATCATCTTGCTTAGGGTGGCTGACTCAGCTTATGCCATTAAATATTCCGAAAACAACTAGGCCAGTTAAGCATCTATATGACGACCTCTGTGGCGCGTCGGGCGAACGCTTGGCTGCAATGCAGACGGTTGCGGGTTCGATTCCCGCTGGCTGCAAATATTTATGCTTAAAAATAAATATTTGTATCTGGTCTGGGCGTATTTCTATGTATAATATGTATGTATTTACAAAAGAAAAATAAATATAAGTAGTATGTCCGTTGTTTAGTCACCGTAACACAAGCTTAGCAGCTTACCACGGGGCTAGATGGCGCTGTGTGTTTGTCACAGGATTTATTAATTATTTATTAATATTATTATTATATTGAAATTTCCCACGCCCTGTAAAATCATCTAGAATAGATATCTTTTTTAATATCATATCTTGTTTTGTTTTAGATTAAAATGACTGAACAAGTCTTAAACGAGGAGACCTGGCCGCAGGAAGCGGAAGCAGCCATCAATGACATTAAAAAACACGTAAAATCCGCCAAAACCTCTTCCAAAGTCCAAAGCAACAACAGAAAGATCTACATTAACCTCACCACCTTGGAGAACAAAGACTATTGCATAGAGATGTCCGCTGCAGGGTTCAAAATAGTCGGCAAAAAGTACGATGATACCTCCCTAGCTAATATCGAGACAGTCAACTATGAGACACCATATGCTCTACTGAATAGCATCAGTAAAAAGTACAGGGAATCTTTCGGTGGAGAACTGATGAACAGACTTTTGGATCTCTCAAAGAAATCTGGTTGAATCGCAAATATTTCTGAATGCAATCTGTCAATTAGGTGTTTTTTAAAGTCGGGCTACTTGATTTTTTGATCTAATCGCACGTTTTACAAATCTAACGGCAGAATACAAAAACGCTATACTTAAATACAAAGGACTGTTTAAACAAATAAGCAGCTCTTAAACTCAAAAAATCCTATACTAGTTTTGAATTTAAAGTCGCTCAATTATTTGAGCGCCTCATAATTTTAGAGGCGTTTCTATATTCGGCTGTAAGTCTAACCTAACCTATCTATAGCTAAATCTACAGGTCTTATTAACTTATTATACACAGTGTGCGATGCTATGCATGCATAATAATATATTCATATCAACTGCTATTTTTACACAGTTTAAAGCAAAATGGAGAATACTTCATGTACAAACCTGATATATCACTATTATTGATCGCGGCCTAGAAAGTACCTCCGTTTATATCTAGAAGGCTAAACCTTCGTAGACTATGCTATGTACCTTTGAATGTTGATTGGATTTGTGTTGTATCTTATATGTTATAGTCCATTGGTTTAAGTGGAAAAGATACCTAATCATTCTCAAACATTGTCGACTGTTTCCTCATAGAAATATTTTTAGCAAGGAAATATATTTCCAAAAAAAAAAATCCCCATGACAGGATTCGAACCTGCGTCCTTTCGCTAACCAGGCGAATGCTCTAACCACTGAGCTACACAGGTATCACGTGACACGGTATAATTTTTCGGCCATATCCCTCCTCGCTAATTGTTTTACCAACTAAGGCTTGGTTTCTGCGCCATCTACCGGTCAAGCTTTGCAGCTTTTATTGACTGGTTCAGGTGGTTTACTTTACAGTAAACATACCCAACATGAGATGCGCTTTCTCTCCAATTTGATATTTCTTTTTTGTTTTTATTGCTCAAGGCATTTTAAACATTGAAATATTTTTAGCAAGGAAATATATTTCCAAAAAAACCACTGTTTCCTCCTTTGATAAATACAATACATCAAATATGTTTATGCCATGAAACTTATATCTGACATGACTACGTTTTTTTTTTTTAAAAGTAAAAGTGTAGTGTTTTTTTTTAAAAATAGAATAGGTAATTAAACACAGGGGCATAGCCATGCCAAATATATTATGTACTAGCTGCGCCCTGCGATTTCACCCGCGTAAGTCCCGTTTCCGCGGGAATATCGGGATAAAAAGTAGCCTATGTGTTAATCCATGTCCCCAGCTACCTATATTTCAAGTTTCATCGCAATTATGCAGTAGTTTTTGTGTGAAAGAGTAACAACCTCACATACATACATACATTCATACTTACATACAAATTTTCGCGTTTATAATATTAGTAAGATAAGGCATAAATATATTTCCTCAAATATCTTAATCCAGGGTGAAATAGTGGACTAAGTTTGTATGGAGAACAGAGTAGGTATCCTTTCCCCTTTACTGCTGAATTGTTAGGAACAGCTATATTTTTAGTTTATAAGAAGTGTAATTCTTGTTTTATTTATTTATTGATAGGTACTATCAGTATTAAGTTTGTGTTAGTCTACGCTTTATTGTGTGGAGTAAAATGTTATAATTTCATATTTTATGACATGAACACCATTTAGGACTGTATTTTCTAAAGATCTATGAAACTAGGTTATTATTATAACATCGGTTATTAAGATCTTACTAGGGCTCACGTTTCTTATTTATGCGTTTCCAGAATTGGAATTCTATAATTTAAAAAAAGCGAAACGATCGGGAACGCGTACAAACTAAGTTGTTATAAGTAAATAAATTCTGTGAACATAACACCCAACGTAAGCTACGTACTAAGCTTGTATTATGATTACTAGACCACGCATATACTACTTGTTTATTTTTAAATGTTAATACATACACATACACAAGACACCTAAACTAGAAAAAAAAATGTTTTTAAACAAATTACTTGTGCCTGGTGGAAATCTTTCCTGCAACCTTCTTAATTGCAATCAAGTATTTGCCCAAAGCGTCACATATTATGATCTTCTTAACGCAAGCCCAGGTAAGGTCTTAATTTTTAAGCGTTAGGAATAAATTATCACCGTTCAATATTGATGTATGTGGTATTTAGAGCCAGCGAAAGCTGTATAAATTCTATAACTGTTGTCTATGAATCTATTAGTTGTCTTTTAGGGTAAATGGGTTTTTATCAGTGCATCTACTGGTAGTAGACACTTGCATTTAATTTCAGTACAAGTTTTAGACTGAGTAAAAACGTACCTACCTGTTAATTTTATAATGATAAGAGTAATGTATTGTGTGTTGTGATATCTTTTAGTTGAATACATTTTCATGTTTTATTTGTGGAAGTTTGTTGTTTTATTCTAACAGCGTATACACGTAGAAAGCTGTCGCTAAAAGCTAATGAACCTGCGCTTTTTCTTTTAGAACCATCTTTCAATGTCTATGTGTGATTTGCCGGAACACTCAGATACACAACACTTCTTTTTTATGGCTATATTCCATTTGGACATTAGACAGTGTCAAGTATGATCAATATTTGCAAGTTATTTGCATCGAAACAGTCAAGTCGTCATATTTAAAGTCAAGTCAATTCATTGTTAAACGGCGCCCATTTACAATGATCGTTCACGGAGCTTTGGATACAACGCTAAAGTCCATATTTTGCACCGATTTTAATTTTTACTACACTTGTACACCTTCACGAAACTAAATTGATTAATATGCCCTCGAAATTAAACAATTTACACGCATTTGAACTAGGTTTCGCAAAAATTAAAATTTAGCAACACATCTCCTCCTCGCCGCGTTCCCGTCAAAACTCATCTTCATCAACTCAACACTTACCGAGACAAGAAGTCCGCAACATAAGACCCTAGCGGCTTCATCGAGGGGTAACTCTTGGACATCCAGCCAGGGGGCACCTTTCCCTTGATGAAGGCATTGTTGCAGTCTTCTAACTCTGCGCTCATGATGGCCAGACCCTGCGCTGCCAAGTGCACGCCGTGCAGTGTGCGGCGCACCACCGCCAGCAGGCGGTTGTAGCGGATCACTTCCTTGGGGATGATTGTTAAGACGATTTTATGCAATAATGAAGTCCTCGGGTGATGATCACAATTTAAGGTCAATTGGAGTGTTGCCAGACCACCTACTCGTTAGACCGACGACATGGCATCGATCGCGGAGAATCGATGGATGGAAATGATCCGGGATCGCTATTTGTAGCGTTCGTATGGGGGAGGATTATGTTCAGCAGTGGACGGATAAGGGCTGAGATGATGATGACATATCGATTGTCTTGGTCTGTTGTAGGTGGATTTCTTTGATGGTTTCACCAGATGGTAAGTGACGAAGAGGTCTTAAGTATCACTGCTCAGTCATGAAGGTTAGCAAGAGGAATTAGTTTCTACTCTAAGGTCTAGGACCTAGGACCATCCGTGGGTTAGTGGAAGACGACTAAGTATGCACTAAATTTTTAATCTGAAGATGAATAGGAGCGACTGAGATTTATTTACTTACCTGTTTGAGAACAGTATTCATGCTATTGTAGTACATGACAGGGTACCGCTGGGAGACGTCGAACACGTCGTACTGTTTGGGAAGACGCGCCATCATGTCCTTGGTGAGGTCGACGACCCCGCCACCCTCGCCCCCCTCGCCGCCGCCCCCGCCCGCTATTACTGACGTCTGGGTCAGCAGGCAACCGAATAGCAGCTGGGTGGACAAACGGTTGGTTTATAAAATTCGATCGACGTAAAAAAACATCAAAATCTGGCCACAGGTTTGATTCTAGATCAACAAAAACGAACAAACATAAATACACATAATGACTGACAAACACATGACCATCTTGACCACCATAACCGTCTCGCAATCGGATAAACAGGACTGGTAAGTTTACCAACTGTTTTTTCACAATTGAAGTAAAAAATGCGGCTTCCTTGAAAGACCATTAGTTCGTGGTACTTCCAGCTGATGTTAAGCTCTTCTTCAAAAGTAGGAATTAATGACAACGCACAGGCCATACCACTAGAAACTAAGAACTATGTATAAGGGTTCCAATAGGGTTTGAAAACAAGGGGGCATTCGCAAATCTGGCTGTGGCGTCTTACTGCCTAACCCCTGTCTAAGAGGATGCCCTTGCCTTCCAGTGGGGGTTAACAAAGACAAAACAAGGGTTGTTTCTTACGAGTCATATCTGAGAATTGAGAGTCACATCTTTACTTCTACACATTATGTTCAACAACCATACCGCATTAGCCTCCTTATTGTCCTTAGTGATGTCTGCATTCTCGTGCAAGCCAAACACTTCAGGTTTGGCGATCATAGGCAACGCTCTGATGTGTTCCAACACGCTGTTGTAGTCCATTGACGCAGGCATGCGATACTCGCCGCTTGGCGAGAACGAATAGCTGGAAGTTAAGGTCACAGTTGGATTAACCAAGCTAGAAAGATTTGTTACGAAGTGTATAGCAGTAAAAGGACTCTTATTTGGTCTGACTGAACTTGAAAAGTATTGTTAAGTTACAGTAGGAAAGCCGGCGCAGCCACTAAAGGCAGAACTGGATAGGAAGTAATGATGGAAGGTGAGAATTCATTCCACTGCTGCCTTCTTAGTGAGTGCACCACACGTCAGCTACTAAATGTGCGAATGCACTTGGTTCAAGAATACTTAGATCATTTCAATGCGTCTTAGAGTACAAGTATCACTCACTCCAGATCAGTGGTAACGTCCTCGTTGTAGAATAGGGAGAGCAGAGACAGTATGAGTCTTCTATCCTTGTCGTCAGTCACTCGGCCGCCGTAGTTGCACTCGCCCGCCAGGTAGTTGAGAGCGTCGAACGGAGTCTCCGTGTATTCCGTTAGGAACATCTAACACAAAAAAATGTTATGAAGGAAGAGAGTGGCCAATTCTGTAAATTGCGAACACCTGTAACCTGTGGCGGACACCGACAGTGACTACTAGATGGTGTTAGAAATATGAAGCCCTGGATCGCACACACAACTTTTTTCCTGAAATAAGTATACTCATATACAACTCTCGATAAGATCATCAGTGGAAGATATTACCTTCTTAGGAAAGATCTACCACCAGGCGTAGCCTCTTACCTGCAGCTGCATGATACAGATCCTGAGATCGCTCTCGTTAAACTCGTACTGTATGTTCCACCCCAAGGGCCCGAAAGCGCGCCTCTCCTGAACTATGGCGTGGAAGAAACACAACGCGAACAGCAGTCGCCGCCAGTCCTCCGTGCGCGGGCACGAGATGTAGAAGTCAGGGTCGCAGATCGGGTCAGATATGTAGGAACGGTATATGTTGTTCTTTAGCCCTTTGGGGGCTTCGTTTGTCATTTTTACACCTGGGACGAAAATATACTTATAGTACAGAATCTGTCTTTAGCCACACCATCCCACACCTAAAGCTTATTTCGTTATAGATGAAATTTAAAGTGACTTCTTCTGAGGCACAGCAATCTTATAATTACCTAGTCCTTTATAAATAAGTCATTAGAGATTTTGGAATAGCAAAGAAGCTCTTCCAGGATTAAGACAGTACATTTTGTAGAATTTTGTAGAACGCTAAGATATTCATACAATGTTGGCGACCGTGCCGTGTGTTTTAAGGGCAAAAATATGTTAAAAACCAGCCTAATGCTTTAGAAGTTACGCCTTGAAAAGTTAGGAGTTTGGGTCTCTATGGGATATGAGAATTTCTTACTTAACATTTATTGCAACCTATCAATATAAGTTCAAACCTAATTTGATGCAGGTACATATCAAATAATACAGACTTACCATTCTGTAGAACAGTGACAGGGAAAGCTCTGCTAGGATAAGATGTTAGCCAACACCTGAAATTGGGGTGTGTCACCTGAAACATCACAAAACATACATGGTAGTACGTAGGTATACACAGCCGCGGCAAAGATAGAATAGAGCTCCCCATTTCTTCCCGTGGGTAGCATAAAAGGCGACTAACACTGGCTTGTGCAGCAACATCGAACGAACTGATCCGCATTCGTTCGATCTAGCTGCGCAATCCAGCTTAAAGGATTTGGAAAGAACTAGTAAACCTGAAGTTCTTCCCGCGCAGTAACATATAAACTACTTGGTTCCAAGAAGGGTGGTGATGGTGCTACATCTACATCATACTGTAGGTATGGTCAATGACGACTTACCTACTGTGCCGACACTGAATAATTAGGCAGGAAGAAGAACATAAACTTAGGAAAACATTTATATTTCGTTCAATTTAGGGTGATTCACCTGCGCGGTATGTATGATGACCTCAGTACAGATCCTCTCCAGCCCTTCACGTCATCATACTGCGGAATGATACATTAGCATACGAATACGTCATCATAGCAACCAAGTCCATGACGTGTATGGGCATTCAGGAGTCCATGACGTGGCAGTTCTGCAGCAGTCACTATATCACAATGTATTATGTTCACTACAGGAATCACCTACCTGCGGAATGATGACCTCAGCACAGATCCTCTCCAGCTCTCCCATCCAGGAGTCCATGACGTGGCAGTTCTGCAGCACCACCCACCCGCCCGTCACTATAGCACAGTTTATCATGTTCGCTGCTATCGGACCCTATAAATAATATAGCAAGAGCCGGTGAACCCCAGACCTTCGTTATGTATCTTGTAGAAGCTGAAAGTTTGTCAGTGCCTGTTCCCAATACAGGTAAGAAAGATGGACCAATATGAAGTTTGGGCTAAAGTGGTAACCCAAAGTTCATAATGGTCCATCGTTATTTCTTATTTTAATTGCTCAAGGTTTTATCAAAAAAAATGTCTAAAATCCTGCCGTGAGAGGGTTTGATCCTTTGTTATGGACGTCCTTCTACGGCGACGACCGAAGCATCAGTGTTGTGCGGCGTATGATACAGACTGACAAAAGAGTGACCTATCGGCAGATTCTGGCAAGATTATACAGAGTAGAGTAAAATGCACAAAATCTTACATATCTTTAGCGGTTAGGAAGCTTTTTTTCCCGAATTATACCTCACAATTTGACCGAAGTCCAAAAACTCCTTAAAGGACTAGTTGGCAAAGTGCTTGTCTCAGTTATTCCATCGGATGCAGCTATGTATAGATGTTATTGGACTCTTTTTCTAAAATATATAATAAAACTAAGAACTCGCGTCAGTTTGTTCATTTTTTTATTTTTGAAAAACCAAATTTGTGTAGGTTAAGTTTAATGCCTTAGGGCGACTGGAAATCTCTTACACTAGGTGTGATGATGACCGTGAAGTGGTGATGACAACTGACCTGCCCTTGTCCCAGCGAGATGGTCTCGAAGCTAATCACTTTCTTCTCCATGGAGAACTTGACCAGCCCCGACATGGGGTCAGATCCAGCCGAGAGGATGAAGATGAGAGGGCTGCAGCAGTTGGAGTCGTTGTAAGACTTCTCCAGGTCGAAAGGGGGTGGTTCGATGTAGACGCGACCCATTTCGGCTACAACGTATTGTTGGACTAGGGGGATTAGTTTGTCCGGACGTATGCACCTGGAAATTATATGAAGTTTGGACATATTTATACGAAGTTTATCCCAAGGAGAGTCAGGCTATTTTTATTTACATAGATAGCTTTCATTTGGCCTCGCCTGATGGCGTGCAACGAAAGATAATGATGTAACAGCTTACCTAAAAGAAACCTATTTACTTTACATGACAAGACTCCAAGTTAAGGGGAAATAGCTACGCGGGCATTGAGTATTTGGGATAAACGATGACTAACTAACTACACCGACCTCAAATTATACGGAGTTTTAGCAGACCCTGGCTTCCCGGGGGAAGGGCGAGGGATGCAATCGGGAATATCGCTCAGATGAGAGAGAGAAGCTGGGTATAGACTTAATGAGAGTTATTCTGCATAGGCAAACGAATGGGAATCACCTATTGGTGACGAAGGCTTTACGGACCCTGGGGTCGGCTAAAAACCCAAACATAATGTTTGTGGTCATTGCTGACTTAACTAATGGTAAGGTTGCATCGACCACACCTATTGCTAAAAGGTGTGGTCAATGCTGACTAATTTGGCAATGTTTTTACAAACCTCAACATGATAAGTTTAGCTAATCCCTTGATGTTCTCGTAGGGTGCTGGGAAACTGTTCTCATGAGGGGCAGACAGGTCGTAAAATTCCTTCCAAGCTCGGACGTTCTTCTCGAAGTTCTCTTTGAAACCTTGCAGACTGAAATACCATCAAACACTACATCAAAATCACAATTCACAGAATGACAGACTAACAGCCAAACAATGAAATGCTACTACAAATTTGAGGGCTTCTTGAGGCATGTGGGGATGCATTCACAACACACGCCTCGCGATGTCTGGTCGCACCTTAAGAAAGCCCTTCTTCTTTTCGTGATCGTGATGCTCACCTAGTGCTAGAGTTATCAGGTCACCCTAAGACCTCTAACTTGACCCAACGACTGCTGTCAAATATATCAACCGGGACCAACTGCTAAACTTGCCAAACATCGCTTAACCCGCAAGACCATTCAATATCGGCAGATGCAGCTAGGCTAATGAGCTACTCAAAGAAGGTTTACCCGTTGAGATGGCTGGAGCGAACGATCTCCGACCAGGACTTGTCAGAGAGCCAGCTCGGTGCGGGGTTCTCGTAAGGATTCTCTAACGCCACGCCTCCCGTCAGCAGAAATGCGGTCAACTCGTCGTCTATATCACCCTGAAAGTACGAATGAAAAGTCATCGTCATCAATGTTTCATCTAATTTAACAAGCCTTGTTATTTATTTATGGCGCCTTTAGTGTCAGGGACATTGTCAACCTAACCCGCCATGCCTATAGTAATGGTAAATTATTACGGTTTCCTCACGATGTGCTTCATGGTAAGAGCGAATTTAACATCACTTCTTCACAGGTTATGTTGATGTTATGACTAGAGCGAAACGAGGATAAATATTTTTAGAAAAATATACTGAAATTGCCGTGATAAGGTCTTCGAATCTGTTAAACTTTGTAGATATGTATATAAGTGGGTGTAATTAATCTATAAATATAAAATCCTGACTAAATGATTGAACTATGACCAGCGATTTCAGCCACCAAGAGACATGAAATCTGGCGAGTGTCTTCTTTGTGGTGGGTAGGTATCCACTGAGTAAAGGTTTTTGGAAAATCCAGCTGGATCGGTATGTATCCGGGTTAAACCGCTGGAACCTGCTAGTAAACACTACAAAATACCTGTGATTAGTTTTTACAACACAGGCAATAATATAAATATACCCCAACTCACTTTGGCCCTCAAAATCCCAAGTGTAAGAACGAGAGAGAAAATAAGCTTGTCCTTCTCAAAAAGGCTCCTGCAGACATTCTCGTAGATGCTCTTCGTAAAGAAGGCGTTAAGGCCGGACAGGCGCTCGTCCAGGTCGGCGCACTTCGGGGAATTTAGTATAGCTTGATTGTAGAGGTTTATGAACCTTTAGGAAAAATATAACTTTATAAGGACCACTTGCGCTGCTATACCCCGGGCCAGTGAACCCCGGGCTAGTGAGCTAGCCCAGTGCTAACTTTACAAGTGCTAGACGAATCACAAGATTTCGATGAAGAAGACGAATATTAACACAAGCTTAGCAGCTTACCACGGGGCTAGATGGCGCTGTGTGTTCGTCACAGGATTTATTTATTTTATCTTGTGATTTGTCTTGCACTGACTTGTCTAGCACTTGTAAAGTTAGCACTGGGCTAGCTCACTCGCCCGCGGGGCTAAGTATAGCAGCGCGAGTGGTCCTAAGACTAGTAGGTACATCCAAAGGTTATCTGGAAGTTTTGAGCTATACATTTGTACTATTACATTTTTTATTATTTTTTATTTTCTTAAGGTCAAAAGCATCATTGAGCTTATGGTAGAGTTACCGCAGCGGCTGTTAACAATCATTATTGTTGTCCTTCTGACGCCATGTCTACTGTTAAGGTTGACATCAACCATCATCATTATGATTGCCCATCCACAGGTTGCCTGGAAGAGATCGCCTAAGGCAACTGCCCATTGTTAGGTACATACTAGATACAAATTTTTGTCTATGTAATATAAGTTTAATTTAATTTTTGGTACGATAAAAACTCTATCTATGACTCTCATATCTCAAATATGTTTCAATTCCGTTTATTATACTCGAAATCAGTTGAAAACTCCGTAATTTTAAAAGAATTACTTACCAATTCAAAGAATATTGGTACATAGGATCGATGGCAGCCAAGTCTGATATACAAAAGAACAGAACGGCACTATGTTTGGAGACCGGCACATACTGCAGTCTCGCTTCATCTATCTCTTTCTCTGTCACAGCCGCGGCGGCTTGCTTCGCTTCGATCTCTATCGAGAGGACCTTGGATGATGACAGGATTTGATTGGCTGATTCGTCTTCCAAGATGTTTCCCGCTGAGGACAGGACCTAGAATTATATGAATAGGTTGGAATAAGAATAAGTTAGTCCTTTTTTTGGCCGGTACACCATGTAACCAGACCGGATCCATATACCTATCCCAAATAAGAACTTTCTTGCTATTGAAAGGTGCCACTAGACCTCACAATTTAGGAACTGATTTGGGGGTTTTAACGCATCTTTTATATTTAACCCTTAGTTACTCTATAAATGTCATCTGGTTAGTGGTAAAGGAGAAATCCCAAATCCCTTGGTTCCACCAAGTCCGGCCGATCAAATGAAGTTGGATTTGGCAACTTTTCTTCATCGGCTTGTCTAACCAGCTAGGTGCATCGAAGTAAACAAACAGGTTGGATTTATGTAACGTGACGCGCTAGATGACTGGCTAGCCTCCAGGCGCTAAGCAAGTCTCCTGCTAATGCAGCCGTCGCCTAAAGGTAATGCGAAGGCTGACGCAGCCACTAAAGACGGGTCGAATTCTAAGACATGTCATAGTCTAGGTGAGCGTGCCACTTTTTACATACCGGCTGTTTTACCATTTTATGAGATAGCGGTGAAACGGGCGCCAATAATTTTAACTTAAATAAAGCTAAATAAATAAAATAAAATAAATATAAATAAATATAATATAATAATACCTCTAAGATCTGATCCTCAATTTCTTTCAAGGTCCTCTTATTGTTGGCTCCCTCGACGATGAGCTGATTCTTCTTCAGCTCCAACTCCGGCCGGTCCTGGGCCACCACGATACCGAGCAGCTGGTCTTGTAGACCTTGGGGTGTTATCATGAAGTTCAGCAGGGTCACCTGGACAAATGGTTCTTTTGTCAGTAAAAATCAAGCTTTGAAAATTGGTAAAAAATTATGGGTGTTTTGACATTAATACGAAACAAACAAATATAGATAGTGAAACACTTGTCATATGAGATACCAACCTTAACTGCAACTTCAGGCAGGTAATGTGGATTACTGAGCCTAGTGGTGATGTAGAAGCGGAAGTTGTGGTTATACTCCAGGATATTGTCACCCAACTTCAAACAGTCTATGCCGCCAGACCTATATACAAGCAAATATTACAACACTACGTTATTACAGCTACTTCTGCAACTATGGTCAGGATAATTTAAAGGTAAGCTATCCTGTACAAATTGGTTTTAATTTAGAGCTAAACGCGTGTATAACTTGAGTAACGTAGCAGTAGCAATATGGTATATGTAGCGCCTACAGCATGTGTTGCAGCGACCGTAATACCTTTTTAATCGTCGTAGGTTTTAAGTAGGTAATCTAATATTGAAAAAAAATGATTATTTCTGATATTCTTTCTTCTTCTTTGGCATCATTATGTGAACACTAGTTGAGATACATAGTGGGTTAGTGTGAAAGTTGTCAGGTATCTTAAGGTCTTCTAACGAAAATGACCTAACGACTACTTTCAGACATAACAACCGGGACCGACTGCTTAGCGTGCCTACCGAAAGAAGCTCGAAAAAAATATAAACGTTCCTCCATACCTAAAGACATTCCTCAGCAGCACAGGTTCCAGTACAGCATCAATAGATTCCCTGATGTTCTCCAACATAACAGGGATGCCCATTTGGATAGAGTTCTCCAACACCCGGACGTAATTCCCATCCGTTAGTTTGATCACCTTTAGCTGATTTTCACGCTCCATGTTTTTTACCCATTTGTTTGCTTGTTCTGATAAAAACATTTTGACTTAAAACGTATAGGTACGTTATGAACGTAAGTATATTGGAAGTTTTGCCTTTTAAACCAAATCATAAGATAGACAAATTTAAAGTAGAGAGGCGATTACGAGGCTCGTACACTGAATAAGACCGCTATCTTCATCGTCCGTTGCCACATTTCATCCCATTATAGTCACATCCTATTAATATTAGACCATAAATCACTATTTTTTTCCACATAATTTTCATGGTCTTACCTTGCGGATCAATCATCAGAGGCCATCGCCTCGACTTCGCCACAATGATGCCATTTTCGATGGAAAACGCGTCGACTGGCAAACCAGCAATGTTCCACGCGCGTATTACGACTGGCTCGCCCAGTGTCGTTACTAGTGAAAACGATTCCGAACATGGGATATCTAAGGAAACAAATTATAGCAACAAACTTTATATATCATTGCAATATTTGTTTAATAAAGTATTTCCTACACCAAATTTAAATAAATGTTTTCCAAAAAATTCACCTAACAGGACTTGAACCTGCATGTTTGTGGAGTCCGGCCCCAACGCCTTATCCACTAGTCTATGAATACTGGTGGAAGAATCTTACTCCACTTGATGGTCCTGTCGTTCCACATGGCGATGATCTCCCGCCGATAGTTGACGGTGTAGGGCCCGAGGTAGGCGATGCAACCCGCCGACAGCAGCACGTCACCTAGAGCAAACGTCACCTAAACTTTTGATGGCTATATTACACGTAGTGTTAGACTGCAAGAGAGAGCTGATTACTCAACGAGTTCAAAAAGAAGTAACAAGCCACCAACCTATAATATTAGACAGCAGATCGTTGAGCTGCCGCGCCAGCTCGGTCCAGCGCGCCTTCTCCCCTCCAAGTCCTCCAATGAGCTGCTCCGCTCTGTTCAGTTTGGTAGAGCACAGCTCGATCTCGTCTTCCAAGCCTTTCTTCTTACGGGTCATCTCGGCAAACTCGTCGTTTAGGGCCTGGAGAAGTTATATGAAAGTGGATTTACACCAAATTCTATCCCCACTTTATCAAATGCTTTTGATGTAAACAGAGGTAGAGCATTCTTTCGTTGTTCTATCTACGTTCGCAAAGATTCTATGGAATATTCTAAGAATTCTCGCGTGGTCTAAACCGCATTAGAGCGCGCGAACAGTAGCTTAGAGCGAGCGTTCTAACGTGTTTGGAACGCTCTAACGTAATGTCTTGATTTTTAGCACAGATTACTAAGTTTGAAATTCTAGTTCTTATTTTGCATTCTAGCTCGTTGATCTTTTGATGTAAACGAGAAAACGAGCTATCGTTTACAATATTCAATCAATATAGATTGCTCTTGTTTTCGCTTTAGCTCTTTTTTGTTTGGTGTAAATTCACCTTGATAGATGCTATTATATTTATCTTCAATGAGTATCGGTTTGACTTGTTAAAAATTCAGATCAAATATGCGGCTTCCACTATATCTGATCTGATTTGTCAAACAACATTTGCCCGATTATAGCTTATCAGACTCCGTTTATTTCAAGACACTAGTCCAGTCCTGACATCGCGCTGTCAGGTCAGTCAGCTTGCAGGTTGCAAAATGTCCAAAATGTAATTTATATGACGTGTACAATAAAGTGTTTACCGCACATGGATACTTGGACATTTTCCACATTATGCACATTGTGCCTACAACTCACCTGCAGTTTATCCAAGACTCCCTGCAGTTGCGCTCGCTTGGCGTTGAGCGTGTTCATCTGCTGCTGCAGCTCATCCTCGGCCTCGAAGAGCGCCGCCTTCTTTGGTGCTACAACTTTGATCACCCTATCGTAGACGTCCATAGCTCGCACCCAACGGCACAGACCTTCGCATGCTGATGACACCTTCGCGATTACAACCGGGTCGAATTCACGATCTGGGATGTACCTAAACATAAGAAACAATACCTAGAACTTCCTTTTTCCAAAAAAATCTCCAAAAAAATAACGTTCAGGTCTTACTTAAGACAAAAACTGTCTTCAATGTTTCCAAAAAAGAATGTCAGGAAAGTAAACGTAACGTAACCCAGAGATCATGGGGGTTATGTTACGTTCTGTCAGGAGTAGTATAGGTTATGAACTCACTTATCTCTGATCTTCTTCATGGTGGCGACTGGTATATTATCCTTGTCATAATTTTTCAACCCCTCGAGAAACTTCATATCACCCAGCATTTTCTGCGATGGCCCCCAGTAATCTTCGAACGCTTTTCCTGGAGGAATGAAAGGGTAGGTAAACGATCTGTGTAATAAATGCTCTAAAACAGTATGAGGATGACTTAACAAATAATTATAAGCCGATCTAACCATTAGCATCAACCTTCCTATCCCCCTTAATGCCCTTCATCACACATACAGCCTCCATGACCAGCTTTACTCCAGCCGGTGGATTCTTCATACTCTTCACCAGGGTAATATCAGCTGGCTTCAGGGTATCCAGGGCATGCAGAGCAGCTTGGAGTGCGGGAACTGCCTCGGCGAGGTCAGACTCGCAGTCGTCTTTGATGGCTTGGGCGGCCGCTGCTGCCTCGTTGGCTAACGCCTCGTCTGCCCCCACTATCTGAGGGTAGGGGAAGAAACTTCAAATCTTGTTGTTGTTGTGGTGACTGGTCAATTATTGATACCTATTTTTCTAATACCTAGATAGAGGTAAGTATTTACCACTATCTAACCAGATCGTAAGTGTCGTCATGATCCAAAATCTATAACATTTCCCTAGAATATAAGAAGACTTATGGTTGCAAAAAAACTAGAGTTGTTGATGTTGGAATTTTACTATCCAACATCTGTTCAGTATATCATCGAGCACTTCCGACCCTTACCTCTTTCTGCTTCTCAACAACGACGGTATCTTGTTCGATTTTGATCATCAGCTTCTCAGTCTTGTCTGAGGTTTCCACCAACAGCGGTTGCAGGTCGATCAAGTTTTGCTGCATAACTGCCACTTGTCCAGCTGCAAAGTCTAGCTGTTCTAAGCCTGTTTCATATCTGGAGATATAAACAATATAGCTGTGGTTAGATCTTGCGGTTACATTCGCGTTTGACCATATTCGTAAAATGTTGGGCTTAACCAACATCTAATCTTCATTATTTATACAGCAGAACCAGCAGCTTTCAAGCCATGACACTGAAAAACTTGGGGCATACATCACATAATGTCTTTCAGCACCTACATGTATACCACCCTCTCAGCTTAATCGACTATGCCCAGATGATGGAGTTGGTCAATACGTTGAGAGCTAACTTTCGCAGCAGCAATTATCTAACTTCGGAAGACTTATAGATGTGAAAAGTATAGTTAAATCTTACCGTATCCTAGAGTTTCTAATCTGGTTAACTTTCATAGCGTATAGACTCTGGAACGCCTTGATCAGTTCGAGGTAGCTCGTGGGAGTTACGTAGACCTTACGCTTTGCATCCGCGTAAAATCTGGAGTTTAAAGATTAATGATTGCACTAAGTAGACAAATAGTAGTTCATCTCCAAGTATTTAATAAAACATTGTTGAAACTAGGTACGGATAGACCAGACGAGCAAAAGCTAGCGATCACTAACGCACGAAAAACGGACGAACTGATTTTTACCTTGTTGGTTTGTCTTTGCTTGCTCTCGCTGATATAATCATTTAATAGCTGATCGTTTAGTGTCTGATAATCATTGAATGACTCATAAATAACTCCTTACCCATCTCAAAGTAAACGCTCCTTTCAAAATTGTATTAATTTTGACACTTTTTTAACATGCACGGTTTGCAAACATCCGCGCCAATTAAACAATGGTGGACCCTAACCTGTCACTCAGTGCGACGACACTAGTGTGGAACAGCTGACACATGTCCACGCAGGCTACCATCAGCTCGTCGCCGACGTTCTCCATCTGGGCTATAAACATAGAGGCCACGCGCTCGAGGGCTTCGGGTGGCCACGCTGTGAACCTATTGCAACATGGGACCATTTATTTGCTTATGGAATCAATTCTGCATTCCCCTCTTCAGTCTAATATGTTAAGCCATGTATGACGCGGTCATTACTTGAATGGGTGACTGGTAATGTGTGTGGCAAAATATCCTTCCGTGCTTCGGAAGGCATAAGCAATTGGTCTTGGATGATATCTCTAATGGCATTCGTTAGGTCAAGTTTGAGGCCGTAGGGTGAATAGAAATTCAAACACTAGGTGAGCCATTCCACTACACGAAAAGAAGAAGTCTATTATGAGCTAACTGAACTTTTGGTACCTTTGGATCTGGAGTTGGGAGGGTAGAACCGTGGAACTTACCAATCAATAGTACAGCAGTTGATCAGCGATGGGAACATACGCAGTCTGTTCCGGAAGGAGTCCCCAATGGGCGACATGGCCATCACGATACGTAAGTTGGCTTTTACACGCTCCACGTAGAAACCGAACATGGCTAATGGTGTCGTTTCCATTTTTCTACCCTGAACAATAGTTTTACATAATTTATTACAAAAAATATTTCTGCCGACGTGACGTCATCGTCGGTAAGTAGCGTCTATAATTTATATTTCTAGTACCTACGGAAGAACTTACTTTTACCTTTACTTAATTTAACCTGTTATTACCGTGGAATAGGGGACTAATGCGAGTGAAACCGCAAAAAGCAGCTAGTGACTACATACTCACCGCCTCTCTAACAGCTGTCTGCATCTTATCCAAGATTTCCACCTTCTCATCCATACCGTACAAGTTGGGAATGTCTCCCGTATTCAGCAGCATATTGATGTCTTCAACCATACCTTCGTACATTATCTAAAAATATTACTTGTAATTTGTATTTATCAACTGATATGAAAACGTCTTAGCGATCTCAAACTTAACCCCGTGGGTACTGTTAAAGGACTAATCACTTAGTAGAACAGTGCTACTACTAAAGAAGGCAAATTCTAACTCATTCAACTGCCATCTTCCAATATTCAACGTAAACTACTTCGTCAATTTAAGCTTCGTTAAGCAGTTGTTAGTTGTATTTCCCGACAGATAGCAGTCGTTAGGTCAAGTTATTCGCCTTAAAGCGACATTGGAAGTGAGCTACACAACTCTACGAAAAAAAAGGATATAATACCTGGTTATCAGCAAAGAGGAAAACCATCGGTTTCCCAATGATACCAGCTTTCATCAGCATCTTCCGGATATCATCACGCCATTCATTCTGGCCATACACTCGCGATATTTCGATCTGAAACACAATCCCCGATATAATTAAAAGTTAAGGTGTAACGGTTTAGTTAAGTCGATGTCATTTTGTATAGGAGAATTGGGGATTTCGAAATTGATATCATCTTTGTCGGTCCATATCATCACGAGATTGGATGGACCATGGGAGGTTGGAGGGAATCGACTATTTTAAGGCAAAATCTCCCTCTTGTTTCTTCGCATTCTACAAATTTGGAAGACTATGACTGTATTTCTACAGGTTCTGCAGACAGTCACAAAAATATAAGCAGCATAATATACTCTAGGAGTTAACAAGAACGTAAGATGAAGCCTCAAGGTTACCTGTATAACATTCATCTCCAGAATGCTGGCTGCCAATTTGACGGCGCTACTGCGACCGCTACCGCCAACACCCACCAGCAATAAATTACCTAAAATGTTTCATAATTCTAAAGATCCTTGTTGTTGATCATGGGTGTTTCATGGTTTCTAAATATTTTGAAAACTTAAAGGTAATTCCAAACTCTTTATAAATTGCTGGCTATCCCTCGGATCCTTTTTGGGTACCTACCATAAAGATTTTTTTTTATTTACAACGTTGTGTCTCACTGATAGGCATTGGCCTCTGCATTTCCTTGCAGACCTTCATCTATGGCCAAACACTGCACGTCGTATCGAATACGTTGAAAATCAGGAAATTATATTAAAGGGCAGATTTTTCAGTGCAACGCAAATAATCATGCAGGACAAAGCAATTTATAGATACTTATACTCATACTTATTTAGACCATAGGAACACTACAATAATAAATTATTTGGAACACTTGGTCACGTCAAAAGTAATAAAAATAAAATATAACATAAATTGGTTTAAAATAAAATACATACCTAATTGAGTTTACAAAAAAAATGAGTTTCAGTTGCTGATGTAAAGAGGCATTGTCAGTATAATAAATGATGATAAATAAATGATAGCAAAACATGTTCAACAATGGTATAAACAGTACCATTATCCTGCAACAAGACGCGAGTGCACCTCGAGATGTGATCCAACGCGTATCGGAACATGACGAGCGCCATCGGCGACGAAGATACCACGTTGAACTCCTCTAAGTAGTACTCCATTTTGAGTCCCATGTCATCCAGGTCCATCACCTTGAATAATGATGAACTATTGATGTGATTAAGAGTGTCTAACGGCCAGTTACCCTTCTCCCTCACCTTCAAACCCAGTGATCGACCCAGTGGATTAGAGTTCAAATGGCATTATTGGTATTGCTGAAGTTGCAAGTTCGAAACCAACATAGTCTATTGAATTTTGGAATGTCTTTTTTAAAGTCACAATTATTTCTAATTACACCGATTTAGAGCAAAAATCTATTGATTGATGATGTGGATTTGTCGAAGGTCTAAAAGATAGAAGTGGAGAATAAACGGAATGAAATAAATTTCGTTTGCAATATAATTTTATTTCAATAATAGCTGCGCCCCGCGGTACCCAGGTAGGTCCTAATCTCGGAATATCGGGATAAAAACTTCAACTATCTATCTACCAACATTCAACAACATATCAAACATAGCAATCGATTTAGTAGTTTTGTCATAAAGGAGTTTTACAAGGGTAAATGTTTACAAGGGTACGTTTAATAAGTACTGGTAATAAGGTAAGTTTACAAGGGTACGAGAGTTAAAGGAGAATTACATATTCCTTCTAAGTCTGCGTGCTTCATCTTAGCTATACCTTCAGAATTATTTTTCCCGGGTCTTATACGCTTATTATTATTTTTTAATTCCAATGATCTTGGTCGCAAGGGGACTGGCTCCCCATAAGACCCGGGAAAAATAATTATGAGTTCAAATCGTGTGAGTTTAAGAAGCTTACCTACCATCAGGTGTGACAACGGCCCTGAACAAAATAATAATGGACTTAAATATCCCTAAAAATTACCTGGTCATAAATCTTGGGATCAGCATCCGGTTCCATATAGTTACCGAAGAATATGTTAGCAGCGTGTTTGTTGGCTAGCTTCTCCCCTTCCGGCACGTACCCGGACTCGTTCATGACTTGGTCCATGTGCACGCGGAAGTTGCCGTACACAGCCTTGTATACCACTTCGAATAACTTCTGTCTGGAAGGAAGAGTGAGCCTGGAGATACAAAACGCAACAGCACCGAAAATACTCCGCTTTATTCACTTCTTGTCCCGTCCAAAGGTCTGGAAGAGATCGCTTTGAAAGATAAGATTGCCTTACCATGTAGTAAGAAAGTGGCCAAACGTTTTCCTATTTAAAAAAAACCAGTGAAGTGCAAGCCAAACATTATCGTACTTAAAAATTTTGGCGAAAATATTTTTATATTTTTTTATCGTGATTACTCAAAATCTTGATTTTAACACCTCATAGGGACCATAGAACTCAGTATCTAGTATCAATTTAAACTTGTTATCTACTCCAACCTTTCTTTAAAAAATCTGTGGTAACACAGACGAGCAGACGGACACAAGTATTATTTTTTCACCTTTTTAAGTGCAGAACCTAAAAACTTACCTATCACCATCATCAATGAGCCGATCATAGAAGACTCTGTACGTCTCATGTATCCACAGAACGACGAGCTTGTTCAGATCCTTCATGTGTGTGGATGGTACGAGCAGCACGCCCTTGATGACTCGAGCGAAGTCACGCAAGTTGAACAGGTAGTGGCACTTGCTCGGCGTCGGCAGGAATTGGACTGTTACCGTTTTGTACACCTCCATCGTTGCTGATACTACCGTCTGGAGGGTCGGTAAGGATATTAGGAACATTTTACAAAGATAAATGTATCATCTAAAAATTTCCAGTGACAGGATTCGACCCGGGCCTCTTGCTCGGCGGGCGAGTGCTAAACATTACGCATTACGCATTTAACTCTTTTTTGATGATGCATTTCAGAATTACGAAAGTAGGTTCAAATATTTGGTTGCGTGTGGCTACAAAAGCAGTCACTTGGTAGGTTCGTCAAAACGTTGTTAAATTGTTTAGACTTTTAAAATATTGTGAGCGCTGCAGTGGCTTTTGCCAGTGAACCACACCACTACACGAAAAGAAGAAGAAGATGGAAATGGAATACGTTTGAGACATCACTTCTAGCACTAGTCCATATCTCAATGCTTATACCTTGCTCTGCCTACTGAGGGCCTCATTGAATCCCTTAGCGAAGTGCCAGTCCATGATGGTTCCGAAGATCTTGTTCAGGGTATTGTCTTCGAAGGAATCGAGCGTGATGAGCAGCATGTGACGCGTCAGACGAGACGAGATCAGGTTTGATCCGCCTCCGGGGGGCAACATGGCCGATACGAGTAACTACAATCAGGTATAGGTGGTTTAAAGGTTGTAAATCCTTGTGATGTTCGATTCCTTTAGAGTCTTAGTAGGCTACGGCCACATCGGCAGTAGGCTTGCTTACCGCCTGGAGACTGGCAAATCACCTAGCGCGTCACATGACAAAAGTTTAGACTTGAGTTATGTATAGTTTGTGTAATACCCCAAAGGGCCACATGGGTATTACCAAATGTGGATTACCATGAAGGTATTTATCACATCACTACAAAAACAATCACCTCACAAAAGTTTCTTGTGGTTTCTTCTCATCGCAGTGCGCTTTTCTGAACCACATGTCATAAATTAATCTTTTATATGGCATTTGTACTAACCACATGAGCCAACACTTACTATATCGACCACCTCCTGACGAACCATCTCCTTCAGATCGTACCAGTGCCCATGATCTATCCACTGTCGAAGCAGTTCCAAAGGCGGCTGAGCTCCATACGTTTCCTTTTGTGGCATTGACAGATCATCGACGAAAAGGACACACTAGAATAAGAAATAATCGGTGAAATCATGAACAGATTTTAAGAATTTGATCGTATTTCTTTAAAAAAAAAGTTTTCTTACCTTTTTTCCCATTGAAGGACCAAATACACCTTTTCTTCTTCGATCTACCTTTGACATGATGATGTCTTGTGTCTGAAATATTAATTTGTTCTAAAGTGTTCTGAAGGAGGTATATTGTACCTACATGAATCTTGGGACATAGTGATTGAGAAGTTTTGACGTTGACTAAATGTGATACTAACAAATCTTGGACGGTGTTATGGTAAATTACCTGGAAACCTTTGATTAATATGACAGTTTTTAGGCTGCAAATATCTTGCAAATGTTATTAAACTATGAATATGTACTTGACACTGGGTAAATATTTTTAAAACCATCGGTTTATACTGTGCTTTTAAATATTACTCAATGACTCTTAAAAAGCCAATGCAATGGTAACCTGTTAGCTGCTCTGCAGCAGATCTCAACAACGCTACAGACAAAGACAGTAGAGTTTGGGCCAAACGCTGTAGGGCAGGCTATCTAACGTCCGCGCCGTAGAACTCTAACTGACCTGATTAGCAGTAGTCCTGGCCGAAAAGTTGATGGTATTAGTGATATATTTTTCCTTGGGCAGACTGAGCAGGAAGTTGAGGACCAAGGAAGACTTGCCGGTGCCAGTGGGTCCTACTAGAAGGATCGGTATCTTGTACTTGACCATTTTCGATACGAAGTAGCGCAGGCAGGCGTTTTCGTTGGTTAGGATAATAAGGTCGTTCACCTGGAAATTTAAGATTTATTTCTTAACATTCATATTTAACCGTTTTTTTTGTTGCGCCTTTCATTTAAAGAAATTACTTTTACTTTACAGTGAATCCTATACATGGACATTGTTAACTTAGAACAATTACAGCAGTTATATTTATGTACTAAAAGCGAAAAATAAAAGAACTTGTCAAAAATCAATAGATCTCCTCAAAAGTTAGAGACCGTCTTGATAAGTAAAAGAACTTTTTACTTTAGCAGAAGGAAGCAACGGAACTTCTTTCTCCAGCTCTACCCAAGGGATCCAGGTGCCGTTGTTCCTTTTATCATAAACGTAGTCAAAGACTGTGTCTTTGTCCTGGAACAGCTGGTTCTTGGTCAGCTTGAAGAACTTCGGTTTGGGGTACTGCGCGTTTTGCCCGTCCAGCAGTTTGCGGAAGAATGAGTCGAAGACCTTCCGGCTGTCACCTAGGAAGAAGAAGAACCTTTAAATATCAGTGCAGTCAATTTTCAATCTCAAGTTTGACGGTTGTCAAATACCACTTGACATTATAAACATTAATATAATTTTAAATACCGGAATACGGGCTCAGTGCCATCTAAACCCAAACAAATTAACTAGGTTATATGGGTACTAGATTGTGGATATAATAATTTCATATTTCCCGAGTCCTAATCGCGTGATTTTTACTTTTAATTTTGAGAGAGAACTGAGGGCCCACAGGACCCTCAGGTCTCTGTGGATTTTTAATATGCTACATATTATTTGTAAAATATAGCTTATGAGTAATGTAATGAATGATACGTACCTATAGAAAACCATCCAGTACTAGAAACAAACATTTAATAACAACGAATAGTCAGCATAAAGTATTGTTCTCGGTGGCAATCGAACTCGAAACTTTTGTCTTTTTTTTCAAACGACGAAAAACAGACGAGCGACGACGAATAAAATTGAAAAAAAAAGTGATAGTGAAAAAACAATTTCTTTTTCTTCTTTTCGTACCTGCGCTTACGATTAAAAGTCTAAACATACACACGATAGAAAAAGAATACACACCTGTCAAAGTAGCGGCAAGACCCCACAGTAGAGCAAAGACGAAAGTGCACTGCAGCCATATTGTACTGAACTGCGTTTCGCCTTCCAACAGCGCCGTGAATAGACGAGTGAATGACTGCAGCGTGTACAAACACATGAAGATCTCATTAGCCCACTGATCTAGTATAATCGTTCGGGTTAAACAACACCTGGCGTGGTCGTCACTTGGATGAGTAACTGATAATTTGTGTGATAAAAAAAATATCTTCTTGAGCTCTTCCGTGCTTCGGAAAGCACGTTTTTTAAGCATTGGCCCCGGTTGTTATCTTTTATGATAATCATTAGGTCAATTTAGAGGGTTTAGGGCGATTTGAAACCTCTACTCGTAGGCACAGTGCATAGAGGGAGCAGTATGGAAACTGCACACACACATCTACGTACACACTCGTCGTAACGCGGTCGTGACTCAGGCTGAAATCTATAATCCGTACTTTGACTTTGCTAAGTTTGACTTTAGACAATTTTTTATAAAGAGATCTTCGCAACTATCCAAAGATTATTCTTAGTAAAGTCGAAGTTTTTCAAATGTAGAATGTAAACTATCAAAAATAATGACCTAAACTTTGTATCTCTGTTAAGTATGACTATTTAGTTATTTTTATTTTATTCTTATATTACACTAACAATTGCGACTACAAATTCCGATTCCAGTTTATGCTATCTACGCGAAACTCCTTTAGGGGCTCGTGGTCGCACATGTTTGTATGAGTGAGCCGTTTTCGAGCATTTGTAGGCAGTTTCCATACTGCTGTGCCCCAGACCCCAACTTTTCTATGTACTGTGCCGTAGGTTAGCCACATCACCATACATGAGTAAAGAAGAACGACGAATACTCCTCAACTTTGGAATCGTTGAGAGAAATCGAAGTCAGTTGCTTGTGATAGATAGATAAACCTGTCGACTGCGTACCAATGTCTTTTCTTTGATACTAAATTATGTGCATGAAGAAAACCATCGCGAGCAAATTGTGCATAGACTCGTGCTACCTTATTAGGTCTATCTAATTGGTAGGAAGGTACGGATGTTTTACTTACATAGAACTGATGTATCTCTCCAACTTGCACAAACTGTTGACACCTGAGGAGGATGACAATAAATTTAATTTCATTTCATTTTGAATTCATTTAATCAGTTTATTATTGACCTGAGGAGCATGAACTCGAAAATGGGCGGCACCAGCCAGTCGATCAGTTCCTGGATCAAGTCGAACTGTTCCGGGATCAGCTTCTTGCTCAAGTGGACGTTGTATGAGGTTAGGAAAGCTCGCCATCCTGGAAGAAATTACATTATACGGTCTTTTAACAAAATAATTTTTAATATTTCTTATTTTATTGATCAAGTCATTCTTTTAGAAATATTTTATGCAAACATCTTCAAAATCCTCCCGTGACACGATTCGAACACATGTCTCAAGCTTGGTGGGCGAGTGCGCTAATCATTACGCCACACGGGAACCCACGTGAGCCAATACATTAATGAATCAGCATCTCACCTGTTTGTTTTTGGACTAAAGCTTGATTTGAATGTCATTTACCAGAACAGCTTTACAACTATTGACTGGCATAACAGATAACGCCTCGGTTATGAAATGCTGTTCTTTCTGCAATTTACTATTTCATAATGCTTATTACTCAAGGCATTCCACTAGAAAAAAAGTTACAGTTTATAGTTCAATGTAAGTTTACCTAGTTGTTCAGGCTCCATATAGATCATGCCACAACGAGACACAGTAGCGGGCGAAGCGAACTCCAAATCGGCAGGCTCGAAGATCAGGTTCATTTTATTCGTCATCTAAAATTACATCAACTTCTAATGCAGCTTTTGTATTGACGACAAACAGTTTTGAAAAGAACAGTATGAGTTCAGCATCTTTTTTAGGAAGTCATCATTACCTCGATGAGTGACTGATAATTTGTGTGGCAAAAAAAAAAACATTTTCATGAGCTCCTCCGTGCATTCGAAGGCACGTTTAGCAGTTGGTCCCGTTTGTTATTTCTGATAGCAGACGTTAGGTCCTGTCAGGGCAACCTGACAACTAAGACTAGATAAGCCACAACTCTACACAAGAAGAAGGAGAAGACCCTCAGTCACTCACATGAAACCGGCTGAAAAGTCGGTAAAACATTGCAATTGTTGCAATGTTATTAATAAATAAAATGCGAGTTAATCCGGAGAATATTATGTTTTGTTACATTTCAAAATCGCGAAAACAGAAGGAAAAACTAAGAACAAGTATATTCCTATACAAACCTGTATAATCTCCCCGCTCATAAGACATAGCTTCTTATTGTCATCGAGCACAGTATTCATGTTTTCTATCCACACAGCGTCGACTGGTCCGTCGAATAGAATCCACTTCCGGTCGCGAGTTATTGACATTGCGTACTCGCGGAACGCGATCGCCAGTACACCGTCCGACCTGAATCGCGATTACGATATTTGTCGTAGAAACTAAAATACGTTACCAGTTCTGACAACATGAAATGAACATAAATTAATTATCAACGCTATTAATTATAGTATTTTTAGAGACTTAAGCCTTAGTTGCTTCACCCACAAGTGAGTTATTTTAGTATTTGTTGTTATAACGGCAACGGAAATACATCATCAGTGAAAATTGCAACTGTCTAGCTATCACGGTTGATGGGAAACATCCTGGAGACTAACAATAGATGGACAATCATCTACTTCACACTCCTATTCTAGTTTAAGATATTTTATAGCAACTTAACCGTTCGAACAAACGTCTATTCGAAAAGAACCGCTATTCCCTCCAGCACCGTGAGGCACCTTTGAGGATCAGTGAAACTGTCTAACTTCCCATTTCCGTTTATACCATTTTGGTACGAAACTCCAAAAACTCACCATTCATGCGAGGCCGGATCAAAGCAGCCATACAGCTGGCCCATAGTGATGGCCTTAGGGTTCATTATACGGTAAATGGCCCCAAACTCCTTGTGCCTCGGAGGTGGCTTCATCAGCTGCAACGCTCTGAGAGAATCCGCTAAGCTCTGGTAGGCTTGTGTCTTGCCGCCCATTGGAGGGCCGACTATCATGAACCCGTGACGAACTAGCATCATCTCGTATATCTAGGCATTAAAAAAACCATATTCAAAGTACCTACTGACAAAATGATTGACTCAATGACCTATATATCAACGCAGAGTCCAAGTCGAGTCTTACACGGTTAAAATTGCGGGACCCTGCTAGTTGATTGATTGATTAATTTTTTATTGCAACACACCAAAAATAAAGATAATACAACAAAAGAAAAAAAAAACAAAAAAAAAAAACAACTTAAAACTAGGTGGCACAATGGGCGGCCTTATCGCTTTAAAGCGATCTAATCCAGGCAACCTTTGGATGGAAAAGAAGTGAATAATGATGAAAGGTAGGGTGTTCTAACAGGAGAAAAATACTCGATAAGTATTACAATAATAGTGTGACACATAAAATAGTAAAGAAATACATAACAAAAATATGAATAAATACATACAAATCCCAATAAATAACACACACTAATACATATTTAAACATAGACAATATATAAAATACATACAAGTACATATATACCGACATACAATAAAGATACTTACCTATAATAATACTATGATCAACTTATTACTTAACGATTTTCAGAAATATCGAGATAGTTCTTATACACGCTTCTTTTGAAAATTGCCAGAGACTTTGACTGTCGAATGGAAGTAGGCAGAGCATTCCACAGCTCCACCGCCCTAGCTGAAAAAGAATCACCATAAAAGGTGGAAGAACGAGAAGGGATTTTAAGGAGAAGGGCCTTTGAAGAGCGGACAGATTGAGAAGGGGGATGCTGAAATTGAAACCGAGACTGAAGATATAATGGAGAGGTGGGTAGAAATAGAATTCTATAAAGAAGTTTTAAAATGCGATAGTTTCTACGCAGACGAATAGGCAACCATTTGAGCTTCCGGCGAAATTCTGACACTATCCGCGATTCTAGTGACTGATTCTAGTTTAATAATAAATGGGACAGTATTAGAATTAATTTTCGTAAATCGTAGAACAAAAGTTGCACCTAGACGTCTAGAACCACCCCATTGCATTAATTGTACGCACCTGTATAATTTTCTCAAGATACCACTCGGTGGCTTGCAAGTTTCTTTTGTCGAGGTCCTTCTTGATACACTTGAGGAGTTCCGCCCGATCTGGCTGCGGTATCTCCACGCCGGGGAACAAGTCGGAGTAGATGCCCATGAAGAGGGGAACATCCTGTGTGCAAGAGGGGAAGTTATTAACTGGAAGATTTCAAGATCAGGGAGGTAAGACAATAATATACCCACTTTTTCTGAACGCCTGAATGCCGGAAATCGTGGAGACCAAAAAGCTAGAGTTAATCCGGAAAGAATTAGCATTGCCATTTGGCGTGGCAATGCAACCAGGACTATAGACAAGTAAAGAAGACTTTAATTTAATTCGATTTCATTTTTTGTAACTTAACGATCAATGTAGTCTATTTCTGGACCATCGACAGACCTAAGTCGTACCACAAGGAGGCCGCCACTAAGAAAGACTGTCCATATCGATCTATTCTTCTTCTTTGTACCGGTAACACAAAAATATCAAGGGAATGGGGTAAGAGCCGCATAATCCAGTATATTCCAAGTTCGTTGGCGTTTTCATTGGTTGACGACAGGTCAGTCGACTACCGCCACTGCTATTGCCATTAAAAATTATCGCCTATAACCACAAATACATCTTTTCAAGAACAAGAATTTCATTCACTACTCAGTGTTATAAACTTGAGCCAATTGATACATACAATGATGGTCCTTAAGACCAGCTAGTCCTTATATCAAGGTAGATCTTCTCCAATGTCCCTAATGCTAGAATTACGGGCTTTACAGATCTCAGGCTGAGGGCGTAGTCTCATCTAACCTACCTGTGACAAGAACTTGGGCATGTTGACATCAATGATGGCCCTCAAGACGAGTTGTGCCTCATCCTTCTCAGGGTAGTTCTTCTTCAAAGCCCCTGAAGCCAGCAGTACAGACTTGACGGCTCTCATGCCGTAGTCGTAGTGATTCTGTGATGACAGCTGTTCCGAGCACAACTTGTAGGCTTGAACGATCTTACGGGCTAAGCTAAGAGGTAGAAACACAAAATACATATTTGTAGTTTTATTAACCGACTTCAAAAAAAAGGAGGAGGTTATCAATTCGTCTGTATGTATAATTTTTTATTTTCTTTTGTATGTTCACTGATTACTCGAAGACGGCTGGACCGATTAAGATGATTCTTTTTTTAATGGATAGGTGGGAGCTCCAAGATGGTCTCATAAAAATTTGATGTGGATCTGATGAGGGTCTTCGGAGTGATGAACGGAAATGCTCCTCAAAACGCATTAATCAATCCAGTTGTTTATCGATTACTCGAAGATGGCTTGACCGATTGAGATGATTCTTTTTTTAATGGAAAGGTGGGAGTTCCGAGATGGTCCCCTAAAAAATTGATGAGGATCTTCGAAGTGAAGGACCGGGAATGCTCCTCAAAACGCTGTATTCAATTCAATTGTTCATCGATTACATGAAGATGGCTTGACCGATTGATATAGTTCTTTTTTTAATGGAAAGGTGGAAGCTGAGAGGTGGTCCTATGAAAGTTTGGTAAGGATCTGATGAGTATCTTCGGAATGATGGACAGGATAGCATCCCAGAATTCAATAAATTACTCATTTTTGGACTTCTACCAAAAAGAATAGAACTAAGTACAGATTGATGGGGCACCTGAAACCACCTTCTCATCAGCAAACTCCTTAATAATTAAAATTACGGTAACAATATTGTTGATTTTTAGGTAGGTAGGTATACTAAAAAGGGTAAAATAAAAAAAATTAAAAAAAGTAAAAGTTTTACTGGTTGGTTCCATATTGTACTTAGTTTGGCTGCCCGACTTCAGATGATAAAACAGATTAATTAGTCGGTGGCACTGTACCTATGTAGAGGTTATTTTGGTCATTTTTATCAATTCTTTTTTTTGTTGTTTATTTAATTATTTTTTGTTTCTTTTTGAAGTTGGTTTTTTTTTAGATAGAAAATAAAGAAAGAGCAAGAGATTTGGATGTCAAGTTAAAGTTTGTATCAGTCAAATTAAATTATGTCTATGAAATCAAGCCCCTAGTTCAAAGCTACGTAAATTGATCAGTCAGATCAATCGAATATTGAAGAGGAAAATGAGCGTTTGACTATTTCACCAGATGGTAAGTATAGTTGAAGTCACGGGTAAGATGAGTGCTCGAAGATCACAAATAAAGGTATCCTTTCAACCAATTATGAGACTTATACAAAAGACAACAAGACTCACGGTCCAGCGCACACGAATCCGTTGGAGTAGAGCGTGATCTCCCCGATCATTGCGTAGTCGGGGACCATCATGGCGACCGTACGGAACAACACCTTTAGATTGTCCGGCAATTCGGTACGGCCAGCGTAGCTGGAAAAGAGAAATATCTAATATCAAGCGTGATTATCCAGAACAAGATATCAACAATAGTTATTTTTTCCAAGAATTGTCTTGATCAAATTCATATTTTCTAATACATAACTGGCACATAGCTAGAACGCTTCATAATAAAATAAGACCTATCAAATAGCTATAAAAGCTGCTGTTATTTGGCCAAAAATTTTGCTTTCAACACTGTCAATATCAGCATGATTGTTTGATTCAATACATAAGATTGTCTCTCACTGTCATATTGAGTATCTCTGAGCGAGACAGAGGTAATTCTTTCTATCATCGAAATCGGAGAGAAAAGCTGTGAATAACTGTGCAAATCTAAAGCTTACCTGCCTTCTTAGTATTATGTCTATTGGTTGCCTAGAAGAGATCGCCCTAAGGCGATAACGTCACCAATTGTGCAACACTATATGTAATTTTTTCTGTATAATATTTGTTTAATTTAAGTTTTGATACAATATAGCTTACAGCATATCTATCTATCTTACCCAGGATTCATGGTAATAAACACAGAGCAAGTGGGGTTCAAGCTGATCTCCGTGCCTTCAAAGACGAACCGCTTCTCTCTTCGCAGGATAGCGAGCTGTATGGAGAGGATCTGCTGGGCCACCACTGAGAGAACTTCAAGCTCTATACGGTTGAACTCGTCGAAGCACGCCCACGCGCCAGATTGGGCTAAGCCCTGGAAGAAAAGAAAGTTATAAACTATGCTTTGGTGTCATCCTATGTTATCTTTTGGAACCTTCGACTTGAAACTGTTTTTTTTTAGTGCAAAGATCAGCAATTTTAGTCTAGATTCCAAGGAAGTGCACAAGATACAAAACATAGTAGTGAGAAAAAGACTAGAAGAATATTTTCAGTCACCTTAAAGAACTTCCCAAGGGCCTTGTAATCCAGACCGTCGGAACAGTTGAAGACGACGCATTTCTTAGCGACCGCCTTCGCAAGATCCTTCGTAGTCTCTGTCTTGCCAGTTCCGGCGGGACCTTCAGGGGCTCCTCCCAGGTTCAACTTCAGAGCGCTCATTAGGGTCCTACACAAATTATATTGAGATTCAAGCAGCTGGTGTTTTTGGCGTTTATCTCCACGCCAAAAGCAAAGACTTACATTACCTATAAAAAGAAAGATATTATAATGTGGAATTTATTACAAATACGTTGACTGCTCAGTGACAAATAAAATATTTTGTAAAAATTCATAAAGATAAATTTTCACAAACAAATGACTATGGTTTGTATTTACAAACTACATTGTGGGTCTAAACTAAGACATGCTTTGTCTCAGTCTTCTAAGTGACATTCAACGTCGGCGAAAATAAAACAGTACTTGCCTAAATAGTTACACTCGTTTATGAATATATCTTTTGACGTTCAGTAACAAGAAGTTTCATTACACTTAACTAAAGCACTAATCTGTGGGCGAAGAAGCGACCAAGCAGTGTTCCCTAACACTTGGGGCACGTGTAGTACCGCAGTTGGGAAAGGAGATCCAGTTTGAAGTCTGTTGTATCCATATGGTTTCTTATGGAAGCTACAAGTTTTAAAGGACTAACCTGAAGCATCGATCTGTGAGTGGAGTAGCGACGAGTCTCCCAGTGTTCCCCAAGTATTCGAAGCCGTACTCCACGTCCGTCGTGATCATGGAACACATTATCTTGTCTCCGCGGAAGTAGTACCGCAGTTGCGAGATCCAGTTGAAGTCCGTTGTGTCCATCACCTGTTTCTCTACCATGTCTTCCAGGATTGATCGACCTGGGGTATCGAAACGTGAGATTCCGGGCACACTTTAGATGGAATAGACCCTATGAATGGCTTTGCTCTTGCGTTGGTGATAAATTATCAATATTTAGGTGGGAGGCTTTGGTAGAGGCTTTATTTACCCGTCGGCTTATTTAAAAGCGAACTAGGCTGTTTGGTAGACCAGTGCAACCACTAAAGAAGACCGATCTCAAGTTCTTCCATTACAGTCTTCCTTTCTTCAAGGTGAGCATGCTAAATTTTTAACTGCATCATTGTCATCTTGGTGATCCCTAAACTATAGTTACAATAACATAAAATGGATAAATAAATAAAGCGACAGGATTCCAAGCTGATTTCGGCAAATGCCTGATTGATATACCTTGTTCCTTGGATATAGAGTCTAATTAAGCTAAACATACATACATACCATGCACGTCCAACACGATAAGCGCTTCAATAGTGATCCTGTTCCCAGGATCCAAGTCTCCTTGCACCAGATACACCAGCCCCGTAATCTGTGCTGTACTTCGTACCACTAGTTCTGGTAGAGAGTGTGTCTCAATCGCTTCTATTGCCTGATGAAAGAGTTTAATTTTTGTTTGCAACACAAAGTTTTTACTCAGAAAGAGATAGTTTTTATTTTATGCAATGTTTCCCTATACAATCCCCAGATTACACGATGTTTTTTTTGCCTTTTTAGAAACCATATAAAATAGTTACAGACAAACTGTAAACAACTATTTTATTTAACAGTTTCGTCATATTTACGAAAGATTTTAAGGTTCCGGAAAAAGATCTTCTATAAATGTAGAAAAACACTTCAGATCCTAATAATAAATTATAAACGCGAAATTTTGCAAGTATGCATTTATGTAATTTACTTTTTATCAAACAAAAGGAGACGGGTACTTTGATTTCGTATCTCAATATTGTAAAAATCTTGCATTGAAAGCGCTTTCAATCTTAAATATTTCTTTGGTAAATTAAGCGATTGAGTAAGCATTTTTGGACCCTTTTAATGCCCTTTTTATCGACATTAACAGATAAGCCACTTTGTATTGCGATATTACCACGGGATTGGAGCTTATGCGGGTGAAAACACGAGGCGCTGCTAGTTTATCTATCATACACCCTTTAAATAAGACAATAAACCTAAAAATAGATAAAGCTCAGTACCAACCTCCGAAGTATACTGTACACATGATCCCGCCTGCACGATCTGCCCCGGCCAGATTAGAACCCATTCCTCCCGCTTAGATATAGGATAGGCAGTAACTGATTCTGAGGCCACATCTCTTAATGACACCATCATCTGGTGTTCCAATTGCTGCAGCCAACGCTCTACCATACCCTGTGATGATAACGATATGAAAATTAAAATAACTATCGATTCGAAAATAAGACTAAAAAGAAAAGAAAGAGAGTCAGGGAGTGGGGAAAGTGTTACGACTTTTAATGACATTATAGGTCAAGTCAACAGCAACTTATTAGATGAAGACATACACGGAGTAATATTTAATACCTCTTGTAGAAAAAGTACACTGTAAAACAACTGCATTCATAAATTTTACTAGGTGGATTAGGCTATCTAGTATTTATACCTCCCTTGACTTAGTCAACCATGTCCAGAAGAAAGAACTGGTCAATACGTCTAGAAGACTGCTGGTATTCGACTACACGACCTTTTACAACTTGATGACCTCACCCTTTGCTGACGTCATGCTGAAGATCGACGATTTCTTTAGCCGCATTGAACTCCAAAGTGTAGATATCTTACCTTGGCGTCAGCAGGCTGTATGCTGCTGGACAACTTCACGACCTCACCCTCTGCTGACGCCATACCGACGATCTCTTTGGCCGCATTGAACTCCAGCGTGTAGATTCCTTCAAAGCATTTCTTTAGGTGTGGTTGCACTTTCATCGGATCTTTCGTTTCGGATAGGATCTCGAGTAGTTCATCGTTGGATAGGAAGAAGAATCTGAAGAAAAACAACGCCTTTAATATGAAAATTATTGATACCGCCTATAATATGCAAAATCATTAAAAAAACTACTTACCTTGGGAAGAATAATCTCTTCTTCTCCAAGTAATCATTCAATCCTCTCTGTATATCATCCAAAAGAGCATTACTGTACTTTAACTTTTTCAAAAGACCAGGGAAATCAGTAGCTTTCAAGACCATAGGATCCTTTGTTGTGGCAATCATGATGGTACGCCATTCCTTGTCCACATCGCGGAAATTGCGCGCTTCTGTCGGCATTTGGCGCATTATATCCTCTGATGAGAAGATCGGTTCTAGGTACATCCAAGTTGCTTGGCACTAGAAAATGCGTACGTTGTTTGAATATTTTGATGTCTTATGCATGCTATTATTATCACATAAGGCCGACTTAGATCAACGAAAGTTTTCACAGCTTTTCGATCGGTTTCGACACAGCTAGTGAAGTACACAAGCCAACGGTACCTGCAGCCACTGATCCAGAATGTCCTGCATAGAGATCAGCTTGTCCTCCCACGCCGCCATGTCTGTCTCGAAAGCCTTCACGTAGGGAGAGCCTCGCATCGTCTGCGACTTGAGGATGTGATCGTCTAGCAGTTGCTGGATGTCGTCCAGTCCAGTCAGAATACCCACGCCTGTGTCCCTAGACGACGAAACAAGTATATTTATGTATTTTCATTAAAACATGTAGTTCATCGGTAGATGAATCCAATGCATTAGAATAACGTGACGCAGTTAGATTCTGCAGATTTCGAATACTACTTTTTTGTATTTCGTTGCCGTATTATTTAAGTAAAAACTAATATAGAACCAAGGAAGCGCAAGTGAATTAAAATTCATAAAACCAAATCGAATTATAAATGTGGTGACTCATGGTTACCTGTAAGGCACCACTTCAAACTTGACCCCAACCCATTCTTCCTTCATCTTATTCAGGGCCTTCTCCAAGGAGTATTCTTTAGACGCGTACTGCTCGATCTCCTCAAGTTGCGTAGAGAATACATGGACCCCTTGTTCCACCATGTCAGCGAGAGAGGTCTCAGGGTTGTGGACTACTTCGGTGCCAATCAGTTCGCTAATACGGGCCCAGTGGCGGTCGCGCATACCCTGAAAATTGAGGTAGATACAGACAGCAGAATAAGATAAGACAAGACACTCTAAATGTTCAAAAAGAAGACATCGGTTGGTGAATTTCGTAAAATGTAACATAAGAGTACCTAGATAGATTACACCTACTCAAAGGACTTTTTGATTTCAGCCTAAATCGTAGAACCAAGCGGGGTCATCCGTATTGCGAAAGGTAAACCGTTGCAACCACTAAGGAAACAGGTCCGATTTTGTCCTACTCTAGCCATCTAGATAAGCGTGCTACATCTTAGTTCAAACCTTCATCAACCGTTTATAAAATAAAACCTCCACGCTTTGACGACGTCTTCAGTTACTGGCTCGACCTAACCTGACTGAAAAGTATGTTTGAGTTCCTTACCTTATTGCATATAGCACAAAGCACCGGTAGCAGCACCTTGAACTTCTCGACCTTGTTCCGCACCATATCAGCTATACGCTTCGCTCCGGGGTAGTCGAATAGTTGCTTGCCGAGCTTGTACAAGAGCTTCCACCAAGACTCGACGTCTTCGGCTATGGTCTCCGCATCTAGCCCATAGAAGGGGCCATGATACCTAAAATATCATGTTGGTATGTATGTCGACATGTGTGTAAGTTACTAATACATTACATTCTAAATCCGGTCATCGGCTTAAGCATGCAAAGGTAACAAACAAACACGAGCTTTTTTTAAATGTGTGAAATGGACTGTTTTAGGTCCAGATGACGAATTGCGAAAATGACGAGTTGCAAAACTAACGAGATGCGAAAGTAACTAGTCGCGAAAATGACGAGTTGAGCAAGCTTGACGACTTTGCGTTTATGACGACTTGCTACTAATCCCTCTTACAGGTCATGATGCTGTTAACAAGCATGCTGTTTCTCTTGAAATATCCAGCGGAAACGGAAAAACTCGAAACGATTAGCGACCTAAAATGCCTTTAATAACTTTTCCTTAATCCAGATCTTGTGCAATTTATAATTGTAGAGCTCAGCTGGTTCTTCAATTCACTAAGTCTCGTAACCTTTACACAAAACGGATAACTTTTTACATAAGCAGGTGTTGTTCAAAAAAATAGTTTACATACCATATCTCATAACCTTCGTAGAAGTCGTGTGAAGTGTGCCACAGTTTGTGGAACGGATCTACTCCAGCTAACATGGTCTGTAGACTGAAGTAGACCGACACTTCTTGGTCTAGAAGCTGTTCCTCGCTTATTATGTCTTCGGCTTCATGTTTATCATCCTGAGTAGGACAACAGCAGTATGTTACTAATCCTACTAATGTCATAAAAGTAAAAGTTTGTGTGTTAGTAAGTGAACTAGTATGTTGGTAACTACTTCACGCAAAAATTACTTATGCGATTACGATGAAACTTGGTATGCAGATAGGTTATTTTGTATTCCGATATTTCTTACGCGGGGCGCAACTAGCGGTAGAAAATATTAATCTAGAGATCTAAAATTATATTTAAAGCCATTAAAAGAACATCAAGGAAATGTAAATTCAAAAACCACGTTTTCTCTAAATTGTGCTTAACTTATAAATAGCAGGATGATTAACATTTAAGTACTCACCACCAAATTTTTATAAATCTCATCAACCTTCCCAACAACTTCCTTCAATAAATCTAAGTTCAGCAAAGGCGGATCAAACCTCCGGAACAGCTCCAGATCTTTCTCATGCTTCTTCAGTTTCTCTTCGAAGATGGCTTTTCGGCTTCGAAGCTTGTCTTCTGCCATGATCTTTTTGGTGTTGAGGGTCTTTAGAGTCAAATCGATGGCTTCCTCCATGTCCAGAGGCCAGAGGAAGACGCGAGTGTTTAGATTGACGTCTTCGACTGAAATGTTAAATGGAAATATTCTTATTATAAGTATAATCACGCGTTTTCAAGCAGGCACTGATCTGCGGATTTTCCGACTAATGAAATTTTAAATGAATGCGCAGTATTTGGGCGCAAAATATGGAATATGGAACAATGAAATGTTAAACATAGAAATATTTTTAGCAAGGAAATATATTTCCAAAAAATCCCCATGACAGGATTCGAACCTGCGTCCTTTCGCTAACCAGGCGAATGCTCTAACCACTGAGCCTCATGGGGATTTTTTGGAAATATATTTCCTTGCTAAAAATATTTCTATGTTTAAAATGCCTTGAGCAATAAAAAAAAAAAAAATAATGAAATGTTATTCATTATGTCCTAGTAGGTACAGTCCGCATTTGAAGCCAAATATTAGCGATCATTTCGTAGAATACAGCTTCATTGAAATGTAAGATGATCTCAGTCTGAATTATTTTTACTAAAAACTCGAAAAAAAAAACTAATTTCGCGCCCATTCACTGCAATTCCACCGTAAGCGTTTTGACCCCTTGAAATTCAAGAGGTCAAAACGCTTAAGTTCAAGATTAAAACTCAGTGCACTTACAATGCAGATGAGCATGCTGCATCAGAAAGATGACGTGTTCGGCGGTAGTGCGCGACTTCTCTTTAAGATCAAACATAGCGCAGTCACGGCAGTCCGAAATGTACGCGAGCAGCTCGACGAGCTGCGCCGTGGTCTCGGGGGACTCCGACGCTCGTGCTGCCATCTCTTCGTACACATTGCAGATACTGGGGTACGAATAACATAAGAGCTGATATTTGGAGTAACAGAAGACATTACTATTCCTCCTCACATTATCACAAATTATCGGGCTTTTACCTAGCTGCGTCCGGTAGGAACGCCTGGCGCGTTCATTACTTGGATAGGTGACCAGTATGGCAAAAACGATTTGTGCTTCGGAGGGCACGTTATGCAGCTGGTCCCGGTTGTTATCTTTGGCCTTAGGGCAAAATGACAACTGTAATATTGATTGAGCCACATCGCTACACGAAAAAGAAATAAGACCGCTACACGAAAAGAAGAAGACTTGTAAAAGAGTTCCTCAGTTCAGAATCTCGTCTCAGAGAGCCTCGTGTATACCTATGGGCTAAGAAATCCAAATTTGGCATAACTGACTACTCACGATCTGTTCCACTTCCTATTGACTTGTATAAAGTGGTCCACGATAAAGGTCCTAAGCCCGTCGATGATGTTCCACATGTGGTCGTTGATAGGCGCACAGTCCAACATGACCATGTTGAGAGGAATGTCCCGGCGGAGGAACAGGATCTCGTCTCGAAGAGCCTCGTACATGTAGATACGGGCTGAAAAGTCCTGGAAAACAAGCAAGCCAGTGGAATCGAAATTAGGGCATAATTAAAATGAGGTTTGATATTATCATTCGGGCGAAGTTCTTGGTTGCATCTATCTCGAGAGCTTGAAACACGGAAAATTTTACATTTAAACCATGTCTTCATTTGAAATTTTCCGGTTTTAATCGCCTTGAGTAAATTTTATTAGCATTTTATGAATGTTCAACGTTCCGGGATCTTATCAGATCTCTTCCTCAAGGCTTACGCTGAAATTAATTTTATTCCAACATCGCTAAAACAACAACTAAATCTAGTACTAATCTAACCTAACCTATCATCACATTAGATACCTGTCAATCATAAAAAAACTGCACAAACCTTCAAATAAGGCGGAGGTTCTTGACTAAAGAAGGTCTGAAGGTCTCTTTCAGCGGTACCATCTAGGATGTAGTAATACTCTATGTATTCCTTAAGGAAGGCGGTGGGGCCCGGCCTGTTGACGGAGAAGTGCCGTATAGCGTGGTTGATTTGGTCCACCATGTAGCCTTCGTCGGGGTACACTGCCATTAGGTTGGGGTTTGGACGCATCGCGCCTGCGCATAGGAAGTCACACAAGTTACCGAAAAACTAAAATATGTTGTTACATTTCACCGGGTCTTCATCGTGTATTATTATTTATTTTCTTATCTCGACGTTTCAACCATGTTAGAATGGTCTAGGTCGCTATTCAATCGATCGCAATAAGTCCCGTCGCGACCAAAACCATTGTAACATAATAATCTATTGAAGAGCCTGCTCTCTACATTGGGTGCGCCTGCGCATAGAAAACTAGCGTTACAAAGATCCTACTAATATTATAACCGCAAAAGTAGCTTTGTACGTCTGCCTGTCTGTCTGTTGGTTGACTGAGCTGAAACTTGGTATGCAGATAGCTGAACGAACACAGGCTACTTTTTATCCCGATATTTCTAAAACAAGTACCTATTAATATCTTGCCCGGTGGAAGATCTGCCCACAGGGAGTACACACTACCTCGTACCCCCGAAGGTTTTTTCCACTTATTTTGGAATGAAGGACAAAAATACAAGACAGGCATTTTAGATAGTCGCTCCAGTGCGTTCCTGACGCAGAGACTGTCGATTGCTATCTAGCGTGGCAACGCAGCTAGTTGGATGGCAGTTTTGTATCGGGAACGTTGGGGGCCGGCTTGTTTGGGTGAGTTACTGTTATTGTTTTTGTATCGGGGTCGTTGGGGGCCGGCTTGTTTGGGTGAGTTACTGTTATTGTTTTTGTATCGGGAACGTTGGGGGCCGGTTTGTTTGGGTGAGTTACTGTTATTGTTTTTGTATCATATGTATGCAATTGAATATTGTATGTTATGTAAATAATTAGACAAGCGCTAAATCTGCTCCCAAATATGGTACAACACCAACCTGGATACAGAATAGCATCAATACTGGGCAACTGATAGTTAACATTGATGATGGCATGGAACCACTTGACGATGAACCCCTTCATCTGGTCCAGGGACGGCTCGAAGGTTATGTCGGTCGAGCCAGGGTGGGCGATCACCTTTATGCGGAGTAAGGGACGCTTTATGAACGTGTAGTCTTTGTAACGACCTTCGTATTTGTTGCCGTCCTGGAAATGGAACAGAGATTTACTTAGGAAGTTTTCCTTTAAAAAACAAGTGCGAAACCAAGAGGGTTTCGTAATCATATGCGACTGTATATGGGTACAGACAGAACCCTCCGCAATATGGGTACAGACAGAACCCTCCGCAATATGGGTACAGACAGAACCCTCCGCAATATGGGTACAGACAGAACCCTCCGCAATGGCTGTACAATGGCTGACGAGCAATTAAAGACCATTTTCTCTTTCTTTTTACCTTTTGAAGAACGGAACTTTAAATAACAAGGCCTCGGAGCCCGGTGCCCGATACACAACTAATTAGGGCCGCCGTACATTTGGCAATATTTTTGTCGTTAAACTAGGTGGGTACTTAGCCTGGCACAAGAAGTTTACCCGCTACTGCGCGAGAAGCTCTCCAATATCCCCTCCCAGATCGCTAAGTTACCCTTACGACACTCACGGAATGAGAACTAATAGCCCTATCCTATGCCGAAGCTACAGGGTAAGTTTTCGTTACGTGTTTTCCACGCTGTAATTACTTACATAATAATAAGAAAAATATTCAGCAAAATGTTTGACACTCCGTTCCACTAAGTCCCGAATTTGCTTCGACATCAGGCCATGAATACATCTGAAATATAGGATTAATATCTGTAAAACACATCAGTTTCTCTAAGAAAAAATGATGTGTGCTAATAACATCACTCTCACGATGAAGGAAAACACCCCGAGGAAATTGTCATGTCTTACTTAAGAGTTAACGCAGTCCGAAGACGTGATACATTCTTCAATCCGGAGTAGGCTCCCGTGGCGTCTTACTGCCTAACTCTTCCAAGAGGAGGCCCTTGCCCCACAGTGGGAAAGCTAACAGATATAAGTTACTGTTAGATACTGACTTGAAGAACAATTCGACTTGGAACGTAGACTGAGATTTCTTCTTAGAGACGTATACGGCCCAATGTTTCCTCATCTTGACCATCGTATCCGCTATATCTATTAGCCAGTTGTCCATCAGTTCCGAACGCGTTTCTGCACACAGTTTATTGAGACGGTCTGTGAATTCTGAAGGATATTGCGGGAATGCAGTCTCCTCTTGCATCTTGTTCATGTCGCAGATTAACATGTTTTGGTATCTGAAAGAAAAATATAAGATTTTTCGGTTAATTGCAATACCACAGACCACGACGCAGGTAGTAGTCATCATTAAGTTTTGTGTCAAGATTCTGCAAAGTAGAAAGTAGACTTTGTGATACCGTCAACATGAACAAGAAGAATACGGATACGAAGTTACAATTTGGACAAGAATGACCAAATATTTTCCAATATTATGTTTAAAAATTTGAATATAAGTTGTCCACCTAGTCATCAAGAACTACCTCTTTACGTCTTCATCATCATCCGAGCGATGTTCCCAGTTGCATCCCTCTCGGGAGCCCGGGGTCCGCTAGAACAACTCCTCTTCGTCTTGATGCCAAATAACCCTGTATAAGACTAACCTCTCAAACTAAATCCTCTCAACTCGATTAGAATAGGTTTCCCCTCTAGGAATAGGCAGTTAAAGACGTCTTTCCCTAGATGTCTAGAACAACTCCCTAGCCCTAAAGGAATGATGACACTAATAACCTCCTCACTCACCTTTCAAACCCTTCTCACTCACCTCTCGAACCATATCCTCCTCAACTCGACCAGTATGGGGTTCCCCTCCAGGAAGCGGTACATCATCGCCTGCCTGGCCACCACGGAGGAGGTCCGCCACGGGACGGGAGCGCGGACGCAGTGCGCCGGCCATAGAGTGGGAAGGAACGGGATGCGGAGCCGGATCTGTTCCGTGGGGTCTTCTAGGACGTATGATAGAATACATCTGGAAATAGAGTGTAAAGATAGATGTTTCTTCTGTTTTTGCGATGTTGGATTGAAATTAAACTATTATTTTTTTATTTAGTCGCGTTTCTTTTATTATTAGTTAAGCTATATAAGATAAAATTAGTTAAGTTCGTCTTTTACGACGGACAGGGGATACCGTGCCCATAATCTTTTAGACCCGAGGTATAGGGCCCAAAATAAACGTTGGCTTATTTTCAGAATATGTAGCTCTTATTTACCATCAATTATGAAATAATAGCGATTTTGAAAACCCGAATGAGGTCATCGACGTTAAGCAGTGTTGTTCCAAGGAAATCAATTTCTAATAGCAGTCATTATCGTTTTACCGTAACACAAGCTTAGCAGCTTACCATGGGCTAGATGGCGCTAAGTGTTCGTCACAGGATTTATTTATTTATTTATTATGTCAAGTTTAAGGCCTGAAGACCTAAGGTGAGCCACATGAAAAGAAAAAGAATAATGCTGACTGCCCATATGTACATATTCTAAATACACATACCTCTTCATAGCCCATTCAAAGAACTGTCGTATCTCTGCCTCGGTTTGCCTCACACACGCATTGTATGTCAGTATAAGGAGCCGTTTCTTTATGGCAGCTGTTTGCTTGTCCACCTCCCCACGCGCGTAACGGTACAACTCGTAGGGAAAGTCGGGCAGTTGGATGCCGGTCAACGACTGGATGTGGACAAGGACACAAAGCAATAAAGCCACGAACGGGTGGATGTATTTGAATTTGCAGAGATAGTTCTGAGTTACATAACAACCGCGGAGCGCAGCTAGTAAGGTTATGAAAGAATCTGCGTTGTATGGCCCCCGAGAGGAATCCAAGATAAAGTCCAGTGTGCCAAATTACAACCATATTTGTTCAGCCGTTTTTGCGTTATGGACACCTAAATAAACAAAACATCAAAACTTTCGCATTTATAATTTTATTGGAATTATTGTTTCAAATACCAAGCCAACTATCTAATTTACTAATCCAAGCAACTAGTCACTTCCCGAATAAGTATATTTTCCCGAATAAGTAGTTTATTTGAGAAATGTCGGTATAGGATCTTAAACCTACCGTATTAAGGTAGTATTCGATCCGACGCAGTTCGTCAGGTTGCACGGGTCGATAATGTTCCTCCTCTGTCGTCTGTATCATCTCAAGTTTCTGCTGGTCCGGGTCACGTGGTGGCTCGAACTCCAGACGTTCCAGGTGACTGAAATATAAGACTTACATCATTTTCTTGCAATTTGGGCTAATGAAACAGTTAAGCAGCAGGTAAAATGATGACACTAAATTAGAATAACGCTGTTCAATTATTTTTTACGACTTCTTAAATTTTAAGTCGTTCTTCAGTACTCGGCCGTAAAACGCTTTATCCTGAATGACTGACTGAGTGACACATGGACCACCGCACAGCCAAAATCACTATGAGAAAGCTGAAATTTGGAGTGTATTATACGAGTAGGTATATAGGATGTAAGCAATTTCAAAATTCCCACGAAATAGGAAATGAAACCGTGGGATCCACCGAGTTCTAGAATAGATGGAATTATTGCATTTGTTCTGACTACATGCTAAGATAATTTTGTTACCGTTTAAGCGCCTCTTTTGCAGCCAACTCAGCCGCTTCCTTCTCTTGCCTTTTCTTCTCAATTCTTCTTCGTTTCGCTGCAACTGCTTCTGCTTTTCTCCTCTCATAAGCACCTGATACTAAATCTTCTAACAGAACTAGACCTATATTAGCCAAAAATAAATAAAAATTAACTAGCTTGGAGTATCTTTCGCTTAGCTTAGCCTAATTCGTTGCCCCGGCTTAGAATAGGCCTACCCCATCTCTCCCCGTGGCTGTGGGTGTATTATAAGGCCATTAAGAGATATGGTGGAGATTAGCGAACTTAATATTCTCGAATTCTTGCATTTCTCGTTCTCGAAAAATGTAGAGGATTGACTGCACCCAAGGAGATTTGGTGTCTTGATACCAGCCGGCCGTAAAAACAATGCCAAATCTGTTAGCAGTAGGTATAGCCAATAAGACTTTCTGTGTTTGAGCTGACTTCGGGAGCCCAAAAAGAATGGAACCGGGAACATCGCTCGGATTATGAGTCCGTGTTGATAGACCCCATCTTTTGTCTTTCAGGGACATAATCACAACACAACATTTATGGTCAGCATAAATCATGTCCCCGGCGGAAATTGACCCCACAACCTTCTACTATTCGAGGCCGTCAAAAATATACCAAACCTTTAGGCAATTTCTTCTTATCCTGTTCCCTCTTAATAGCTTCTAATTTCTCCCTCTGTCTCTCTTCATAAGATTTCAGCGGCGGGAACTGAAGTTCGCCATTGGGTCCGATGGGACCGTACAGTGTGGGAGGCTCGCGGCGTTTGGGAGGCATATTTATACTGCGGACCGTTTTGGATGTGGTCGTGTAGCAGTTGCCTGGGTGATAAAGCATGGGTTAGATGCAAGGTCTGTCAGGATTGCCTTTCAAGTGGCACAAGTGGTATTTTCCATGGCACCGTCCTCGTCTCAACATATCTTCAGAATGGTTAGATTTTAATCAAAAAGGGTTTAGCAATTGTTGGTTTGTTATTCCCATGGGATTGGGACTTGCTGGATGCAGCAAGAATTAATCATCATCATCTCACTCAGCCTTTATCCGTCCACTGCTGAACATAGGCCTCCCCCATACTCCGCCGCAAACAGCGATACCGAGCTACCTACCATCCATCGACTCCCCGCGACCGCTACAATGTCGTCGGTAAACCGAGTAGGTGGTCGCCACAACACTCCGTTTCGCATTACATAGTGGTCGCCACTCGACGACTTTTACTCCCCATCGGTTGGCTGTCCTTCGAGCTAATGGCCTAACCATTGCCACTTAAGTCAACTAATTTTGAGAGCTATATCGGTGACTTTAGTTCTCCTACAGATATCCGTATTTCGGATTCTTAGTGTCAGTACTTATAATAACACATAAATCTGTCGCACCCCAAACATGAAATGACCATACATAAATGTTAAATAATGACCTGTAGAGTCGACTGGCTTCGTAAGGTCAAAGCCGTCTCGATATGGCACTCCACGGGTCCACGACTTGCGCAACATTAGAGGGGGGAATTCACTGCAACCACCTTCGCTTTCTCCTGCAATTGAGAACAAGAGTTCAGGTGAACGACTGGTTCAACAAAAGACACACCATGAGTTTCTTGTTTCTTCTTCTCAAAAATCTACACTTAAACGGACGACCAGGGAGTCAAAGTGTGGATTTTTCCATTGCGGCAGGTAAATGTAAGAACAACGCGGGATCGCGACTTGCGCGGGTGAAACCGCGGGGCGCAGCTAGTATTTAATAATATTTAGGACTGATTTTTCAAATCCCTAGATAGAGATATCTGACGAATAAAATGTTACACCACCGAATGAAAAACGTCACAATGATGTTTAAAAAGAAAATAAATTTTAATTTAGTTAGAAGTTCAAAATTTGAAGGCTTTTAAATTTTGGTTGGGTTCGAACTTATTCGACAGATATCTTTTATCCGTGGAATGAAAAATCAGGCCTTGCTCTTCTTCTTTCTTCTTATTCTTTTAAGAATAAAAATATTTTGAATTTGAATTTGTTGTTAAGATTATGTGCTAGTTCTAGAGGTGTTGATTCGATGTCAGTTTTTCGGCTTCGATAGCGTTGCTTTATTATATTAAGCATTTTATTGATGCTACCCGGCTACTAAAACTTTATTAGGCATAATTAAACTAACCTTCAGGGTAGAAGTTCTTAGCAGCCCTTAGCAGTGTGCTGTCCTTGTCCAACTCAGGGTTGTAACCCGCCCTTGGCATCCATGGCAGAGGGGGTTGTTTCCGGGCGGGGGGAACAAACCTCGAGGGGCAAGATTTAGCACTGCCCTTAGCTGGCTCCTTTTTAGCGGTATCGTAATACGTTTTAGGACGCTTGCGGTCTCCGCTCGCCATGGTCGAGTCTTAGCTATTTTTGCAACAACAATTTAAACTTATTGATTATTTAACGCTGTACTTACTGTACCAAAAACACAAATAACAACAAATAAAAAACTAAAGTGGCACAATGGGCGGCCTTATCGCCTTTGGGCAGTCTCTTCCAACTTATATAAATACGTAAGCAAGTAGTACTGATGGGTCGACTAAATATACTAGATTTAGTACGATGTTAGATTCGGGGCTAGATGGCGCTGTGTGTTCGTCACAGAATTTATTTATTATTTATTTATATGTAAATGAATATTGCAGGACGCTGCACACAGTCAGAGCAACTAGGCTTGTGCTATGGGTACAAGACAACGAATAATACTGACCGACTAACAGCGAAAGGCATAATTTAGTAGATTTTTTTAGTTGGCCAATGACCGGTTAGACTGATTTAGATGAAAATTTTCACAGCTAAAATATTATGCCTCACAAACTACTAGTTTTTGAATTGCTCCGGTAAACGAGACGTGAACAACTATCGTTAGCTAGGTACCTTTCTAGGTACCTAAGAAATAAAATATTAACATGAACAGTAAAGGGAAATTGCGTAGAAATTTGTCTTACCTTAACATCAAACTCTAATCATTAATCTAGCAAATCTAGCATTATCTATCTACCTAGAACTGAATTAAATACAAAAAAAACTGTAATTACAACTCGTGATTTATTATTTTACAACGTAAACAAAATCTGTGACTTTGATATTGACAATAATTATTATTAGCGTTGGATTAGCGACGCGTAAACACAGGATGCGTTGCCATGGAAACCAATAGAGAAAGCAAAGAGTTAGCTATAGATTAAAACCTACTTCATACGATTTAAATGTTCACGGGGCAAAAAAAAACAGATACATGGGGCATCGTCGCTTGTCTTCATGTTGTACTATTTCTATGAAAGAACCACGAACCACTGTTTACCACAGTTTTTAGCCTGAGAGAAAAGTTGGTGCGCCTCGCAGCAACTTTTCTCTCCAAGCACGAACGTTGGGCAATTTTTTTTGAGATTCATCATTTTGTGGATTCAAAATTAGGATATTTAACATGAAAATTATTATAATTACTTCTATGGTTTTCGCGATTTTGCATAATAAAACACTTTATTTATCTTGAAAAAGCCAACTGTAAAGTTGGCGAAAGCTCGGGTCAAATAATGAATAAAAACGCGATAAAACCGGATAAATAAAGTGTTTTATTATGAAAATTACTCTCGAAACATCGATTAGTTAACACACCTAGTATGATATGAAGTATGTAATAAATAGGTAGGTATATTTTCCCCTATCTCTACCTGAACAGACAGATAGCAATCAAAATCTATTACTGGATAAACCCACTTATAGACTTGAATGGCATCATACAAACCTATAAATAAACTACTTATTCTTGTAATGAACTGTTATCGACTATTACACTTACGTCATAAATCCACTTTACTTTTAAATAACAATCCAGTACCATTACAATATAAATAGGTCGAATTTCAACAAAAGAACACCATTAAAATCACATATTGGAAAAAAGAACAAACATGAATACGTTCCTATTAACAATTTTGGTAGCGTTCTTTGCGTATACGTTAGGCGCACCAAATAACTTCAAAAACTCTGAAGCTATCATAGGATTTGCAAACTGCAATGAAGGAACCATTGGCGGTAACTTCGGTTCGCATTTGACTGTTTCCACAGCCTCTGAGCTCAAGACAGCTATTACAGGGAACGAGGCTGGATACATCCAAATCGTTGGCGCTATTGACCTGACCGAGCTATATACCACGTCACCTGGTGTGGTCCTAGATGTGGGCTCACATAAGACGATTGAAGGATGTAACGGCGCTGAAATAATTGGCGGTGGACTACGCGTTAGAAATCAGGAACAGGTAAATAAATTAAAGAGATATTACTGTTTACGTTCTTAATTTCAGTCCATTTCAGGAGAAGAGCAAGTAACAAATAGAAGAAAAGTCTTAAGTACTATTCTCAGGAAATCGACTGAAATTAGGGCACTGTAGATTTATGCTAAATCTACATTGCCAATACAGGTACAGGACGATAATCTTAAGTCGAATCGACATAAATTTCTGACTCCTTCTCTAAACAAACTACAAAGAAGAGAGACGTAACATTTTTGTCGATCGATGGATTCACTACACCAGATGCTAAAGATCGAGCGTACAGACGTAAAAGTAAGGAACCTAGGCTCCCAATAGTAATGCAACCAAGAACATCGCTCGGATGATGATAATGATGAGTAATCAATTTTGTTCCAGGTTATAATCAGAAACATAAAATTTAGCAACGCCATATCGTACGCTCCAGGCGAACGACCAGACGGAAAAGGCGGCATTATAAACCAACAACCTGGTAAATACACGGAAGTTGACGCCATTCTTCTAGAAAACGCCACACACGTCTGGATCGACCACAACGAGTTTAGCGACGACCCGTGGATCTCCGACGACACTCCTAACGACCGAATGAGGCACGATGGCTTGGTCGACATCAAACGCGGTTCCGACTTCATCACCGTATCTAACAACGTCTTCCGGAACCATAATAAGAACATTCTGATCGGGCACTCGGACGCGAATGGAGCTCAAGACGTGCCTGCACTAAGAATAACGTTTGTAGGCAATTGGTTTAAAGGCACGAAACAGCGCAACCCACGCGTGAGGTTTGGACGAGTGCACGTCCTAAATAACCTGTATACCGATATTGGGACGTATGGCGTAGGTGCAGGAGCCGGAGCAAGAATCTATGCTGAAGGTATGTAGGAACGTGATTTGGCTAACCGTTTATAGCGAGTTAGGAGTGCGCATGACCTATAACTTTTAAACTCTGTGTTTATAACAACCCTGTGCCTTAAAGAACAACGTCTAAAGTTTGATGAATAGGTAAAGGGTACGTTTTTACGTGTAAATTTTGCGATATTTCATTTCAATATCATAATGCAGTCAATATACTCATTTTCCACTTTTGAAGTTCGTCAATAAAATTTTCTTTGGAAAACACTTCTTTCTTCTTTGGACAACACAAAAACAAACAAAAAATTTGATTCAGTCCAATTCCAAATTAGGCTACATAGGCGAGGCTTACTTAGCAGCTTAGCACCTAGAAGCTAGTGAATCACCTGAATAAACCGAACGGTCTCGCACCGAGCGTTTGACGCCTAGTTAGTCACTTGGCGTACATCAAAGAACACACATGTAGGTTTCTTGTCACGAAGCGCAAAGCAAAGCCACTAGGCGCTAAGCAAGCAGCCTTACAGTTTCATTTCGACTACTGCCACTTAAACTGCTCCTCTATAAACGGCGATGGTATTCCAACGAGTATTGCAACATTCAAATATTTATAAATATCTTTCCAGGCAACGTATTCGTGAACAGCCGAGCGTACCGACACCCCGACGGGGTGGCTTCCCCCCGCGGCTGCCTGGAACCCCACGACACGCTCGTCATAAACGGGTCTACTGGCATCGAAGCTTTGGATTGTGTCAAAGTGGATTGGCATCCTTCACAGTTCTACAGCTATAGGGCCTTAAGTTCTGAGATAGTTCGTGATATCGTTATGGCAAATGCTGGTACACTATCTTAAAGCTAGTTTAGTCACACCTACTCAGTTCTACCATCGTTTGACTCTTAATTTCTCCTCTCTATAGTTTTTACTCTGACTTATACTGTCGTATCTATAGACGAGTCTAGTAATTACTTTTCATATAAAATATGTCACATTTTCTCTGATGTTGAAAATTCTATATAAGAACGAGATGAGGCATTATTTAGCCAAAGGTGGCCAAAGTAATTACTTAGACACGTCTATAAATACGGCTGAAAATCGTCCCAAAGCAATGCCTCTCTAGGTGTGTATTTACTAACAACAGTCAGTCTTTCAATTTGGTTAGTTTGTAAGGTGCTGAATGATAGTCCAACTTTGAATAATCATCCATCATCATTCATTCTGGTATCAGTCGACCTAATAATCCAGACTGATAGACTGAACTGACGGCAAATGATTGTGTAACTCTAGCCTTAATTGAAACGGATTGGAAAAAATAAAACAATCGAATTGAAATTAGAATTTTATTTTTTCACACTAAGTAATAAAAGTACAATATAATTGACATGGAAGCACAGATCATTTCATTTTGGCACTTATACTTATAAATAAATAAATTGCAATAATAAATTATTTTTACCAGACAAAGATGAAAGAAAAATAATACTTATTTTACATAATATAGTTTTAAATTCACATGCTTATTTAATATTTTACCTATTATTATGCATAGAAATTAAATTGGGCAGAAAGTAACCAATATTTGCGAAACTGTGAAATTCATTATAAACAAAAATCTTAAAGAATATAGCAAATTATTTGTCTTAAAAGCTAGATAAATAGGTTACAATTACATTTGGCAAGTTAATTGCTTTAAATAATGGAAAATTTATTAAATTATACGAAAAATATGTACTTACCTTCATTACATTCGGTAATTTTCTTACTAATATTATAAAGGTAAAAGTTTTAGTGAAACGCAAAAACTACTGAACAGATTGCGATGAAACTTGGTATGCAGGTAGTGGGAGACCTGGATTAACAAATATGCTAGCTTTTATACCGATATTCCCGCGGGATCGGAACTTACGCGACTGAAACCGCAAGAAGCTGCTATAGTAAGTATGTATGTACCTAATTTATTAAATACAGTTTTGCAAGCACCATTGCATCAGAGATCAAGTTAAATGAAATAAAGTAGGTAGTTAAAAATATTGCTTTTTATTTCAAAATTCAATGCTCCTGCGGGGCTTGAACCCACGACTGCTTACCATCTACGCCAAGCGAGCTCAATCCACAGGGTTGAATATAAGGAAAGTATTTTTACTTTTTAACTTTCGACGATTTAATCATGTAACAATTAGTTTCAAAAGTCCATAAAGAACGTATTATTCTCATTTTCCGAGTTAGGCTCGTGGGGGCTCCATCCTCGGAGCATTGAATTTTGAAAAAAAAAAAAAAACTTGTAATTTACAAAAATAAAATGTAAATTATGTTAACAAATCGTGTGAATTTAAAAAGTTTACAAAAAATCTTTGTTTTCTAAATGCAAACTTTACTTGAAGTTGTACCTAAGTAGCACTAAAAAATAAAATCTTAAGTAGGTATAATTATGTCTAAGGTTTTTACGATTTTGTATTATAAAACACAATATTTACCTACCCGTTTATAATAATGACGGATCGTTAAAAATAATGACGTTATTGAATAAAACGCGAGTAAAACCCGGTAAATATTGTGTCTTAAGTAGGTAGTTAAAATCAGATCCAGGTTTAATATTTCAAAATATACCAAAGCATTGATCCACAAGAGCGTCGGCCACAGTCGGCGGTGGGCACAGGGCGGTGAGAAGGTCACGGGTTGGAACCGACGTCGGGGTTCGACCCCCGCCAACTGAACGAGCTGTCCGTGTCTCCGTCGTTGCCTGATTTATCTTAAACACAAAACAAAAAGCATTATTTATGTATTAACTGTTGCGTGCTGTTATACCCTGGTTTCCTTTCCCCTAAACTGCTGACTAACCCCTATCCTTAGCTCTCTTATTCACAGGACAGCAGTATCATCCCTCTTTTCATGCAGTCTCCTTCCATCTCCCGACTCGACCGGTCGTGCCAAATATTATTTTGTAACAATAAATCATAGGAACAATTTAAAAATCTTTTTTTTAAACTGGATTCGCGAAGCCCCGTATAACAGTTCGAATGAATAAATATTGTATTCGATTCTAAAATAAACAATATATTTTATTGTTTTATTGTTAATTAACCCCCCCCCCCCTCTCTATAACGCTAATTAATGCGCTGCATAACTATGCATCGTTTGTCTTTTACTGTGACATGGAGTGTCAAAGTTGACAGACAGAGACAAACGTCACATAACTTAGTCCTGTGTAATAGAAGTTTATGCACCGAGGTACTAAAGCCCGCTGTCTTATATAGCGGGCGTCATATTGAATCCAAAGCGTACAAAAGACCCAAGAGAGTTAACTCCCGAACGCAGCGAGGGTGTTAAAAACTTATATATATATATTTCAAACACGTTGCATTAATCTATTGTTTTTAGTAAATTCTTATTTTTGTAGCCTTTTTATTGTCTCGCAGTAGATGTGTAAAGTAGAGTATTAACCTCGGTAATAAAGCTTGTCTTTATCTTGGGCGCTTGAATCCCACGCTTTACTCAGGACTCTAGGTACATAACTTCTTCGCTTCGCTCAATAGTTAAGTTTTTAACTCTCTAGCGTCCTTCGAACGCTTTGGATTCAATATGACGCCTGCTATACTATAAGACAGGGCTTTAGTACCTCGGTGCATAAACTACTATTAAATGTATGATGTTCACTGTTCGCTTTAAAAAAAAAAGATGTTTCTCCCTTACCTACGCAGGATTCTGGTCTATTTTCCCTCAAGTAAGACATCGGACGATCAACAAATGACCTGCTAAGGCGGGAGGCGTCGAAGTGAAAGTTACTGTTGGAAGGTTTCCGAACCTCTTGAAGATATTTCCAGGTGTGGCTGTCGGGATCTTCTTCTTCTTCCGGACTTTTAGGACTGTACAGCCATTCTGGAAGAGTTCTTTGGTGAGTTTTAGATGGTTATTTTGTTAATTTAAGTTATGTTATGAATAATATTACAACAAATAGAGAAAAAGGTACAAAAAAAAACTAAAATAATTTTAAAAAAATATTTAACAACAACGCGACCAGTAAAATAAGTTTTAATTCAAAATTATTTAATTTAGGCCTGATTTTTCATTCTATGGATAAAATATATCTATCGAATAAGTTCGAACCAAACCAAATTTCTTTTTAAATATCATAGTGACGTTTTTCATTCGGTGGTGTTACATTTTATTTGTCAGATATCTTTATCTAGGGATTAGGAAAATCAGCCCTTAACATAATAGAAGATCTAAAGAATGGGGGCGTGGGCTTCCAAAAAGGATCACTCAATTAAGTTTTTGTACAGATTTTGATAGTCTGAAATCCTTTGCTTAACGGTTTAAAATCATAATAAAGAGTGACTATGGGAAGCGTTAAGTCTCCAAAACAAGGAACCTTTGTCCCTTGTTTTCTGACTGATATTTTAAAGTCTTAGGAAACTAGTAACAAGCAAAAAAACAGTGTCAAAATGTTAGTAGAAAGCTAAGAAATGTAATATTAGTAATATTGTTGTGCAATTGTGCAATATTTATTTACTTACAATAAATAATTTGGGATAAAAGGCGGTTCATACGATAAAAGTCAACGCATACACAAAAAACGTGGTAAGTCAGTTTTTTTTTTCTAAGTTATGGCCTTTCTGCCAGCTATATAGGGCAACTTGAACTACGTGTTTAAACAGTTTTAGCAATGCGTAAGGAAGGAATTATAATTCAGGAGCACGTTCTACTAACGCTTCAGTAAATCTTCAAGTAAACCTTCACCACTGCCGAGAAGCGATGACAGAACTGAACCGGTGTGTGGTCGAGAAGGGTATAGACATCGCCCTGTTGCAAGAGCCGTACACGATCAACAATCGTGTGGACGGCCTTGACTCCTTGGGAGGAAAACTCTTCTATCACAATGATGGTGAGCTACCTCCCCGGACGTGCATTTATGCTAGCAACAGGGTTAGATCGCTAGGACTAATAGAAACCTTGTGTTACAGAGACCTTGTTACAATAGAAATAACTGTAGCAAGGAATAAGAACAACAAAACAAGAATGGCGCTCGCTTCGGCCTACACACCCAGTGAAACCGAGTTCGAGCCGCCAACCAAGGAGCTGGAAGAGGTGATAAGGATGTGCAGAGGTAGGAGCACTCAAATTGTTATAGGTCTTGATGCCAACGCCCACCATGTGGCTTGGGGCAGTAGTGACTGTAACAGGAAGGGAAATCTTCTTTTGGACTTTATTGTCACCTCCGATTTAGAAATTTTAAATATAGGTAATGTGGCTACTTTTGTCACACGTGTTCGAGAGGAGGTACTTGATATCACCTTATCGACACGCGAAATAAGTACTTTCGTTAAGAATTGGACAGTTGATGTATCCGACTCTTTTTCGGACCATCGCCGCATAACGTTCAATATAGACTGTGAATGTGAAAGTGTTACAATAAGAAATGCCAGGAAGACAAACTGGGACATCTTCGAAAGGGAGATGAAGAAATGGATTCCAGGGAAAACAATGGCTGTAAGCAACAAGGAAGAATTAGAAAAAGAGGCTGAAAGACTCAACAATGCCCTTAAAGAGGCATTCCACAAGGCATGTCCATTGATAACAATCAAACCAGGTAAGGGACAACCATGGTGGAATAAGTCACTTCAAAAAGCCAGGAAAAGAACCAAAAGAGACAAGACAAGAAATCTATGTCTATGTCTATGTCTATGTCTATGTCTATGTCTATGTCTATGTCTATGTCTATGTCTATGTCTATGTCTATGTCTATGTCTATGTCTATGTCTATGTCTATGTCTATGTCTATGTCTATGTCTATGTCTATGTCTATGTCTATGTCTATGTCTATGTCTATGTCTATGTCTATGTCTATGTCTATGTCTATGTCTATGCCTATGCCTATGCCTATGCCTATGCCTATGCCTATGCCTATGCCTATGCCTATGCCTATGGACATGGACATGGACATGGACATGGACATGGACATAGACATAGACATAGACATAGACATAGACATAGACATAGACATAGACATAGATAGATATAGATATATAGATAATGATAAAGATTATTGTTTCATTAAAAAGCTACTGGTATAAATAAGTAGTATATCCGTCGTCTAGCCACCGTAACACAAGCTTAGCAGCTTACCACGGGGCTAGATGGCGCTGTGTGTTCGTCACAGGATTTATTTATATTATTTATTTATTGGTATAATTTAAGCATATTATATCCGTTCAGTGTATAATAGTGGTTGTCCGTACCTCCATTAGAGACCCTGTCGATGGCACGCAGCAAGAAGTCCTTGTCTTTGGCCTGCAGCCGCAGCAGTCGGCGCAGGAGCTGCACGCGACCCGCCTGCGCGCGCGTCACCCCGCGCTGGTACACCACGCACACGCTGGGAATACCGCACACTCATTTATTTATTGTACACACACATACTTCTTACTGATATTACTAGGAGTTCGCCCCGAACTGAGACCTCACGACCCCCTATCTCCCCGACCCCCCTACCGATCCGGCTCATCTTCGAACTCATAAATTCTATTGAACTACCAGAATTCACGAAGATCGGAGCTACGATCGTCGAACAAACATACAAACATACGGGCGCCGGGCCCGTCTACACTGGACCTCTTCACTCGTTCGGTCAATGAACGCGAAAGTTTGTATGTATGTATGTGAGTTTGTTACTCTTTCACGCAAAAACGACTGAATCGATTGCGACGAAACTTGGGATATAGGTAGGGAGAAACCTGGATTAACACATAGGCTGCTTTTTATTCCGATATTCCCGCGGGAACGGGACTTAAGCGGGTTAGACCGCAGGGCGCATAACAAAATAATACAGAAAATATCTTAAAATATGGTGGCACTATGCCTAAAGGCGATCTCTTCCAGGCAACCGGTGAATGGACGAGACTTATAGAATTTAGATGTCGTAGCGTCCGTAGAAGGCGTCCCGGCGGGCACGTACCTCAGCACACAACCCGTTCTCGAAGCTCTATTTATATATGTTATAGCGTCCCCACCGTCCCACCTTTCGGTATAGCAGCAGGGGGTTCGCTGTACCCGAGCGAATACCTCTAAGGGCGACGTCAGGGATCGAGTTTAAGACGGATCTACGGTGACGTACCTCAGCAAGAGGCCGGCGACGGCGAGCGCGGCCGGGCGGCGCAGCCAGTGCGCGGCGCCGCGCAGTGCGGGCCGCTCCGCCAGCCGCAGCACGCCCTCGCTCGCCACGCTCGCCACGTGCGGGTACTCGCGGAACGGCCCGCACTCACCGGACGACATACTGCACACAGGTACACACATTCACTTAAGGCGGCGATGGATGATAAACATCGCTCCTTGTCCGATTGCATATAAATGAGCGAGATGGAATTGCGTGAGAAAATCTACAATTTCTCGTAAAATCAATCGTTAACGAAGATTAAAATAATATTTCTATAAAATACGATGAAGGGGGTTCTAGGTATTGTATTTTTTAATATTATGATGCCTATAAGAAAATATAGCGGTTAAGGATTTAGAAGAAAAATTGATTTATTTTGTAAAACAGGGGTAACTTTGCCTGTATAATAGTGGTATTTAAAGTTATTTTTTATTGTTTTTGAAATGAAGGGGACACTTCTTGTATCATGTACATTAACATTAAACATTGTTTAAAGATCTAGAATAAATAAATATTGCACAACATTACACACAACGCAATCTAGCCCCAAACCAAGCTCTAGGCTTGTACTATGGGTACTAGACAACGGATATACTACATATTATAGTTTTTTTGTTGTTGTAAATACATACATACATAGATAGACACCCAGATCGAGTTAAGTTAGACAAGGTTAAGGACACGACTCGTGTGAAATCCCTTCCGATTGAATAGTTTTCTTCATAACCGGTATCAAGGTTATGGTCAAAAAAACTATAATATGTAGTATATCCGTTGTCTAGTACCCATAGTACAAGCCTAGAGCTTAGTTTGGGGCTAGATTGCGCTGTGTGTAATGTTGTGCAATATTTATTTACTTAACACTGAGGAACGATTTCCATTTAACTTTCAAGGTAGGAGGTAGCGTGTGAGGTACGCACTATCTCCTACCTCCAAAGTTAAAATCCGAAGGGAAGTTTTCCCACCGGGGAAGTGGTTTCAGTCGGTAGGCTTATCTCAGTAATTTCTTCTTTGGTTTTCGCGACTTTACATAATAAAACACTTTATTCATCGGGTTTAATCGCGTTTTGTTCATGATTTTTCAAGGTTGACTGACCTTGAAAAAGCCAACTATAAAGTTGGCGAAAGCTCGGTTCGTTTAAAATCATGAATAAAACGCGATTAAACCCGATAAATAAAGTGTTTTTTTATCTCAGTAAGTTGATATCGCGATTCGAGTCTTCATCCTAGTGATGCCATCTACTAGGCTCCGTCATAAAACTAATTTTTCAATTTCAAAAAGACGACAAGAGTTACCAACGAACGAACGCTCCCGACGACAGTCGACGTGTATAGCACGTCTGCACCTGTATACACTTTGCATATCTATAAAGTGCTTTGTCCTGACAAATGGATAGCTGAAAGCTGAAATTTGGGGAATATGTTCTTTACTAGCAGCGCCCCGTTTCAGCCGCTAAATTCCATCGCCGCGGGAATATCTGGATAAAAAGTAGCCTATGTGGTAATCCAGGTCCCCAGCTACCTATATGCCAAGTTTCATCGCAATCTATTCAGTAATTTTTGCGTGAAAGAGTAACAACCTCACATACATACATACACACAAATTTTCGCGTTGATAACATTAGTAAGAGTAAAAAGTAAGATATGTTATTGTAGGTATTCGATAAAAAGTATTTTTCGAAATTCCCACTAGATCTACTGTTTAGGTCGTTAAGGGTCATTCGTGCTATTGGATACGTAGGTAGGTATTTAAGTAAAGAACACTGTTTTGATCTCAAACGATATATTGCGACTGGTTCGAAAAGTTATTAACGGGTAGGAGTAGGCACATGCCACAGATTAAGTAACAGTTAGTATTGACTATCGTCGGTAAAACAGTTGATGCACGCAGGTAAGTAACTATAGGTAGCTAGGTAGGTTATTATGATAGACTAGCTGCGCCCCGCGGTTTCACCCGCGTAACTTCCTATCCCTCACGTATGTCATACCAAGTATTGCTAAACGATCATTCAAAGTACTATATAATATTTCTACCTCTAAACCAACCCTGTACCAAGTTTTATGAATATCGGGTCACCCGCTCTTTTTCACCCATCACGTATGTTGTACCAAGTGTTGCTTAACCCGTACGATCATTCACAAAGTACCCTATATGTATATTATTTCTACCTCTAAGCCAACCCTGTACAAATTTCACTCATATCGGTTCACGGGTTGTTGAGTTAGAAATACACGACTTTATTTTTCATAGCTGCCGTCCCGCAGTTTCACTCGCGTAAGTCCCGATCCCGAGGGAATATCGGGATCAAAAGTAGCCTATGTCATATCTGGATAATGTAGCTTTCTATTAGTAAAAGAATTTTTGAAATAGGTCTAGATGTTTCTGAGATGACCCCCAAAATACATACACACATACATACATGTTACCAACGTAACCTCTTTATAATATTAATTATACCAACATAAAACAAAATATTAGGAATCAAAAGTACAATGAGATATTGCAAAAGAATTTTTAAAAAGCACTGCAGTTTGGTGACACAACCGTCTCGCATGGAGCCGACCGATTGAGCCGCGCGGCATGATGCCTCACAGAGTTGGCCACCCTCATCATCGTCGCCCGATGCACGCTTGGTACTTAGTAATTATTTATTGTGGAGTTATTTTAAAACTGTAATATCTCGTGAGATATTCATTGAAATCAAGTGATGTTAAGGACAATTATGTTTAAAATTAAATACTTTTAATGAATAACGTATTTATTTGGATAAGGATTAATATCATATTTACAAAATTACCTTCGGAAACAATGCATTGTTCTACAATAAATTTCATTACTCTAAAAGATGTTATATTGAGTCAACCTTAAGAGTTAGACATATGCTGTCGCGGACTATTTATTAGATCCTTTTTAGAGGAAGAATTCTCTCATACATGGTTTTTATGTAACTCTGACCGTTTACTCAGCGCACGCGACAGAATCTCGGAACAGGGTGATTTTTTTCCCGTTTTTGGAACATTTTTCATGGATGCTCCGCTCCTATTAGTCGTAGCGTAATGTTATATAGCCTATAACCTTCCTCGATGAATGGACTATCAAACACAAAAAGAATTTTTCAAATCGGACCAGCAGTTCCTGAGATTAGCGCGTTCAAACAAACAAACAAACAATCAAACAAACAATCAAACAAACTCTTCAGCTTTATAATATTAGTATAGATAATTTAAGGTAAGTACATCCAACATCTACGCTTACGCAAGTGAAAGCAGGCGCAGGTAGTACTAAAATAAGTGTTCCCACTGACCTGAGGAAGATGGATCCGACAAGGAACAGCGTCCCGAAGAGAGCGAGTGTGACCAACATGTGCAGGACGGTCTGCGTCTGCGCAGCGCGCCACACCTGATACACAATGGAAGCTTAAGGCGATTATGATTCATAAAGAAGAATGTTCTGCTTTAAGGCGGCGATAGATGATAATTATCGATCCTTGTCCGATTGCATATAAATGAGCGAGACGGAATTGCGTGAAAAAATCTACAATTTCTCGTAAAATCAATCATTATCGAAGATTAAAAAATATTTTTATAAAATGCGATGAAGAGGTTCTAGGTATTGTATTTTCTAATATTATGATGCCTATAAGAAAATATAGCGGTTAAGGATTTAGAAGAAAAATTGATTTATTTTGTAAAACAGAGGTAACTTTGCCTGTATAATAGTGGTATTTAAAGTTATTTTTTATTGTTTTTGAAATGAAGGGGACACTTCTTGTATCATGTACAATAATATAATACATTGTTTAAAGGTCTATTTGATACCGGTTATGAAGAAAACTATTCAATCGGAAGGGATTTCACATGAGTCGCGTCCTTAAACACTTTCTACACGAATAAAGAGAAGATTTTACGTCAATGGAAAAAGTAGTATTTTTGGTACAACGTCTTTTAGCGATGTCGTTCTAATGCTACGTAGATAATATGAGAAGTGGATTTATTGCGAACTAGTTCTTTTGCTAAGTAGACATGGACGGATGGACCCTACAATACTCACTTTATAAAAGGATACGTGTACGACTAAATAATTACAAACGCTATCACAGCCTCACAGGTCACAATTTTGGAATTAAATTGGAGATGTAAACTTCACTCAATTTTTTTTTTAAATTACATCTATAGACAAAATCTATAGAAGAGCTGGGCTGGTTCTCTCACCGACGGAAGTAAAAACAATTAATGCAAAAGAGACCCAATCTGAGGACATCGACTTTGAATCCTGACTGTATCGACGTTAGAACAAAGGTCACCTTCCTAGCAGGCTGACAGGCCGCGAACACGCAGTATCTCTTGATGTAGAACAGCAGCAGCAGCTTCGTGGCCACCAGCAGCGGTAGCAGAGGGCAGTACAGCATTCCGCACCACACCAGGGTCTGGTTGTAGATCAGGGTCAGCGAGTTGTAGGCGATGTTGAACTCTGGGCCGTCGTCGGTGGGGTGGAATCTGTGACCATACATAAATAAATAAAAATAATTAAATATTATAAATATAACTAGGAGTTCGCCCCGAACCAAAAAGTTAGCGCACATAACTTTTTCTTAAAGAAAAAGAAATTTAAGAAAACCCAATATAAATAACAAAATAATATAAAAAAAAACAAAAAAATTCAACTTACTTAAAAAGTAAAGCCCTAAACATTTCAATGGCTGGCAACACTATAACAGACACTACTGTCTCCAATACGACCAGTCTGTAAGTTTCTTGACCAAAACGACTTTCCCAACACTGAAAAACAAACAGAAAATAAAAGATAAAGAAAAAAAAATGACAATTTTTAACTTAACAACAGCTTTGGCGCCAAAAAACACCAATCGCAGCCCTGTATCAGCACTGGCATACATAATTGTATAAATCAGCGCTGCGATTGGTCAGTCAGTATCCAGTCAGTCATATTAAATATCCGTAAAGAAACAAAACAATTTTGACGCAAAGACTGTGCTGTGATTGGTCAATCTATTGTAAACACATACCTGTGTCTGTGACTGAGACCAATAGACGAATAGCAGAGTGAGAACGGACATGTCAAGAAGCCAGGTACGTGCTAACGTCACGTAGAGACAGGTACGGCTCGTGTAGAACTCTAATCTGAAAGAAGATATTGTATGGTATTGTGAACATCGGCAACTAATCACAAACTAAACAATTACTGCAAACGATTACACTAGATCAGACAAAATTATACTTCAAATCGTAACGTTGTAATAGTTGAGGAGCTGGCGATGAGAAGGTGGTTCCAGGTGCTTTATTAATACCTAACCTAGTGGCACAAGGTCTGATTATTTTGGCAGAAGTCGAAAAGTGAGCAAATTACAGGTTTACGAGGAACTATTCTGCTCATCACTCCGAAGATCCTCATCAAATTTTTATGGGACCACCCTTGCGCGATATTTTAACCAACAGGGCCCCAAAACCGTGACGATATGCACTCCAATACCGTGGCGGTAACGGCGGTATTACAGTTTTACCTGGTCACACAGTGGAAGACCAGTGGACAGATCGCCAGCACCGCAGTAACCGCCAGCGACACCAGCGTCTCCCAGTGTCTGCCGGCGTCCCACGCCAGCAGGGTCCATAGCGCCCACAGTGCAAGCGATATGCACCCCAATACCGTAGCGGTAACGGCTACATTTGCGCAACGACGGCACCAGCGACTGAGGCCGGTTAACGATACTTGTTTGCTGTTCTGTTCGTTCAGAAGTTCCTGTCGATACAAATATGAGACCATATAGTACTCAGCGTACGGCTATTTAAGAAAAATAGAATATATAATAATCTTACTAATATTATAAACGCGAAAGTTTGTATGTTAGTATGTATATATGTGAGGTTGTTACTCTGTCACACAAAAACTACTGAACCGATTGTGATGAAACTTAGAATATAGGTAGCTGGAAACCTGGAATAACACATAGGCTACTTTTTATTCCGATAATCCCGCGGGAACGGAACTTACGCGGGTGAAACCGCGGGGCGCAGCTAGTATTGTAATAATAGAGAAATAAAATTAATCTACTGTTAATGTACTAGCAGAGTCCCGCAGTTTACCCGCGTAAGTCCCGATCAAATGGGTCCAAAAACTTTTTCTTAGGAAGAACACATTCTCCAGACTTTATGTCTCTTGGACCAGTTGTTTGGGATGTATGTTGATTTAGTCATTAAGTCAGTCAGTCTGGACTCAGGACTTTGATTTTATATCTAGAAAACATACAGCACATCAAACATAATCTAGGTTATTTCTTTTGTTATTAATGCACAAAGGCATTTTAAACTTAGAAATATTTGGGTATGTTTACTGTGAAGTGAACCACCTGAGCCAGTCAATAAAGCTGCAAAGCTTGACCGGTAGATGGCGCTGAAACCAAGCCTTAGTTGGTAATCAATTAACAAGGAGAGATATGGCCGAAAAATTATAACATGACACGTGATTTCTGTGTAGCTCAGTGATTAGAGCAGTTGCCTGGTTAGCGAAAGGACGCAGGTTCGAATCCTGTCATGGGGATTTTTCGGAAATGTATTTCCTTGCTAAAAATATTTCTATAATCTAGGTTATTATTTTATAACTTAACGAACGACCAATTTCACGTATTCTATGATAGACCTACGCTAAGAACAATAATGAAGGTAAATTGACGCAAGAACGCCATCCTGCACACAAGTGGAATGAATGTAATACCTTCATCTCGTTATAGATGCTGTGGTGATGCAAGGTAGCTGCGTGCTGCGACACGATCCCGAAGTCCCACCCCGCCAGGACCTTCCCCGAGAACACGTGACTCAGCCCGCCGGCGGTCTCGATGAAGTGGCGTCGGTACGAATACGCGGTTCTGACACCAACAAACATATAAGTATGTGTGGGCTGTTATTCCAAAATTATTTGGAAGGTCGACCGCAATTGAATCACAAAGAAGCCAGAACGAAAAAGAAGAAGAACAAGACTGGCGTTTAGAATATTTTTTTTCTCTCCTGGCATCTTCCCATTTCAATCGGGGCCGAAGGCTTTGTCAATGTCGCTTTAGGGATGATTCATATTAGACCGTCACGAGCACAAGCTTCGTTGTCCATTGCTCGGCCGCCACTCGGTTGCAACAGACCGTATATAAATCGTCCCTTAAACGTATAAAGTCTAAAAACATCAGGTTATTTGGATTGGATCTTCGAAACTATAAAATCTATTGCACAAGTATCGAAATGACATCATTTTTACTTTAAACTAGCTGCGCCTCGCGGTTTCACCGGCGTAAGTACCGATATTTCGCATTTTTTTTAAAGAGCCTTCTCCTGATCATAACAAACACAACACAAAATAATTACCGAGATTGGTTCAGCCGTTCAAGCGTCATGCCGTGACCACGCGAAATAGGGATTAATTTTTATTTATAAGATGTTTAAGCCAGCACTGGTCGTTCATAGAAATACTTAAAAAGTAAAATGCATCTACAAAAACCCAACGCATAGCCGACTTCGAGCCTGATTTCAACCACTCATTTTTTCTCAATCCGGGTGAAACGACTAGAAAACATTTGACTAGATATGATCAAGGTAAGAATCTAACAAATAAATAAACATTATTAAGTAGAAAATATCTAACCTGTAGCACAGAACAGCAAAGAAGACCAAATAAAGCGCGAGGATTGTAAAGAAGTAGGCGAACGCCATGTTGTATGTCCCAGGGCCGGGTGTGGCCAGCTGACCACTGTGGTAGTGGCCGTAGAACAACACCGAGTTGGACAGCGCGCCCTGGGGAACCAGAGAGCGTGCTACGTCTTAGACCGAACTTAGGGAATTAAAAGATTTATTGTGTATGGACCTAGGTTTATATAGATGGCATACATAATAATAGGGGTTAAAGTATGAAATTGCCGTTTTGTTGCAATAGGTTCTTTGAATTGACATAGAATCTTCATGGTTTGAGGTTTTCGAATGAAACTTTTTTCAAATGGTTTCTGTGATGTTCTTTTTTTAAAAAATGTGAAACATTTGAATATCGACTTTCAATTGTTTTTGTTATTCAATTTAGACAAGAAAGATGGATACTGCGAAAATTCGAGTGATTTTTGAATACGAGTTCCGACGCGGAACTAACGCGGCAGAAACAGCCCGCAATATCAATGCTGCGTTTGGAGAGGGGTCTACTAATGAACGCACCGTGCGATTTTGGTTTAAACGCTTTCGTGATGGAGATTTCGACTTAAAGAACGAGCCACGAGGAAGACCGCCCACACAGGTGAATAACGATGAATTAAGAGAGATAGTGGAAGCCGATCCTAGTCAAACTACCCAGGAATTAGCGGCATGGTTTAACGTTACCTTACCCACTTTATTGACTCACTTGCGTCAAATCAATAAAATAAAAAAATACGAAAAATGGGTGCCTCATGATTTGACTGATCTGCAGAAAGAAACGCGTGTTGAAATTTGTGTTGCCTTGTTGAACCGGTACAGAAATGAAGGAATATTGGATCGAATTGTAACATGTGATGAAAAGTGGATTCTTTATGATAACCGGAAAAGAAAAATGCAATGGCTGACCCCAGGTCAAATGCCACAACAGTGTCCTAAAGCAAAACTTACCAATAAAAAGGTAATGGTAACTGTTTGGTGGTCTCAGCATGGTGTTATTCACTATAGTTTTCTTCGATCTGGTCAAGCAATTACGGCAGATGTCTATTGTGCCGAACTCCGAACCATGTTGACAAAACTAGCAGTAAAACAGCCCCGACTCATGAATCGATCTTCACCATTATTGCTCCACGACAACGCGAGACCTCACACAGCACGAGAAACCATTTTGACCCTTCAGGAACTGCACTTAGAAACCATTCGACGACCTCTGTGGCGCGTCGGGCGAACGCTTGGCTGCAATACAGAAGGTTGCGGGTTCGATTCCCGCTGGGTGCAAATATTTATCCTTAAAAATAAATATTTGTATCTGGTCTGGGCGTATTTCTATGTATAATATGTATGTATTTACAAAAGAAAAGTAAATATAAGTAGTATATCCGTTGTCTAGCCACCGTAACACAAGCTTAGCAGCTTACCACGGGGCTAGATGGCGCTGTGTGTTCGTCACAGGATTTATTTATTTATTTATTATTTATTTATTTATTCGTCATCCTCCGTATTCACCAGACCTTGCTCCAACGGACTACCATTTTTTTCGTGATTTGGACAATTATGTACGTCACAAGAAGTTTTCTTCCCAGGAGGCAGTACAAAATGCTTTCACACAGTTTGTGCAGTTTAGATCGTCGGAGTTCTATCGCAAAGGCATTAATAACCTTCCCATTAGATGGCAGCAATGTATAGATAATAATGGCAACTATTTTGATTAAATAAATTTGTTAAAAATTTAAAAAATAAACAATTAAAATTTTCAGTACAAATCGGCAATTTCATACTTTAACCCCTAATACAAGCACTTCTAGTCCTACCTACTTACTATCTGCTGAGAATGTCCAACAGCCTTTAGGGTAGGCCAGCTGTGGTATCATCTAATTAGCTCCACCGCTACTAGTTACTATTTACTGTCAAAAAACATATTATGTATTCTACATTGCTGCTTTGAAGTAAAAGCAAAGTTTCAAAGCAGCAATGTACTGCAACTACTAGGGGTTGATGCTAATTAGATGATCGGCTCGCAGGTCGGATGAATAAAACACCCTAAAGGGAAAATGATACCTACTCGTTTTCTAAACTGTTTCGTCCCTGGATAAACACTGATATAAAATCTATATCTGCCATGACATTCACATCGTGATCTTATGTTTCGTTTTCTAACTAGAATCAAAAGAAAATTCAGAAAAAGTCGACTACGTTCGTATTGAGAACGAGTAGTTATCCTTTCCCCTTAAAACTAACCTTCCCTGTGATCCAATCCGTACCCCAACTCCCACTCGTCCCAGTGCCATTCCCGACAGTGCCGGCGGCATCGTGCAACGCTTGCGGTACGACCAACAGTGCCACCAGCAATGCCGCCAGCAAGGCGTTCAGCACGAAAAGCCGCCGCAACATACGGAAGTAAGACCCCACTGCGGATCCAAAGTGCCCTTCGATGTCGCCGATGGCTCCGTACCAGAGTTCGATAGAGAACATAGCATCGTGAAAGCGTTCGGTAAACTGTGGATAAGTTGCATTATAAATCTTTTCCTCAGCGTCTATTTATGAAATTCAAAGGCTTGAATATCTGTACTCAGGAGTACTGTCAATCAATCCTTTAGTCCGTATACCGCCGGCACTGTCAGGACTCCTGAACCCATATCATCTATCCAGTGGATGTCTGACAGTAGCAATTGACAGGCACTATGCAGTACATTGCTGCTTCGACGTAACGTGGTTATTACCGGTGATCGCTTCAAAGCAGCAATGTACTGCATAGTGCCTGTCATTTTCCACTATTGTCAGACGTCAACAGATAGATAATATGGGTACTGAAGTCCTGACTAATAGATTGATTGCCTGTCTGACTGATTGACTGAACTATATTTCAACATAGAGCCAAATCGCTAGTCGCTTCATCCTTTCCTATTTTATTTTAAATTTAAATTTGAAAAACTTTACGGCGACCTGACAACTCTACTCTAGAATGAGCGACACCACTACACGCAAAGAAGAACAACGTTAACCCAAAAGTAAACTTTCTTTCTCACCCGTTTCCAAGCGAAACTAATCCTGTATCTCAGCCGCTTGAGGCAGGAAAGCGGTCGTCTCTTAGACCGTAAACTGACAGAGACAGATAGCTTCGCGCGCACGTGACGTTTCATGGTCAGACCTTGGGGTAGCTCGCGAAGCGCCGCTCTGAGGAGATAACAATGACTTTATGTCCACGATCATCCCAAAACTCCGGTTTAACTATAAAGACAGATCTATAAAACCATTATAGACCTGTCATATCGTGGGTCGTTCTGCAATATCCATGGACCTACCTCCTAAGTTCCTCGGAGAGTGGGTCGTCTTGCAACTTTTAGGGACCTACCTTCTAGTTCCTCGGAGAGTGGGTCGTCCTACAACTTTCAGGGACCTACCTCCTAGTTCCTCGGAGAGTGGGTCGTCCTGCAACTTTCAGGGACCTACCTCCTAAGTTCATCGGAGAGTGGGTTGTTCTGCAATATTCAGGGACCTACCTCCTAGTTTCTCGGAGAGTGGGTCGTCCTGCAACTTTTAGAGACCTACCTCCTAGTTCCGCGGAGAGTGGGTCGTTCTGCAACTTTTAGGGACCTACCTCCTAGTTCCTCGGAGAGTGGGTCGCCCTGCAACTTTCAGGGACCTACCTCCTAAGTTCCTCGGAGAGTGTGTTGTCCTGCAACTTTCAGGGACCTACCTCCTAAGTTCCTCGGAGAGTGGGTCGTCCTGCATCAGCTGGTGATGTTGTTCCATCTCGCGCACGATGACGTCGGCCTGGTTTTCCGGACCCTCGGCCTGATCTTCGCCTTCGAGTAGACCATGCTGTTCAGAGTTGTGTCGGCGGTGGCGAAGAGTACCTAAAAAATGTAACTCAATTTATGAATTTCGAACGAACGAAATTAAATTCATCTTTGGGTTTTAATGGCATTGTATATTTCAACGCTCAATGTGTCGAAAATTTTCCAGACCTCTGTTCGGGTTTGTTAGTTTAACAGTTTAGGTTGCAGTGCATTTAATAGTGCATTGATTGATTTTTGTAAAGTTATTTTCAGCTCATTACTAATCAATTTCTTCAATTTGCATTAAATAAATTATATTGAACAACTTAAAAAATATCGAACTTCCAAAACTAGTCAAATAAAAAATTGAATGTCTTATTTAAAACAAATGCTGGAAGGATTTGCAACCCTGATTTTGACAAAACTAAAATGGCATTATTAGGTTTTTGAAAAATTTACTATCCTAGCCAGGAATTGAACCTTGTCTTTTAGCAAAAAAATAAACACTAGGATTTGATCTTTATCAGCAACACTAATCGATCAGTACAATAATGGAGATAATACAAACTTTTGCAATTATAATCTTAGTAAGATTTAAAATACCTAGCTCTGATTCAACAACATAGAAACATACAACACTGCACCCACACTGAGCACAGAATAGTGAATCACAAATTAGCTCCAAGTTACATTTTGCTTGGCTTGTAATTAAATTAGTGATAATTAAACTATCCTTCTTCGGGAATCTACTTTCTCACTTATTCCAGGAAATCTTTGAGTGAAGTAGATTGAGGTCAAGCTGAGATAATGTTCATCTTGATGTTATCCCAATCATAAAAGATAGACACAGTAACTATGTCTTGTATGATACAACCTTAAGACAATACTCTAATACAAATAGATTTAAGTAAGTATATTTATACTATCTTTGCGTCATGCAGTCAAGGTACTCACTGTGAGCCTGTCTAGAAGGCATAAAGTTGACAATCTGCCGAGCACCGCTGTTGCGAGAGCTTGTACGACGTGATCCTGTTGTCCTGGGCTCCAACTCCTCTATTTCACCGTCATCCATTGTGGCACGAACTTCTGATGACTACTTGCCTTATCTGCAGCCAATAATAATGGTGAATCAAGGTCATAATGTACCTACATTTTTTTTCAAGATAGATAAGTTTTTAATTTGTCTCATCACTACCACCAAAAACTAGTAAGAAGATACTAAAGTAGGTATACATACTACCACTATCTCACTCTGCTAGGAGTAATGGTGTTCTGTGCACTCGATGGCAGGTATGGTCCAAAGAGAATATAATCACTACGTGGTATAGTCTAAGAGTAGCGTACTAAGATTAATATAAGTTTTCATAAGAATAATGCTAGGTTCATATCTGTTACCTACCACACATCCTATGATAAATGAATCATTGTTTTAACTAAAAGTCGAACTTACCTATAAGTTCTTTGACCTAGCTTTCATTACAAATCAATAACGTTTTCGAAAATAATAATAGAGAATCACTTGTTGCTTTATAAATTGTATTGGTTGTAGACACACCAGTATTGGTTTGGTACCTACTAAAAATAAATAAGAATTTAGAGAAAAGTGCGAAAAAAGTAAACAAATAAACACAGCAAATATCTGCAAATTGACAGTGACTGGACAGTGAATGGACATTATTTATTTTATTTCTTATCGGTTGTGAACCGATTATGGCCATTTGGAAATTAGCCAGTGTCAAGTATTAAATTTGCAAGTTTTTTAGGTGGTTTTACGTGAACACAAATTCTACCAATTTTTGCAAGTCAAGTCTTCATAGTTAAAGTTAAGTCTAGGGAATCAATTGTAAATACCGCGGCCATTTACAAAGATTGTTCACAGAGCTTTGGAGAGAACACTAACCATGTGTTGCACCGATTTTCACTTTCATTCCACTTGTACACCTTCACGAAACGAAATTGATTAATATGCCCCCGAAATTAAACAATTTACACGCATTTGAACTACGTTTCACAAAATGAAAACTAGCAACACATCTCCTTAACGCGTTCCCGCCAATAAAGTCAAACCGCCAAAAAAAGCATTATATTTCAAAATTTTTAAATTAAATTGAAATATAATGCTTTTTTTGGCGGTTTGACTTTATTGGCGGGAATGCGTTGAGAAGATGTGTTGCCAAATTTTCATTTTTGTGCAACTTAGTGCAAATGCGTGTAAATTGTTTAATTTCGGGGGCATATTAATCAATTTAGTTTCGTGAAGGTGTACAAGTATAAATAAAAGTGAAAATCGGTGCAAAACATGGACTTTAGCTTAGTGTTGTCTCCAAAGCTCAGTGAACAAACATTGTAAAAAAATGGCCCCCTTTTCACAATGATTCCCTCGACTTGATTTTAACTATGACGACTTGACTGTTTGGTTCAATGCAAATAACTTGCAAATATTGATAATACTTGACACAGGCAAAATATGATGTCCGAATGGAAAATCCATTTTAAAGAAGAAGAAGAAGCTTACAGATTGAATAACTGACATTCATACTGATACCTCTACTATACTAATTGTTAATATTTATTACTAAGTCTGATTAAAAAAACTAATTACTACGTATTGTTTTTTATTGATTGAAAGAACTACAAAAAAAATGGTTAGTGGTAAATCTAGTGATTTTGAGAGCAGGAACAGTTTTTCTTAGTTTAGTTTAGTTTTCTGGTGGTTTTAGCAGTTGAATGGTGGGGCGCTCGTTTAACTGTTGGCAACACTACCTAAATCACAAAGTACTTATTCTAGGACTCAGAAGCAAAGAGTAGTAGGTATTATTATACCTACTACTCTCTGTACGGTCAGAAGCAATTTTACATATCTCTGGTCAGAAGTCTAGGACCGTAACTAGGACCTGTAACTATCTATCTTTTTTGGTTGTTTGTTGCTTGTTGTTGACTTGTGATGGGATTTCTCTAAAATATCATTGCCAATAATAACATTTCAATGAAATTAGTATTTCATTTCTCATTCGCAGTCTGCATATTAATGAATCCGGATTCAAATGTGATTGAAGCAAAGGTACCTATAACTTATTTATGTTAAGTTGAAAACAAGAATGTTTTACGGACTTCTATTTAACAATTAAAACCAGTCTATAACCCTCATTTTCTTCTGTCCACAGTAACCTGAAATGGCGTCTCCTCAAAGTATCACAGTCGACCAAATGCGGCAGATTTTGAACGAAGTTATTGACGCCCTAGAGTCACCCGATTACTCTACAAAACTGGACGAAGCGAAGGAAGCCGCTGGCAATGAGATGCTGAAAATGATGCAAATTGTGTTCCCTATGATAGTGCAGATTGAAACGGAAACTATTAAGCGACATGGCTTTAACAATACAAGAGAAGGTAAACCATTAATACTATAAATAAACATTATAAGACTTAAATGCTATGAGAATTTCACAGTCAACTCAGATAGACGTTAAGTTGGCAAGTCTGGTAGGGATTGGATCCACAAATTGTACTTGGGGGTCTTCTCCTATAATTCTTCTTTTCACCTAGTGGTAAGTTTTTAGATTGCCCTGAGGTCTCTAGCTTCACATATCAACCGTTTTAAATCTGTTTTTGATATATTTTAAAGTGTTTTCGACACTTGGATGACTATAATTAAAGAAATTCTTTCCAAACATTTCCGCACCCGACAAGACTTGAGCTTGCATCGATTTGGCCACGGAAGAATATTCTACCTTCTAAAGCATAGAGGAGCTTGTGATTTTTTGCCACAGTTTACCACCTATCTACATAATACCCAAGCTACCTCTCTAAGCTGTCATTACATCATCAGAATTGCAGGCTTTTTTATCTACACAACACACATTCAATGCAAATGTGTACACAAATATTGCTCCATATGGGCTGTAGGTGTAGACGAAAGAAGCCCACAAATTGGATAGTAAAGCAACTGCTTAATTTAAACCCCTACAATCTTTTTTAAATTGTTTTTATTGCGCAAGGCATATTCTACTACAAATATTTTAAAGGAAAAATTCATCTACAAAAAATCTTTGAAGTTGATTTTTTTCTTTTATATTTCCCTACAATCTTACTTATAATATAAAGCTGAAGGTTTGTGGGTATGTTAGTACCTATGTATGTTTGTTACTCAATCACTATGTTGTACCATTTTTGTTATATTTTAAAGTGTTTCCTACACTTGGATAACTATACTTAAAGAAATGCTCTCCAAAAATTTCGCACCCGACAGGACTTGAACCTGCATCTCTGGGGATCCGTCCCAACGCCTTTCCAATTTGGCCACGGATGCATGTTCAATCAGGTCGAAATTAAGGATTGCATTTCTTATTGTTTTACGTTTTTGGAGGCACGTAGCGCCATCTACTGACAATAGAGAGAGAGAGAGAGAGATGCAGGTTCAAGTCCTGTCGGGTGCGAAATTTTTGGAAAGCATTTCTTTAAGTACACTATGTTGTAGTCAAAACTATAGTAGCTAGTAGCAAAAACTACTGAATCCATTGTAATGAAACTTGAAATAAATGTAGCTAAAGACTTGGAATAACACATAGGCTTCTATTTTCCTAACAAATGATTTATCTATATGTTGTAGGTATAGTCCAGTTCACTCAGATGGTACGTGACATGGAAGCGGTGGACGGGGAAGTAGCTCGTCTTCACTCACAGATCCGCAGCCATTACCTGCCTCCTGTCTCCATCAGCTCATCTGTTGACACTTCTCTGTGAAGGTAATTCATTTATAATTTCTTCTATGGTTTTCACGATTTTGCGTAATAAAACTCCATTTATCGGGTAGTTAAATATCCTATTTTAAAATCATTGTTTAGATATTTTATCTATCATATTAAGTGCATAACTGGTCAAATGGCTTACAGTGAACAACACACATACTTCAATTTCCTTATCTTGCCCATAAGCACCCATTGAAACATTATTTTCTTTTATAGTTTAGTTGTGTTGTTAAACACGTCAAGTTTTTGAGCCAATATTTATCCAAAGGTAAAACACCTTTCAATATTTATTATTAATTACACAGACATTTGGTTTTAAACGCCCAGTGCGGGCTTAAGCACTTAAAATAAAAATATTATTTAAAATAAGTCAGTTGCTAGAAGTAGTACTTTTTAAACAATTTTAAACTAACAGAAAGTCTGTAACAAAAACTTGTTATTAAAAACTACTTATCCAATTGAAATCTGGTTTTCAATATTGGATAGTTCTATTTTCGAGGAAGGTCGTGGTATACTTTGCATCGAAATCCAATGAGTAGAACCCGAGTAATGAACAAAAAAGTGCAACCGTTCGAGAGCCGCTCGGCCGCCCGCGCCCGTGATAACTGAGTTTTTCACTTCCGCGGGTGAAACCGCGGAGCGCAGCTAGTATTAAATAAAATATATACTATTACTAATATAATAAGGGAAATATTTAGGTGCCTATTTACTTTTTTTTACAAGTAAATACCTAGGTTTTAATTTTTTTTAAAGCCGTGTGTGAAGCCGCACGCACAGTGTGTTTAATAATAATAGTATTGCCTTTTTGTTGTCTTTTATGGGCAGCAATCAGCAATGAGATTACTAGGTACTGACTGATGTACTCATAGATAAAGAATCATAGCATTCATGTTTGTTTTTAAAATTACATAATTCTCCATCCAACAGTAACGCCATACAATCTTTGAAGATATGTTATTTTTCTTAATATTTGGTATTCTTCTTTTCAATACAACATAGGTTTGGCTCACCTATTGTTAGACTTTTCATTTCTCACTAAAATCTCTAACTTGATGTAACGACCACTATCACAGATAATAACTGGCACTAACTGCTTAATAAGTCTGAAGGAAAAGAGAGCTCAAGAAAGTGATTTTTTGGCACTAAATTATCTTTAGGTATTAATTTTTTTTACAGGTAGACATAAATAAATCTCAAACCAGTATCATGAGGAAAATGAGAACAATAAAATATATTATGGTCATAGTCTTTGCACTGCTTTACATTCTTTACATATATCTGGGTTTGAGCGACTACGTTCGTGCTAAGAGCTTTGACGATCATTTCGACTATCCTCTCAATCTGAACCTCCAGCCATTGATAGAACAAGTAATGTCGGGGAAGAAGCCTGAAGTTCCTCCTATAAACTACCATCCATACAGGTACCTTACCAACTCGGGGAAATGTAATGTCGTTGATAAATTAGACTTGTTCATCATAGTCAAATCTGCCATGAATCATTTCGGTCATAGAAATGCAATTCGACAAACGTATGGACAAGAAAGCTTGCACCCCGGCCGAGTTATAAAGATACTCTTCTTCTTAGGAATAGAAGAAAAGAAAACTCAGCTCCAAAAGGAAGTGGAAACTGAAATGGCAAAGTTTAAAGATATAATCCAAATGGATTTCCACGATACATACTTCAATAACACTATTAAAACAATGATGTCTTTCCGATGGCTCTACGAACACTGTCGTACTTCAGATTATTATTTATTCACTGACGATGACATGTACATTTCCGTCAGTAACTTACTCGAGTACTTAGGAGAACTAAAAGACAGAACAGCGACAGAAGCGTCTGACTCTCATTTATTTGCTGGATATGTCTTTAAATCCAGCCCTCATAGACTGAGAAGTAGTAAATGGAGAATATCTTTAGAAGAATATCCGTGGAACAAATGGCCTGCTTATGTAACTGCTGGAGCATATGTAGTCTCAAACAAAAGCATGAATGTTCTATACATAGCGAGTCTCTTCGTAAAACATTTTCGTTTCGACGATATATACCTAGGTATAGTAGCTAAGAGGGCCGGTATTACTCCTTTACATTGTGACAGGTTCCATTTCTATAAGAAGAAATATAGTAAAGAAGGGTATAGAGATGTGATTGCGTCCCATGGTTATGGAGATCACAAGGAATTAGTGCGAGTGTGGAATGAACAACATGGTGTGGTGATCGTGAACTCTTGATTGCTTGCGAAATTAATATGTTAAAACTACATTTAAGAAAGAGAAATAAACAATATGTATTTGTTAGAAGGAATCTGTGCATTAACATTGTATGATGATAATATTGTATCATTGACATGATAATCGTGGTGGCGTTCATTCGTTGTCGTGATATTCGTGGTGACACTTTTCGAAGTCACGTATCGCACCCTTTTGCAGGGACTTAATATTGAAAGTGCTCGAAGTGGTTGGCCAATATTTTTTAACTTTACAGCTCACTGGAGACTTATTCTATCATTATAATTAAAACGTCTTTATAATCCCTATGTATATGATATGCGTGCAAATGATCTTACAATCACAACCCAGGATGCTAAAGATTGTGCGAAGGGGAGATGTAAAAGTAGAAAAGCGGAGCTCCCGAGAGTGATGTAACTGGGAACATCACTCGCATGATGATGATGATGATGAATCTCTCAGCAATGTTTGATTTTTCTTGCAAAATTATTAACAATTACTGAACCGTTTCCGACATAAAGCATTGTTTACACATTTCAGTTGGCCATGCCCTGGCCACGCGCCTGTTGCGTTTTCTATATCAAGTCCTTTACATAGCGCTTGCGACTCCACACATAGTAGGTATGAATTTATTGACCCTTAGATCCTATAATATTGATTTTATTTCCAAAGTGTTTCCTACACTTATACTATAATTAAATAATTAGTTTTTTTAATGCTTTCCAAAATTGTGCACCGGAAAAGACATGTAAGGGTTGTGAGGGTCAACTGGCAACCCTTACAATTCAGATGTAAAGGATGAATTATTATACTAGACCATCACCTGGCCGTGCCGGGTCCCAGCTTCGTTGTATGTTGCTTGGCTGCCACTTGGTTGCAACAAACTGTTGACTTGACTGTTAGCTGAGCAATAGACAACGAAGCTCGGACCTGGCACGGCTGGGTGACAGGTAATATATATTTATCCCTAATGAGACTTTCCGCTTGCTTGCGAGTTCGTTTGTTCGAGATGAAAAATGATGTCTGTCGGGTGCAGAATTTTGAAAGCTTTTTTTTTCGAACAACTAGTTGTTTTTTGTTCATTAAATTATAGGTAGTGTAGTAAAATAAGATGGCAATAAATAAACATATCATAGACTTACGGCCGGAGCACTCAAGTTGTCTAAAGTGGTCTCTCAGTAGAGTTGGCAGTTTAGTCTTGCTCCATGTACTAAAAAAAATAACTGTTTTTTTTTGTAAGTACTTACTTTTATTAAATAGGTAATACAGTTAATTGTAAACTCATTGTTTTTTTTATTAATCTGTAAAATAGATAGGTAGGTAGGTACTTACTAATTTATAATTTAGATTTTAATATTACCACAGATAATACCCACAATAATAATGTTCTAGCATGAGTCCAATTTATATCAAAGCCCCACTACTATCTATTGTATAATTTGAGTGGAAATATTATGATGTAACCTATTTAATTTGAAATGATTATGTAAGTTTATCTACCTGGCCACATTTTCAATAACTAAAACTTCTAATGCCCCTCAGCCCTCACCATTATGCATTTTTTAGAAATTTAGTAAATTATGGCTGAAGCTTTTGAAATGTTAGTAGTTTCTTGCAAAATTATCAATTGAATTAATTTCGAAACAATGCTAAAGCGATGTTGAGTTGTTTTACTCGTACTTACAGAATACTTGGCCTAATTTAGTGAGAGAGCATTATTAATAATTTATAAATACCTGTGGTCTTATTTTATGAAAAGCACTCAATAAATCTTTAAAATTTTGTATTAGGGTCTTTTATTTATTTATTGCATTGAATTTTAAGTACTTATTGTGTATGAAACAAAAGTTAAATTATCATCTGTTTGTAAGAATATTAAAAATAACATCAATATATAATATAGTTTTTATTCAGTAAAAATGTCTTTATTCCTTAAACATTGCAATAATTATTAATAGTAATTCTTATTTATATTAAACTTGTAAAAATATAAAATTCAGTTTTATACGTACCTATATAAATGTAAATATAACTTGTGACTTCGTTTTATTTACTTGTAGTTAAATTCATTTTATTTGTAACAACTCGGTTGTTCATCATAATTCATAAATTGTGTAGGTATATTCCTTAGAAATTACTTAACAATAATATAGTTATTCATTACCTAACTTCATAAGAACTGGATACAAAAACATTAATAGGTTTCAACTTCCAAACATTAATGAAACTACCGGCGCCTGTCGCTCAGTTACACCCGCGTAAGTCCCGATCCCGTGGGAATATCGGGATCAAAAGTAGTGTATGTTACTCCTCCATAATGTAGCTTGCTATTGTGGAAATTATTTTTGAAATTGGTCCAGCAATTTCAGAGATTACCCCAATATACATACATACTATTATGGGCCGATTTTTCAAATCCCTAAATAGAGATATCTGTCAAATAAAATGTACAAATACAAATGTAGTATTTTTTGTATTGTATACTTTTTATCTCGATATTCCCGCAAGAACGGGCAGTCGCAGGTGAAACCGCGGGGCGCTGCTAGTATTAGTATAGATGCAAAATCGCGAAAATCTATGACAAAGCTATACATTAAATTGTTTTTTTTTTTCGTTCAAATTGTTTCATCGTTCCTGTGGGAATATCGGGATAAAAAGTAGCCTATGTGATATTACTTATTTTACTCGCGTTTTATCTATGGCAATGTTAAAATGTACCGAGCTTTCGCTAAATTTACAGCCTTGAGCCAATCTTGAAATAGGTAAATATTGTGTTTCAATTTGATGTATATTTATTAACGCGTCTATTAAGTTTTTATTTACTTCGTAGTACTTTTTTATTTCCTGGTTGTGTTTGTCTTTGCGGTTCCGCGTGCCTGATCTCAAAAATGGCTCATATTTCAACCAAATTCGGTAATATACAACACAATTTGGGCCTGGATTAACAAAAATTGGTACTGAATCAGACGACCAGGAAATCACCTCAATGTGCAACCGTTTAAGAGTGGAATTTTGCACAGCGGTGTCCGAACAACGCGAGCAACATCGCGGGCAAAAGCTATTTACAGCTAAAACTAGGGAATGCACAGGTATTTAAAAAAAGGGGGAATGTATGTATAAGCACAGATCACTTATTGCTTAGTAAAGATAAACTGCTCTATATTTTCTAAAAACTAAAATTGTGACTCGCTGATATGATAAAAAATAAATAAATATTGCACAACATTACACAGCGCAATCTAGCCCCAAACTAAGCACTAGGCTTGTACTATGTGTACTTGACAACGGATATACTAAATATTTTTTTTTTTTTTTTTTTGTAAATACATACATATTATAATTAAAAAGATAGACACCCAGACCAGATACAAATATTTATAATCATGACTATCAGATATTGGAAGACTCAGGTAATCTAAGATACATATAATGATATGTTACAAATAACATCTACTACAATATTGGCACAAATGTGGCACGCAATATTTTAACAATTTTTTGTGTTTCCTTTTAGATTTAAAATTTATTTCTAATTCGATTTTTATTTCAACTTCAAGTTCCAACCTATGACATTCTATTCGAGATTATACCGATATGACCTGTATTCACAAACGACCATATGCGTGGCTTAATGCTCCGTCTTGCTCTTGTGAGTGACAATCAACGTCAGAGAAAATGTGACAAAAGTCGAGTCCACGCATAGTATTGTGAACACCGGCCTATGTATTAGAACTTGTATAAACCTAGCAAAGGAAGGTTAACGAATGGGTGCGCGTTCTCGCTTGCTCTCGCACGTTATATTTGTGCGGAAGCGAGAGCGAGCATCCATTCGTTAGCCTTAGGGGCCGCTCAAGTATTACGTTAGTACTTAAATAACCACTTGAATATGATCAGCGGCCACTCTGAAGTCACTGGGCTGTCCTACCTGATACTCTTCATAATAAATATGCCGAAATAACCACCATCCAACCCCTCATCCCCCTATGGCATCAAAAATAACCCTTTTCTTATACTTTAACAACCCCTTACGCATGGCCAGTACCCACTCCACAATCTTGGTAAGTGCCTGTTTACACCGAGTTATCCAGCTCCTTGAAGACGTAAGTAATCTTCATGATGGCCAGCCACAGGTCCTCGTCAGCGATATCCTTGTGCAGCACCAGCCTGATGCTCTTGTCGTCCAGGTCTAGAGCCTTCACTATCACACCCTCGTCGTTCTCTGTCTTGCAGTCACCCTGGAAATGTTGAATGGAACTTTTACTTAAATTATCACCAATTCATTACCTACCACCACTGACCACTTGTTTCTTGAACTCAAAAGTTTCAAAGGTGAGCAGGTGGTGGTGGTTCTATTATATGGACAGAAATAGTGTAAGTCACAGTAAAAGTACCTCCCCTCGAACTCTTCCTTTGGGTTCTATTTTGGGCTATGCAGCCTATGGTTCGCCACTTTCGCATTAATAAACGGCTGTAAATATATTTCTTACACGTAGCATTGATCTATTGTTTTGTTGTTAATTTAATGCCTAATGCCTATTATTGTCACGCAGTAGATGTGTAAAGTAGAGTATTGACCTCGGTAATAAAGCCTATGTTTATCTTGGGCGCTTGAGAATCCCACGCTTCACTCAAGACCTTAGGTATATAACTTTAACACCCTCACTACGCAGAAGAGTGTTATAGGTTTGAGATGTTATAAAATAAGACATATTAAGTACTAGCTGCGCACCGCGGTTTCACCCGCGGGAATATCAGGATATAAAGTAGCCTATGTATTAATCCAGGTTCCCAGCTACCTATGTTCCAAGTTTCATCACAATCGGTTAAGCAGTTTTTGCGTGATTGAGTAACAAATATACATACTCACAAACTTTCAGATTTATAATATTAGTAGGATAAAATAAATAAGTAAAATGTATAAAGGTCCGCAGTTCACCTTAGTTTCATTCAAGCTGACTTGAGCAAGTCTCTGGATGAGCTGTTTGCCCGTGAGAGGGCTCTCCTTAGCGATGTGGACGAACAGCATGTTGGTGTGTTGGTTCTCTACGTCGATACTGAAGCTCTTCGTGAGCAGTCCCTGGATCACTGGGGGTCAAAGATCAAGAGGTTAGGATGAGGGGACTGGGAGTTCCAGTGCGTCATAGGTACAAGATCCAAGCGCTGTTCGGGAAGAGTTCGTGAACTCGCTATGCTGCGAAGATGTGAAATCTACGCTACGAAAATACGCTACGTGCGTGCACCAATGAATAACATTGGTGAATATGAAACGCATCCATCTATCCAGTGAATGTCTGACAACAGTGGAAAATAACAGGTACTATGCAGTACATTGCTGCTTTGTTTAATTACCGGTAATATCCACGTTACGTCAAAGCAGCAATGTACTGCATAGGGCCATCATTTTCCACAGTTGTCAGAGGTCCAGTAGATGGATAATCTGGGGGCATAGCATCGTAGCATAGCACATCTGTGGTGGAAGGAGCCTAAAGCTCCCTAAAGCTAGTCACCCAGCGCGAGCCTGTGGGCCCTCGTGTGGTCCAGCTGCAGCAGCGGCAGCACCTCGTCCAGCCCCACGAGGCAGGCGGCCGCCAGCACCCCCGCCTGACGCATGCCGCCCCCCAGCGCCTTGCGCAGCCGCCGGGCCCTGGGGGAGGGAGATTGCATTGCTCCATGGTAGACTCACTTGGACACGAGACACTTCTCCTTTATAGAGAACTCAACACTAGCCTTGGGGAAGGTAATTAGTAATGATCCCAGACGGCCCTCTGCTAAGCATCTGACGGGACAGCAGCCCCTGTCTCTGGGGCGAGCGGAGATGCTACGTAATTATGACCTACTAGCTGCGCCCCGCGGTTTCACCCGCGTAAGTCCCGTTCCCGCGGGATAAAATGTAGCCTATGTTTTATTCCCGGTATCCAACTACTTATATTCCATGTTTCATCGCAATCGGTTCAGTAGTTTTTGCGGTATTGAGTAATAAACATCCAAACACACACTTTCCCATTTATAATATTAGTAGGACCATTTAACTCCTATCTTTTAACTGGACCACACACAATTGTTAAAGTTAGGAGTGCAATGAAAGTAAAATACTTATGGCTGTGACACCTAAGCTCATTAATGCGTTGACTAAGACAAACAAGCCACAGGTATTTTAAAGCTGTGCACTGTGAATGCCACATCTTACAACATTTTCAAATAGATAGCTGGTTACTAACGTTGGTCTGCTAAAATTGTCTGGAAATAGATTGCAGTCGACAAAGTGACATGCTATTCAAATTTGGGATACAAAAATTAAAAGGGCAAGTAAGAATAATAAAATAAATAACAAACTAACTGCTGTATGAAGTGATAGGAGCCGACTAACGCCGAGCCAACCGGAGCACCCAACCCTTTGCTAAAGCAGACTTGTACAGTGTCCGCCACCGCCACCAACTCCGCCGGAGACCGCTTCAGGTACACGCTGGCGTTGAAGATGCGAGCTCCGTCCACGTGAAGTGCCAGCGAGTGTTGCTTGCATACTGATGATACTTGCTCCATGAACGATATTGGTACCACCTGGGACGATGAGTGCTAAGTGTGGTTAGGTGAAACTAGGGATACGAAATGGCTCCCGAAATGGCGGCGATGCGTCCTACGTCGCTTCTCGTGAGGGTTTTTCTTTTTAAGGTCTTGGGAGACGGGGTTAATAAGGCCAATCAGCCGTATTCGTTTATTGTATTTGTTTGTCGGGCTGGTTTCCGCAAGTCGACGTCTGAGCGCCTATTTTGCGTCCGGGTGGGATTTGTGCTCAATCGAGCCAACCCAACTCCCCAAGGAAAGCCAAAAGACCCTTAATGTTCTTAGTTACCTCGTATTCGTATATGCAAACCTACGTTCCCCTGAAATATTGCGAAGAGAAGAACAGCGAAGAAGAGCGGACTTCATGATTTTTAATGATACCCAAAGTTGGTTTTACTAGTATATGTATAGGTACTAGTGTTGTGCAGTACTACTGTAGGTAGTAGTAAGTATACCAACCATACAATATGTTTGTCTAAATATTTTTACCAGCTACACAGACCTACTGTGTAGCTTGTAAAAATATCTTACCCCCAGGGTGTTCTATCAATTATAAAAGTCAAAGTATCAAGACGTAATATAAAATAGGATACAGACGTTTAGTTTAACTGACAGTTTATCTATACAGATAAATCGTATGTGTGTACGCAAAACTTAACTGCACAGTTTGGACTGATTCAGATTCAGATTCTTCTTTGTGGCCTTCTGCTAGCAGCTTAGAGCAATTTGGCCTAAAGCTTAAACGTCTGTAGCCTGTTCTCGCTATTTAACTACTGCTTTTACTGTGTTTTTTTGCATCGCGTTAGTGAAACGTGGTCTTGAATTTTTATAAATCATAAATAAATCATTTATTGGCCATGTCATTACATTTCGCAATATTGGCAAGTCAAATCATACAATAAAAATAATAATAATAAAATAAATTAGTGAGTAATAATAATTATGTCAAATAATAGAATCATACAATATTAAATAATAATGTCAAATCAATAGCATACAATACTAAATGATAATAATGTCAAAGCAAGTAAATAAGTCTAAATGGTTGTTACGTAAAGAGATGAATGGTACTAATTAGATCACGCGTCTTTATATGTCAAGAAATGAGCAAGCCATATATTCGGATAAATTATAAAAGCGGTTAAATTTAAAGAAATTATAAATTATATTTTTGAAGTTATTACACGGAAGTTGTCTTACAAGGTGAGGAAGATGGTTGTACAGATCAATTTTGAGACTTAAACCAAGTTTCATTGTTTTAACTAATCTAGTTCTAGGTTTAACTAAGTTTTCTTTATTTCTAATGTTAATATTATGTTTGTCCATTTTCCTAGGTATTTCATTTAATATTCTTTTATTATGAACCTCTAGCAGGGATTTGTATATAAATAGAGAAATGACGATCATAATTTCAGATTTTTTGAAGTATGCTCTAGCCGAAGTCAATCTACGTAAGTTATGTATTGTCCTAATCGATCTCTTCTGACAAATAAGTACTTTCTTTATATGGGTTGAGTTTCCCCATATGGTTACCGCATAGCTTATGATGGAGTGACAGTATGCATAATAAACTGAAATCAGCGTTTGTTTGTCAATTATATTTCGTAACTTAAATAGCGCGTAATTGGCACTCGTCAGTTTCTTACAGATTTTGTCTATATGACTTTCATAAGTCAGAGTTGAATCCAAAATACAACCCAGAAATTTCACTTCACTACATAATTTTACATTACTGTTCACATTGAAGTTTTTAATTTTTTTACAACTATAGCTTAAGATACTTGTTTTTTCCGAATTTAGCGTAATACCGTTAGCCGCAAACCAGTCTTTAAGTGTATTTATTATTACTATGGTTTTACTTTCTATGCCTTCTGTTTTTTTTATCTGTAATCCCTATATGTGTGTCATCTGCAAATAATGTAATCATTGCCCAGCTGGGTATACAATTCACAAGGTCGTTAACATATATTAAAAAGAGCAATGGTCCCAGTATTGAACCTTGCGGTATTCCTACAGTACTAGTAGCTTTGTTTTATTTTTGAGAAACCTCGTTATTGCGTGTAAATGAATTAATTCCGATGGAATATTAACAATTTAGTTTCGCGAATGATAACGAGTGAAAAACACGAAACTTGCGCGTTACCAACAAATGCTCTCATGGGGCTGCAATAAAATTCGCCGTCATTTTTTATTGCAATGTTACGCATTGCAAATATTGTTTCAAACGATTTGATAGTACACTATTGAACACATGAAACTAGCTAAATTTACCCTTTATTGCTGGCAAAGGACCATAACTGAGAAACTGGAGTTTTTGAGGGAACTCGTTGAGGAGATGTAGTGCTCAATTTTCATTTTTGTGAAACCTAAACCTAACCTTCGGGGCATATTAATCAATTTAGTTTCGTGAAGGTGTACAAGTGGAATGAAAGTGAAAATCGGTGCAAAACATGGACTTAGTGTTGTCTCTAAAGCTCCGTGAAAAATCTTTGTAAATAAATGGCCGCCGTGTTTGCAAACGATTCCCTAGACTTGACTTTAACTATGTCGATGCAAATAACTTGCATAATATATTAATAATATTTGACACTGGCTAATTTCCTAATAGCCATAATCGGTTCACAACCGATAAGAAACAATAATAAATAACTGAGAAACTGGACTGAACTGACTTTTACTATCGAAGAAGAATTGAGTGAAATGACCCACCTTTCCTCCACAACAGTTATGCGTATTCTCAACGACGACCAGCGCCGTGGCCGGCTCGTGAATGTCTGAGCCGCGGATCTTGCGTCGCAGCTGTTCCAGGTCGAAGGTGCCGTCTGGCTTGTTCTGTATCGGGGATAGCAGCACACCGCCCACTTGTGCTGCGTTGCCTGCCCAAAGTGACAACTTTTATCAATTCTGATCCATACTTCCTACTAATCCTATTAATATTATAAAGCTGAAGCATATGTGTGCGTTTGTTACTCAGTCACGCAAAACTACTAAACTTGCAATATAGATACCTGGAGAATTGGAATAACACAGGCTACTTTTTATATTCCCGCGGTTTCTGATAGATCAAAGTACAGCTTAAACGCTGATAGTGGAGAGCTGTTTGTGTGTATTCTTTGTATGATGTAGACATTCGATATGAAAGGATTTTTCGAAATCGATACGGGATCATGGCGCACAGGCGAATGTAGGTGTTTGGAAAATCGGTTAATTCCGATAATTGAACCTAATACTGTTATGTACAAAAATACCAATAAAACACATCTTATATTATTTATTACACTAATAATATACTATTAAGTACGGATTATCCCATAAAATAAGATTTATATTCGAATCTCTTTTACAAATACGAACGGACGAGCGCGTTCGAACGACGTTCGGATAATCAACATCCTACATGGATATAATAATATTGGTTTACCTTGTTCATATTTCCATATGTGTGATTTGTCTCCAACTATAGCTTCAGCGCCACGCCTGTTGCAATGAACCATAACTGAAAGCACAATCAAATTATCAGTGTAATCATTACCCAACTTACTACTGGTTTGGTGCTCATAAATTATGGTTTTAAGATATATAAAAACTAGCTGCGTCCTGCCGTTTCAATCGCGTAAGTCCCGTTACCGTGGGAATATCAAGATCAAAAGAAGCCTATGTTACTCCTCCATAATGTAGCTTATGACGACCTCTGTGGCGCGTCGGGCGAACGCTTGGCTGCAATACAGAAGGTTGCGGGTTCGATTCCCGCTGTGTGCAAATATTTATGTTAAAATAAATATTTCTATCTGGTCTGGGCGTATTTCTATGTATAATAATATGTATGTATTTACAAAAGAAAAATAAATATAAGTAGTATATCCGTTGTCTAGTCACCGTAACACAAGCTACGCACGGGGCTAGATGGCGCTGTGTGTTCGTCACAGGATTTATTTATTTATTTATATACATACATAGCTGCGCCCCGCGGTTTCACCTGCGGATGTAAAAACGTGTTGTCAGTTGTCACGGGTATCCGGGTACGAGCGGCTGAGCGGTTCTTAAGCAGTTGCACTTTTTCTTTCATTACTCGGGTTCTACTAATTGGATTTCGATTTATAGTATGCCACGACCTTCCTCGAAAATAGAACTATCTAATATCGAAAACCAGTTTTCAATCGGATTATTACTTTTTAATTGTATAAGGAACAGACAGAGAAACAGACATGAATTTTAAAAATTATACAGGGTGTGGCGTAATGAGTGGATAATAGGGTACCTGCGGGTAGGGGCCATTGTGGCGGTTCAGAAAAATATTTGTTATGCTCAGTAAAAGTGCCTCGGTTTTCGAGATATTCGACATTTTCGAAATTTAAGAAATATTTCACCCTTCGTCACTATTTTTGGCGCGAAGACTGCAAATGAATTTTTTTTTTCTATCTGTTTTTTGGATAGTATTCTTGGAAAGATGTGCTATCGAATGGAAACTATTATTTTTATAACACAAGCACAGTTATGTTTTTAAAATAAGATTTCACTAAAATTTTACTTGCTTTCGTTTGTTTTCCTGACCTTTACCCTTCTGTGGTGTAAAAAAAATGTATGGTCACTTGAATGCCAAATTTTAAAAAAAATAGCCTATTTCATCGAGATTCCGAATTGGTATATTACATGGTATTTCCACAAGTTGATTCAAAAGTAATTCCTATTAAAATGGGTAGAGCTAATTATTATAAAATTACAAATAGTACTAAAATTTACTTCATTGCTTAAAATACCTAAAAACGTTAGTTTAAAATTCGGTAATGAAATAAAACGAAACAATAAATTTTAAATGCATTTCATTTATTAAATTTACTATCACAAAAGGTGTTCGAAAAGGCCACCACGTGCTCTGATGCATGCTCTGCACCTTTTGATAAAAGATCTTTTAATCCTGTTCGCAATTCTTTGCTCTGTGATTTTCTGAGCAGCTAATCGCACACGCTCCCGTAGCTGGTCCACTGTATTGATTGGGTCTTTATAAACCTTTTCTTTAAGGCATCCCCAGTAAAAAAAGTCCAATGGGTTGAGGTCTGGTGAACGAGGTGGCCACAAAATTGTCCCCAAACGACCGATCCATCGTCGACGATATGTTTCATCGAGGTATTGTCGAACATTTCGGGCGTAATGAGCGGGGCAACCATCGTGCTGCAGCCACATTCTTCTTCTATCTTCTAATGAAACATCTTCTAATAAAAGTGGAAGTTCGTGCCGTAAAAAATGTAAATACGTTTCTGCAGTCAATGTTCCAGACAATTCAAATGGTCCGATTATTTTGCCATTTAGAATTCCAGTCCATAAATTAATTTTGAACTGGTACTGGGACCTGTCTTCTCTGGCCAAATGAGGGTTTGTACGCTGCCAACTGTGCAGATTGTGCATATTAAAATACCCATCTTTTTTGCACGTGGATTCGTCGCTCCACAAAATTTTATCGAAGAAATCGGGATCAGCGTTCATTTTTCTCAGCATTGTTTGGCAAAATGCAACTCGTGCAGGGTAATCTCTTGGCTGCAAACATTGCACGCGCTGGTAGTGAAAAGGATGTAATTTTTCTCTTTTTAAAATTCGGTGCACTGTTCTTGCTGACATGCCAGTATTAGAGGCTATTACGCGCACAGATGTGGTAGGATCAGCAGCAATTTCATCAAGTACGTCCTCTTCATTATGTACTTGTGGTCTCCCAGAACTCGTGCCACCGATACCACTTCCAGGAATTCGACCTTCCATGTAAGCATTGTGTACGCGAATAAACACACGATAATCGGGATGGCGTGCATTGGGAAATCTTTCCCGATACAGTGCTGCTGCTCGATTGGCGTTACCACCACACTCGCCGTAGATTAAATGCATTTGCGCATATTCAGACGCAGTGTATAGCTGAGGCATTGCAATCAATATGCAATACCAAAAAATCCAAGTTACAAAGCAAATCAAGTCCGAGATCACAGCACAAAATCGTTAGGTTCACAAAATTAAGACGTCCAAATCGCTAGGCAAAACAAAGTCCGAAATCACTGCACAAAATCGACGAGTATCAATCCAAAACAGGATAACACGTTGTTGTACGGGAGTAGTATGATAGCACACTGACTCGAAAATCATAAAAATGCGTTACGCAAAACGATAGTTCTCTTTCACTCATAGCATGAAAGAGCAAGAAAGACATAGTGTCGATTGTCGCTGGGCCGGGAACCAATCTGTTCCAAGAATTACTAGTAGTTCTGCGAACAGTAGACAATTATTGCTAATAATAGTTAAAAATATTTCTTTAAATTACGCCTTGATAAGTTTGGTAGGAATTAATTTTGAATCAAGTTGTGACAATGATATGTAATATACCATTTCAGAATCTCGATGAAATAGGCTAATTTTTTTTTTAATTTGGCATTCAAGTGACCATACATTTTTTTTACACCACAGAAGGGTAAAGGTCAGGAAAACAAACGAAAGCAAGTAAAATTTTAGTGAAATCTTATTTTAAAAACATAACTGTGCTTGTGGTATAAAAATAATAGTTTCCATTCGATAGCACATCTATCCAAGAATACTATCCAAAAAACAGATAGAAAAAAAAATTTCATTTGCAGTCTTGGCGCCAAAAATAAGGCGACGAAGGGTGAAATATTTCTTAAATTTCGAAAATGTCGAATATCTCGAAAACCGAGGCACTTTTACTGAGCATAACAAATATTTTTCTGAACCGCCACAATGGCCCCTACCCGCAGGTACCCTATTATCCACTCATTACGCCACACCCTGTATATTTTGTTCTACTACTTATCCTAAGTCCCCTAGACCACTTTTTTTTTATTTAGTTCCAAGTACAGACTTTTTGTCCTCTCCTCCTTCACATAATTATAGATGATAAATTTATATGATAATCTTCAGATACCTACCTACTTATTTAAACTTTTTCACTTGGTGTACTTAACCTAAATAAAATAAAAAGTAAGTTTTATAATATCACTTGAGAATTGAAATAAGAAAAGTAAATAATTTTATTGTTCTTACAATGAGGCTCATCCTATTATAAATAGGTAATTATTACATGTGTGTTACCATAGCCTTGAAGTTTTAATAAAAATGTAAGAGGAAATTTAATAGGTAATTTGCAGTCAGTCTTCACAAAAACTATTGAATTGATTGTGAAGAAACTTTGTACCCATGTAGATCCAGCTATCTGGATCAGTATGGCTTTTCCGAGAGCTTCAGTCCGAAACTGAAGATTGACTTGACATGCCAGTCACTGTCTTCTTAAACCTTTCCGACATCGGATTCGGACCGAAGCTCTCTGAATACCCTTTTGGATTAAGACATAGGCTACTTATCCCGATATACCCAGGACTTATGTGGGTAAAACCACAAGTGCAAAGGGCACACCTAGTAGTAGGTACTATTAAGCTTCTTTAACATTACCTGCAATTGACCTCACCTCAAATGATGAAACGCGTCGTTGAGGTCGACAATGTAACATGGTTTTCTATAAGAAACCTTTTCACTCTATACTTGAATACTCCATAGTGATTACTTACTTTTACCTCTGAAAGCAGTTGTAAAGTCAAGTTTGAGGTACTTAACCAATACTTAACAACTCAAACTTAACCTGAAAACTCTAACACCTCATCGCTATACAAAAAGAAGAGACTAAAAGACTAACCTGCGATTAAATTAGCCATTGTCGCCGAGGGTACAAACAACCCGGCTTGCTTCCCCAACAAAGCAGCTATCTTGCTCTCAAGAGCGTTCACAGTGGGGTCCTCGCCGAATACATCGTCGCCGACGGCAGAGTTGGCCATCGCATGGTACATAGCCTTTGTCGGCTTCGTCACAGTATCAGACCTCATATCCACAATACGTGCCATATTATTTTATGTTCCTTACTTTAAAGTTACGTAATAACAACCAGCAACGGTTCCGCGAGTGACACCGAAAGCGAATTGATCCAATTTGAGAAGTTATACTATTATAAATTGATTATTATTATTTCCTTGTTATCAATATCATAATCAACTTGTTTAAAATTTAGTGATGGGCGAGCAAGGGCAACCGGCAACCACCGATGACTAAAATAATTATTATATTATACTAAAGTAATGGGCAACTCGAGTTAGAACTTGCGAACAGTAGGTGTAACAAGGAAAAAATAATATATGGTTTGATGTGGGTTGGATAAATTATTTAACATTAATAAACTTTTTTAAACCAACAAGATTAGAACTCATATACCTATTATAACACATTTACCGGGTCTCGGTAGTACACGGTTCGTACATGGGGCAAACGAAGCTGACCATCGCGTAACGGGTGAAGGAGCACAGAGCTGCAGTCAAGAATCGCCAGGTGGAGAAATCAGCGATAGCTCATCTTAGAGCATTTTTTACTCTCGGGATCAAGCCACTGGATTGAGTTGCACGCGCCTCGAATCCTTTCCACAGAACGACATTAGTATTCAAGGATAGTTCGTGAAGCTGTCGAAATCAAACAAACAACACGATAATTTCAACCGGGAAAGTAGTTATAGGCTCTCGTCTACGTGGAATCCAGTAATTAGGATGTGCAAGTGTCGCGATAAAAATCAGTGAATGTAGTGTGTCGCCGCCCTTAGTTATAGCGAACTTTAAAAGTGAGGGTATGCCTGCTACCTGCAAGTTTTACCACCGAAGATCAGGGTACTTCAGTAACTACCTACAAATACGATCATTAACCGGTACACCGAGGTTATTAATAAAGGACGACGCCCGCTGCAACTCCAGCCCCCTCGAGACCCAGACAATTGTAACATGATCGAAACGTCGAGGTATGGAAAATTATAAAAGTTAAAATCATGCGATGAATACCAGGGAAAATGTGTAAATATGATGTCTACTCTTGAAAATTTTAAATGTATACTGCACTCTGAATATAACAACGAATAACGCCCCGACCTGTGAAATTTTGTTTGTTTGGACCTTTGTGACTTTGAATCTTCGAACAAATGCGATCAAACATAAAAAAGTATGTATAGCTGAAAAGCTGCAACAGCACAAAGACTACTTTTATCTCTATAATCTCGCTGGTGCTGGACTAACTCGGTAGACAAACCGCAAAGTGCAGCTGCTATCGGCACGTTTACCGCGGTTTTACTGTGTTTCTTTTTTCGAATTCTTGTGCGTGCGTTCACATTCGAGTTTAAATCGAGTTGCGTTTTTCTTACGTGGTGGCACATCACTATTTAGTGTCATGCGCGGGTGTCATGAGCATGGAGGTAAGATAAATAACTGGAGGAAAAACTGTCAGAATAAAAACGAGCCGAGCAAGATGGTTGTAGCAAAGGACTTGTGTCATTTTCTAATAGGGTGACAATAAGATTTTTTTTATGTGACAGATGTTAGATTTAATAATGCAAATGCAATTGTATTATTTACTAGCTGCGCCCTGCGGTTTCCCCCACGTAAGTACCGTTACCGCGAGATTATCGGGATAGCCTATGTGTTATTATAGGTTTTCAGCTACCTACATTCAAGTTTCATTGCAATTGGTTTAGTAGTTTTTGCGTGATTGAGTAACAAAGTCACAGACATACATACAAACTTTTGCGTTTATAATATTACTGAGACTTACGTCTCAGTCTCTGTTGGCAAATTGAAGATTTCCATTAGCAATAGACGCTCTTTAAGGATTAATGAAATAAAAGGACAAAAGGACACGGTATAAAACAGTTTTATTAATTGTTATAGTATGCTTATTAATTTTTGAACACTTTGATTAATAAGTATAAATATTTTACAAAAAGAAATGTATCATCAAAAATCACCGTATCACGAAGGGTTCCCGTGAGGCAAAGATTAGCGCTCTCGCCCGTCATGCAAGAGGCACAGGTTCGAAGAAAGAAGAAGAAATTAAATTAATTTTCTTTGGTGTGAAGCAGCAGCAGATGAGGAAGGAAAATACATACACACAAAGACACATACTACATACTGACTGACGAAATCAAATTTTAACAGACATGACGGTCAATTACGTTAAATTTAATATAGTACTTCCCTCAAAATTCATCAAATGTAAAGCTAGAGGAAATTTCAAAAATAAATCTTTTTTACTAATTACTTATTATCACTCATGTTCAGCAGGTAAGTAGTAAAATATCTAACAGTATTCGTACCACCAGCGGAATTGTTGGTATTACATCGGCTTTCAATAATCGACGGGAGTAAAAGCGGGAAAGATCGAAGTGACGACTGCATACGACTGATTTTTTTGTAATTTTCTACTTCATATCCATACTGCGGAGTCATTTTTGTCGTATTTGTTCATTTTTCGGAAAGCTGAAATAATAAAATTACAGTAAAAAAAAACTTACCCGAACTCCATACAAAAATCCAAAAATCATAGTCACCATAAATTCTTGTAATAGAACAAAACATTTGTAGAATACAATAATAAACATATTTTGGCTTACCTATGAAATGATATATTGCAACCACCATATGATTCACTTGTACAAGTAAAAACACAACACGTTTTCACCATTTTATGCAATTTAACGCAGAAATTTTATAAATTAAATAATTAATATTTTACCGCCATGATGCCACCATGACACTGACGCTTGGGTTACCATTAAAATAATAAAAAGGAAATGGGAGCCAATAATGTACTACGACCTGATAAATGGAAGCCAGGATATTCGTGTAAGATCCGTCGATCCTATACAATTTGTACGGAGTGTTAAAAGGAGACCCTGGCGTTCAATTAACAGGTCGTGCTTTATCTGGCCGTACAATAACTGCAACCTCTTTTAATGTTTTTTTTTATATATGATAATTTTTGTAGACTGGCAAGATGAAAGAACGAGACACACTACATCGTCGATTGCTATCTCATTCGGCTCGGATTAGCCTCTGTCTATTGTAAGGCAAAATGTTCAACTAATCAGTCCAGTATAGTTTCTAAGTCCATTGTCATGAGAGCCACAGATGAGAGCACACTTCAGAGTTGTCAGCTGTCATCGTGACATACTGTAACCAGTGCTGCCAAACACTAATTTTAAAATAATGTCCAATAATCACCACTACCAAAACTATCACATCAACCACATTCGATACACGTATACGTTTTGGGCTTAATTACCAATTTTTTTTTCGCCTACCCTTTAGGTCGACTCCGTTAATTAATCCGCTATAACAATGAATAACGCCTGTACAGCCAGCGCTAGCCGCTAGAACACTGGATTTTGTCATATCTGCTAAGCTGGTAACACTTCTACCTCAATGTCGTTTTTTCGTTTAAAAATTATGAAGACAGAAGTCGTAAAAACGGAAAAGAAAAAGAAGATTATTTTTTTGCAGAAGTGTGTGAATTGTCTGCAAGAAACTAGAGAAAGCAAGAAAAGTTGCAGAATAGAAAATAATAAAATCAAAGGCTGTACAGAAAAAGCTCATTACATTCCCCTGAATTTCCCTTTCTTCATTTTTGAACGAAATTTTACCGTTTTCTTTTACAAAACAGTTGTCACATTCTCGCAATCTCTCGCTTATTCTTGATATTTTATTGGTTAATTATTTGACATTGAAAAACTATAAATATTTCTACCAATAGATTTCATGGAAATAATACGGTTTTGTAATAGAAAACAAAACTTTACAATAATGAAAATGTGTCGGTAGAACTTTGTTTGAATATTTTTCTGCTTTTCATAGTAAAAAAAACTAATTTTACTACAGTAATTATCGTATTGTGATAAGGTTAAGTGCATGCTTTGTATAATAGTAATTATTATTTGTGGTTCACTACAATTATAACAACGTATTTGCCCGCAAAATTCGGAAGATTGAACGTGAATTCGGGCGTCGACCGGTCCACCCCTCCATCGAATCCTTAACCGTCGTCGGTCGGCATTCTGTCAGTTCAGTCGGTTTCGTCATTTTATGGAAGAGAGCGGCGCGAGGCGTGCACGATCACGGCACTCGCGAAGTTAAAAAGGAACTGGAAGCTGGTGTAGATAAAACGTGTTGTGAGGTGCAGTGTCGGTCGCCGCGACCGTTTAATGTGTTGTAAAGTGACGGTGTTCGGTTATAGCAACAGCAAAGTGCGCGGCGTGATTCGGCGGCGCGATGGTCGACATGGATAGAAACGACCCGGAGCTCCGGTACTTGTCCGTAGACCGGAACAGCTTCAACGACCCGGCGACGCAGGCGGAATGGTCTCAGAAGCGGCTGGTATGGGTTCCCCACGAAAGCCAGGGATTCGTGGCCGCGGGAATCAAGGGCGAGCGCGGAGACGAGGTCGAGGTCGAGATCGCGGAGTCCGGGAAGCGTATGATGGTTCCCATCGATGACATCCAGAAAATGAACCCGCCCAAGTTTGATAAGGTGGAAGACATGGCTGAACTGACATGTCTGAATGAGGCCTCTGTCTTACACAACATCAAGGACCGATACTATTCTGGGCTCATTTATGTAAGTATATAGATTTAAAACTACATACTAACGAAACTCATGATTATTTTATCATTACTTGAAGAATTTTTTTTGAACTAGGTATCTAACGGTAGAATACTGAATCATCACTCAAAATTTTGGAGCTAGTTAAATATTTGTGCAGCTTCTAAATTCAGTAAGTATGAGATATTTTAAGTTTGGTTATTGTATCTGCGACTCATAATTTTTAAGGTTTGCTGTACCTGAAAAGGTTAAATGAGGAAACCTTATAAGATGACTGAGCATCTGTCTGTCCATCAGTTCTAGTATCGGGCCATAAATCTACCTAAACACAGTAATGTGCAAAATTAAACTGAATTGGCTTATTTTTGTACCTATTTTATATTGTTGATTTAACTAAATTCTGATTGAACTTTACACTCACCTAACCAGCTCATTTTTCAATAGTAGGTATTCTACACTAGTTGTGCTACGATGATCATAATCTAGCTTTATAAAATATTTAGTATATGTGCAATATAAAATCAGGAAAAACTTATGTTGATAATTTGTGCTAGTACCTATCCAGACCATAAGGAATTTTGTGATTTTCCTGTTAATATAACTATTTGATAGATGAGTGGAAGTGTGATCCTCATTCTGTATGGAGAATCACATGTTAAATACTCTTAAAGCTATTTAGGTTTATAAGATAAGTTAATCAAGGCTTGCATGCTCCTGTCTGGGTTAAAAAATTTACTCCTACGATTATTGAAAAACAAAAACCTGCCAAAATTCCAATCTTGGCAGGATGATCTTTTCCAGAGTTTACTAGGTACCTAATTTGTTCTGAAAATATTATGTTAAAATTGTTTCTTAATCTGGCGTAATTTTAATTTTATTTACCTAGTTGCTACAATAAATCTCATTTTCTATCCTGCACACCTGCAGCCAGAATAAAACAACAACCTATTATTCAGTGTTATAAATGTTACAGTGATTATTAAAGCAAAACAAAATGCTTTGCTCGTCATGAAATTCAATGGCTACATGTTTGGTTTCCAATAACAAGTGATTCATAGCTGCCCTTAATCCAACCATTTAATAATATTATACAACAACCCATCAATGGAGTATTAAATTAATAATTATGTTAATAGGGCATTGTCATATTGTCTAGCTGCCTCGGTGAACACTATACTTACTACCTACTTCTATATTGTGCTATGGTTACCTGTCACTCTGATTAGTTCATCAGTGGCCATTTTTAATTACTGGTATCAAACAACCGAATACTGCAACGGCCACCTAAAATGAAAGTGCTACTTAAACAAAAGCAGCTTCTAAATTCAAAATTAGTACAGACGGAATATGATTAAAGTAACCACCATATATATCCATAGCTACAGCTAACGTCTACTTACAACGAAACGGCTTATCAACAGTTAGTTATTTTAGACCATAATTCTAATGGTCCGTTGGTGAAGCAGTATCTTATATGGATTTGACACTATCGAGTTCGAAACCTGACTGCAGTAATTCTTTTTGATTAATTTTATGTATTAAGTGATAACTTATATATTTATTTTGCTTTTGTATGATTTATCTTAGTATATGTTACACTTAACCTTAAAAATACGAAAACAAAATGTTTTTTAACACTTTATTCTTACAAACAACGCCTTACAAGACTTATTGTATTGTGGGTGGTTCTATAAAAAAATCTTACTTTGCAATAGTGCCAATTTCGTGAATTACATGTATGGTATAGGTAGAAACGTATTTATATTATACATTTTCTACCAAATACACAATAACATCACTTGTGACATCTTATTTTTATAAATGCAAACACTTTTTATAAAAACACCCAACATAACACTCAGAACACAACACTAAGAACAATATTTTAATAAAGTAAAGGCCTACTTTAACTTTGAATTATTTGTTGAAGTCTATTGTTACACGACTGCCAAAGGAAGTGTTATGTTTTTGCCGTGAGTGTATGTATGTATGTGACCTATTTTTGTGCCGTCGTAGGGCCTAAACGGCTGGGCCGATTTAGATAAACGATACGTCGTTAGATTCGTCATGGCCGTGAGAGTGACATAGGGTACATTAAAATAATAAATAAATAAAAATAATGATGGAAAACGCTATTAACCAAGATTTGTAAAGACCATAAAAAACAGAGAAAACGCGTAACATTGTTCACTCAAAAGATATATTTTATTCTTTCGTAAATTTACATTTGAAAAGTATTGCTTGTAAAGTTTTACAATTAAGTTTTAAAATAATTAATTATAAAATTACCGGAAGTCGTTTAAGTAGGTTGTCTTCATTAATATGTCACTTGCCTTCGGCTCGGTTGTCTTGTCTTTAATGACGTTTATATATTCTTTTTACTTACTTCAATTTATGGCTTAGCACTACCTCTGGATTTCAATATTCGCATGCGAAAACAATCCGTGTGTGAATAATGTATTCTAATAGTAATTCTAATGGTGAACTTCGAAAGTTATGTTGCTACTACATGACATTATGAACGGAACGTTAATTAAAAACTTTTCGATTTGGCTCGTATAAATATCTCATCTATGGATTTGACTTTGACGCCGAGTTTGAAGGAATTGGCAGAGATGACATAAAATACTTTAGTATCTTCTGACTAGTTTGTGGACCACATTATTTTTCAAAAAAAAAACAATACCTACGTAATAATCTAAAATTAGAAATCGAAAAGAAGTTGTCAGCAACAACAACCCGAGGCATTGCGTCCAAGATGCTAGGAGTAATAGTGTTCCGTGATGCTGACGGCGTTCTCGCGCTGAATAGGAAACCGCCAGTTCTTGTACTTATCACCCTGAGTAAGCAAAAACAAGCAATGCACGTCCTCGCTACTGGAGTATATACATCTAGAATTAATAAATTTCTTCTGGTGTAATTAAATCTGATCTCTAAAAACTAAAAAGCGATAAATAAAAAAATATTTAAAAAAATAAAAAACCCGACTGCTGTTTTAACAGAAAAGTGAAAAACAAGATGCTTCTAGTAGCTTTAGGAATGGTGGATGCAGTCGGGTGGGACTCCAAATAAAAGGTCAATAAGTTTAATAACACCAAATACTTAGTGTAATATAATTAGGTATACTATCTTTATGTTATTTGGAGTCCCACCCGACTGCATCCATCATTCCTAAAGCTACTAGAAGCATCTTGTTTTTCACTTTTCTGTTAAAACAGCAGTCGGATTTTTTATTTTTTTAAATATTTTTTCATGCTATTCACCATATTGTGGCACAAATTGTTTCCACTCATCCACTCCATAGTTGATGTCACTAGATTCTGGAGATTTTCTTTTATTTCGCTTGACCACTGATAAGTCCCAGTTTGAAGTCATTTGACCCCACAAGCCATTTTATGTCGTTACTGGGTCTCCGGTTCTCCATATATTTGTACCCATAGCCGGATTGTTTTTCTCTGTAAGTAGATAAACCAGGTTATTAATTTTAATGCTTCTTTTTGACATTGAATAGACATGACCATAGTTTCCCAACAATATTTTAACTCATCGTTAGATTTAACGAATGTAATTTAATTGTTTTCTTCATTACATAACACTACAACATATTTTAAATGAAACTTAAAAAAAACGAAAGAAATGCACAGTAACCACAATGGTTTATTCGTTTGTTGTGTGATATGATTTTATGTAAAAAGGTCAGTTATTTAAAATTATGTTACAACTACCCACAATTTACTCGTTATATTAATATTTTGTAGGTAGATAAACATGTAGCCGTTTGCTGGTATAGATTCATTATTTCATTACGTTTGTTAAAGTTGGATTAGCAGACTGGTTAACTACCTTGCTTTGAGATTCAATATGCGGTGGTTCAAGCCCCATTCATTCCTCAAATTTTTTTAAAGATTTGGTGTTATTGTAATTTGATAATATAGGTATTGACGGTATTGTCAATCATAAAATATTTAGAATATGAATTTGAAATTACAAGTTGCCATCCAAGTTGATAGGTAATAAAGTTTTTATTTTGCTGTTTGTTGCGCTAGTAGCGACACCTGTTAGCTATGCTTGTAACTAAATTGATAAACTAAACTTGGGTCAGATATTCTAACGCAGACATTGTTGTAAGTGGACGTTATAGCTGTAGTTATGAATATCTACATGGATACATAATCTGTTTTCTGTCTGTACCTATGCTAACAGAACACCTTAAATTTAAGAGGTTTTTAAATTATTGAATAGTTTCTAAATTTATGGAAATTTTTGAGTTTGATAGCTGCTGAATGATTTAAAGTGACTTCAAATTTTGCATAGCGTGTCTGTATTCGGCTGTAAACGTTTTATTTTAAAAGCTGCTTAATTGTTTAAGCAATCATTGAATATTGAGTAGTGTTTCGTATAAGCTGTAAGTCTGTAATCATTGTAGGTATTAACTTTAAAACTTTAGTCAAATAGTTCTCTAGCATTTATTCACTTGTGAATTACCTTCATATGGGGTAGCATCTGGTATCATGTGTAGGGGTTTTAGACCGCCAACCAAAGGCTTCAAGAGGCACCAGTTATACTTACTAACATCCATGCTTGACCTGTGAATATTGAGCTAAATTTTTTGAGGTAAATTTCATCAGATTAAAAAATTAAAAAAAATTTACAGTACAGAAAACTTACTAAATCAGATTTTTTAATCCATTGATCAAAGCACTAAAGCTGCAGTGGCTGTAGTAGCTTTTCCTTAAAGAGCCTGTTAAATCTATAAGCTTTTATTATGCTATTAACAAACCTAAGGTTTCAAATTAAAATAAAATGTAATAACTTAATATCTCGCCTCATGTTAGAACTCCATATAAGACATTGTATGACAGGCTGCAGTCGTTTCAACGGCTGTGTCCCAATTTAAGGAGACGTATATGGACAGAACTGACTGATTATATCTGAGGCTCACTGAACAATTATATAATTTTTAAAATAACTGTCAAATATGACATGAGTTATGAAGCATTTTGCAGTGCCTTGGCCCTGTTTGATTTATGGAGTGACATGAAAGTTACTTTGTAGCAAGCTTTGTGAGTTGTGTAGGTATTCGTAAAAAAGCTTCAGGTTTAACTGCAGTACAGTAATTTCATAATTTGATTTTTATTGCTCTAGGCATTACTCAACTAGAGGCGAGTTCAAACTTCGCCACAAGTGAATTTTCGAACATATATTTTTCTTTTACAAATATTTTTAGTACTGTACAGTTTTCAATTCAAGACAACAATATGATGTTCTGATTCTTCGTTTTTTAACATATTTTTTCTTTAGGAAGATGTGTCCAAGTTGTATTCTACAATAAAAATGAAGTATATTTAGGTAATCATGTTTTCAAAAACTCTAGGTAAATTAAAGTTTGACACAACATTTTGCAACATTAGGATCACTTTAAGATTCATCTTGTAGAAAATATTACACCCTACCCTACTTAATGTATCTAAAATAAATCATACCTAGTTTAAATATAGAAACCTAGCCTTAGCTGTGGAATGATATTATGCTATGTTTAAACAATATTTATTTGTTAAACTTAGCTATCAGTGCAAAATTATCTTATCTGATAATGGACAATGCATTCCGTTCCATTCAGTATAAGTACTCTACCCCACCTTCGACGGACATGCATGCTCTTTTGATACTTTTATATAAATAATTCTTAAAGCACCAGTTTTAATAATGTCAACCCTAATTATTTGCATCTGTTTGAAGTAGGAACCCAAAATGGTTCACCATGTTGACTTTAATCTGAGTGATTTTGTAAATTAAAAAAACAGTTTCTAGTTGCGAGTGGTTACTGTATGTATCATATTAGTTATGTTTGTATTTCCAAACAAAAACTTTAAAATGTAGTATTTTTAACCGTTGTATTGTACTCAAGCCTAGTTGCGTAGCTAGATTGTGCTATATGTGCTGTTTATAAATCTCTCTCAAAAGTAAAAAGTTTATTTTAAACATAGGTAATCAAAGCATTTCCATTGCCACACGGAACTATAGCTTTTGTGATGCAAATTAAGGATGACATGGCTACGTTACTCTTTACATTGATTAATAGGCGACACTTGATAAAATTTCATTTTGTACCAACTAATAGCACAGCCACACTAGCGCGTCACACAGTGTGTAAAGAGGGCAGACGAGATGTCGTGTGGTTCGTTACTTTACATTCTACATGCGGTTTATCTATACCATTCTATACAAATATTATGAATAGAAAATATTTGTTTGTATGTATCGGATATGCTCCCAAACTACCAACTGGTCCGATTTAAAAATACTTTTACAATGGACGGCTATATTTTCGAGGAGTAACATAAGCCACTTTTGATCTCAATAATGCTACGGAATCGGGAGGTTAGCTGCAAGAGGAGTATAAGTATTGAGTGTTTTGTGCTAAATTTTGAACTTCTCAAAATGTAGTAATCGTAGTTTGGTCGCACCCAAAGAAGTTTTAAGGAAGCAGCTATATGTAACTTCCAGGAATATTTATTTTCCTCATAAGGTTTATTAAGCTTGGACAAGCAGGCACTTATTATTTCCATGTCCAAAACAGAATCGGAACAATGACGCATGCTACACGGTAAATGCTTGATCGTACGTGTGTACTAGTGTTATTTTCTAACGAGTGTTTGACCTCCCACTCGGTGCTGTGGATTTGCGGTTCACCTCCTTAACCAGCACAATGTAATCCTTGATGCTGTTACGTACCTTTGTATTTAAGTATACGGTTTATCAAATAAATGACGACCTTTGTGGCGTCGTGCGAATGCCCGACTGCAATGCAGAGTCTTGCAGGTTCGGTTCCCGCCTTGTGCAAATATTTTTATGCTTTAATAAAAATATTTGTATCTGGTCTGGGCGTCTTTCTATGGATGTATAAATTTACAAAAGAAAAAATAATATAATATGTTTTTTTGCTTACCTAGGTATACCTACCATGATTTTGTTACTTTACCTTTCGCACGGTACCTACCTACCTACTCTTCATACGGAGTGCGAAAAGACCGAGAGTGTGGGCGTCTGTTTCTATTGTGGCTAAACTGCCGACTGACATTCGAAAACTGTTCAGTTTAATTCAAACGTTAGGCTAAACGCTCTTCGAGAGATGAATGTCAAGGTGAGGCGCGCCGCGCCGCGGGGGTCGTTGACCCTGCCGGGGTGAGGGGGGGACGGCCCACGCGAATATATTGTACTCTACGTTTCAACCTCCACCGATGTTCTGACATCCTGGTACATGTACCGTACTATCAATACTTCTGAAGCAAGATTTACTGTAATAAATCGAAACTAAATAATTCTGTTTTCTGTACATTTTCACTCTCGATGCGTTTTGTGGTTTGTTTTCTTAAGTCTGCCATTATGCAGATATCAAAATTTTGGCAAATATTTTGAAAGAATACTTTTGTAGGTAGGTTTGCTATTTGCAAAGCAAACAACACGCCTTGTAAATTTCTTGGAAATATCAAAACTTGTGTTTCCTTATTCAACAAAAAGTATGTGATTGCTAAAATATCTTTATGATTGGGTCGTGTCGTGAATTTGTCCGTTAACACAAAGCCACAAGTCACGTTCGAAGTCGCAGCCGATAACGTTCATGTTGCTTTGAATTTTTGTTCATAACCAGCCGACCACGATAAATAATTCAATATTAATTCCAAAGAATCGACCTAGAGATTTACATAGAAATGAATTCACAGCATCCGATGTTGCGTGACTTATATTTAATTAATTCTGTACCATTTTTAATTCCCATAGAAGGCATTGACATTTTTGGGAGCTGGTCTTTAAGCAATTCGTCTGTTAAGGATTGTTGAATTGTATCTAAGTAGGAAAAGATAGGTACTTAGCTAAACCGAGATGGAGACGTTTGCAAAACCGCGTGGGTCATCTTAAAATAGATCACGATTATAGCTTGTCCATTCTCGGTGACGACTTAGCTGCTCAAACAATCGTCGAGATATAACTCTTATCTTTACGTATAATCTAGAATATTCACTTATACTGTACACATATTTGAGATAAGGCGTCGTTATTTTATGAAAATTATGTTTGGAGATTTGAATGAATTTCCTATTACGCCTTTACCTACCTACTAGAAAAGAGCTCTAGACCAACCTACCACTGTCTATTTTCTGTATTATACTCCTACCTCTAATTCGATATGATTGATTCTAATTCGTAAATCTGTATGATTGAAGAATCAAATCTTGCAAAGAGGTCTAGTCGGCATCCGCAACCACCCTCGCCAGACACCCTCGCATAGGGTGCAGACGGGGTTATAAAACTTGCAAACTTGAGTGCCGTGAAAGGCCGTAGGTATCATGTTGAGTTAGTTTTAATACATCGTCAGTAAATTAAGAGGATGTGCCAGAACTTAATTTGCAGTGTAGAGTGTGCTGTAGTCAGTTATGTTAGATGTTCAACCACCTTCATTTGTCATTGTTCCACATCAAATACGCAGCCATTTAGGCCATTAAGTTGTTAGATATAAAGCTTGTTGGTCCATTTTTTGAAAAATAAAATAATTTAATAAAACATTCATTTCATATTTGTAGTGGATAATACAATACTTCAACGTTGTACGTCATCTTCGACGTTTAATTTTTTTTGGCCAACTAAGTCTATGAATTTAAATATAAAAACATAACCCTTCCTTTTTGCGCCGCTGTAGTCCAGTAAAAATTAAGAAGCACTATAGGAGCCTATAAAGGTAGCCTCTTCCATTTATTCTCCCACATGCATTTAGAAGGGTTAGTGCAGAGTATGCTGGCGCATTGCGGATACAGAATTCCTGCATCAATTTGACGCATAGAAGGACGAAATATACCAGAAAATTGCATCGTTATTTGAAGAATATACCATTCAGATTGAAATTACAAGAAATGGAGTAGAATTGTAACTTTGTGGTTGCCAATTCACGTAATGAAAAATACATAACATATCCAGTTTACAGTCAAGTCTAATTTATGTGTTTGCAATGGTCCAGAGATCGTTATTTTAGGATCGGTCGATGATGTAACTAGTATTTTTACTTCTATCTTGTCGGACGTTAATAAATATAAATAAAATTATTTGTTTTCATCATTGGAACGTTACCAAAATACGACCTAAACAATTCTTGAATGAAAACGACAATGAACGTAAAATGTTTTGTTGAGTTTATAGTTGTTTGTCGAGGTTCATGGGTATATCAACAATCACCATTGGAAATGTTAGTTCGTTTCAAAGTCAGTTGGGAACTACTGAACTGATCCCTGTATGCTGTAAGTAACGTGCATAACTACGTGCTTCAACTCAGGGCGTTTGACCGGCACGTGTGCATATAAATTGCGTCTATGAAAGAAACTGTTTGTTGTTAGTCTTACAGAGCACCGGTTCTTATTACGTAGGTAGAGGCCAAGTTTGTTGGAATTGTTGATTTTTTAATATTTAATTTTACTGTTTGTTCAATCCTGCCCTTATTCCTGTCTTTGTATATATCTATTTATGATATCGGAATAAAAAGCAGCCTATGTCATAATCGAGGTCTCCAAGCTATCTGCATACCACGTTTCTTCGCAATCGATGCCGTAGTTTTTGCGTGAAAGAATAACATACATATTAGTTAAATAATTTAACCTCCAAATAAACCTATGAGGATCTCATTGGCCTAGCTTTACCAGCCGATCTCAAACGGTTGTGCGGGTTAAGCAACGCTTGGCGCGGTCATTACTTGGATGGGTGACCGCAAATTTGTGTGGCAAAAAAACATTTTCTCGAGCTCCTCCGTGCTTCGGAAGGCACGTTAAGCAGTTGGGCCCGGTTGTAGTCTCTGATAACAGTCGTTAGGTCAAGTAAGAGGCTCTAGGGCGATCTGAGTCAGGTGAGCCACACCACTAAACTAAAAGAAAAGAAGATAAACCTATTAATTTCTATAATATTAGGACAATGATTTTTTCTTTAGGACAATGAAGGAACGACGTGAAAACCCACCCATCACTTCGTCGGAAAAGCGGACTCTAAACCAAGAGATCAGCAAACACGTACGACGTGACCTCCGGCGCTTCAATACTCTTTTAATTGAAAGAGCGATCGAGCAGAACCGGGGGTCAAAAGTGTTTGTACAATCTCTTGGAAGAAGCCACTTGACGAAGTTGACCACAGCAGGTGGAGAAGTCGTTGCTTCGAAGCCGGCAGTCCTTTCGGAGGTAGAAGACTTTTATGCCCGATTATACGCATCGCATGCATCTCAACCGAATCCCGAAAATGAGGATCCTAGAGCAACATTAACACGCCATTTCACCGAAGACCTGCCAGAAGTCAGTATTGACGAAATCGAGATCGCTCTTAGACAGCTCAAAAATGGAAAAGCCCCTGGAGAGGATGGCGTTACCACAGAGCTGGTGAAAGCAGGAGGTAAACCCGTACTGAGGGAGCTCCAGAAGCTTTTTAACGCTGTCCTGTTCGAAGGGAGAACTCCAGGGCGTGGAGTAGGAGTGTGGTCGTCCTGTTCTTCAAAAAGGGAGACAAGACCCTGCTGAAAAACTATCGACCCATATCCCTTCTAAGCCACGTCTATAAGCTGTTCTCTAGAGTGATCACGAACCGTCTTGCGCGAAGACTTGACGAATTCCAACCACCGGAGCAGGCTGGGTTTCGGAGCGGATATGGCACCATAGACCACATCCACACAGTGCGGCAGATTATACAGAAGACCGAAGAGTATAATCAGCCCCTGTGTCTAGCATTTGTGGACTATGAAAAAGCCTTTGACTCGGTTGAAATCTGGTCTGTTCTGGAGTCCCTGCAGCGCTGCCAAGTAGATTGGCGATATATCCAAGTGATGAGATGTCTTTACGAGTCCGCCACCATGTCCGTCCAAGTACAGAATCAGCAAACAAGGCCCATACCGTTGCATCGAGGAGTGAGACAAGGGGATGTTATTTCCCCGAAATTGTTCACAAATGCAATGGAGGATATGTTTAAGACGCTGAACTGGAAAGGACGTGGCATTAATATTAATGGCGAGTACATCTCTCACTTGCGATTTGCAGATGATATCGTCATTATGGCAGAAACGCTGCAGGACCTACAACGGATGCTGAATGACCTGGCTGACTCTTCTGTACGCATTGGCCTACGGATGAACATGGACAAAACCAAGGTCATGTTCAACGAACATGTTCTACCGGAACCTATTGCGATACGCGGCGCCGTTCTCGAAGTTGTTCAAAAATATGTTTACCTAGGGCAAACATTGCAGCTAGGAAAAAACAATTTTGAGGGCGAGGTGAACAGGAGAATTCAGTTGGGTTGGGCAGCATTTGGGAAGCTACGTCGAGTTTTTACATCGTCAATCCCACAGTGCCTAAAGACGAAAGTCTTTAATCAGTGCGTCCTACCCGAGCTATGTGAACTTGGCACCCGACTTTGAAAATTTTGATTTTTTTTTGTGGAATTCGAAAGAGTTGCGTTAGTAGTGGTTTGTAGTAAAACTATTTTCGTTTGTAGTAATTCCAAAAAAAAGATTTTCAAAAAAAAAATTTGTTCCGCACCCGACCCTCACAAATCGATTTTTTTTTTGGGTTTTTTGAAAGATTTAGGTAAGTAGTGGATTGTAGTAAAACTATTTTCGTTTGTAGTAATTTAAAAAAAAAGTTATAACAAAAACAAATTTTAGCTCTTTTTTTTTTTTTTTTTTAAATTAGACTGTTTTTTTCTAGTTTAAAACTACTTACAAACGATGAAATAGACTAAGGAAGGTCCGAGGAGGTTTGTAGTGAATAAATTTTCGTTTGTAGTAGAATAGAACCAACAAAAATATGTCAGGAAAAAATTAGACTCAACTTTTTTTTAGTTTGAAAGGACTTATGACTACTACAAACGATGAAATAGACTAAGGAAGATCAGAGGAGGTTTGTAGTGAACGAATTTTCGTTTGTAGTAGAAAAAAAACAACAAAAAAAAACAGGAAAAATTACGACTCAACTTTTTTCTACTCTAAAAGGACTTACAACTACTACAAACGTTGAAATAGACTAAGGAAGGTCCGAGGATGTTTGTAGTGAACGAATTTTCGTTTGTAGTAGAATAAAACCAACAAAAAAATGTCAGGAAAAAATTAGACTCAACTTTTTTCTAGTTTGAAAGGACTTACAACTACTACAAACGATGAAATAGACTAAGGAAGGTCCGAGGAGGTTTGTAGTGAACGAATTTTCGTATGTAGTAGAAAAAAAAACAATAAAAAAATCAGGAAAAATTATGACTCAACTTTTTTCTACTCTAAAAAGGACTTACAAGTACTACAAACGTTGAAATAGACTAAGGAAGGTCCGAGGAGGTTTGTAGTGAACGAATTTTCGTTTGTAGTAGAAAAAAAAAACAACAAAAAAATCAGGAAAAATTATGACTCAACTTTTTTCTACTCTAAAAAGGACTTACAAGTACTACAAACGTTGAAATAGACTAAGGAAGGTCCGAGGAGGTTTGTAGTGAACGAATTTTCGTTTGTAGTAGAATAAAACCAACAAAAAAATGTCAGGAAAAAATTAGACTCAACTTTTTTCTAGTTTGAAAGGACTTACAACTACTACCAACGTTGAAATAGACTAAGGAAGGTCCGAGGAGATTTGTAGTGAACGAATTTTCGTTTGTAGTAGAAAAAAAAATCAAGAAAAATTATGACTCAACTTTTTTCTACTCTAAAAAGGACTTACAAGTACTACAAACGTTGAAATAGACTAAGGAAGGTCCGAGGAGGTTTGTAGTGAACGAATTTTCGTTTGTAGTAGAAAAAAACCAACAAAAAAAAATCAGGAAAATTATGACTCAACTTTTTTCTACTCTAAAAAGGACTTACAAGTACTACAAACGTTGAAATAGACTAAGGAAGGTCCGAGGAGGTTTGTAGTGAACGAATTTTCGTTTGTAGTAAAAAAAAAATCAAGAAAAATTACGACTCAACTTTTTTCTACTCTAAAAGGACTTACAACTACTACAAACGTTGAAATAGACTAAGGAAGGTCCGAGGAGATTTGTAGTGAAGTGAGGGAATCATTGTAAAAAGGGGGCCATTTTTCACAATGTTTGTTCACGGAGCTTTGGAGACAACACTAAGCTAAAGTCCATGTTTAGCACCGATTTTCACTTTTATTTACACTTGTACACCTTCACGAAACTAAATTGATGAATATGCCCCCGAAATTAAACAATTTACACGCATTTGAACCAAGTTTCACAAAAATGAAAATTTAGCAACACATCTCCTCAACGCATTCCCGCCAAAATTCTCGAGGGTGAAATAAAAAATTAATTTAAAAATTAAAAAACCGACTTAAAAACAGACCAAAACATAATTTAAAAATTTATAAACCACCAAAAAAAGAATTGATTAAAAAAAAGACCAAAATAACCTCTACATACATTGGTTGTTTTTAGATTTTTAAATTATGGTTTGTTCTTTTTTAAGTCGGTTTTTTAATTTTTACTTCTACTACAAACGAAAATTCGTTCACTACAAACCTCCTCGGACCTTCCTTAGTCTATTTCATCGTTTGTAGTAGTTGTAAGTCCTTTCAAACTAGAAAAAAGTTGAGTCTAATTTTTTCCTGACTTTTTTTGTTTTATTTTTCACTACAAACGAAAATTCGTTCACTACAAACCTCCTCGGACCTTCCTTAGTCTATTTCAACGTTTGTTGTACTTGTAAATCCTTTTTAGAGTAGAAAAAAGTTGAGTCATAATTTTTCCTGATTTTTTTTTTGTTTTTTTTTCTACTACAAACGAAAATTCGTTCACTACAAACCTCCTCGGACCTTCCTTAGTCTATTTCAACGTTTGTAGTAGTTGTAAGTCCTTTTAGAGTAGAAAAAGGTTGAGTCGTAATTTTTCTTGATTTTTTTTTCTACTACAAACGAAAATTCGTTCACTACAAACCTCCTCGGACCTTCCTCAGTCTATTTCAACGTTTGTAGTAGTTGTAAGTCCTTTTAGAGTAGAAAAAAGTGGAGTCGTAATTGTTCCTGATTTTTTTTGTTGTTTTTTTTCTACTACAAACGAAAATTCGTTCACTACAAACCTCCTCGGACCTTCCTTAGTCTATTTCAACGTTTGTAGTACTTGTAAGTCCTTTTTAGAGTAGAAAAAAGTTGAGTCATAATTTTTCCTGACTTTTTTGTTGTTTTTATTTCTACTACAAACGAAAATTCGTTCACTACAAACCTCCTCGGACCTTCCTTTGTCTATTTCAACGTTTGTAGTAGTTGTAAGTCCTTTCAAACTAGAAAAAAGTTGAGTCTAATTTTTTCCTGACTTTTTTTGTTTTATTTTTCACTACAAACGAAAATTCGTTCACTACAAACCTCCTCGGACCTTCCTTAGTCTATTTCAACGTTTGTAGTACTTGTAAGTCCTTTTTAGAGTAGAAAAAAGTTGAGTCATAATTTTTTCTGATTTTTTTTGTTGTTTTTTTTTCTACTACAAACGAAAATTCGTTCACTACAAACCTCCTCGGACCTTCCTTAGTCTATTTCATCGTTTGTAGTAGTTGTAAGTCCTTTTAGAGTAGAAAAAAGTTGAGTCTAATTTTTCCTGATTTTTTTTGTTGTTTTTTTTCTACTACAAACGAAAATTCGTTCACTACAAACCTCCTCGGATCTTCCTCAGTCTATTTCAACGTTTGTAGTAGTTGTAAGTCCTTTTAGAGTAGAAAAAAGTTGAGTCGTAATTGTTCCTGATTTTTTTATGTTGTTTTTTTTCTACTACAAACGAAAATTCGTTCACTACAAACCTCCTCGGACCTTCCTCAGTCTATTTTAACGTTTGTAGTACTTGTAAGTCCTTTTTAGAGTAGAAAAAAGTTGAGTCATAATTTTTCCTGATTTTTTTTGTTGTTTTTTTTTCTACTACAAACGAAAATTCGTTCACTACAAACCTCCTCGGACCTTCCTTAGTCTATTTCAACGTTTGTAGTAGTTGTAAGTTCTTTTTATAGTAGAAAAAAGTTGAGTCATAATTTTTCCTGTTTTTTTTTGTTGTTTTTTTTTACTACAAACGAAAATTCGTTCACTACAAACCTCCTCGGACCTTCCTTAGTCTATTTCATCGTTGGTAGTAGTTGTAAGTCCTTTCAAACTAGAAAAAAGTTGAGTCTAATTTTTTCCTGACATTTTTTTGTTGGTTTTATTCTACTACAAACGAAAATTCGTTCACTACAAACCTCCTCGGACCTTCCTCAGTCTATTTTAACGTTTGTAGTACTTGTAAGTCCTTTTTAGAGTAGAAAAAAGTTGAGTCATAATTTTTCCTGATTTTTTTTGTTGTTTTTTTTTCTACTACAAACGAAAATTCGTTCACTACAAACCTCCTCGGACCTTCCTTAGGCTATTTCAACGTTTGTAGTACTTGTAAGTCCTTTTTAGAGTAGAAAAAAGTTGAGTCATAATTTTTCCTGATTTTTTTTGTTGTTTTTTTTTCTACTACAAACGAAAATTCGTTCACTACAAACCTCCTCGGACCTTCCTTAGTCTATTTCAACGTTTGTAGTAGTTGTAAGTTCTTTTTATAGTAGAAAAAAGTTGAGTCATAATTTTTCCTGTTTTTTTTTGTTGTTTTTTTTTTACTACAAACGAAAATTCGTTCACTACAAACCTCCTCGGACCTTCCTTAGTCTATTTCATCGTTGGTAGTAGTTGTAAGTCCTTTCAAACTAGAAAAAAGTTGAGTCTAATTTTTTCCTGACATTTTTTTGTTGGTTTTATTCTACTACAAACGAAAATTCGTTCACTACAAACCTCCTCGGACCTTCCTTAGTCTATTTCAACGTTTGTAGTACTTGTAAGTCCTTTTTAGAGTAGAAAAAAGTTGAGTCATAATTTTTCTTGATTTTTTTTTCTACTACAAACGAAAATTCGTTCACTACAAATCTCCTCGGACCTTCCTTAGTCTATTTCAACGTTGGTAGTAGTTGTAAGTCCTTTCAAACTAGAAAAAAGTTGAGTCTAATTTTTTCCTGACATTTTTTTGTTGGTTTTATTCTACTACAAACGAAAATTCGTTCACTACAAACCTCCTCGGACCTTCCTTAGTCTATTTCAACGTTTGTAGTACTTGTAAGTCCTTTTTAGAGTAGAAAAAAGTTGAGTCATAATTTTTCCTGATTTTTTTGTTGTTTTTTTTTCTACTACAAACGAAAATTCGTTCACTACAAACCTCCTCGGACCTTCCTTTGTCTATTTCAACGTTTGTAGTAGTTGTAAGTCCTTTCAAACTAGAAAAAAGTTGAGTCTAATTTTTTCCTGACTTTTTTTGTTTTATTTTTCACTACAAACGAAAATTCGTTCACTACAAACCTCCTCGGACCTTCCTTAGTCTATTTCAACGTTTGTTGTACTTGTAAATCCTTTTTAGAGTAGAAAAAAGTTGAGTCATAATTTTTCCTGATTTTTTTTTTGTTTTTTTTTCTACTACAAACGAAAATTCGTTCACTACAAACCTCCTCGGACCTTCCTTAGTCTATTTCATCGTTTGTAGTAGTTGTAAGTCCTTTCAAACTAGAAAAAAGTTGAGTCTAATTTTTTCCTGACTTTTTTTGTTGTTTTTTTTTTCACTACAAACGAAAATTCGTTCACTACAAACCTCCTCGGACCTTCCTTAGTCTATTTCAACGTTTGTAGTATTTGTAAGTCCTTTTTAGAGTAGAAAAAAGTTGAGTCATAATTTTTCCTGATTTTTTTGTTGTTTTTTTTCTACTACAAACGAAAATTCGTTCACTACAAACCTCCTCGGACCTTCCTTAGTCTATTTCATCGTTGGTAGTAGTTGTAAGTCCTTTCAAACTAGAAAAAAGTTGAGTCTAATTTTTTCCTGACATTTTTTTGTTGGTTTTATTCTACTACAAACGAAAATTCGTTCACTACAAACCTCCTCGGACCTTCCTCAGTCTATTTTAACGTTTGTAGTACTTGTAAGTCCTTTTTAGAGTAGAAAAAAGTTGAGTCATAATTTTTCCTGATTTTTTTTGTTGTTTTTTTTTCTACTACAAACGAAAATTCGTTCACTACAAACCTCCTCGGACCTTCCTTAGGCTATTTCAACGTTTGTAGTACTTGTAAGTCCTTTTTAGAGTAGAAAAAAGTTGAGTCATAATTTTTCCTGATTTTTTTTGTTGTTTTTTTTTTTACTACAAACGAAAATTCGTTCACTACAAACCTCCTCGGACCTTCCTTAGTCTATTTCATCGTTTGTAGTAGTTGTAAGTCCTTTTAGAGTAGAAAAAAGTTGAGTCTAATTTTTCCTGATTTTTTTTGTTGTTTTTTTTCTACTACAAACGAAAATTCGTTCACTACAAACCTCCTCGGACCTTCCTTTGTCTATTTCAACGTTTGTAGTAGTTGTAAGTCCTTTCAAACTAGAAAAAAGTTGAGTAATTTTTTCCTGACATTTTTTTGTTGGTTTTATTCTACTACAAACGAAAATTTATTCACTACAAACCTCCTCGGACCTTCCTTAGTCTATTTCATCGTTTGTAAGTAGTTTTAAACTAGAAAAAAACAGTCTAATTTAAAAAAAAAAAAAAAAAAAAAGAGCTAAAATTTGTTTTTGTTATAACTTTTTTTTTAAATTACTACAAACGAAAATAGTTTTACTACAATCCACTACTTACCTAAATCTTTCAAAAAACCCAAAAAAAAAATCGATTTGTGAAGGTCGGGTGCGGAACAAATTTTTTTTTTGAAAATCTTTTTTTTGTAATTACTACAAACGAAAATAGTTTTACTACAAACCACTACTAACGCAACTCTTTCGAATTCCACAAAAAAAAATCAAAATTTTCAAAGTCGGGTGCCAAGTTCACATAGCTTCCTACCCGTCATGACATACGGAGCCGAAACGTGGACACTAACGGCACGGTTGGTCCACAAATTCAAAGTCGCTCAGCGGGCTATGGAACGAGCTATGCTCGGCGTTTCTCTGAGGGATCGTATCAGAAATGAGGTGATCCGTCAGAAAACCAAAGTCTTCGACATAGCTCACCGGATTAGCAAGCTGAAGTGGCAGTGGGCTGGCCATATTAGCCGTAGAACCGACAACCGTTGGGGTAAACGAGTTCTAGAGTGGAGACCGCGTCTCGGCAAACGTAGTGTAGGACGTCCTCAGACACGTTGGAGCGACGATTTGCGCAAGACGGCTGGCACAAACTGGATGCGAGAAGCCGAAAATAGATCTAGGTGGCGTGCAATTGGAGAGGCCTATGTCCAGCAGTGGACTGCAACGGGCTGATGATGATGATGATGATGATGATGATTTTTTCTTTAATGAATTTATTTCTAAAGATTCTTAGCTCATTATTAGTCCTAAAAGGCACTTGTCTACTTACAGAATTTTGCTGACGCATATCAAAGCAAGAAAAATCATTCTTCAGCGAAGTTTTCCCCTAAAAACATATACGAGTACCTAGGAGAGTAGATATTGATCATCAAAAGAAATATGAGACCCTACCTACATTTTATGTATATCCAAGCATACCTTACTATCATTCATTACTTAGTATCTAAACAGAGGGTTGCCCGCTTCCATTTCATTTGTATAGTTCTCGTTTTCTTGTCTAGACTGAATGTTGTAAAACGTTTGCATCGGGGGTGTGGTCCCATGCTTTTAACAGGTTGACGCGTTTTTAACATCGACAGAGTAATTTTAGCAACTTTGTAAGTCACATACATACAAATACAAAACTTTATTTAATAACCCCACTGTTACATGTCATAAATTATACATATTATATTATTTTGTATTACATATGTACATACAAAATTTCGCGTTTATAATATTAGTAAGATTAAACTTTAATACAGAAAAAATAGAGTTTTAAATACGTCACGTTTAGCAGCTGTAAAATGAAAATTTCTGTTTTAAACGAGTTGTTTTAGATTAAAAAAACTGTTATAAGTTAACCAATCGTGTAAAGACAACTACTAAAATAAAGATAAGAGAATGAAAAATAAAAAAGCGGAATTGTTTTTCCGAATGTTTAGTAATTACTAAGAAATCCCTGCCGCCAATATCGTGAGTAGTTATGTCACCTTAAAACTACAAATGTATTATTGAATTTGCGGTGGCTTGTTTTAATTGACTTCCTACAGACTCCATAATATTATTATCTACTGTTAAGGTAGAGATCAATGCACCAACTATGTTACCTATTTCGTTTTAGGTCGACAAAATTACATTATAACACGAGTATTCATAGGATCTTGCGCAACCAATAACCAAGTTACTTAAATAATAATTCAAGATATATTTTAATCTTTAATATAAACAGTCTATAAATCATTACAGTAATGGAATGATATTAAGCTGTAACCATATTGGATCTGTCGTGGTTTCTGTCTGTAATTTATATAGTTGCCCGACCAATATGTCATTACAAATAATTGAAACTTTAGCAAGATTTGTTGGTTTCGAATTGATTGTTAGCGACGGAATGTAGACGTTTGATTGTAGCTAATGAATTTTAAATTACCTACGTCTCAAGCACATGATGTAATTATAATATTTACTGGCTGCGCCGTTTCACCCTCGTCCGATCCCGATCCCGTGGCAATCTCGGGATCTAAAGTAGTCTTATGTTACTCTTCGATAGCTGTCTATTAGTTAAAGAAATTTTAAAACCGCCCCTATAGTTTCGGTTCCTATTTGTTACGAATAAACAAATAAACCTTTCGTCTTTATAATATACTAACAGCTCCCCGCAGTTTCGCGGAATATCGGGATAAAAATTATTATAAAAAAATATTAAAACGCGAAAGTTTGTATGTATGTATGTGACTGTTCTTACTCTTTCACGCAAAAACTTTTAAACCGATTGCGTTTCAACTTGGAATATTGATAGCTAGATTTTATTTTGATTCCTGTAATAAATAACACATAGGTTACTTTTTATCCCGATAATCCCGCGAGATCGTGACTTTCGCGGGTGAAACCGCAGCTAGTAGTATAATAAACCATTTCATTATTACGGACAAAAAGTTAATGCGAAATGATGCATCGAACTCGACCTCAAGACAAAGTACATGCTCATCGGTCTCTTGACCTGCCCATTATCCATAGCGGACAGACAGAGGATTACCTTTCTTATTTCCAATAGTATAGAGTCAGGTCTTGCTTAACACGTGTGTTAGATTTAAAATGTAGCGGCTTTAGCATAATCACTAGTTTTATCATTTATCCCGAGGACGTCCGACGGTTAATTAAAAGTTTTATGCCCCCTGTATGCGTGACTATTTGGCCGAACATGCTGGGCCAGCATGGTGGACCAAACGTTCGGGTTTCAAGTACATATTGGCCCTGAGGCGCCAACACGCGAACACGGCCTCCAACTCCCGTATTAGAATTGTCTAAAATTTCATTTTTAAATAACTATCAATAGAATGGCTTTTCAATTGATGGAATGATATTAAAATTAGATTTAAGACAATTCTAATAAAGCTGAAAATACTTTGGCCCAGCGCGAGCGGGAAGATCGGGGCTCCGCGGAAGTACCTACGAGAAGAAACAATCAATAGCAAAAATCAATGAAATTAATTTCACCCTCATTTGCGTTTTGAAGTCGGATAAAAAATGATTTAAATTGGTTTTAGTAACGACTACTACTTAAAGGACTTTTTTGCCATTTATAAGTTTCTTATACTACATTTTAGGGTTATGTCAAATATTTGGCTTTCCAAAGGGTTCTATCACCGAAAAAGCTTGACTTTTCGGCATTTTCGGATAATACGTGCAGAGAACCAAGCAACATCTCAGTTTTCAACTGGCTGTATATTACTTGTAATGACAGTTATTCAGCTCCTGTGTTGAAGTCATCTAAATAACGATGTTGTTTCACATTAAAACCTACGCTTTGCTTTGGCGGTATGATTGTAATTACAAATGGTTTGAGACAGGTTTTGTTAATAAGCAGGTAAGTAATTAAGGGTGTTTCAGAATCTCGAGATCAACTGGCAAAGCAAGCTTAGATCAGTGGTACGCAAACTTATATTTAGACCCAAACGAAAGGTAAAAACTGAGATGTGCGGGTACGTAATAAAAAAAATAGAGTTGCCATAATTTATCAAACCAAAAGGTCTATCAAACCTAGACCTAGTGTACTCAAAGTTAGGTATCACAAAACAGTTTGCAACATTTTATCTGTCTATTAACGACAGCTGTGCAGTCAATTTTAACTTTGAATGTATGTACTTAGCTGTCTTATGTGCATTTCTCAGAATACTTAGCTATTTAACAAATTGTAGCTGCAATCTTGATCTAATCGGACAGCATTATCGATTCTTGTCGTAAAGACCTTAATTATGCATGTGTAAGGTACGTCCGTTTTAATAATTAACTTGTTGTTTACTCTTGGATTAACCATGTTAATCTCAACATTTCCTTATCCTTTACTTATGACATACTAGCTGCGCCCCGCGGTTTCACCCGCGCAAGTTCCGAGCCCGCGTTGTTCGAACACCTACCTACCGCAATGCAATAATCCACACTTAAACGGTCGCCCATTGAAGTACTGTTGAAGCCAGGCGCTGCCGCGCCTGGCATCATCAGTACTTCCCTGGTCGTCCGTTTAAGTGTGGATTTTTGCACTGCGGTAGGTAGGTGAAGTAAGTTAAAGTTTGTATTTCGTCAGTAAGTGACGATGACGATGACGAAGGATGACGATGATGATGATGCCACTCTACATCACTTATCCTACCCCTGTGTCGATTTTCATTCATTGAATGGTTATCACCCGCGTAAGTCCCGATCCCGCGGGATTTTCGGGATAAAAAGTATCCTATGTTACTTTCCATCATTTAAACTATTCCTATGCAAATTTTCATCCCATAAATAGTTATCACCCGCGTAAGTCCCGATCCCCCGGGATTTTCGGGATCAAAAGTATCCTATATTACTCTCCATCATTTAAACTATCCCTATTCAAATTTTCATCTAATAAATAGTTATCACCCGCTTAAGTCCCGATCCCGCGGGATTTTTGGGATCAAATCCCGCGGGACTTACGGGATCATAAGTATCCTATGTTACTCTCCATCATTTAAACTATCCCTATTCAAATTTTCATCTAATAAATAGTTATCACCCGCGTAAGTCACGATCCCGCGGGATTTTCGGGATCAAAAGTATCCTATGTTACTCTCCATCATTTAAACTATCCCTATGCAAATTTTCATCCAAATCGGTCGAGCCGTTTGACCGTGAAGAGGGAACAAACAAACAGATTTTCGGATTTATAATATTAGTAGGATTTTACGATCCATCTTACAACCATTAAATCAATATATGGTTTTATCTAAGACTTGGCTAACAATGAAGGTCCGAAGATGATGTGAAAAATAACTAAAACATAGGGGCGCTTGCTATAATGTATTTGAAAGGGAAACGGTCAACTACGTTTGTTTGGACAAATAAAGCCTTTTTTCTTAAAGTAGGTGTAAAACTGGGCAACAGAGTGTATCTCTGTGTGAGTGAGTGTAGAGAGGGGGAAGGTCAATTCTCCGCCGTCAATTTTCGTCAAATATTTTTTTCATTTATCTATGTCCCCAATCCTATATCAGTGCGTAAATAAAATTTCGTCAACAGGTTTTACAAAATATCCTAGATCTGCGTAAGATAAAATGTGTGCAATTCTTTTTTGAACAATCCTCAACAGCGCAGAATCATTTTCATTGCGTAACCCTGAAGCTCCTTTTAAGGCAAGATTTGTCCGGTCGCATGGACCTTCGGTAAGTGGGTCGGCTTTAATACCATCTGGTTGGACAGGACAAGGCACGATGTAACATCTAGTTGCCGTAAGACCTTCTTATAATAACGGTAACTGCTCGAGAATGCTGTCGCGTCAAAGAGAATCATTCAGGCATTGTCCATCAATTAAAATTGACCATGTTCACAGCTGGTTTTTGTTGGGTTCGCTGTTCGTTAATTAAGTAGGTTTTTTACGACTTTGTTATGAAAGTTCAATAGGTTGTTTAATTAACGAGGATTATGATGAAACTGATCTAGAGATATGTCTGTGTATTACAGACATATCTCTAGACCCGTCATGATCGGGCTTTATGTAGCTTGAATTTCCAAGTGGGATATCCATCGATATTCAGCCTTCGTCGTCTTTGTGTTTTAGGGCCTCAGGAATGCTGTTAATAGGTATATTTAGCTAGCCTATCTTGGCCTATAGATAGAGTGCTCTTATGAATTATTCATATCATGTCGAAGCGATTTGTATTCAAAATATCAATAATTCTACAGGGTTCATGTCTACAAACGACCTTCGTCGACCGCTTCCTTTTATCAATAATTTCTATTGTTTCTAGTTGTAAGAAGTCGAGTCATCAGTAAGGTGCTTACATTATGCCGAGTATATTTCATTGCAGAATTCTCGGATTACAAGTCATATACATTTGATTTATTTGTGATTCCAGTTGTTTTTAATGTTTGCGATTTCTTTGTTTATCCAGTTATAGAGCCTACGACTGTCGATATAATTTGTAACTGTGTAGACGAAAGTTCATGCTTCTGGATCTAGGTGCTTCCTAGGATTTGTCAGTTTCCTTACGAAGTTTTCCTTCACCGAAAAACCATATTAATAACTTCTTTATATATTGTACGATTATTTAGTTTCTGTCTGAAAAGACCCCGATTTTTATTTTATTTTTTAAACCAACTTAAAGGAGAATGTATTTTAAGTGTAAGAGGTCCAATTGCATCTTTCGGAACCGGTTGAGCACCGTTGCCCGTGGCATTTGGTTTATGGGTCGAAGGGGCATCGGTAGTTCACATTTTTACATTCTATTTCAATACTGAACGAACACATCCACTTTATTTACGTACATACTTTGCTAAAGTTTGTTTGCTCTGCTTTGAATATCACCTTGGTTAATAATCTTTTCTTATCCTAATCATAAATCATTTGTTTATTGAACACAAAATTAACTAAAATTATAGTAAATAAACTCACTTCCCAGTTTTGTTCGCGTTATTTTTATTACAATAGAAGTAAAAACATCCAACAATTAATTCAATGACTTAAACTTATTTTAATTTCAATCCAAAACATCGAGAAATCAGAAGAAAAATACAAAACCACCATCATTCTCAATGTATTCCAAATGCTGGAGCAAATTCAGGTCCAATTCACTTTTTCCAATGCACTTTTTCGGTATGACTTAATAAATAATTTCACCAATTAGTTAAATTTAAGTAACAGTTACGATTCATTGTTCATTATAATGAGTGTTTTCGTAAAAATCTTGTTAAAATGGCTGCTGATTATGTTCTCCGTGTCCAGTGCCGTATTACAGATTATAGCATAACTCGTAACGCCGGTTATTGTCGTCTTGTGTCGAAACATACCGTGTCAAAGGTTTTGATTGCTGTATTTTTGTCAATTACTTCTTTTACATTCTTTTTTTTAGAATCAGGTTATTAGGTGTTTTTTAGATATTTTACCTTTTAGATATGTGTTATTAGATATTTTACCTAGCTCTACCAAATAATTTCACCCAGCAAATACCTTGCCCAACTGAAACAATCATAGTATTGTCACAGCTGGCTCTCAAATTGCATATTTTACAACAACAAGACCCACCCATTCTGAATTATAATGGACAAACGGTCCGAACACGCCTCTCGATCGAAGCTCAACCTAAGCTTCATACTAATAAGGTTATATTTAGGATGCATCTCATCGTCCAAACTTTAATCTAACTGGCAAGGTGCGTCAAGGACACGCACGTTTTGAATGTTGCTACTTTTTCAACTAGTTCTTTATTTTAGGGTAACGTCTTCATGGAATTTGCTATTCCAATCCATTACCTGCTCATGAAAACTTGCATCCACAAAAATGCGTACCACCTACAAAAAGTCTTAAATTTCTGCTTTTGGCTTTACTAAGAAGGTACAAAGAGGAACAAAAAGCACCTCTACATACAGTGCCACCGACTTATCTATTTCGTCATCTGAGGTCGGACAGTTTTACTGGCTGGGTCCATATTGTAGTTTGGCTGCCCAACTTCAGATAACAAACCAGAAACGAAAAGTCGGTAGCACTGTATGTAATATGTATGGAGAGGCTAATTTTGCCATTTTTTTTTAAGGCCATTTTTAAATTATTTGGTTGTCTTTAAGAATAATGATTACGGTAATAATTAGTTACCTAATAACAAGAATACAACAAACCTAGTAAATTACAAATATCTTTAAATTTATCGTAAACCAGCGTCGTCGCACAGTTTTATCCGCGTAAGTCCCGATCCCTCGGGTTTAAAAAGTAGCCCATGTAATAATCTAGATCTCCAGCTATCTGCAAACCAAGTTTCTTCGCAATCGGCCCTGTCGTTTATGCGTGATTGAAACGCAAACAAAGATCTCAACTTTCGCATCTATAATATTAGGGGGTCTTTGTTTTTTTTACTCCATAAAAGCCTCCTTGGCAGTGTCCTCTACGGCCGAAGATCGGGTACCTTGCGCACGCGCACGAAATTCGAAATTCAAACGTCAACATGGCAGTTTCGTTGCCGGATGTGATTCATGCGCGAATAATTTGCTCAATTTTATGTAAGCAGTTGGTCTTCTAATGTGTTAGCTTTTGTTTAATTTAGCTTCTATTTATAGGTTTCTAACTTTTTTCGAACAAATCGAACATCACTTGATAGTTGATACTACAGTTAACGCTCCACAAAACAGTTGGTTTTTTTTGCTAAGTTTCAATCTAACTGGCATGGTGCATTTGAAGCACTAGCTGCGTTCCGCGGTTTTATCCGCGTAAGTACCTATCCCGCGGGATTAAATGTAGCCCATGTCAATCCTGGATAAAGTAGCTTTCTATTAGTAAAAGAAATTTTGAAATCGGTCCAGAAGCTAGTAGTTTCGGAGATTACCCCAGTGTTTATTTTAGGGTTACCCCCTAATATACATACATACAAACTTACATTGTTGCCAACGTTTCTTCTTTATAATATTAGTACTTATAGATAAATAGATAGGCCTTTTTCTAGTTACCTAGGTGTAGTTTTACCAAAGAATAAATTAAATATTTTACTTAAACTCACTCACCGAATAGTATTTTAAGTATAAGTAAAATACTTAATTACACAAATAGGTGCTGATAAATAATAAATAGACAACGGATAGTTATACTAAGTAAAACTAAATAATTTAATTGTAAATACATACATATTATTATGATACATAGAATACACAAATGATGATGATGATGACCACAAAGTGTATATCCATCGTAGAGTTTATATTTATCACGGATATTAACGCTAGTAATTTTAACTGATTACTAGTTTTGTTAGTTTAAAATCAATTTTACATACTTAGTAAAAACTAACAAACAACCTAGGGTATTCAAAACTAAACTAAAGATCAAAATAACTAAAATACATATATATTTAATACACACATATTTCATAGGTGTTATATATTTATATTTAAAACTTCATACAATCACATAGTACAAACAAACCTACCTACAAACAAAACAGATAACTTAATTGTTCATAACATTAAATGTAAATTATGTTATAATTTCCTGTACCTACATTGTTTTGTTACTTGTACAGGACTGGGCGACAAATGCTAGCGTATTTACATTTAATTAAAAGGTCACTGACAGTAGACAATTCGGGTTATCAATTAATTAGTTTTTAGGGTACCGTACTCAAAGGGTGAAAAGGGGACCCTATTGCTGAGACTTCGCTGTCCATCTGTCGCTCAACAGGCTGTATCTCGTGAACCGTGATAGCTAGACTGTTGATATTTACACAAATGATGTACTTACGTGGACATTACATTAAATATTATATTAAGTATCTCGCTTCCTGCAATACAAGCTTGTGCTTAGTGTAGAGCCGATTTCTAATGTTATTTTATAAATGTTTGAAAATATTCATATTAATAAAAATATCATCATATTAAATACTGAAAACAAAATTAAACAGATATATAAGAAGGGCTCCTATACAACTAACGTGATTTTTTTAAATAAACGCAACGATATCGCGATGTATTTTTACAACTGGTGCCATCTAGTGGTCAATTGGATTAAGTTGCATGCAGGGATTTTGCTTGGTCCAGTGTTTATTTTAGGGTTCGGTGATGATGGTACGGAACCCTTCGTGCGCGAATTCGACTCGCACTTGAGGGGTTTTCGTATTGTTCGTGTTCAGTTTGCAATTTATTTAAATTGCACTGATAAAGCTAGTGTTTAGTTTCTTGGTGTAATTTCATTTGTTTATGCACTTTGTATCAGTTGTATGTCATGTAACTTGCTCTACTTATTGAGCACGACACACTAGTGGTTCAACTACCATATGACTGCCATAGGATAAGGAATAACCCCCCCCCCCCCTGTCAGAACTAATCTATGCTTATGATAAAGCGTCCTCCCCCTGCTTTTGCATCTTATTAGACCAACCCTCCACCAAACTAACCTATCATGCTTATGATATGGTGCTCATTAGAAAGCCGTCTGGGATCAGTTAGTTTCTTTAGGTAGTGTCACAGGGCATCAGGCAGCTCACTTTCAAGAGAACCGAACACTATTGCTATTGGGTCACAATCAAAGACAGATCTTTAGGAATCATCCTCTTCAACGCGCTATTTATATATGTTATAGCGTCCCCACTGACGGCTAATCATAAGCAGAGTAAGCCTACATGGTGAGCCTGCAGGCTTACAATGCAGAGTCCGCAGCGCAGACACCCCAAAAGGCGCCCGCGCCGTCGCGAGTTAAAGACTGACCTAGTCCCCAATAGTAGACTGGTTCTCATAAAGAAGAGTAGCCACGTACCCAAGCCAGGCATAAGTCCAGTGGGTAGTGACAATTCGTGACTAAATTGTCCCACCGAGCAAATTACTGTGAGAAGATTTCCGCGAGTAAATACGCGAGTCGCGGCTAGTACTGTAATACATATAATATTCATACTGAACGCTCTCAGCAACGAACGACCGTAAAAAACACCAATATTCTTGAAGGGTCAACGTCCTTCGAGAAATGTGCGAATGTCATTGTGTAGCCGAACTCTGACCATTATAATAATAATTGGATAACCTGAGTTTTAACAGCTTTTGTTTGCCACAGTACATATTTTGTTATTGTTTGTTAATCTATCTATTAAAATTATTAGGCCCTCTGTCTTATTTAAACTTAGTAGGCATTTGGAATAATTAAAACTTAGCCTAGAGCTTGTACATAACTAACAAGTAATTCAAAAACTGTTGTTCTTAGAATTAGCATTTAGCGAACCTCTACTATACTTCACATATTGTTAGTTATCCCGGTAAAGAGTTATAAATAACCTAACTAATCGATTTCCTTATGAAAATAACGAGTATAAAAAAAACATTCATCCTCTATCTATCTCTTTTTTTTTGACCTGGGAAAATTTAATTATGACCATCAAGCCGCTCGGGGGAGAGCGGCCCGGTGAGTGGGAGTCCCCCTGGTCTGGATGGTGTGCCAGGGGTATACCCACTAAATACCCAGGGTGCGTGACACTCCGCTGTGTCAAAGCAACGCCGGAAGCTGCAAGCAGTGCATCCTCTATCTTTATATGTTTAGGTGCAGGATATTTTAAAATTAAGTAAGATTTTTTTTTGTTTTAAAATAAAAAATGCATTTTATATATTTTTTAATATTTCTTAACCCTTCTCATTTAAAATGACAATAATACTACATGGTTCGATTCCTGGCTAGGTTCCTGTATATGTATAATGAAAGCTCCTCTGTAGGGCATTTTAGTTTTTTTAGGAATTCCCCTAAACACTGATCTAAATTGCTCATACATATGATACATATACACATACATATGAGTATACAATATAGCTGCATCCCGCTGTTTAACCCGCGTAAGTCCCGATCCCGTGGGAATGTCGGGATCAAAAGTACCCTAAGTTGCTATCTCGATTATGTAGCTTTCAATTGGTTAAAGAACTTTTGTGTATTCTATTTGAAGAGATATGAATAATCTTTAGTTTACCTTTATAAGCAGTAGTTTCTCACGTACATCTAAAGCGGTTACGTGACAATACAGTCGACGTGACATAAACGGAAAGAATGGAAGCTGTGCATGACTCCGAGACGTTTTTGTTGACATTATTACGTTCATTAGAACGTAATTGATAAGCCAGCTTCGATTCGAAACGCTAAGCCAGCTTCATTTTGTGTTGGTTTGTCTAATTGACATTTTACTATGTATTTATTTAAACTTAGAAATTCAGTTTTTATTTGTGTGTTTCCGCAAATTAACTAGTCCTATAAGTGTGCATTTTTGCGTGACTTTAAGCCGTCGCCGTCGTCGGTTTCCTCACGATGTTTTTTTTCACCGTAAGAGCGATGTTAATAATGCATATAAGCATATGTGAAACTTCGCGTTTATAATATTAGTAAGATTAGTAGAATTTCACAGTAGTTTGAGTAGCAGTAGCAGAATTTTGGAATATGCCACATTTTGCAAAGATTATCAGCCGTCGACTTTAAATTCCATTTTAATTATTAAGATTTCATTTAACTTGTCAGTCCAGTAGTAAATAGTCATCATTGACTGATAATAGTAATGAATTAATGAATATTGTCAGTCAAGACAATACTGTACTTATAGAATATAATAGATAGATAGATAGACAATGCCGTGACCTGAATCTCAGCTCGCACGCGGTTGGATACCAATAATTACAGCGGACAGAACTATAGACATGTTTTGTAACAATATTAGTGGGGAGTGTTATTAATTTCAATTGTTTTATCACGTGTACTGTACGGAAATGTGTATAATATGTAGTTCACCCGTGTAAGTCCCGATCCCGTCTCGTGGGTATATTGGGTTAGTCAAAGTCAAAATTATTATTGACCGAGCGAGCGAAGCGTCAATGCTCCAGGTTTGGCAAATTTTCCATTTTCTGTAGGTTGGTTCTCCTCTCTACAGGTCGTATTTTTCAACCGATTTTGATGAAACTTGTTATACAAGTTTTATGAGCATACGGTTTTTTTTGTCGTGGGGTTTTTTTGACTGGTGGGTTATTTCTTCCACTCTCCATAGATAAATTCAAAATTTCTTTTTTCTGTATGTTGCTTCTCCTGTACAGGTCGTATTTTTCAACCGATTTTGATGTAACATGGTATACAAGTTATATGAGCAAATATTGTTTTTTTTTCCTGTTCGCAGAAGTACTAGTTCAATAAAATAGTATAAAATTATCTTTTAGAAACGTCAGCAAACTACCGTGTCTTAGGAACGCGACCTCCGATGAGAAGAAGACACTGGTTGTTTTTTTTGCAATGATTCACATTGTCGCATAAAAAGTAGCATCCATGTTAATCTATAGATCTCCACCTATCTGCATACCTAGATTCGGTGCTATCGGTTCAGTAGTATTTGAAATTATTGATTACCCAGACGTATTAGTAGATATAAACTTCAGTATACCCTTTGAGGGTGAACGAATAAATACCGAGAGGGCCTCTTAGTTCCGTCTAGACATATCCATTATTTCCCAGATACTACATATATTTGTGTATTTACAAAAGAAAACTAAATATAAGTAGTATATCCGTTGTCTAGTCACCGTATCACAAGCTTAGCAGCTTACCATGGGGTTAGATGGCGCAGTGTGGTTGGTCACAGAATGTATTTCTTAATTTATACTGTTGTCTGTTCTTAATGTTTACCGATTATATTCTACTGAAGTTGAAAGCTTCAGTAGAATATCGTCGAGAGACAAAATTAAACTTTTTTTTCATCTATTTAGTTAAAAGTTTTGCTAAACGTTTTTTGTACGTACTCATTATGATGCCATGTACAGTGACTTTAAGACGCCGGTTTCCTAGCGATGTTTTCCTTTACCGTAATAATAATTGGCCTTTTCATCTTATTTTAGATGATGTAGGCTTGCCCAGCCACATTCTAAGCCTAGTCAGACCATGTCCAGAGGAAAGAACTGGTCAATACGACTGGAGCTAACTAAGCCATGGGTTTCCGTACGATGTTTTTGTTCACTGTACGAGCGATGTTTATAGCACACACATTTTTTTCATAGTAAAGACATTGGTGAGCGGTCATCTTACGCATACTTAGAAGACATTAAAATTAACAAAGCTAATAAAATAAATAAGTTAAATCGTCGTCTATTACTATAATATTATATATATTTGTAGCGGTAATAGATGACAATTTAAGTCTAAATAACTCATTTCTGCGATAATATCTGAGTGTTAGTGCTAGTAGATGGGTACTACGTTTGGCGAAATGCCCAGTCTGGCGTCTGGATACCAACATAACCTAAGTTCCATGCATTCTGTTAGAACTAAAGATACACACGCATAGATAAATACATAATCATTTATGTAGGTATACATAATTATTTATGTATTTATATATCTTTCATCTGAACGTACAGAGTATTATCTAAAAAATCTCGACTTTTGGATAAGAAATGCAGTGTTATTACGAAAATTGAGATCTTTCTAATGAACAGGGACTTGTAACACTTTTTTGAATAATTTCAGTTTTTTCTCAACAACAGAAAACGGAATAAAATAACAGATATATTATCAAATAAATAGGTTATAGAAGTGTAAAAGTTAGGTCAACCAAATATAATTAGAATCTGAGATAAGCTTCCAAGTAAGTCTAAAATTGGTCTCCTGAAAAAACAACGTTTTTGACATAATATTCTGTTTATCTAAGTGAGCGATATGTGTTTATTTATTTTACTAAATATTTTTATGTAATGATTTTTTTAACAGTAGGTACCAACAGTCGGAGGCTAGTCAAATAATCAACGAAAAAAAAACTATCAAAATCGTTTGATCCATTCAGTCTGTGATATACACACATGATACAAATCTAAAAGATACACAGTCAAGACATCTCAAACACCTCTTTTTCCGTCGAATGTTAAAAAAGAGATTACCAAAATCGACTTTATATTAATTTTTCGATATTTTTCTCATGTTCCGTTAGCTATTATAATATTATATTATGAATAAATTTAGCTATTTTTATCGTATTCGGATAAAGTGATTAATGTTATTTTATCTATAAACTTTTATCTTTTATGTTTTTCAAAGTAAATCTTCAAATTAAAGATAAATTATGTACTTATCCTTATTTTCGTTTGAAAAACAGAAATAAGTATGTTCTCAATGAACATGCTACAGCTTAGATGGAGCGTCCTTTTTAGCATCTCTTTTAGTATTTCTTATGTAGCGGCAACAGTAATACATCATGCATCTGTAAAAATTTTGACTATCTAGCTTTCACGGTTTATGAGAGCCTGGTGACAGACGGACAGCGAAGTTTTAGTAAAAAACTCCTGTTTAAAAAAAAATCAATTTACCGTTTTTATAAATTCCAAGTTTACTAAACTAGCCGAGCCATAGATAGCAACAAAAGGCTAATCATGCACATGAGTCATTAACGGTCGTCTATGTCTATCTATACCTAGTGATATCTTCTAATATAGTTACACACTCCAATAATAAAATATTCGGACTCCGACATGTGCTAAATGTCATAACTACGATGATTCACGTATGTTCGTTACTTTTCAAAATTATATAACCTCCGCATTGATATATTAATGTACTAGTATTAGATGTGATGTCTCCAACATATTTCATGTTCTTTTACGTGTAATAAATAAATAAGCCGCTAGATAGCGCTGAGAATATTGATACGCCGAGGGTGCTGAATGACGATTAAAACCTTTTGACGACCTCTGTGGCGCGTCGGGCGAACGCTTGGCTGCAATACAGAAGGTTGCGGGTTCGATTCCCGCTGGGTGCAAATATTTATGCTTAAAAAAAAATATTTGTATCTGGTCTGGGCGTATTTCTATATATAATATGTATGTATTTACAAAAGAAAAATAAATATAAGTAGTATATCCGTTGTCTAGCCACCGTAACACAAGCTTAGCAGCTTACCACGGGGCTAGATGGCGCTGTGTGTTCGTCACAGGATTTATTTATTATTTATTAAACGTTAAAGTAACATTTGAGGTAGCGTTACTTTAGTGCAGTGGCTTGATACGACAGTCTTCCTTTTGATGTCATATCTTCTTCTTTTCGTGTAAAATATACTGTTAAGTTTGATAGTTACTTGAGACCAATGCCTACATTCATACAAATCGTTCACGGTCGAATACAGGAACTCTACCTACTCAAAATTTGAGTTCTACTTAACTAATGAAGCAGCTCTCAAACTCAAAACTTCCCATACTAATTTTAAAAGAAGCTGCTTAATTTGTAATAGTTGCCCTTCAAATTTTAATTGGTGTTTGAGTGGTGTATTTGACTTTTAGTGATCTTCTTTAAAAGAAAATTATCTTGAATCTTTTGATGTGTTATCAACATTAATAAAGGAACGAAGTGCGAAGAGTTTAATTAGTTAAAGAACATTATGTGTTTAATAAAAAACCCACACAAAACCGCAATTTATAATCGGTTTTCGTCACTGATATGCAAATTGAAGTGTTTGGTGTTAAACAAAGTGAATAGCAAGTTCGCAAGTCAACGCTCCCAGCACTGCACATTGCACTTTTGGTAGGGTTGTCCGATTTGATTGTAATTGATTTTTGATTGGTGAATCAAAATGAAATCAATCGGCTTTAGATTTTACTTCTGTTTTCGCGATGTTGGATTGAAATTAAACTCACCCTCCCTTTTGTTTACCCCTGAGGAAGCAGTCTGGAATGACCTCGAGACGTAGCGCGTTGATAAATTGCTTAATATAATTAACACCGGAAAAATGAATTATATTTAAATCAGCTTTTATTTATTACAAACAAAAAGGTCACAATAGTACTTTTTCAACTTACTTATATATAAAGAAATATACTTTTTGTTTTTATGTTATATAACGATAACGTTTTTAATAAGATGGGCCGGGCATCGAACCCAGTGTTTGATTGTCGCACAACGCATTTTTCGATATTTACAATCTATGTTTCGGATAAATAATAGTCTCCTTGAAAAAAAACCCTTATTTCCAACCGTTCTTTTCAGAGTCAGGATGACGAAAACTATATTTAAAATCCAGAATTAAACGTCCTTGGCCCTAAAACTTCCGATTTAAAACAACCGACTGTTAATAAATATTTAACGTAGTTATGTGTAAATAAATTGAAGTCACATTTCGATGGACATCTGATTGCTTTTGGCAACCCTCGTGCGGCGAGCTGCCCAGAAGGCCGACGTACTTGCTGTAACCAAACAATACGATGTGGTCGCAATTTGGATAGTGTTTAAATTAAATGAAGGGATGTGTTTTTTTTTCATTTTATCGTTGTGTATGAAATTCGTGGCGAAATCATTAACGGCACAAATTCTTATAGGTTTTGCCTGTCTTTATACTGTAAGTATTATTTTGTAATTTGAATAATATTATGTAGTATGATAACGATTAAAGAATTTTTACTCCCTGCACACCGCTCATAAATCATAGTAAGCGTAATGGATGCTGCTTATCGAAAATAAAAATGCACATCACTGCGCCTGTACTAAGACCCATGAGTGAGAGAGAGCGAAATGTTCACTGCACAGCCCCCAGAGCCAGTGAAAAACTTAACATTATGCTTCAGTTTTTCACTGTCTGCACAGTACAGTCTTTCGAAACTTATAATTATTTTGAGGTGACCCAAAACAATGTCAATTGAGGTCATCAATACATACCGACGGACACTTATTCCTACGTACTCAGCTTATAGAGAATCGAGATTAGGTCGTGAGTAATTTGTTATTGATTGTTTTTTACGGTGAAATATGACGAAGCCACGACTTAGACTAAAATAACTTCATGTGTTGCTTAATTTAACATGTTCATTTACCTTGTTGAATTAATCTACACATACCTACTTACCACAGTTTACTCAGTAGTTGGTGCCTCGGCGCTTCTTACCAGTACCCAGTTGCTATTTTTCTTAAAGTGCATAAGGCCAGCGTTTGACTACATCACGTCGGACGATAATTGATGATGCGGTCTTTACTTGCGATTTGAAGATCCTCCAAATTGTGCACGCCAGGGAATACAGACTCAGGCAACTGATGTTATTAATTACTTAAGAATGTAAAATTTAAAAAAAAACGTAATAGGGAAAAGCCTACCACTTTCATCTTTGACGATGCGATGAGTCAAAGCTAAATGTATGTTGACCCATAATGATACAGAAAATACTTGATAAATGAATCATGTAAGTCTGTAGGAGTAGATAGCTGAGATAACTAAAATAAACTTAATATTAACTACATATTTGTATTCTGTAATCAAAATCAAACGTACAAACTTATATCGTTATAGTTGATGATAACATATTAAAAAATATAATTAATAATAAAAGCTATTGAACCCATTGCGATGGAACTGGATACCGGGAATAACACATATGCTACTTTTAATCCCGATATTCCCGCGGGAACGGGACTTACGCAGGTAAAACCGCGGGTCGTAATATATACGCGATGAATTGAGAACTTCTCCTTTTTAAAATCGTAACTAAATATGTCTATTTGTCTGTACATTTTCGAAGGCTTATTATGAAATCAATATACCAACCACAAACGATCGCTACCCTACTTCGAATCCCCCTAAAAACTCATCAATAATTCTTACCTTCGTATATATTTCACTATCTTCTATGCATCCACCTTTCGAAAGTTACGAAGTGGAACTCACTGACCGCGTCGATATTCCCCCTTAACTATAACCTTGAAGTCTTCAAATCTAGGTGAATAGATTTCTTCTGGCCATGTTACATCGTCGGCCTCATCGTCGCTTCCTATCAGCTGAGGTGAGGTAAAATCTCCAATAGCATAGTTACAGTAAGTTACCGTCTAAGGGCGTACTTACAGCAAAAATGCTATTGAAGGCAGAAATGCAAGCCTATCTATCTCGTATCTCGTGTACAAAAAATAACTTTACACCTATACTGCTCAACAAAGTAACGTTAGTTTTAAACACCATCGCTACGCTCGGGACTTAACTCTAGTGTCCTTCGTTACGCTTTGGATTCAATATGATGCCCTCTATATAAGACTTAAGGGCTTTAGTACCTCGGTGCATAAACTACTTCTAGCTGCTGCTATTAACCATACACAAATTTAACAAAGTTTAGATCCGTTTCCTTGCAAACATTTCTCTATGAATCACGCTCTCGCTCTTGCATTGCAAGATCGTGGGTCTTCACGCATGTGTCAAGTGTGTGACGCATCGACGTTAAACCATCTGGTTTGAGGCTTCTGAAGACAGCTTTGGTTTTTCACAGAAACAACGGAACATGACGCAGCCTTCGCAACTTTAGTGACGTAACCGAATTTCTGAGAGATAAGTTGCACGGGAACTGTAGATTTGTTAAAGATTGCTTTTCTTTGAAAAAATATTTGTAATATTTTTAGCAAGGAAATATATTTCCAAAAAATCCCCATGACAGGATTCGAACCTGCGTCCTTTCGCTAACCAGGCGACTGCTCTAACCACTGAGCTACACAGGAACCACGTGACACGGTATAATTTTTCGGCCATATCTTTCCTCGCCAATTGTTTTACCAACTAAGGCTTGGTTTCTGCGCCATCTACCGGTCAAGCTTTGCAGCTTTTATTGACTGGTTCAGGTGGTTTTACTTTACAGTAAACATACCCAACATGAGATGCGCTTTCTCTCCAATTTAATATTTCTTTTTGTTTTTATTGCTCAAGGCATTTTAATTAAACATTGAAATATTTTTAGCAAGGAAATATATTTCCAAAAAATCCCCATGACAGGATTCGAACCTGCGTCCTTTCGCTAACCAGGCGACTGCTCTAACCACTGAGCTATACAGGAATCACGTGACACGGTATAATTTTTCGGCCATATCTTTCCTCGCCAATTGTTTTATCAACTAAGGCTTGGTTTCTGCGCTATCTACCGGTCAAGCTTTGCAGCTTTTATTGACTGGTACAGGTGGTTTTACTTTACAGTAAACATACCCAACATGAGATGCGCTTTCTCTCCAATTTAATATTTCTTTTTGTTTTTATTGCTCAAGGCATTTTAAACATAGAAATATTTTTAGCAAGGAAATATATTTCCAAAAAATATCCATGACAGGATTCGAACCTGCGTCCTTTCGCTAACCAGGCGACTGCTCTAACCACTGAGCTACACAGGAATCACGTGACACGGTATAATTTTTTGGCCATATCTTTCCTCGCCAATTGTTTTACCAACTAAGGCTTGGTTTATGCGCTATCTACCGGTCAAACTTTGCAGCTTTTATTGACTGGTTCAGGTGGTTTTACTTTACAGTAAACATACCCAACATGAGATGCGATTTCTCTCCAATTTTGCAGCTTGACCGGTAGATGACGCAGAAACCAAGCCTTAGTTGGTAAAACAATTGGCGAGGAAAGATATGGCCGAAAAATTATACCGTGTCACGTGATTCCTGTGTAGCTCAGTGGTTAGAGCAGTCGCCTGGTTAGCGAAAGGACGCAGGTTCGAATCCTGTCATGGGGATTTTTTGGAAATATATTTCCTTGCTAAAAATATTTCTATGTTTAAAATGCCTTGAGCAATAAAAACAAAAAGAAATATTAAAATATTTGTAAGTAATAATTAATTATAGGCGTGAGGAAACCCACGAATTAAAGTCAGTACATCGTTCTAAGCTTTGATTGTTTTTTTTTTTAAATGTGGTGTTACATTTTAATGGACATAGAAATTTGTCGGACAGATTGATAAATCAGCCCTTAGTGGTCAAGTAGGCTAAAAAGGTCTAAAAAGTAGTTGAACATGGTGTCAGTTATAAGCATCAGTGCACTAGCAAGGGCACGCCTCGACCGGTTCCAGAGGAGACCGGAAAATTGGCACGCGACAACTTGACGTCGTTGTCTCGTGGTTCTGGGGAGGTGTATTACTTTGTCTGTTTATTATATCATCATCATCCCAGCCCTTATCCGTCCACTGCCTCACATATGCCTCCTTCATAAGACGCCACAAATAGCGATCGAATTCAAATTAAAAAATATTTATTTCGATAGGATGCTTTTACACAATAAAAGTACATGATCACTTGGATACGTCTTAGAGCTATAGATTTTAGTGTGGCTTAGGAACGCGCCCTCCGATGAGAAGAAAAACAACCAAATGTGATTGACACACATGTATCCAAATAAAAAAACATTCAAGCTTTCGCTTTTATAATATTAGTGGAATAATAGAGTTGCGTGTGGTCAACTGGTCACCAAGTTGAACCCAACACATTTTACGATGAAAAGGAACAATCTCAGAACTGGTTGTTGGACTCATTGACTTCTATTAAAATAACTGTCCGACAATAAAGTTGTTTAAAATGTCATAAACGCAACAATCTCGACAATTGTTTGATTACAACTTATTAGTATCACACTTAGTGTTAGTATTTAGTGTAACTTGACCTAACGACTGCTATCACAAATAACAACTAAAATAAAATGCACTGAATATAGTTAGTAAATTCATTAAATAACCGTATACTTTCGTATTCTAACCTTAGCCAACCGAATATTCGGCAAACTATCTATTCTTTAATATTTTAACGCACTAAGCTGACATTAAATTGAATGTTTGTTTTTTTTCTACATCACAAATATCCCTTCATTACATTTATATTTATTTAAATGTATGGGGTAATGCTGAATTGTAAAAGTAGAACTCAAATGTTAAGGAGCGATCCAGTCTGTATTCGGCCGTAAGGTAGTTACAACTCGACAGATTTTGTAGGTGTTAAAACCATATTTAAATCTAAAGCAATCAAAACCGAATAATTCAACGGAATACCGGATATTAAACGAAGAATATTTGTCGCATCCCTATTAGTACACCATAAAATCGATTGAGTGCGACCATTTGTTTTCCGAAACTAAAGTTATTGAGGTCGACAGGTGGGCAGACCCCTCCTCCCGGATTTCCCTGTCCCTCGGTGTCCCGGGCAGGTGCAACGTCCCCCAAACCAGACCCCGCGACCCGTCCTATCGTCTCCTTCCATTGTCGACATCCAACGGTGAAAGTTTAGAAAAAATGTAAACATTGTAGGTTTTATATCATTTTTTGGGACCGTTTGGGAGCTTAGAGATGAACTCTGTTTGTATCAACTTCTATACGTTAATTCCTCTTCCTCGTTAATTCACGTCTTTTTCCGGTTTAATCGCATTGCTGTTATTATACTCGTACTAAGCATTTTATCAATTCCCTACGTTCGTTTCGAGATATTTACAGAGCTTATTGTTCAGGGGTAGACTGCAATATCACGAAAACAGAGGAAAATCTATGTATATTTTGGTATTTAGGTACCTTACGATATCTAAGATAGCGGACACGTCTGTGTTCCGATACGTAGCCCCGTGCAGCCATTACGAAAGACTAATCGAAACTTGTTCCACTACCTTCTTTCAATCTTAGGTTATCTAATTAGATATTAAAATAAAAATATTACAGAGTTAGTGTCCAAACGATTTCCTATCTTACGCTTGATTCGACTAGACTAGATAAAACAATTAATAACAATTCTCTGTATAAATTGTCATATTTTCGATTGAACAGCCTCTCGAATAAAAGACGGTTGCGTAAATTGTTATTTAGTTTACATTGCAGTTTGATCGTGGTTTAGTAATAAAACTTATTCAGCTGAGTGTACGTCCTCCAATACTGATCATTTAATCACTATCTCACCTGATATGATTGGTAAGTGATGATGGTCTAGTCTAGGATGTAGCATGCTCATCTAGAAAAGTGGCAGCAGCGAGCTTGTTTTAATAAGTAGACCGACCGTAGGTATCGGAACACCGACAAGTCCGCTTGGCGCTACAAATTAGACCGGTGTGTGGTAACAAACCGCGGCCCAAGCCTCCCACCAAAAAAAACCTATTGGGGTCGGGATACTGTAGCCATTTTCTTTTGTACACGGGCTACAGGGTCCGTATTCTTTCTTTGAAACATCTTAAATCATTACTTAAATATGAGCGTGCGTGCCCTTCGAAATTCTGTACCATATACATCAAACATACATCAAATAGATAAGATTAGACATCGTTAGATCATCGATGATGCCATCGTGTTTGTAAAACATGATGACGTCAGTGCTCGTGTACGGGTTTCGGTTGAACGTGAAATTATCAAATTACTACAGGTACTGCGTCTACCTACTTGAATATTTAATTGTCCGTTGTTTTGCAAATTAAATATCGATGCAATAAAACACTAGGCATATTTTCCTGTTTAATTCTTAATGTTACGATGCTGTACCAACGTTTCGCTGACTTTATAGTCAGCTTTGTCAAAGGTTAAATATCAATGGTTATTGAAGAGCTTCCGCTGGTTTGGTCATTGATTTACTGACCTAATACTTAAATATTTAGGATATAATACATACATATAAAAGTGGAATTCGCTGCCCGCTCCGCTGTTTCCCATAAACTACAACCTTGGAGTCTTCAAGTCCGGAGTGAATAGGTATCTTCTAAGTAAGCATGCTACATCGTCGACCTCATCGACGCTTCCCATCAGGTGAGATGAGGTCAAATGCTAGCCTATTAAGTATACAAAAAAAAACAATATAACAGCTGTTTTTGAGAGTAAAGGTAATCTATGGTTAGATTGTTGTAGTTCAAAACAAGAAACAGCTGATTTTCAAGTTTAGGAATTTAAAAAAAACGGATAACTTTTCATTTTGAAAGTCTTCTTTTGTTTTCGATTCGATTAATCGATTTAAAAGTTTTCGTTTTGATGATCGAAAAAAAAGTTGCCTATTTTGAATACTGCAGTCGCAGCAAAATTACTCCTATAGGTATATTAGACAACAGCTTTTCCACCTATTTATGGTACGGACTCGTATGTAACAAATTACAAGCTTTATCTTCCATGATAAATCTGCTCCATCAACGAGATTAGATATATATCTATAATTATCTGAAAGGACACTGAATCATCATGAAACAGAGCACCCCAGTCTGTCCGCTGGCTATCGAGGCGGATACGTGATACGCGAAGCTAGCCTATATCCTGCGTACGCGCAGTTGAACGACCTATGCAACGCAACGCTGTTTGATAAGCAAATTATCACTACTACTATAACGAAAATTGTAAAAATAGATTTTTTTTTATATTTTATATTTTAAATGATATCATAGATAACATCGTGAGGAAATCGACATGTCCTAGGACTCACCACGTTCCGAAGGCATGGGACATTCGCCAATAAGGAGTAGACTCCCTTAGTTACCTGTTACTGCCTAACCCTCTAAGAAGAGGCATTGCCCTGCAGTGGAACAAATTTAATAGGCTTATATTGTTTAAAATAAAAGTCGCTTATGGACTAAAATTTGTAAATTTTGTCATGAAAACTTGAGTAATAGCAATCTGTAATGATTTGTGAACTGAAGATTTAATCGTTATTAAATTGTGGCGTTATAATTATAAATTCATTTAAACCATATCATATAATCTATCATTGCTCACACACCAAATTTGTGAAGTAAAAGAAAAGGTTATTTAAATATTATTTACTAAAAAGATTTATATTTGGCAGGCAGGCAAATCATTGACCTACCAAAATATCTTCTTATATAAATAATCAAGTTATTTATACCTTTATACTTTTGAACAATGTAAACGAGTACATTATTATGTTGTTGCCCGATATTGTATAAAAACATTGAAATAACCAAATATGGCTAGTATTTACAAGTCACGTATGAAAACTTTGTCTGTCCGTACACACGTCCCCATATGCCCTTAACCGTATGTTGATTCTGAGTCATAACTTGCTTTACCACAAATGCCAAGGTAAATGGGACTCTGTAATAAAATCGTTAAAGTTTAAAATATTTGTTGAAAGTGATTAGTATACTTTATGTGGGCGATAGATAAGGATTATCTGTTTACCTCTGTACTGTATTTTATTTTTTTAGGGTTCCATAATTCCGTTCCGTGAGCGGAAGATACGGGACTCTTTTAATGAGCTCTAGACTTTATTAGTTACCTAGACTATTTTCATAACAATCTAAGGCCTTCATCACGTTTGCGACGAGTCGCTTATGTTCCATGCAATCCTTTATTGTTTCCAATTGTGCTTGAGGAAAGTTGAAAGTAGCTTTAGGTTGCATTTTCATCTGCTTCTGATTCTGCTTATTCCCAAAGTTTCAGCCCGCTAGCTAGTCGAGAAGTGCCTCAAATTGAAGTTGCAAGATTCCGCTTGGACAAACAAACATACAAATAAACAAGAAAAGTGAGAATTTAAAAACGTGTGAAAATTACTTATAGCAAAAGGCAATCTTTATACTTTTTACGGTTCCGTGCCCTAAGGGTAAAACGGGGCTCTATTACTGAGACTTCGCTGTCTGTCCGTCCATCCGTCTGTCACCAGTCTGTATGTCCGTGATAGCTAGACAGTTTAAATATTTTTGTTAAAAATAAATATTTGTACCTCGTCTGGGTGTCTTTATATGTATAATATGTTTGTATATACAAAGGAAAGGTAAATATAAGTATTGTCTAGTCACCGTAACACAAGCTTAGTAGCTCACCATGAGTCTAGATGGCGCTGTGTGTTGTTCGCAGTATTTGTTTATTGCAAGCGATACTGACTTAATGTCTATTCCATCCTTATTTATATTCCTTCGAGTTAATATTGAAACAGCGTTGTGTATGGAATTTGACTAGTGTTAGAACATGACATGTCTCCGCGGTGGTCTGTTGTAAAATGTCACGAGCGCGACATGAAGCCAGATTAATATGCAATGCAGAATATAACCCACATCATGAGGATAAACGACATGTTCTGTGCAAATGCGAAAGTTTCTAGTCAGCTCAAAAGGGTTTATATTGGACTAGCAGCATCTACAGTTTCAGACCCGATTTTCCGGTATTATCAGGATCAAAAGAAGCCGCATTGTTACTCCTCGATAATGTAGCTTTCCATTGGTGAAAGATTTTTAAAAATCGTTTCTGTGGTTTCGGAGCGTAATCATTACAATCAAACAAATAAATGTTTTATCTTTATAATATTAGTACAGAAGTATCCATTGGGTAGGTTACTTATTTGATTGATATTTTTTGATTTTCATCATGGATAATAATAATTTGTGTGACAAAAAATCATGTTCTTCAGCTCCTCCATGAAGGTACGTTAGTTAGGTGTGGGTGATGTGGCTCACCTTACGCTAGGTGAGTTTTCAGATCGTCCTAAGGCCTCTAAACTTGACCTAACAGAAATATCAACCGGGACCAACTGTTTACTGTGCCTTCCGAATTACGGAGGAGCTCGAGAAAGTTTTTTTGCAACACGAAATTTCGGTCTCCTATCCAAGTAATGACCGCGCCAAACTTTGTTTAACACGTACGACCAATCTCGCTCGGCAGGTGCAGCTAGGCAAATGAGCACATCTGATAGTAGGTATGTGTAGATGCAGTCTAAGATGAATACCTGTTCACACGCGATGAAGATTTCCAAATTGTACTCGCCTTGTAAGTTCAAAAGTCGAATTGTCGTTGCCTTGATGACCAATATAAGGCACAGCTCTCAATGATCATAAACAAACAAACTTGTTTAGTTAAAGTTTAGGAACGTTCCGTTTTGGACATCACACGATTTCTAGTTTCCCATAATTGAATGTTGATTTGAATTGGAACTGATTTGAGTTTACATAATTTATTGGCGTTATTTTAATTAATTCTGTATGGGAAGGTCTTTATTCTTGCACTTAATAGATTAAGATCGCTGTAATAGGACCGGGCTCTAATAGGAGAGTCTTAAACTCTATATTTCTACTTTTGCTTTAAATTTTGCCGAAATTCTTTTCTCGTTCAGTTCACACTTCAGTTAGATTCTAAATGGAATCCATACACGTTGCCTGTATTGTGGCTAATAGTTCTTCATTATGTTCACCGAAGAAGAATGATTGCCTACCATTCAACTTACTGACGCCTTTTTGGTCCTAGAAGTCGAATGTCAGAATTGGTATGACTATTTTTCTGGACTGATCCACCAATGCAATTTTCTCAAAACTCGCTCTACATACAATTTTCTTCAGTCGCTCTTTCTATGCAATTGTCATACAAAACCCTGTCTATTTTCCTGGCATATTGCATGCAGTAATTAAAAAGGTGGCCTCGAACGGCCTTGCGTTCCGTTTGCACAGATGCTAAGTCAGAGCTATCGCTCGTGACTCATGTTGGAAGAAAATTACATATCGCAGCCTCGTTACCATTACAGGCATACTAGTCCTTAATTATCATAGCCGTTTAAGGTACGATGCCGATTATGGGATCTTTACAGTTTTAAGGGGGTAATCCTCGAGTTTTTGTTGTTTTTCTTTTAGGATTGGAATGTTAAGACAAACTTTATAACACTGTTGTCGTTTATTGATCCTATGACTCAAATCCCACTTACATTAAACTAGAAGTTTAGATGGCAGAAACAATTGAACTGATTGCGATGAAGCTTGTTATGCAGATTGATGTAATCCTTTGACCGTTCCCAAAAACAACCAAATCAATATCTGTCCAAAGAATTTAACAGGTTTCTTACAAGAGCCTAGAAGGTGAATTGGTCGCTTGACAAGTGGAGCATTTCAAATTTGGCTAAGACTGCGTACTTCAGTTCCATAGTTAAATTGATTGAAGATTTTACTCGCACACCTTTAAAAAATTCGGAACCAAATTCGAACGTTGTTGTTAAAATACCCAGTATATATGATAATCTAAGTATATGTCTATATCTATGTTAAGTAAGTTTCGTAACTGTTTGCTCCATATCATGTTCGTTTATTATTGACCTCCCGTTCATTAGTGTCGGTTCATCAATATGTCATCCATCATCATTTATGGAATTCTCTGTATCTTTATTGAACGTATACTTACTGTCATTTTGATAAGTTATTTTGTGTCTAATTTAAGAGCGATCATGTCATAAAAGTCCCTCTCCTTCCATGGCATGTGATGTTGCTAAACCCTGAGAAGTGCATCAGTGGTACTAACTTTTTCACTTTTTAGATATACATTTAGGGCCAAACCTTAAATGATATAACTATTGTAGTAAGAAGTACCTAATGTTTTGCAAACTTGACTGTTTTTTTCTTCTTTTCGTGTAGGCTTACCTGGTGTTTAGGAATTTCAGGTCGCCCTAAGGCCTCTAACTTGACCTAATGACTGTTATCAGAGATAAGATAACAACTGTCATGTTTCAAATTTACTACAACTTATGTGACTGGCCCAAGAAACAAATTTGTATGGAGTTGGGCAACTGTAAAAAGCACTGAGGCGCATACTTCTAGGTAAACTGTGATTAATAACCCTTTTCTTTCCTCATAAGACGTTTGGATAAATTCGTTTTTCAAACCAAAATAAATGAAAAAAGGTTTGCAAGAATCAGTGCATAGCGATGGTGTGAGTCATCGCGAATGTTACGGAGCCGAGGTAACCTCGGGCATTGTTACGGTGCACTCGTTGCATGCGTTGATGACACACCAAGCCGTAGTAACTGTATGGTAATCTGTGGTGAGGCTTTCGCGAGGGTGCTCCACTCTCGCCGAGTACCAATGACCTCCTGATTCCACGAACTTAACATACAAGACTTTTTTTGGGTCTTAAAATGTTTTAAGCCTTAAGCGGATTAATTTTTTGTTATGAAACTTAAAATAAATACTTCTTGCACTTATTACCTATTTCAGAGCTGATATTGTATTTTCTTGTTATAAAATAGAGATATATCAAGATGCTAGCAATTAAAAGCTATGTACCTGTGTATTAGTTAAAATCCAAATAAGGTAGTAAAATGGAGTCCACCAAATAAGGCAGACCGCTCGTGGAAACTGTGTCGTAAAAGTTTTTGTACCTCGACGCAGTGGTCTTGTGGTTGCGACATTACACCGCTGCTGGCCACGATATGGATAGCCTGAAGAATAGGTTCCATTAGGTTTATATGTTTTAGGGCAAAAACCCTATTCGACTATAGACAAAGTTCTATTACTAACCGCGATTGAACCTGCTCAAGTTCCGTTCCCGCGGAAATATAAAAAGTTGTGTTATTCCTGATCTCCAACTATCTATATTCCAAGTTTCATCGCAATCGGTTGAGCGGTTTTTGTGCATTAAAAACGTAGAAACTTTCAGCTTTATTTTAGTAGGATTAGTATTTGGTTGTCATTTTATTCTTCAAGATCAGATCAAAATGGTTCGTCCAGCATTATTTGTCCATTTGACAACTGAGTTTGATAGAGTCTTTACCAGTAATCACCTCCAACCAGAAAAGCACTGCAGAGTGCGTATTAAACTGAGCTATCTACTGGATAGAATACTGGATAGATATAAAAAAATCGAAGGAGCCGTGTGCTTGCAGCTAATGAGGATTTACCTCGGCCTCTTGATAGATGTCATCATGCCATGCATGCATCAGGATAGACAATACGGGTGCTGACCTGACCATCAATTTTTGAATTGAAAGTAGAGTTGTTGTAGTTGAGATTCAATTAATAAGGACATGAAAGTAACATTTCTGCCATATTCAGTTGACATTTACAGCATATTTTATGTAAAGCACTAAACTGTTGTATATGGAGCCAATGCGAAAGCCGTAAACGTTGTAATTGGTAGGGCAAAGACATTTTTTTGGCTTTTTATCGCTTTTGGAAAGAGTTGCTAAATTGTTTTGCATATAAATGGTAATTCAAATGGAAAATTTCGAGGTGATTGCGTAAATTACTGGTTTTCGGAAATTTATGGGCGTTACAGTTTCTGTCTTCAGTTTGTTTTTCAGTTTTAATTAATTGGTTATCTTGAAACTGATAATTTACTAAAACATTATATTTCGGAGTTTCTCTGAGCTTCGAAAAACATTACCAAACCTTTGGTCCTGGTTGCTATTTATGTTAACAATATAAGGTAGAAGTTGATTATAGCTCTCTAGTAATGCTTAGGCTAATGTCTTGCTATGGCGCCTTCGCCCGGCCACGGCAGATTAAAAAAGGCCTTAGGATTAGAAGTTGAGACGTAAAAGTAGGAAAGCGTATTCCGGATTTCCGAGAGGGATGCAACCTGGAACATCGTCGCTTGAATGATGATGGCAATGCTTTTGGAAAGAGACCGTCCCTTATGGTCCTTATTCTAAACTAAACGCCATTTAACGGAAGACTGGGTCAAGTATAACTTATCAAAATTAAATATAAATTCTTAGATCCTGGGTGGCACGCATTAACGAAACGCGCATAATATCATATTTGATAACATAATGTAAATTGTTATCTGTCTATGCTAGGTCACTGTAAATTGATTCGCAATTGCTCTCTGTATCTAATGTCGGTGATAGCTTATCTGGTATAGTGACTAGTTTCTTTGATGTTGCCGAAACTCGATAAATCACAAATATCTGAAAGTCGATTACATACTTGTACGGGTCGTTGTCAATGTCATTCCGTGTTGTTTTTTGCCTCAGGTACTCTTTCTATGCTTTCTTTGTTTTATGCCTTGTGTTATTCTTCTTCAATAATCGGGTTAACTTTTATTTTCTTCATGTGTTGAGTGCTTGTTCGCATAAACGTATTTTCTTTCTTTTATGGCATATATGAAAAACAAATGTTTCTCTAAATCCAATAATTGCCAAAGAAAGAATATTCTGAGAAAGACTAATAATTGCATCACACTAAACTGTCTCAACAAGATAAGTGAATAAAGGTCTTTTTATAAAGTGTCACTATGCACAAAGAGGTGCGTGTATTCAAAGTGCAGTCTCCCTTAGTATATCAGGTCACCAATATACTTTACGACCATATCAATTAGTTTCAAGTAATAAATTATCTTATACACTTACTTAATTAGTTGTTTTTGCATTTGTAACTTGACCTGGATTGTGACAGAACTTAAAATGTCTGTTAGGCGTAGCAGGATTCTTAGAATAACTTAGTTCACACTGACGACATTGTAAAAAATGTAACTTGGTTATTTTAATTAAATAGTTAGAGTTTTCTTTATTTGGGTAATGAACTTCTTGTACTATGCAGTGACTAATTTTATTGATTGTGTGTGTCCGGTCTGTTCAATGACCATGTAGTCTAAAATGTAACAAGAGATTGTTTAGAAGATAAACCTATTTACTTACTGATTTAATTTTGCCAAAATAGTTTCTTTTATCTAAGAGTATCTTGTGGTGATACCTTTTCTATTCCTCTCTTTCCATTGCCATCTCCTTATATTCTTTTACGACATTACGGTTCATAATTACTTTTCTGTCATTGTTTTTTTGAGGTTTTCTCATTGGCCTAAAGTCGTGTGGCTTAAGCAACACTCGGCGCGGTTATTTCTTGGATGGCTGAGCGAAATCGTGTGTGCCGAAAAAACCATTGTCTTAAACTCCTCGGCTTAGGAAGACAAATTAGGCAGTTGGCCCTGGTTATTATCTCAGATAGTTGTCCTTCGGTCAAATTAGAGGTCTCAACGCGACCTAAAAACTAACACTAAGTGAGACCACACCATACACGAAAATAAGAGTTTTTTTTTCAATAATAGTTACTTACACGTCACAAAACAGACTCAGGCAAATGACTGTTAACATGATTAAAGCAAACGGCAGCGATGAAATCACTTCGTTGTTTTCAAATCGAAGTCAATGAACCCCAAGTTTTCATAAGTATCGTAGGTTATTCGCACACGTCCAGCGTACGCTGGTGCTGTCAAGGTCTTCCAACTAACAAGATTTTTTGGGATCATCCTGTTTTCTGAGCTATTTCACGTTTAATACGTACGATTAACTTCTCGAATAAAAATTAGAAGAGTTAGAAGATTAATTTGTGGTGTGGTGTGTAATTTCAAAAGTATCTGAACAAATGGCTTTACCTAATTCTAGTACTACTACTTAGTACTTAGTAGTACTTTGTTGTGAAACTAGAAAACTACCACTATTTTGCTATTGTGCATTATGCCTCTAACCATAATACTAGTCAGGGTGTTGCATTCAATACTTTAATACCGTGATACATAGATAGGTACCAAAAGGTGGCGTATTTGAGGAATTTATTTTTGTCTGCAGTGACATCATAATGCATAATGAATACATTAGAAAAAAAGTATTATTCTACTATAAATACACGCACACAATTGTACCTACTAAAACATAGAATAAACATGTGTGTGTCGCAGCAGGACAATGGGTCATGACTCATTGAATAATTCACTCGTTAGGACAAACATTGATTTTTAGTCAACACCCAAATGATGATGAATTATCCTTATCCCTATCTAAAACCTTGTTTTTTTAATTTCGTATAGAATTATGGTTGACCACTTTCACATTTGATGGTAAGTGTGGATGCAGTCTAAGATGAAGCACGCTGACAAAGAAGGTATCTATTCTCACACGCTTTAAAGACCCCCAAATGGTACTCCACTCTAAATGGCCAGGGAATACAGTATCAGACAGCTGATTCCAATCTCGCGATACGAATGATGATTGACGAATAATTTTTGCTAAACGTATAATTCTCTTCCACAGACATACTCTGGGCTCTTCTGCGTGGTAGTGAACCCTTACAAGAAGCTCCCGATATACACCGAGAAGATCATGGAGAGGTATAAAGGCATCAAACGGCACGAGGTTCCGCCTCATGTCTTCGCCATCACAGACACAGCGTATCGTTCTATGTTACAAGGTAAAATACTTAAATGTTAAGTTCTTGAATCTTCAGTTCGCCCTAAAGCATATCTACATGAGATAGGCTAGCATTTGACTTCATCTTACCTGATGGGAAGCGACGATGAGGTCTACGGTGTACCATGCTTGCTTAGAAGAAACCTCTTCGCTGTAGACTTGAAGACTCCAAGGCAAATCTTTTCAGTCAGGTCAGGAAAATGTGACTGAATTGCTCCAAGACCTTTGTCGGACGTTGCGCTGCTTTGTCGGTACATGCCAGCTCAGTCAGGCGGTACTGAAGGGAAAATCGCTTGTGTATATGAGAGCCTTTACTTTGCTCCAGCCAATGACTAATAAATTGCCTTACCATATACAGCAGTCGCAGAAAGATACTAAGTTTTAGCTTTATAAAGAATACTTCCACTTTTGCTCTACAATACGTTATCATATTTGATGATAATTAAGGGAAATCATCCAGTGCAAACATTATGTTTTAAAAAACTTGGTTAGTTTTTAAACGGTGTTTTGATTTTGACAATCTGTAGTGAATTAGGTCATTCTAGTGGTATACATCTCATCAGGTACTCGTGGTACTTAATTTTAAGAAGTCAAAGTCATAGTAACAACTGGTTTGACATCTTTACCCATGTATAAAAGACCTCCAAACTATCATAAAACTAAGTACTTTGCATTTTCTCGAACACTTTCCCGCAAAATAGCGAAATAAAAAGTACCTATTTGTAATTTAACTAGGACAATACAATTAAATGTTATTTTATGCAAAACAACATTTACACATGAAAGGTAAGCAAGTATTTTGATAATGTCACCCTATTTTACAAGATAGGTACTTAAGCGTATAATTGATTGCTTTTAGATGAACTAGTTTCGTTTAATCATATCATTTAGTAAATTCTACTTTACCTTCTGTGTTGTTTTAATTCGAATTCAATAAAGATATACCTAGCGGGTCTAAAAATATGCGAACTACATGTATATATCTACATCCTACTAATAACATAAAGCTGAAAGTTTGTGAGTATGTATGGATGTATATGACTTTGTTACTCTTTCACACATAAACTACTTACTGAACCGATTGCGGTCGAACTTGGAATAACACAAAGGTTACTTTTTATCCCGATATTCCCGGGTGAACTAGTATATTTATATATATCTAATACGGTGCAAATCTCTATAAGGCTTTGTTTTGAAATCCCGATTTTAAAAAATGTATTGGGAAATTAGTTATGTATTTTTCCGCCTGTACCTACTTTCGGCGGGTGTCACATACATCTAAATGTACAAATGTACTCAATGCTTTTACATAAGAAAATCCTCATTTTACTCAGCTTCGAAGTTATGTAGCATGGTAACAGAGGTCTAACTTACAACACTTTTCTCATAGGAAAAGAAACAACTTAGTAAACTAAAAAGCCGGCCAAGTGCGAGTAGGACTCACGCAGGAAGGGTTCCGTACTATTATCACGTTTGTTGTCCCAAAAAGTAAACAAAGAACTGTCACTTTGAAATGAATATATGAGTTTTTTGTTTACATTTTTGATCTAAGATTCTGAAAAAGGATGATATAGTGTTCGAGTTTTCAGGTCGCCCTAACTTGACCTAATGACTGCTATCAGAGATAACAACCTACTAGGGAGTAAGAACGAGGTGCTCGTGCTCGTTTTCCCCCCTTTGAGCACGGAACCCTAAAAAGAAGGTGTCCGTAAATTGTTCGGAATACCCGAGCTATAACTCATTCCCGTATCGGTCGTGGAGCCATTAGAGGGCAATTAGACAAACGCCATTCCTAAACTGGTCTCTTATCTGGGGCCTTCGGACTACGGAGCACGCCTCTAGACCCGCTCTACCCAACCTTTGTTTTGTAAATAGGCGTAATTAATTGTACGATCGAGGACCTTTTGAGCTGTTTGAATTGTTTTTTTTTACGTGTATGTGATCCAAGAGACGTTATTTTAAAGTTTACGTTCAGAAAGAAATTACGTAAATTGAGAGATAGGAGCAGCAATTCCTTAGGGTTTTTTTCCTCTCGGCGGCCATGGAGGCGGTATATGCGTTTGAGGTGTGTGTAACTGTCAACCTTTTTCTCAGAAAACGCTGATCAGGTTTTTTCCTTTACTGAACTTAAAACCTTGGAAAATAGGGTTAACTAGGGTTTTCGCGTACCCAAATACCTAGTTGTTTCTTCTAATCTAAATCTTCTAGATTTCACTTTTCAAAACATTTTCGCGAAGATTATTTTTCTGATATGAATCGTATCAACTAATAATTTATTTAAAATAATAATTAGAAAATACAAGCTTAATATTGTTGTGGTGTTACAACCACAAACAAATAAGTAAGGGCGATTTAAACAAGATTTCGGGTGATTTCGTAAAACATGTAAACAACCACCGTGACATTTAGGAAAAACTAGCGCATAACCCCAACCCCCCCAAAAATTCTGTCGGTTCATGTGCCGAACACCCTCTATATCTAAATTACTTTTCTCCATAACAAGTTTGTGTATTTCGTTCGAAGCTAAATCATAATAACAACGAGGTAAACAATCAAATGTTCCCATCGGTACACAGTATCAGTGGCGATGGCTAATGAGCAACTCGCTCAATGTACAGGTAACAGGAAACGCCCACGATGTGAGCATCGCAATGTTTCGTAATACTTACGTACGAGTACGTAGTAAACAAAGAAAGACAATCGAGGATGGGGTCTTTCTACGGTGCTTAAAATTAACTTACATGTTGCTTAGTAACTCCCGTTCTCGCAGAAATATCGGGATAAAAAGTAGCCTACCTATATTCAAAGTTTCATCGCAATCGGTTCCTTAGTTTTTGCGTGATCAAGTAACAAACATTCATACTCACAAACTAGTTTCATCGCAATTGGTTCAGTAGATTTTGCGTGATTGAGTAACAAACATACATACTCACAAATATTTAACTTATAAATTAGTGTATGTACCTTTAAAATCAGCTGAAGAACTTTGCATAGTTTTTCTTTTGCGTGACATAAAAATAAATGTATTCGAATTGATAGAGTCTACAAATATAGGAATAATGCCCTTAACTTGCTAGCCCTACGAAATCAAAAGGCCCTGCCTACCACAGTTTACCTAGTAATTGGCGCATCGACGCTTCTTGCAGTTGCCCAGCTTCCATACAAATTTATTTCCCGGGACCGGACACATGAGTTTTAGGAAAGGTCTTAAGTTGTACTTAAGTTGTAGGAAACTTGTCAAAGCCCATTTTCAGAAAACGGACATGTTTGCATACTATTACTTATTTATACTTTGGTCCAGCCCTATGCTTTTCTTTGCTTTTACGCAGATAATAAAACTAGTCATAAAAAAACTTGTTACACCTGTCAAGTTAAGTCCAGATTGGTGTCGCCTAAGCACAAATCAAGTCAGTAACTGGATTCGATATTACTACCTAGACTGGAAATTCCATTATCTATCAATTATCACCTATTTACAGAAGTTGGAAAGATAAATCATTGTCTTGAATACAAACGTTTAATGGAGTTTAAAAACGTGACTTCCAAAAATAACTTGCATGTTTGTTATGGAACTGTCATTGAATGCTTAGTCAAACGTGGCCGTAGGATTTAATGATAGTTGCTCAAACTATATAATAATTAAAAGACACCACGCGCCGAACAACAAAGTGAAGCCAATTTCAGTAACATTAAATGCATGAATAATACGTTTCCACTTTCCGTTTTAAATACGTTTAAAATCTTACTTTTACTAATATTATAAACGCGAACGTTTGCATGTACGTATGTGACTTTGTTACTCTTTCACGCAAAAACTACTGAACCGATTGCAATGCAACTTGGAATATAGGTAGCTGAATACCGGGAATAACACATAGGCTACTTTTTATCCCGATATTCCCGCGGGAACGGGACAAACGTAGTAAAAAAAAAACAATTAAAAACCAAAAAACATAGAGACGTAGGGATGATTTATACTAGAAGGTAACGAGGCGCGAACCGTCGTTTTTTAACATGAAGAAAAAACGACGGACGTGCCGTGTTCATGCTTTCGTTGTGGTCTAATATAAATCATCCCTAAGTAACACAAGTAACAGCTGATTGCCTACTGAGCGTAGAAACGTGTTACAAATGCATTTAGTATGACCGAACTTGGCTCCACTTGTTCGGGCGTTCTGTCTGGAAATTATTATATAGTCTGAGGATAGTTGGTTGGTACAAAGGTGGTACTTTATAATAGTCAAGGACTCTAACTAAACATATTTGTACGAGTAAGTAATAAATCTGGTCTACCTACGTATGGTTTTTATTTTGAAAAGTTGACTGGATTGGACACTGTTAATCACTAGCAGAGCGCCCGCATGAGTCCCGATCCCGATAAAACGGAGCCTATGTGTTTTTTTTTTCAGGTATATCAACATATTGTTATCGGCTTGGCACTGGGCAGAGCTACAGTAGGCTTACTTTTGTTTACGAAAGTTTATAAATATTAGCTGACGGATGATGCCTACTATAGTGAAAGGTTTTCTGTCTGAATGAAAATCTTTCTTTATGTTTCGTAGAATTAAAGTAGACCTGCTATATTTTAAAATCCAGAATTTCTCTCCTTTAGGAAATTTTAAAGGAAAAATTCATCTTCAACAATTCACTCGCGTCGAGATTTAAACTCGCATCTCTGCGCAGGGAGTAGATATGCCTTGAGCAATAAAAACAAATTTCGAAATATTCTCTCCTTTTATACAATATAAAATTACTAAGGTTTTAAAATCTCCCTTTCCTTATGTTTTCAGACAGAGAAGACCAGTCAATTCTCTGTACCGGAGAATCTGGTGCGGGAAAGACAGAGAACACAAAGAAAGTAATTCAGTACCTAGCATACGTCGCCGCTTCGAAACCCAAGGGATCTGGAGCGGTAAGAATATTTCACATAGTATTTTAGTTAATAGTAAATTATATGAAAATATTGTATATAGGATTATGGACGGAAAGACTAGAGGATATCCAGGCAAATGTTATGGGCACTTTCGATTCTAGCCGTGTATTTACGGCGTGGAAACTTTTTAGCTATGTTCAATGTCTAACAACAGATATTCGTCTAATAAAATGTATCACCATCGAATAAAAACGTCACAATCTTATTAAAAAGAAATTAAACTTCGAAAACTCTACCAAATTTAAAAACCATCGAAAATTAGATTTCTTTTTAAAAAAATGTGGCTTTTGAATTCGGTGGCGTTACATTTTATTAGACAGATAATTATCTTTAACGGGCCATTTGAAAAAAATTACCATTACGCTATATTAGTTAAATTTCAATACTATATTTATAATTCTGGTCTTTTGTCTGTTTTGGATGATCCTAGTCTATATTTATTTATGATTTGTCTACTTGAAAAAATAGAATGAATTTGGTAAAAGGATAGAATGCTTGATTGCGAAAGAATGGATGCTTCAATGATAAACTTCTATATAAAGTGATACAACGATAATGACAAAATCTACTGCGAATTAAAATGTCTAAAAAATTCCAAACTAGACTTAATTTAAACTGTTCACGCCTTTTACAGTTTGAAATACGGTATTGAATTTTTATTTTATTGCGATGTAGTTAAAATCAATTGGTTGAAATCCATTGATTTTGCAAGTAAATATACTTCTTAAAGGTTGAAGTTGATGTTAGAATCACCTTTTATGGGGAAATATGTCAGGTACTACTGAATTTACTCAATAAATGAATCATTTAAGATTGGGAACGTGCGAAATTACGTGATTATAGCCAGAGATATGTAAAAACTTCTAGATACGTAATAGGGCAAATTTCTTGGCAACACAAATGCAAGCTAGCTAGCCAGAGACGTCTTAGTTCCATCCCAGCTCACGTCACGATCACCCGCTTGTTATCACACAGTACATTTAGTTCACTTTCACAACATTTAACAGACAACAATGCCTTCGTGCGTATTTAGGCGATGCACGAATTATACTCCAAAAACTGGCAAAAATATGTCATTTTATACGTAAGTAAAGCTGTATTTATTTATTTTAGTTTATTTATTCAAAAAGTTTTTTTTCCAAAAACTCAACGAAGTTTTTGACTTTGACGTTTTATCATTCTCTTCTAACCACTATTTATTTTCTTATCGGTTGTGAACCGATTATGGCCATTAGGAAATTAGCCAGTGTCATGTATTTTAATATATTATGCAAGTTATTTGCATCGAAACAGTCAAGTCGTCATAGTTAAAGTCAAGTCTAGGGAATCATTTGTAAACACGGCGGCCATTTACAAACAATCTTCACGGAGCCTTGGAGACAACACTAAGTCAATGTTTTGCACCGATTTTCACTTTCATTCCACTTGTACACCTTCACGAAACTAAATTGATTAATATGCCCCCGAAATTAAACAATTTGCACGCATATGAACTAGGTTTCACAAAAATGAAAATTTAGCACCACATCTCCTCAACGAGTTCCCGCCAAGACTCCTCTAACCACTATGAGATGTCATAATAATATTATGAGATGTCATAATGATATTATGACATCTCTTTCTTACGTCATGCAAGTAGCATTGAGTCTTATGTTTTTAGAAAGAGATAACAATAGTTTCATCTATTTCTTCTTTAAATTATGTGAATGAATATAAATAATGAGGTTGTATAGCATACTTTGGGCCGCCTTTCAATAAATGATTTGTTCTGCAATGGCGTCTCTATAACTTTAATAGACTCATTGATTATAGCACTTCTAGTGACTCACTTTACTTTGAATTTTAATTATTTTGTTTAATGTGTCATTGTTATTATATAGCCTAGTTCTGTACTTTATAACTTTCCTTGAAGTTAAAAAAATATATTGTCAAATGGAAATTTTCCGAGTCACGAATAATTTCAAGTCAATGAATCTAGTACATAATCCATATCTGATACATATTTTCCGGGTCTTAATCGCATGATTTTTACTTTAATATTTTCTTACCTCGACGTTTAAACCATGTTATAATGGTCTTGGTCGCGAGTGGACAAAAAACAGTTAAAATCACGCGATTTAGATCCGGAAAAATATGTAGGTAATTATTAGTTCCAATAGTGTTAGGTTGAAGGTACAGAATCAATGGCAATTTTGAGTCAGCATAATTTTATGTATATTCGTTTTCTTAGCGCAATCATACCTATTGGTTTGACTACCGCCACAGGGTAAGAAATAGTAAGAATTTAAAATAAGGTTGCTAGTAACAAGCCAGATATCTCTATCAATGTCACTTAGATATTTGAAACCGAGGTATTCGGTTTCACACAGGTTTTACCGACTGCAGCTAGGTTAATAATATGAATAAATTGTACTTATGAATGTCGTTTTGGATCAGAACTATAGTTTTTTTTTTGCTAAGTTTTGCGGTTGTATAGCTAGTGCAGCTCTCTATGGGGAAATTTTACGCTTTGAAGATTTGAATTGGGCGTTATTTTAATACTAGGTACTTCTTTATTATGTAGTGGTGACTCGAGTTTCAATCAAATCAAATTCAACCCATAGAGCGGTATTCAATAACGGCCTTTATGGTTTTAGAACGGAGAAGATCGTTGTTATTGTGCGTAGATAAGGGTGTTCGTTTCGCCGGAAGAATTCTGTACATTAAGAAAGTATACCGACTCTTTCTCTATTTCAAAGTAGTCTACTGTTTCTTCTATGCTGATATTAAAAGAGGTAACGTTGGTAACAGGCATGTATGTGAGTATTAATATTAGGGATAATCTCCGAAACTAATGAACCGATTTAAAAAATTCCTTCACTAATAGAAAGCTACACTATCGAGGAGTATCATAGGCTACTTTTGATCCCGATAGTCCTTCAGGATCGGGACCTACGCGCGTGAAACTGCGGGTTGCAGCTACTCGTGGATAAAGACATTACAGCAATAATGTTTATGCTATAAAACCTTCATCTGCCATGACCTTGCCCCTATGTTTTTTTTTCTTATTCAAATTAGAATACAGTCGACTACGTCTATATGGAGAAACAGCAGGTATCATTTTCTTTTAACCTCTCTTTCTGTCTCTGTCACTCTCATGTAAATATACACACAGGGTTATAGGAAATTCACAAGCGTCCAGGCGCTTCTGTACATCTAATCTTCTTACCCTGTATTTTCGTCAGAGATAATCTTGAATCATAATTTTAAACATTAAGAAATACGTGTTCCAATACCAGAAGATCATTTTGACTCGTCTTAAAACTAAAGCGTCATCATGTGTGGATTCGAAGCATGCTCCGATGAGAAGAAATCACGAGAAACTCATGGAGATATGAGAGATTGAGAAAGATGTTAATGACCGAATTGTTTCCCGCACTACGACCGCACTTTTTCCACAGTTGTATTTTACTATATAAACCTGGATATTTAAGAGCACACCAGCATGTAAAGGTGGCATGCCTACTTTATAATGTACAGCACTTTTCTTCCACGTGTGTTGCTAGACTTCAACCTTTGATCCAATGCTAGATAAATAGTAGCTATTGAGAAATTGACGATGCGTCAATTGCTTGCTAGCAGTTTTATAGAGAGTAATATGATACTGTAAAGTTAGTCAAAGAAATGCTAGTGCAGTATTCATGATTTTTTTCAATATTTTGCGATTTTGTATTTAAAGCGGATACTCCTAAATGCGCCAAAATGTCACTGATTTTAATCTCGACATAAATATGCGACTTCACAATTAGACTTTAGTTTAAAGTTACTGCAATGAATTACCACGACTAAAAGTGCAAAAATTTGTCCGAGTGTCTTGACCGGCTATAAAAATGACATGTAACACTTCTCAAGATTGTTGATTTTAGAATATATTTTTATAAACCTTACTGCTTTTATTTTAAACTCCATTTCCCCTCGGTCAAGCAACACCCGTGCTGCCACGTCTAAGTACACCATGTAACATATATTTTTATTTTCCCTCTTCCACGATTGCTGTTCCGGACGCGAAGGGCCCGACTCCACAGTTGATTATAGTAAGTTATGTTTAACCGGCCGATAAACGGTTGTACTAAACGCCTGGGATAAATATGTTTTATGGTACTAAATCCTGACTTCAATTATTAAAAATAATACAAGTTTTCTTACTACCTCACTCAGAAAACTGTAACTCAGCGGTTCATTTTTTTTCAATGGTTTTTTTTTGTGTTTACTAAAAATCTGCTATCGACCAAAAATTGAGATGTCACTTAAAATTTAAGGGCTACTTATATAAATTAGCAACTTCTTTTAGAAGCTGCATTTTTTAAGAACAACTAAAATCAAAAACCTTAAATTGAGTAGCATTCTAGTATTCGATCGTAAGTTGCTATTGCTATTTTAGTGTTACAGTAAAATGGATGACGTGTCAAAGAAATTATACTTTCTCAACATAAAAAATAAATCAGGATTTTATACCATAAGTCTGCTGTATTGCTGCTTCTGGAAACTAGTATCTGATGCTCGCATGGTGCATGGCGGTATCATGAATGTTATGGTTCTATTACCGATATTTTTCCGCGAAATCTTTGATAATAGTATAATTTTCCAACAATTTATAAACATGTTTATTAATGTGATATAAGTGTTTAGAACCTAAACAGGTTTCGTGCTTTTATGCTTGTGTTAAAACTACATTTTCTGGGAATACCTATGATTTTGAATGAATTATTTAGATGTCACTATCATTCTTAGTCGTAACAACTCATCATCGCATCATTAAATTCTAATAAAAATATATTTTTTACGATCGATTTTAATCGAATGTTTGTAATAAAAATATACTTTTCCCATTTGTGCCAGAGAATTTATGTTTCACTAAAATTTGGATAAGATAACAATTAAATAACTTTAATAACTCATGGTGAAAATCAAGTAACTGCTTCACTCAGAAACGCTATGGCTAAAAGTACCAACACTATAAATAAAAAATAAATAAACTAACCACTAAATGTCGTGCAACATTTTAGACCACCCTGTGTGAACTTGGTAAATTTTTTAAAGCTTAAAACGGGTGGTGAAACTATTCGTGTCGTATTTCGTTGCTTATAGTTAGTATAATTGACAAAAATATCATATATTTATATAATGTACAAATATAAATGTAGTAATATAGTGTTCAAATGTAAAAACAAAGTTTCTTAGTGATGCAGTAAGATAATATTTGTTCTCTCTATTAAACCTATCATTAATTATCTACTTAATTGTTGTCTATTGAAAACTAACCAGTGTTTAAATGTCTAATCGTATATTGTGTGAATGTCTGTATCATTGTGTTTGTTAACCCTCAGTATGATCATTAACAACTTAACCTTTAATTTCACGCCGCTATCTCATCGTAGTCAAACGGACCCACTTTCGAGGTAATCTGCTAATACTATTGGTGTTTGAACATTTCACTTCATATTGGAAAGAAATATCAACTTATTAGTAATAAAAAATAACCATTCTATGGTATAGTACCCATAACACAAGCCTAGTTTTTTAATTTAGGGATTTTAATTACGCCGTATGGAACGTATGACAATATTTATGACATTTATTACAATCTTGCTCACACTCACTCAAGTTTCTGTTCGAAAGATATAGCTTGATATTTTTTACCAATATATCTTCGTTACTTGTGTAATATAACTGTGAATTGTCAGTGCTATACACTTTAACATTTTACCATTCATTTCAAAAGCTATAAGTCACAACAAAGCAATAATTTAAGTCTTAAGAATTACTCAACAAACGGTCCAATTGAAGTATTGGTGACTTAAATTACTGCATTTTCTGCTTAAATCGCATTTAACGACAATTGCGTTTCAGTTTGATTGACACATAAGTCGTGTATTCATAGTTGTGTCTCCTTTTAGGGCGAATTGGAGCAGCAACTGCTGCAGGCTAACCCGATTCTAGAAGCTTTTGGTAACGCAAAGACTGTCAAAAACGACAATTCATCAAGATTTGTAAGTATCTATATTTTTCCTTACCGATGCTTTGGTAAGTTTCTATATTTTTTTAACGATTTGTGTTTGATTTTCAGGGCAAATTCATTAGAATCAACTTTGACGCGTCAGGTTATATAGCAGGCGCGAATATTGAAACGTATCTATTAGAGAAGTCGAGAGCGATAAGACAAGCGAAAGATGAAAGAACATTCCACATCTTCTACCAACTGCTGTCCGGTGCGACGCCGGAACAGCGAGCAGAGTATATCCTAGAAGATCCTAAAAGCTATCCGTTCTTGTCGAATGCCGCGTTACCAGTGCCTGGCATTGACGATGCAGCGGAGTTCCAGGCGACCATCAAATCCATGAATATAATGGGGATGAACAATGAGGATTTCAACTCTATATTCAGGATAGTGTCTGCGACTCTGCTGTTCGGCTCGATGCAGTTCAAGCAAGAAAGGAACTCCGACCAAGCCACGTTACCAGACAACACTGTCGCACAGAAGATCGCACATTTACTCGGTAAGGTTCTTATATAATTTAATGTCCATTTTTGGTAAGAACTCTTGCATCGGTTTGTTAATGACTTTCTTTCTTTTCTTCGTCTTTCAGGTCTATCAGTCACGGAGATGACAAAGGCTTTCTTGAAGCCTCGACTTAAAGTAGGTCGTGATTTCGTGACGAAAGCACAAACTAAGGAGCAGGTGGAATTCTCAGTGGAAGCCATTGGTAAAGCGTGTTACGAGCGACTGTTTAGATGGCTTGTCAACAGAATCAACAGATCTCTAGACAGGACGAAAAGACAAGGAGCTTCTTTTATTGGTATCCTCGATATGGCTGGGTTTGAAATCTTCGAGTTGAACTCGTTCGAACAACTCTGCATCAATTACACGAACGAAAAGCTCCAACAGCTCTTCAATCACACAATGTTCATATTGGAACAGGAAGAGTATCAGCGTGAAGGTATCGAATGGAAGTTTATCGACTTCGGTCTCGATTTGCAGCCGACTATCGATCTTATCGACAAGCCGATGGGTATCATGGCGCTTTTGGACGAAGAGTGCTGGTTCCCCAAGGCGACAGACAAGACCTTTGTTGAGAAATTGGTCTCTGCTCACTCAGTCCATCCTAAGTTCATGAAGACCGATTTCCGAGGAGTGGCCGATTTCGCGATTATCCACTACGCGGGTAAAGTAGACTATTCAGCAGAGAAGTGGCTGATGAAGAACATGGATCCCTTGAACGAGAACGTCGTGTCTTGCTTGCAGTCATCGCAGGATCCATTCGTGTGCCATATTTGGAAGGATGCTGAAATTGTCGGCATGGCGCAACAGGCTATGACCGACACACAATTCGGCGCAAGAACTCGTAAAGGAATGTTTAGAACTGTATCCCAACTGTACAAGGAACAACTCACTAAACTCATGGCGACTCTTAGAAACACCAATCCCAATTTCGTGAGATGTATTATACCAAATCACGAGAAGAAGGCCGGTAAGATCGAAGCGCCTCTAGTTCTGGACCAGTTACGATGCAACGGTGTGCTGGAAGGTATCAGAATTTGCAGACAGGGCTTCCCCAACAGAATACCGTTCCAAGAATTTAGGCAACGATACGAATTACTTACGCCGAACATTATACCTAAAGGATTTATGGATGGAAAGAAGGCTTGCGAGCAGATGATCAAGGCTTTAGAGCTAGATCACAATCTTTATCGCGTTGGGCAGTCGAAGATATTCTTCCGAGCTGGAGTGTTAGCTCATCTGGAAGAGGAGCGAGACTACAAAATCACGGATTTGATTGTGAACTTCCAGGCGTTCTGCCGTGGATACTTGGCCAGGAGAAACTATCAGAAAAGACTGCAGCAGTTGAACGCCATCAGAATCATCCAAAGAAACTGCGCTGCTTACCTCAAGCTTAGAAATTGGCAATGGTGGCGTCTCTACATAAAGGTTAGTTTCATAACATTTGTCTAAATTGATAGGTACATCATTTAAGTTATGTAAATATGAACGCGGTAAGACTCGCAGTTATTTCATTGCAGCGTACCCAACCATTGTTTAAGTTATGCGTCTGTTGACATTTCGTATACAGAAAATAATCTATTCTAGCCCGTAATATAAACTTTGTACTAGATTTAATGTTTATGAATAATTATCATGTTCTAACTTTCCTGTCTGAAGTTGATGAAAATTTATCTTCTCTTCTGTAACAACTAGATTAGATCTCTTTTGCTATAACTATGTTCTAACTGCTATTTTTTTTCCAGGTTAAACCACTTTTAGAAGTGACGAAGCAGGAGGAGAAGTTGACGCAGAAAGAGGATGAGCTTCGTCAGATCCGCGACCGTCTGGACACCCAGATGAAGAGGTGCCAGGAGTACGAACAGAAGTACCAGCAGGCTAATGCTGAGAAAACACAGTTGGCTGAACAGTTGCAGGTAAAATTGACTAGTTTTTGGCACTATAGTTTTCTTACGGCCACTTTTTGCAGCTGGAAGACGTCATTTTAGCTGTGAATTGGAAGTTTGTAAGTTTGCCGAAAATCTTAAAATCTAAGAAAAAATAATTCTTTAAAAAATTTAAATCTTTAAGTTCACAGTTCAGTTCACAGTTCAACTTAATTCATTTACAGAACTATCTAATTTCATTCTTTTATACTATTCTTTGTCTCTCATTTAAAATTTTCCAGCAGTACAAATACTTGTCTCATATGTATATGTGATTACAGGCGGAACTCGAACTTTGTGCGGAAGCGGAAGAAAGTCGAGCTCGTGCTGCAGCTAGGAAGCAGGAGCTGGAAGAATTGTTGCACGACCTGGAGGGAAGAATCGAAGAGGAAGAAGAACGCTGCAACGCTCTGCACCAAGAGAAGAAACGGCTTCAGCTTAATATTCAGGTAATGAGGGGGGGGGGGGGGGGAGTTCCGATAATCGTTAACCGATAATTATTGAATCACGCTGAGTGGAGAGGGAGACTTTCCAACATTTGTATTCGACTGGATGACCCTGCTGGACTTTGTAGGTTGTATGTAATTTGGTACAATAAAGTATTTATCTAATCTTTTCATCTTCAGGATCTAGAAGAGCAATTAGAAGAAGAAGAAGGCGCCCGGCAGAAGTTGCAACTAGAGCGAGTACAATGCGACTCTAAGATCAAGAAGTTAGAAGAAGATCTAGCTCTCAATGAAGACACTAACCAGAAACTGGTTAAGGAGAAGAAGGTAGGAATCTAAACTAGTTCAAAATGAATAGGTACTTGCAAATTGAGTTCTTAGTAAGTATAACTTAATGAAAGGATTCTACTTGTTTGATGGAACAAGAGCCCATCATGTTGATTCAAATTATGAGAATGAATTTCTTCGTGTACGTGTTTAACTCTAATATTTGTGTAATCGTTGCAGATGTTAGAAGAAAGAGCGAACGATTTGTCTCAAGCTTTGGCAGAGGAGGAAGAAAAGGCGAAACATCTGAGCAAGTTGAAGGCGAAACAGGAGTCCGCCATCGCTGAGCTCGAGGAGAAGTTATTGAAGGTAGGACATTGATATTGATTGATGAGACTCACTAGAGTCGGTCGCAGGTCAATTACATACTAGAATGAGAGTAATTAATACTATCATGAAACCTTGAAAAATATAAATGTTGACCATCTCCATCTATTGACACCCCGCGACCACCACAATGTCGTCGATCCACCGAATCGCCACTAGAAGACTTTTTCTCCCTAGCGACTATCAGTTCTTCGAGCTATATTACCTGTCTTTCCATTGCTACTTCAGTCTGCTAATTTTGAAAGCAATACCGGTGACTTTAGACATTCCACGGATTTATGTATTCACGAACGAAACTTATACGTTGATTTGATAGCAGCAAATAGCAATGCTACGCAGAGATTGCTACTACTAGCATGACGGTGGAGCGGATGGTTCAGACAATAATGAATATGCCATTGAAACGACGTAAAAGACCAACACAACACAATGCTATACCATATTTGTTTCCCTATCCAGGACCACCAATTGCGTCAGGAGGCGGACCGTGCCAAGAGGAAGTTAGAGACAGAGTTGCAGGATGTTAGAGAACAGCTGGCAGAGAGGACTGCACAGCTCAATGAGCTACAAGTTGTACTCGGTAAGGTTTCAACATATTTCTTTCAAATATGCTCGATGATGCATCATTGCCTGACCTAACAAGATGACCGAAGGCTAGCAGGTGAGAGTCTCGTCTGCTAGCCTTGGGCTATTTTGTTTTATACCTAACACCGATACTGCCCCTCTGAGTGACTTGATTCAAGGTCTGTATCTCACCTAGCAAGCGACGATGAAGTCGACTTTGTAACGTGCTGGCCTAGAAGAAACATATCTACTCTAGAATTAAAGACTTAAAGGTTGCAAGAAATGCATGTCACTTAATTATCCGCGGAATTAACCCGAAGTGGATTTTGACCTCCGAAACGAACGTTTTCTATCGTTTCGTCTCCTGCGCTAATTTTTGCTAATTGTTGGTTTGAAGTTCGCCCAGGTCAGATTCCACCGTGTCTTTTCAGCGGTGGGTGGACCTGGGTCGTCTGATCGGTCTTCGACCAGACGGACGACACATGCATGCTCTCAGCAATATCAATGCAGTAGGACACTAAGAATATTTATTTGTTTCTTCCAGCTAAACGCGAAGAGGAACTAGCGGTAGCAATGACCCGCGCCGACGAAGAGTCGTCCCTCCGAGCCGCGGCTCAGAAAGCAGCTCGTGAGGCTGAGTCTGCACTTGCTGATGCTCACGACGACTTGGAAGCGGAGCGAGCGGCCAGGACCAAGGCGGAGAAACTGAGAAGAGATCTCAATGAGGAACTCGAGGCTTTGAAGAGCGAGTTGCTCGATTCGCTCGATACTACTGCGGGTAGGTTAAGTTTAGGGTTAGATTAGAACTTGATGTTTTGAAGAGTGAAATGCTCGATCCGTTCGATACTGCGGCAGGTAGGTTAAGCGTTAGAGTTAGATTAGAACTAGATGCTTTGAAAAGCGAATTGCTCGATTTGCTCGATACTACTGTTGCGGATAAGCTTCAGAATCTTCATTTTTGATGCTTTTAAAACAAATTTTCAGAGACTTTATTAGTTAGGTTGGGTTAGCGTAAACTTTACTTTCTAGAGTTTAAATTTGTAGCTTCGAAAATCAAATTGCTTAGGTAAGGTTATGGACCATGAAGATTGATGACCTAGAAACAAAGCGACTAAGTTTCAATTATTTATTACAACACCACTTTTCGTACCGTCTTCTGATCTTCGAATCTTCTCTCCAGCCCAACAAGAACTTCGCTCGAAGCGCGAGCAAGAAGTGGCGGTGCTCAAGCGAAGTTTGGAAGAAGAAGCGTCTTCGCACGAAGCGACGATCTCCGACCAACGTCACAAACATTCACAAGAGCTACAGTCGCTCAACGAGCAACATGAGCAGATTAAGAAGGCTAAAGCTGGTAAGTGAAAGTGATGTTTTTTTAATTTTTTAATTTTTTGAAAATATTGGTATTGTTATATTGTTTCTTCTTAGGGCTTTTGGTTAGGTGAGGCTAGGTTAGGTTTTATATGCTATTTTGTTCTTTATTGTTCTAGCAGTACATTTTTTCACTGTTAAATTACCGTATAGGAATTATTGACCGAGCGAGCGAAGCAATTTAATTATAAATAATAATGAAAACGGTATGTTGCTACTCCTCTACAAGTCGTGTTTTTCCACCGATCTTCACGAAACTTGGTATAAAGGTTCTTTGAATTTATAGATTTTTTTCGTCGTAATGTATGACCGGTACGGAAATTAGCGCGGGGTTTGATAAGAACCGCGTTGGCTTCGGCAATATACAGTTTGAGGCCATAATAATATGCTTCTTGTAATAACCCTCTATAGTCAGATTAAAACATATTGGTAATTCCAAGCTTTCCCCTTCAGTCAATATTGCGGATAAACGAAACTTTTTAAATCCAATGAAAACTATTAACACCACACTTTTTACGAATCATTTTCCACCGAATTCAAAAACCTGTCACCTTGTCAAATACCAATCAATCAATCAATCAGAGTTTTTTCAGCCCAACCTTTTAACAATTTACAATAATAATTACTAAAAAGCAACAAAATTTTGTTTATCTATATTTTCTTTTACAAAAATAATGTTGTATAGTTACAAAAATGTCTAAGGAGCGTAGGCAGAAGAACGTAAAGTTTGGTCTCTCGAAGGATGATAATGAGGTTTTAGAACCTCCTACGTTCCATGAAGATGGAAGCTCTTTTCACTCCGCGAGGGATTATTGGAAGCATCTCTGTACCAGCGGGGTTGACTCGGCCGGCAGGAGAGGCGATGTATCGCTCATTGGTTAGAGGTCTTATATTGCTGAGGCTCAACAATTGATCTTGACTGAACCTGACTTGAACCAAAACCAACTTTACGTTTACCTCAAACTCAATGATACTTTTGAGGTTTAATCGTTATTAGTAGACTCAATTTTCGCACCCGCAGCGTTTTTTATTTCATGTTTACGATAGACGTTAATTTATTTTGCGTAAAAGGAACATGGAATATGTTTGAGACTTCACCTTTAGTACCTACGTATTATTTAAATGCCTTTAGAGTCTTAATTTCTTGAGTCTCTAAAAGAATAAACTTAATGGAATTGACAGGTTGCGTTTTAAGAAACTCGGCGACAATGTGTGATATTAGAAGAATAAGATCGTTTAATGGGCGGAGGTGTTTTATGTTTGTAGGTATTATGTATTTGTTATTATGTTGCAGAACTATTTAATAACGTAAAGTCACCGACTACATAATTCTTTTAATGATTTCTTAGTTTCGTTTTCGACCTGAATTAACACTGAAAATACAAACATACATCTATTTAAAAATATTATTCAAAAGTCCCGTGAAATTGCTAGTAGTTATTGGCGACATATCAATCCCTGTAATAACAAGATAGATAGATTTAAAATTAATGAATTTGTTCTAATTCCCCCCGCAGCTCTAGAGAAAGCCAAGCAGACGTTAGAGGCTGAGAACGCGGACTTGGCCACCGAGCTGAAGACGGCGGCGGCGGCGCGCGCCGACGGCGAGCGGCGCCGGAAGCAGGCCGAGGCGCAGCTGGCTGAGTTGGCTGCCAAGCTGCAGGAGGTTGAGAGGGCCAGGTCAGGATGTGATGATGAGCTTTTTTTTAATTTATGCTATATAGTACCATTCGACGGGAAATTTTGTTTGTTAGCCTGTATCTTGTCATTTTTTATCAGTGGACGCTTTCAGAAATCGGCAGTCCTTAGCATACGACTACTAAATAGCACTAGGAGAATGTGGGTAAACCTTGTCGTGGTGATTTGCTAAATATGGAACCGATGTGATTCATCACTCTAAACATTTAGGAAGATGTAACCTCAATGTTAGGGATTATTCTGAGCCACTCCCAACAGAAGCTTTTGTATGTAGACAGCTTTTTTTGCATCCATGCTGTTTTCATACAGAAGTAGCCCGTCTAAGCCGTCTAAGCCTCTAAGTCTAAGCGTCTAAGCGCTAATGAGAACCATCCCTTACTAATAAGTCGAGTGTGAGACCTGTGTCATGCGTGTAATGTGGCAGACATTCCCTACAGGTCGGAGGTGTCGGAGAAGTGCGTGCGACTGCAGCAGGAGGCGGAGAGCGCGGCGGCGCAGCTGGAGCAGGCCGAGCTCAACGCGTCCGCCGCCGCCAAGCAGGCCGCCACGCTCGGCGCGCACCATGCCGAGTCACAGGTCGAGTCACACCCTACACTACACTATATCTACTCCGAGTACTAGCGCAACACGTTCGCGTTGCTCATTGTCCGCATTCATATTCCTCTCTACACCCAGGTACAGCGAGATGTACTGCAGGCTATATGTATACGCACAGGAGAAACAGTGGTATATATAATACTAGCTGCGCACCGCGGTTTCACCCGCATAAATCCCGTTCCCGTTGTCGCGGTCTTCTTCTTGCGTGTCATCAGCTCATTCCACCAGTTTTCACCCAAATCGGTTAAACCGTTGAGTTAAAAACAGTGTAACTAACACGACTTTCTTTTATTTAAACAGATAGCAGTGTCTTTCCATTTAACAGCCTTTCTCGTTTCTTCATTTATGTATTTAACTTCAACAATGACAAGATAATTTTTGTCTGATTAGACTTACAAAACAAAATTATTACTCTTTATTCGAAACGAGGTTTCCTAAATAGAAAAATAATTCTCTTTTAGAACCTTTGGTTTCCAAAACGGCCGAAGGGGTTTAACTTGACTATTGTATTAAACTGTGTCGGTCTTTAAACTTTCTTAGCCCAAAATATACGTGTTTTCAACACCTTTACATTTCGATGGTATATTTAACTGTATTGTATCACTTCCAGGCATTACTCGAAGAGGAAACGAAGCAGAAGTTGGCGCTGCAGACCAAACTGCGCAACGTGGAGCAACAGCTGGAGCAGGCCCGGGACCAGCTGGACGAGGAGGAGGAGGCCAAGGCCAACCTTGAGAAACAGGTACTGTGGGACTGATGTTATAGGAATTATACAAAAGTTAGCAGTTGCAGGCGAAGCTAAATTTTAACAACATCTGAAATAAGTACGGTTAGAAATACTTTTAAAGGAAAAATTCATCTTCAAAAATTCACTTGCGGCGAGATTTGAACTCGCGTCCCTGGATCAATATTCCAGTGCCTATACCGCTCGGCCACGCAAGTTCCCTTGAATTTTTAAAGATGAATTTTTCCTTTAAAAATATTTCTAGTAAATATGCCTTGAGCAATAAAAACAAATTTACGAAATATAAGCACGGTTTTTGTTTGCTTAGGAACAGGATATGGGTTCACTGACAACAGTCGTTAGGTCAAGTTAACGAGGCCTTAAGGACGCCCTGCACCCATATTATCTATCCAGTGGATGTCTGGCAACAGTGGAAATTGACAGGCACTATGCAATACATTGCGTCAGTACGTCAAAGTTGACGTAACGTGGTTATTACTGGTGATACTTGTTATCAAAACGGTACTGAAATAATGTTTCATACATGGCCCATTCGAAAGTGTTTTCAGGAAAGCAAAAATACACGCGTTAATACTCCGTAATATTCTTTTTAAAATCACACGATATCTGCTCATTACTATTTTATAAAAACTCGGGTCTCGATCGCGTTTATGCACTTTTTTTACCAAATTTAAATAGAAATTTATATTACCCCGACGTTTCGGCAAACGGGTTACACCCGTGTTTTTATAAAAAATAGTAACTCCGTATTGTAGTTCGAATTTTATCAAATTGATATGCAAATTGAAATAAATGGCAAACTTTCCTCATCCTAGGTGACAGCGCTAACCCAGCAAGTGGCGGACGCTAAGAAGAAGGCAGAGGAAGAAGCTGAGAACGCGCTCGCGTTAGAAGAACAGAGGAAGAAACTTGCCAAGGACGTGGAGGCGTTGTACAGACAGATCGACGAACTTCAACAGGCCAACGATAAGCTGGACAAGAGTAAGAGAGAGATTTTATACATTCTTCTGGTTTTGTTCTTTTTTTATTACGTTTAGTCACAGTACATAGAAAGGCTGGGGCCTGGGGCACAGCAGTAAGGAAACTAACTACAAATTGTCGAAACGGCTTACTCACACAAACATACGTATCGACGAGACCACTAAGGGCGACTTCCATAAAACCATTAAAAAACATATTTAACTAAATCAATTTTAAAATAATTTATAGGAAATCGAACAATGGACTCTATTTCATTAAGTGGACGATTGATAATAAGTTGCCACACATGGACAGTTCTTGAAATTCTGACAGATTTTAAACACGTTTAGCAGCTTAAACATGTTTAGGAACCGTTATGCAAGCCGGCCTACTTCAAAGTGCCTGCTTCAAAGTGCAATCAGTACTGTCATTTTATTTTTTTATATAGCGCTGCTTTTTATCCTACTAATATTATAAATGTGAAGGTGTGTGTGTATTTGGATGTTTGTTACTCGACCACGAAAAAGCAGCGGAGCGCAGCTAGTTATACAAGATGTAACGGGCAAGCCCTTTTAATCCGAAAGCGGGTTGTTCTAGACGTCTAGGCGAACACCTTTTGTTCTACGACTTTTAAAAATTCGAACTTTTTTTATGAAAATTTTAAGTTTATGTTTCACTGAAAAAACAGCTGTATTTAAAAAATAAAGGTAATTGAAGGTTTGATTGTAGTAGACCAAACTAAATAAAAGGACAACCTAAGGTCAATGACCTCGAACTGTAAGAAACAGCTGATCTTCAAGTAAACTTTACACTTAAATTTTTCGAAAAGTACTTCGAATTTCCAAAAGTCGTAGAACAAAAGTTGTTCGCCTAGACGTCTAGAACAACCCCCTTTCGGCTTAAAAGGGCTTACCCGTTACATCTTGTATAATAAATAATATATACATTTGTCGACGTTTCGAGGTATTTCTAGATTTCTTCCTCAGAGGTAGGTTTACACATAATATCAAAATTACATGTATGCGTGTGTGGCATCTCAATCTAACCCTGATTAAGAGGTTTGTAATGATTTCGAAACGTAGGACGCTTAATAAAATAAAAGCAATCTGATTAACATGAAAATGATTTTAATTTTAATAATATATTCAGGCATTTTTTGTATTAAGCTCTTATTAGTTCATTTGAATGACTAAATTTTTATTCAATTTCAGGCAAAAAGAAGATCCAGGCAGAATTAGAAGATACAAACATAGAACTCGAAGCACAGCGGGCTAAAGTACTCGAGCTGGAGAAGAAACAGAAGAACTTTGATAAGGTGCGTTATTTATTTCTAAACGTTTTTATTGAATACTAGATTGTGTCCCCACCGTGAATTTCGAGAGTAGGGGATTTTAACGTAGAATCACGAGTGCAGCGAGGGATTCAAAGTAGCGCCCTCGCTGTTATAATACTATTTTGCTCCCTTGTCATACAATATAACAATGTCTGACGGTGTCTGTGGTGCATCGGGCCACCGCCCGACTGAAATGCAGAAGGCTGCGGGTTCGATTCTCGTCAAGTGCTAATATTTATGTTTAAAAATAAATATTAGTGTCTGGTCTGGGTGTCTTAGTGGGTGGGGTGAGTGAGTATAATATACATTATGTAATATATCCGTTGCCTAGTACCCATATTACAAGCCTAGTGCTTGGTTTGGGACTAGATTCCGCTATGTGTAATGTTCGTCTTGCGACTTCGTCTGCGTAGAAATAGTGCATAGGCGACTTTTTCGTTAATCACTCGAGTTCTATTAATTGAATTGCTATGTATAGTATACCACGAGGTTCCTCGAAAATAGAACTATCCAATAAAATCTGTATCCGAAAATCAATATCTGAAAACCAGATTTCAATCGTATCACTAGTTTTTAATTGTATAAGGCGCAAACAGAAAGACAGACTTCACAACTTAAATAATTTTGTTCTACTACATTTCTTAAGTCCCCAGTACAACTTTTTTTTAATTAACTTCCAAGTAGATACTGACTTTTTGTCCTCTCCCTTTATTATAAGTATAGTTTATTATCATTAAGGACGCGAGTGATGTGAAATCCCTTTCGATTGAATAGTTTTCTTCATAACCGGTATCAAATAGATCTTTAAACAATGTATTATGTTATCGTACATGATACAAGAAGTGTCCCCTTCATTTCAAAAACAATAAAAAATATCTTTAAATACCACTATTATACCGGCAAAGTTACCCCTGTTTTACAAAAATAAATCAATTTTTCTTCTAAATCCTTAACCGCTATATTTTCTTATAGGCATTATAATATTAGAAAATACAATACCTAGAACCTCTTCATCGCATTTTATAAAAATATTATTTTAATCTTCGTTAATGATCGATTTTATGAGAAATTGTAGATTGTTTCATGCAATTCCATCTCGCTCATTTATATGCAATCGGACAAGGACCGATAAGTTTACGTCGGTCCTTTATAGTGACAAGTCGTGTTTGCTTACTTAATTTTTTTTTCCATCTACCCACGATGGCATCCAAGAAATGTGCAAAATGTAATAAAAATATTACCAAAACTAAGCCAGGTTTAGTATGCAGTCGATGCGAGAAATCTGTTCATGCAGATCCAACATGTGTTAAATTATCGAACAAACAAATCAATACACTCAAGAATTCCCCCGGGATCGAGTGGAGCTGCGACGACTGTTTGAAGAACGTCTCCCGTAGGTCGTCGTTCTTACTTCCAGACGATAGCGATGAGGATGAGTTCGAATCGGGATGTGAAATCCAGTCGGTTGACACTCGCAAGCTGGTGCAGGATATATCCCGAGAGCTAAAGAAAACCTTTAAAGCGGAAATAAGGAACCTTGAGACCTCTATGCAGTTCGTGAGCGACCAGCTAACCACCATGGAGCAGGCTATTAAAAAGCAAGATGCCATTATAAAAGATTTGGAGAATAGAAACCGAGATCTGACGAATAGGAACAAGCACCTGGATCTGAGAGTGACGGTGCTTGAACAAGGACTCAATACTTTTGAGCAGAAAACCCTGTCTTCCTGTATTGAAATTGCAGGTCTACCTGATGTCCCTCCTAGTGAGGTACCTAAAATATTAGAAAAGATAGCTTCTAAGCTTGAGGTTAACAAAGATGACGTCGAGTCATGCTCGCGTCTACCTGGATCAAAAGACAAACCAGGCCAGATTCTTGTCGTGATGAGGACCCCTTCTGTGCGAACCCGCTGGATTGCTGCTAGCAGGGAGAAATGCCTCACGGCTGGAACTCTGATGCCGAACGTGTCTCATGACAACGCCATGGACCGAGTTTACCTTAGAGAAGCGTTAACTAAGTACCTCAAAACGTTACTATACACTTCTAAAATTCAGCTAAGTAAATCATTTAAATATGTATGGTGTAAGGAGGGGAGAATATGCGCCAGGAAAACGGACACTAGCAAAATATTTTATATTCGCACAACTGAAGATCTCAAGCGCATACAAACCCTATCTAACGATCTTCCTTAGATATAACAAGTAGGTAGATAACTAGTTGGGTACTTCTACTTTTATTTATTTAATATATTCTACTCATATTACTTATGGATTTCAATGTAACAGAATTCAATAATTGTACTTCTATTAACGATTTTTTTCACAAATTGCCTAATAAAACGTATCTTAGTATTACGTGTATGCATATTAATATTAGATCAATGATAAAGAACTTTACGAAACTGCAGCAGGTTATTCATGACTGTTTGATCCCATTAGATGTTATTATTATAACTGAAGCAGGTATTTCCTCAAACATTGTTCAACTGTATAATTTAACTGGTTATACTATGTACCCACAACTGCGCTCAAATAGACGAGGCGGAGGCATCATTGTTTATGTTAGATCCTATTTTAAGTTCACTCATATTCAATATCAGTCTAGGACCTTCGAAAATATAACAGGTATATTAAAACTAAACTCAGAGCAGGAGGTAGTTGTGTGTGCTGTGTACAGACCTCCTCGTGATAACAAACCTTTATTTGTTAAGGAGTTGGACAAATACGTAGCTGAGTTCAATTCAAAACAAAACTTGCTGCTCATCGGTGACACTAATATCGACCTAAAGAGCATTAATCCACTTAGGCACTCATTCCTGGAGGCACTTGGCGAGCGCGGACTGATGTGTGGTATTTCAAATTACACTAGGATTGAAAAGAAACTAAATAAGATAACAAAATCGTGCATTGACCATATTTTCACTCGGTTCCCCACATCACGTCCGTACTCGGCAGCGTTGGATATCGTACTAGCTGACCACCGAGCAGTGGTTCTCGCTTGCATCAGCGATACAGCGTGTTCTCGATCGTCTCGCTATGAAAAGTATAGTACAAAACAAATTGTTGACTTTGACGTTCTTAATACAGAATTAAAAAAAGTTAAGTGGTTACAAACTGGCAGCATGACTTCAGCTATTGATGTTTTTCATTTTATTAAATCAGCTTTTCAAAATGCATCTGCGGCAGCAACCAGTACCATAAAAATGAATTCGAAAAATAAGTTAAATAAATATAAAGCCCCATGGATCGATGAAAATGTCACTCGATTAAGCGAAAAGAGAAACAATTCGTTTAGATTATGGCGACAAAATCCTTATGATATTAAATTACGTTTGGAATATAATAAAACTCGTAACAAACTTCATAAAGTTTTGGAAACAAGACGTAATAACTATTATATGGCGCAAATACAAGCAAACTATAAAAATACGAAAAAAATGTATCAGATTATTAACGATATGCTCGGCCGGGTGACATTATCAATTGATGCAGCGGTACTAAGAGCTTTCGAGAACCAAGGACTTACCACAAAATCAATTGCTGACAGCTTTGCTACAAAATTCGATAAGGCAGTTAAGGACATTATACCCAATTGTAGCACAAAGTTACTTGATACGAATAACCGTTGTAGTCCTGCCAATTGTAGTATGTTTTTTAAAAAAGCTACGGGAGATAAAGTCTGCGACATTATTAAAAGTCTAAATCCAAGGAAAGCACCTGGTTCAGACAATATAAGAGTTTCAGACATCAAAAGTGTACAATGCGAGGTCTCGGGAGCTATTGCAGACTTAATCAATTGTAGCGTAAAGGAGGGCTCATATCCTGATGAGTTGAAGGTAGGATGTGTTCGGCCTATACATAAAAAAGGGAAAAGGAATGACTTTACTAACTATCGTCCTATCACTCTTCTCTCGTCCATAGACAAAATTGTCGAAAAATATATTTGTGAACAAATACACAATTTTTATAGACAAAATGATGTTCTTTATCAAAATCAGTTTGGATTTCAGAGAGGAAAGGGCACATCTGACCTACTACGTAAATTTACCGATGAAGTAAATACCTACCTAAATAAAAAACTGCATGTGTGTGTTCTATTTATTGATTTTTCTCGTGCGTTTGATACACTGAACCATAATCAATTAATAGATAAATTATGCCACTGTGGTATACGTGGATCGTTACTTGAGTGGTGTACCAGCTACCTCCGAAATAGGAAGTTCCAGGTCAAATTAGGCGACGTTTTCAGTGAACCGATATGTAGTACGGAAGGCACGGCCCAAGGTTCGGTCTTAGGACCCCTCCACTTCCTATCATATGTCAACGAAATGAATAAATACATTCAGCATAGTACATGCTACCAGTTTGCTGATGACACTTGTTTGGTGGTTGCTAACAAAGACCCGAATAAAGCTTGCGATTTGCTGCAACTTGATTTTAACACTGTGCTAAAATGGTGCCACGATGTAGGGCTAGTTGTTAATGCTACAAAAACGAAACTGCTACCGATTAAATCTCCCTATGTCAGAAATGTTGCACTGAAAGGCGTTGTTGCACACGACCACAAATGTTTGCACTCACCTATTCCAAGTCATTGCAATTGTGCTCCTATAGACATAGTGGAGTGCCAGACTTATTTGGGTCTTCAGATAGATAGTAAGTTTAACTGGTTCAACCACATAGAACACGTTTGTAATAAGCTGAGACAATTTTTAGCAAATATTATAATACTAAAAAATAGGATCCCTTTTAAAGTTAAACTAATGTTATACCACTCCCTAGCCGATTCATATATTCAGTATGGTTTGTGTAGCTATGGGCGTACTTATAAAACTTATCTGAATAAAATTTATGACCTTCAAGTCCGAATATTAAAGAATATAGTGTCAACTAAAATTAGAACCCAGTTTAGCGATGATCATGCTGGCTTATTTAAATATTGTAAGGTTTTACCCGTCCGTACGCAGGTTAAATATATTTTGTTAAAAAAACTATTTTTTATAACTGTCAATAATCAGCTGATTTTGGAGCACCCTGTTTGCACTCGCTCAGTAGCTCGACGTCAGCTAAGTTGCAGCTCGGCTCGCGTGAATAATGAGTACGGTAGGCGAACATCTGACTATATTGTTCCTCAACTTATAAACAATCTACCTACAGAATTACGTAATAAATTAACCTTCAAAAATATTAAATATAAGCTCAACACACATTTTATTTCTTCTCTGTGTAATATTTGCGACCCTAAGTAAAACCTTTTTGCCTATTTGACTGTATTGACAAAAACTTTTATGTCTTTGCATACTTATTTGTCCAACTTCTATTTGAACATAGTCCTAAACCGTTTGAACATGGTCGACGTAAACTTAAGGCTTAGCGTAAGTACAAACCTTGTTGGTTTTAAGTGTTAAGTCTAAATATTATATGTTTTTTAAGTTGTTTAATTGGTAATAAATGGAAAAAAAAAAAAAAAAAAAAAATTATCATCTATCGCCGCCTTAATGTGTGTCGGTGTGTGTCAGGTGGTGTCGGAGGAGCGCGCGGTGGCGGAGCGGTTCGCGGGCGAGCGGGACGCGGCCGAGCGCGACGCGCGGGACAAGGAGACCAGGGTGCTCTCGCTCACCAGGGAGCTGGACGACGCCGCTGAGAAGGTTACCGCTTCACTCTTATCACTCTTGTTAAATACATAAGTATTTTACTCTTCATTTCGTGACTTGAGTCGATTTTCAAGACTAGGGTCGGCTTGCATAACGGTTCCTAAACATGTTTAAGCTGTTAAACGTGTTTTGAATCTGTCAGAATGTCAAGAACTGTCCATGTGTGGCAACATACTATCAATCGTCCACTTAATGAAATAGAGTCCAATGTTCGATTTCCCATAAATAATTTTAAAATTGATTTAGTTAAATATATTTTTAAATACCGTTATGCAAGCCGGCCTTGTATTATAAAGTATTATAAAGTTATAATATAATTGATAATTCTGGATGGTTTCATATTATTGACATTTGACATCCATATAATTTACTAATCTGAAGCTGTAAAAAAAAGCACAAGTCTTATTAAATAACACTCCAAGACTCGACTTTCTTACAATACTAACTCTTATTCATGTAGTCAGTCATAACTTGTATACAAATATATAATGATTTTGAATCAGTGAGATAGACTGAATCTTAGTAAAAAGGTATCTTTTACTTTTGAAAATAGTCCAAGGATCCCGTTTTTATCCTTTGGGTACGAAACCTAAAAAGGCACTTAACTCAGAAGGTCTCCTAAGGCAATAATTGCGAGGTTACGTAAAACTAAACATCTTGTGTGTGTACTCTACAGGTCGAGGAAATGGAGCGTCGTTGCCGCGTCCTACAAGCTGAACTAGACGAACTAGCCAACTCACAAGGCACAGCCGACAAGAACGTTCACGAACTGGAGAAAGCGAAGCGAGCACTCGAGTCGCAGCTGGCAGAGCTTCGAGCACAGAACGAGGAGATCGAAGACGATCTACAGCTCACAGAGGACGCCAAGCTGAGGTTGGAGGTTAACATGCAGGTGGGTGGAGTTCCAGCTCTCTAGGACAGGTCTACAGGTGTTCCAGGTCTTTAGTGGATTGTCACAGAATCACAAGGCAAGACTCTTCCACCGTCGTCACAGCTTGACTCCAGCTGAAGGTCCTCAGCAGCTGGGCAGATCGACAGGTCTTGTACGGATTGTCACAGAAACGCAAGGCTGGGGTTTTCCATCGTCTCAGTATCGACAATCACATAGATCAAGATCTTTAGGTTGTCATTACAAAATGCAAAGTGGAAGACGCAATTTTCTTTCGAGCAAGATACTTCGGTTGTCCCTCTGTCCATTGATTGGCTCCCTAAAATGCTAAAACTTCTAAAACTCTTGTAGTTTGATATAGATTTTAAAATTATATGGTATTTGAAGGAGTATTCCGTTACCAAATATCAAATAATTCATACTGGATATCAATGTATCGATGCTAGTCAATAACTTAACACAGATTACACGGTTCTCTTAGGGGAGTTTGAAGGATTTTTTCTAAAAAATAATCCTTTATCGGCATGGGACCTCGTATGGAACCCATTAGACCCATCGATTTAGCCCGACAATACGTAATAGTCCGTGAGCTAGCGACAGATTTCCATGACCAATTTACTCTCATATGATAACTCGTGAAATACTTCAGAGAGTCGCATTATATAGCATGGTGAACGTCAGCTGCCGCTCCAAGGGTGGGTAGGGGGGCGGCAGCCTTTCAAACATGTAAAAAAAAATTTTTTTCAGTCATTTCGTCCCGACTGAAAATTTGTTAGATGATAGATAACGTAATTATTTAAATATAAAAAAAAGTCAGCTGGCCATACCGTGGTGGATTATAAGTCAGCTGGGCACGCGGACATGCAAAAAAAATTTTTTTTTTCAATGATAACCTCTCACTTGAAAATGCGTCAGAAAATACTTTACATGTTATTTTGAGTAAATAAAAACGTCAGCTGGCTGTATGTTGGTGGAAAGGTCGTCAGCTGATGCAGTGAAAGGTGGAGCTCAGAAGCCAGGCGTGAGGTTTTCCACCAACTTAGAGCCAGCTGATGTTTTTGTTTATTCAAAATAGCACGTAAACTATCACCTGACACATTTTCAAGTGAGAGGAAATTACGTAACTACAATTATTTTACTTTAGGCTCGGTGCACGCGCTCTTATATGTACTAATCGAATCAATACTCTCATATCTATTTCGGATAGGAATCAAAAACGTAAAAATTGATAAATATATAAATAAAAAAATGAAATTTAATAATATATAAATGCAGTTATTTATTTTCAATTAAACTGTAGTGTATAGAATGATATTTATTTATTATAAATCTTTAAATTTCGATTCAAAAATAATCATTCATCTGCTTTGCTTTCACTTTGACTCGTGCCACTCTCATCTTTTTCTGATTCACTATCACTGTCATCAGAGCTGTCCATTGTGGCTATTTCGTCATCGTCTTTCTACCAGTGGAAAATTTGAAAGGTGGGGTATATTACATTCTGTTTGAGAATGTACAAGAAGCGTTTATTTTGAGCAGCTACATTAGATATAATATAATACTACACTACACATCTACAAATACCCACATACACATGTTACGTATATTTTTTCAATGCTAAAATTATTTCAGAATATTTATTTTATGAAATTATTTTCAAGTTTTAATATATTTTAAAATGCACCCCGTGGTTTCACCCGTGCAAGACCGTTTAAGTGTGGATTATTGCACTGCGGTAGGTAGGTGAAATAAGGTAAAGTTTGTATTTCATCAGTAAGTGACGATGACGATGACGATGGATGACGATCAATGACTATGGATGACAATGATGATGATGATGATGCCACTCTTTATCACATATCCTACCCCTGTGTCCATTTTCATTCATTGAATAGTTATCACCCGCGTAAGTCCCGATCCCGCGGGATTTTCGGGATCAAAAGTATCCTATGTTACTCTCTATCATTTAAACTATCCCTATGCAAATTTTCATTCAATAAATAGTTAACACCCGCGTAAGTGCCGATCCCGCGGGATTTTCGGGATCAAAAGTATCCTATTTTACTCTCCATCATTTAAACTATCCCTATGCAAATTTTCATCCAAATCGTTCAAGCCGTTAGACCGTGAAGAGGGAACAAACAAACAAACAAACAAACAGACTTTCGGATTTATAATATTAAGTAGGATATTAGTAGGAATTATGAAAAATATTAATTTGTTTGAAATATAAATTGTCGAAAGTAAAATAATTGTAGTTACGTAATTTCCTCTCACTAGAAAATGTATCAGGTGATAGTTTACGTGCTATTTTGAATAAACAAAAACATCAGCTGGCTCTAAGTTGGTGGAAAACCCGCCAGCTGACGAATGTAAATAAGCGATCGGCGCTCCACGCCTGGCTTCTGAGCTCCACCTTTCACTGCATCAGCTGACGACCTTTCCACCAACATACAGCCAGCTGACGTTTTTATTTACTCAAAATAACATGTAAAGTATCATCTGACGCATTTTCAAGTGAGAGGATATTACTGAACAAAATTTTTTTTTTTGCATGTTCGCGTGCCCAGCTGACGTATAATCCACCACGGTATGGCCAGCTGACTTTTTTTTATCTTTAAATAATTACGTTATCTATCATCTAACAAATTTTCAGTCGGGACGAAATGACTGAAAAAAATTTTTTTTTTTTACATGTTTGAAAGGCTGCCGCCCCCCTACCCACCCTTGGAGCGGCAGCTGACGTTCACCATGCTATATAATGCAACTCTCTGAAGTATTTCACGAGTTATCGCTTGAGAGGAAATGACTGACAAAAAATACTATCTGGCTCACGGACTATAAGGCTAAATAAAGAACTTCGCTCATATAATCCCCATCATTTTCCCAGGCCCTCCGCGCCCAATTCGAGCGCGACCTCGCGGCGCGCGATGAAGCCGGCGAGGAGAAGCGTCGCGGGCTCGTGAAGCAGCTGCGGGACCTGGAGCTGGAGCTGGACGAGGAACGCAAGCAGCGCGCCGCCGCTGGAGCCGCCAAGAAGAAGCTGGAGGCAGACCTCAAGGACGCCGAGCAGGCCTTGCAGATCGCCAACAAGGTAGGATGATACACTTAGTATAAATATAGTCAACGCAGTAGTTTGCGGCTGCCAAACTTCGCAAGACTTCCGGACCGGTCATGCCACATGACTTGTTAAAGTCCGATTTCAGAAAATAAGAAAGATTGCGTACTATTATATTTTTCTTTGGTATAAGAATGAAACGGGTAAGGAGAAATGGCGCGGTTTGACTTAAGAAAACAGGAATTGGCAAAATGGTACGTGTGTGCGTCTTTTGTTAACTAATGATAACGTGGTACTGTGCAGGTGAAGGAAGACTTGACGAAGCAGGTGAAGAAGCTCCAGCAGCAGCTGAAGGAGGCGCTGCGCGAGGCGGAGGAGGCGCGCGCGCAGCGGGAGGAGGCCGCCGGCACCGCGCGGGACGCCGAGCGGAGGGTCAAGGTACGGCTCAACTACTTGTATTACTACAACTTTCATGTGGAGTTTTGGCGGGAATGCGTTGAGGAAATGTGTTGCAAAATTTTCATTTTTGTGAAACTTAGTTCAAATGCGTGTAAATTGTTTAATTTCGGGGGCATATTAATCAATTTATTTTCGTAAAGGTGTACAAGTGTAAATAAAAGTGAAAATCGGTGCAAAACATGGACTTTAGCTTAGTGTTGTCTCCAAAGCTCCGTGGACAAACATTGTAAAAAATGCCCCCCTTTTTACAATGATTCCCTGGACTTTACTTTAACTATGACGACTTGACTGTTTCGTTCGATGCAAATTACCTGCAAATATTGATAATACTTGAAACTAGCAAATGTCCGAATGGAAAAGCCAGCCAGGACCGATTTTTCGCATTAGAGAGAATTAGAAAGGGACAGAATTCCTTATCGGATTCATCAAATAATTTATTTATTCATTCATTCATTCGCGGCGTCTTAAAGCAGTCGATCAGTTTTATAATTGCAAGTGAATAAGTACTTTTAACTCTACTTGCGTGGCCGAGCGGTATAGGCACTGGAATGATCCAGGGAAGTTCAAATCTCGCCGCAAGTGAATTTTTGAAGATGAATTTTTCCTTTAAAATATTTATAGTAAATATGCCTTGAGCAATAAAAAACAAATTTACGAAATACTTTTAACTCCTTCACGAAAGGTCCAATTTCCTTCAGCCAATTACAAAATACGCCGCGACGACGAGGCTGTTCAGTGGAAATTGTACATAATCGTGGTTAAAAATGTCGTGTACAAATTTCAGACAATATCTAACTTGTATGCTAATTTTACTTTTTATATTATTTACAGGCTCTAGAAGCAGAAGCACTAGCACATGCAGAGGAGTTGGCCGGAGCGGAGCGAGCGAGACGGCAAGCGGAGGCGGAGCGAGACGACGCTATAGATGAACTTAACAACACCACCAGCAAGGTATTATACTAAACAGCGTGAAATGCCGCTTGTGCGATTCAGAACTTACATACCGGTCTTTGTTTTACAATAGCATCATTCTTATTTTGTGATACGATGACCTTTTTATCTGTGGAAATGTTAAGAATTGAAATTATTTACATATTTGATCCTTTGACTTGTCGCCATTTTTTTTTTCTATAGATAAAGGAGTGTATGAAACTGTTCATAGTTGGCCTGTGATAATTAAATGACACGAGTGTTCTATCATTATCATTTAAACAAAATTGTTTGCCGTCTTTCCAGGGCACGTTGTTGGTAGACGAGAAGAAACGCCTCGAAGCTAGAATATCGGCTCTCGAAGAGGACCTCGACGAGGAACAGTCTAACAACGAGATACTGAACGACAGGCTTAGGAAGTCACAGGTAACGTGTAGGGGCCATAACACCTTGCAGGTTGACTGACTTTGTAGTTCACGTCGCGTAACTTCGATAGTCCTACATATTCTTTTATACATTTAACCGTCTATACCATTTTGAAACATCAGCAAACTACTGTGTTTTCGGACGCGACCTCCAATGAGAAGAAGTCGCAAGAAACTCATAGGGTTTTTTTTGTAATGATCATTCACATGACGCTTAGAACTATAATGGATTTGGAGCAATATCTTTCTAATATTATAAACGCGAAAGTTTGTCTGTATGTATTTGAGTTTGTTACTCTTTCACGCAAAAATGCGATGAAACTTGGAATTAAGGTAGCTGGATTCCGTGATTAACACAAGCTACTTTTTGTCCCAATATTCCCGTGGGAACAGGACGTAGGCGGGTCAACCCGCGGGGTGCAGCTAGTATGCTACAGTCCTTACTAACATTACAAGCGTGAAAGTAAATCTGTCTGTCTGTTTATATAAGTTGTAAAATCAAAACAAATCATAAAACGTTTAATATCAAACAGATATAATACACCTATTATTATTTATTTTACAGAAACGAAACACATGCACTTACTTATGTTGATATTCAATCTTTCAGTATTGTATTAGGTTAAGTACTTATTACCTACATAAAGTTATGCATTTCAAACATGTACAGAGCGGCAAAAGGTATAGGCATCAGGTTACTAAAAGAAAAAAAACACAATCACATCCACAAACATCCAACCCGCCCAACGACATCCGACAAGCATTTACACCCATATAATTTCATCTCTAAAATTTACTTCATCTATTTATCCCGCAGAATCAAATCGACCAGCTAACCATGGAACTTGGAACCGAAAAAGCGGCCACACAGAAACTGGAGAGCAGCAAGCTTGTGTTGGAAAGACAGAACAAAGAGCTCAAGGCCAAGCTGACTGAGTTGGAGACTGCTCAGCGGACCAAGACTAAGGTAAATTAGGTTTACCATGAATCAGGGAAGAAATATCCTGGGAATTTGTTTCTTTAGGAAATTCATTGCTGTGAGATTGCACGAAATCTAAAACGCCACCAATCAAGAGCAAGTGTAAACTTCGTAGTGGTAGTTTGGTAATAAAATCTCAGGTTTCTATGTCAAGAAGTATTTTACAAACCTCTTTTTCGAAGCCATGTATAACGTTAGACGTCGTGCATCTTTTGGTTCCCCTCAGGGTGACAACGACAACTTTCCAAAACGACAACTTTCTAGAATGTCAATTTTCGAAAACGACAACTTTCAAAAACGACAATTTTCTAGAATGTCAAATTTCGAAAACGATACCATCCTAAATCGTCAACTACCTAAATTGACAACCGCCAAAATTGAGATCTTCGTGAAACGAAAACTCCATTCTCGACCCTTTTTTAAAGGACTTTTGTGAATCTAATTTTTACCAACTTCAACATAAATCATTATCTAGACCCCATATCTTCACCGTGCTTCGGAAGGCACAAAACTGTTGGTTCCGGTTGTTATCTCGAGTTAGAAGGCTTAGGACGACCTAAAAACTCTTAACATTAAGTGAACAACACCACGATTCGAATAATTCAATTACCAAGAATTTAATATCGCATAGGCAAGAATATCAAACAGATTTCTCGTCCACAGGGCGTAATAACATCTCTCGAGCTCAAAGTATCGAACTTAGAGGAACAAATCGAAGTGGAGTCCCGCGAAAGACTCGCGCAACAGAAGGCGTCGCGTAAATTGGACAAGAAGATGAAGGAACTGGCTCTACAGCTGGACGAGGAGAGGAGACACGCTGACCAGTACAAGGAACAGATTGAAAAGGTTTGTATGGCTTATCCAACTTCTAATGTAAGCCATCGTTGGAAATCCTTCAAGATTACTAGTAAACAAATAATAAAGTATCGCTATGGATGTCACTATGGGATGTTATTGGGAAAAACAGGAGAAAATGCTTCCTTATTTTCGATTTAGTCGGTAATAGCGTAGTGGACTATACAATACGCTAGTTAGACTAACCAGTGGTCGCGTATTCGAATCCTAAGTATAATTTTCTGTAGATTTTTTGCGTGCATAATTTGATTTCTCTTAAGTTTTACACAAAAGCAGACTTCAAGTTAGGATTCTTTACGATTTCCATTAAAATGAAGTGACTTCCAATCCCACTTCTGAAGTCGTCTCGTGTTTACATCAGAAGTGGGATTCAGAAACCTACCCGTTTTCAACAGATGAACGTCCGCGTGAAAGCGCTGAAGCGTCAACTGGACGAGGCCGAGGAGGAGGTTCAACGGGAGAAGGTTGGCAAGAGGAAGGCACAACGAGAGCTCGAAGATATGTTGGAGACACATGAGACTCTCACCAGGGAGTGTAACAACCTTAGGAACAAGCTCAGGTAAGAAAGGAGGTTAGAATTTAGTGTAGACTGTTTTTTTTTTAAATGGTCTTATCAATTTTCTACTGACGCGGAATTTATATCTACTTTTAAATTGAGATCTATGAGTTATCCGTTACACATATAACTGCATAGATAATTTAGTCAAATTCTTCCCTTTTAAATGTATATCTTACCTTACCCCACTTATTGGTTTTGGTACTCCTATGCCCTAAACTAATTACTATTTTTTCAAATTTATGATAGAACAAACTCGGGTTGTTTTGTACAACACAGGACATTTACTCCCATATCCTGGAACCATCGGTATCTTGGAATCGATGGTTCCATCGGATCTGATCATTGATGCTAATCTGAACCCGGCTTAATCGTACAAAAATTACGATAAATTTACGATAATAAAATTACGTCTCGTATTCTGACCCTAAATCCGTGAAATATCAAGTTCTTAACCTGGAGGTAATAATTTGTTAATTTAAGATAATTGGTTTCGGGCATTTATTGACTAACTTCTTTCTCTTTCTTTTTCTACTAAATTTGGTGGAAGGTACTGCAATTTTAATAAAAATAAAGAGAATAGTACAAGGTTATTAAATTACCATGAAAAAGGGATTACTTTTACAATCAGTCCCGGGTTTTGAATGATTATAACTAAATGAATGAACAGTGGATACGAAGCGCGGCAGCTTCGCTCGGCGATGTCGACGTCACGCGCGTTGTCAGTCTCGCTGTCCGAGGAAGAGGTCGACGAGTGACGCCAATATTCGTACGAATGTTCGCGCGAGGGGAGGTAACTAACTGGTTGTTTGGGCAGGCTTCAGGGGTACTGCGTTTGATATTGACGAACGTTTTTGTGTAATTGGCATTTTTGAGCAATTTAAAATTCAAAAGTATTATATATATATTGACATGGTTTTAATGTTTGGTGAAAATAATGTAAAGACATTGTTCCAATTTTGTTGTTTTTGTCAAAATTTCGACTCTTACAATGTCTTTTAAATAATGTTGATTTGATGTTGCTTCAATTTCAATGTCGAAAATTAGATCATGATGTTTGAAATTTATTTTGTGACTATACTATGTAACATCATATTTCGACATTGACATAGAGAAAATTACGAGCAATTTTGGAAAAAATGATAATCATTCTTCAGAATGCAAAAGCTTTATTGCTTGTTAATATGAAACAAACAAATTCAGTTGTGGTTAATTTCGTTTAACACTGGGAGCTTCGTTTGATCATCGTACGTGTCATCATTTCTGATTCATTTTTAACAATAACAGAATAATCGACGGTTCATCGGAACATTATCATTACTTACTTACAGGAATATTATAATAGATCAATAAGCAATGTGTATGAATTGTGTCGTACTTGTGAAGTATTCTGATGGTTTATGTTGTTTTCTTATCATCTTTTCTGTCTTTCATGAACCTAACAGGACATCGTAACTTTGCCATTCTAGGGAGAAGGCAGCATGATATTGGTTATGTTTTCAATTGTATGTCTTTTTAATAATGTTTACTATGAGAAAGTGAAACTTTTTCAGATACTACATGCTTTTCATAGATTCGTTTATTAGATTATTTATGCGAATTGTTCAAGTAAAATAAATAAAATAATAAATTGTTTAAGTAGCCTTTAAATTTTGAGTAGGGTTTCTGTATTTTTATATGGGGCTTAAATATTGCTGACATTGGATAAAATCGATACTACGATAATAAAATAACTACATTAAATCAGTTAAACACTTTTCTTATAAATCTAAATCTACACCTTTTAAACCCAACATTAACCTGATAAACGAATCTATGACCACGACCACCTTCCCCTACACTCTCTCACCTCCCCCCCCACCTACATTCCAGAAGGCAAGGCGGCCCGATCGGCCTGTCGTCCGGCGCGTCGTCGACCTCCCGCATGAAGCGCACGTCGCTCGCGCCCGGCGCCGGCGCCGGATCCGGCGACGAGTCCTTCGATGACGTCAACGATACCACCAACAGCGTTGAGTAATGGCGTAACGATGTTTCAAGATATCGATGGTACATCACTAGTGATCTAATGTGAATCACATTAAACCCCCAAAAAAACAAAATGCAAACGCTATTTTAGAATCTTAGATCAACAATATAGAAACACCTACCTCTAAAATTGAATATGTGTACGCTTGACGTACCTATATGCGAATGGATATTAGACCGTTCTTTATTGATTCATTTTGAGTGATTTACTGAAATTTTTAGCTAGCTTTGTTAGGCGCTTCACTTTTAGTTCACTTTTGGTGATTAACCGAAATTGAACGATAAGTGAAACGTGTAAATAGCATTATTCTTCGTTCACTGTTGATGCGCTTTTCAGTTGAGTCGCGTTGAAGCTTTCACTGGCACGTTTACGTGTTGAAAACAAAATTAATTAAAACAATTTTTGGATGTTCACTAGTGGTGAATCAATGGGTGTGATTCACTCTCAGTGAACTGTCTAATATTTCCTAACGTACACATGCATTATTGTAATCTTTGTGTTGAATGCCTTTCATATTAGATAGCTAGTGATACTCCATCGATAAACCCTTACTTGTCTCCGCGTGACGAATCCGACGCTGTATTGTTGATTTTCAAGGAAAATCTCCAAGAAATACATTAAAATATTGTTAGTTTCATATCGTCATTGTTAAGTTTGCGTTGAAGCAACATCAGGCCGTTTTTAAACCCGAAGTTCTTTTACCTTTCTACTGAGTTCTGCCCGATTTGGGTCTGTCTTAAATTAATTTTAACTGAAGTGTAATGTAAATAGGGTCTTATGTCGCTGCAATGATAACCTACCGCTTTTTTTTTCCGCTGAATTTAGGTTTTAAATGTCAACACCTTGCTTGTTCCCTTGTCTGTTAGTCATGGTTCATATTATATGATATTGTATAAAGTACTTAATTTTTGTATTCATCACCTGCCTTCAATGTTAGTGGTTTAAATAAATATACATTATAATTATGATTATTATTTATATTTTATTAAAATCATAGAAATAACACTACAACATACATCGAAAGAAACCCCTTAACAATTCGTTTTAAAGAAACTTGCTGTTTATACGGTATCAAGGATTTATCCATTTCGTTTCTATTTTTTGTATTTTATTTCTATGATAAAAATTGTATACTATAAAATAAGCAATAATGTTTCTACAAAGAGATATAAATTATAGCAGAATAGAGGGAATGTTTGAAAAGAAAAAAGGTGATTTTACCATTTTTAAGGATAAAATGATATTAAAATCTCAAAAGACGCTAATTTTTTCTCAAAAACAAAGCCGGAATCTTTCATACTTTACAGAGTTTTCTTTATTTTAGTATATACAGAACTATATCTCTTTGTTTTATTTTTATTTGTATGAATCACTAAGACATGGCATATTGTAAAAAACATTTTTTTTTATGAATAAAACAACCTTATGTATCTGTTTACTTTAAAACTTCTGTGTAGAAATGCGGGAATATTCTATATTATTATTTTAACTAACGGACGTCGTTTTTTGGGTTTCGTACTTCGAAAGGAGAAAAGCGGAACAGTTTTTATTTTATATGGTTGACTTTAAACAAAATCTATTTCCACTTTTCTACGAGAAGGTGTTTAGGTGCTCGATTTTTCAAGCGTTCGAACAGTCGAAACTCTGAGCAAATGAATTGTTTTAAGGCTGCGTTACAAGCGCCCAGTTACAGCACAGTTATTTGGTCCAGTGCTGGTTTGCTACTGAATTCGTGTAGTCACTAGTTTCAATTTAGACCAGTGCTGACTACGCCTTGAACTATGTTGAAATTGAACTACATGAACTTAGTAGCAAGTGAGTATTGTATTGGATGGGTTAGGCTCTCAACAGACTGCATTTCGCATAGCTTGCGGAGCTAATTTAGTGTAGTAGGCGGTGGACGTTCAGCTTTAAGGGCATAAGTCAGCGCCTTAAAATTTTGGTATCTATTTACTAAATTGGTCAAGATTCTAAGGGACAAAGTCCAGTCACTAACTCCTTGTAAATCAGCGCTTAGTCACTGTATTGTCAAGTTACTGGGCGCGTGTAACACAACCTTTATATCCTTTATTCCAGTATTAAAATGTGAACATTCCTATCAATCGAGATTTATGGCCCAAACGGGATCGACTTCTAATTGGGTGATAAGTTAATATCTTAAAAAGTATTAAATAAACGAATAATGGATATTATTTTTTGGCAAAATAGTAAGTAAAACTATGCATTTAAAGCGACTGAGTGTGAAAGACTGGTTTTTGCGACAATATCAGAGGAATAAAATAATAAAAACATCGTTTTTTTTATATACTCTCGCTTGTTTTTTAAATTTATACCGAAACGCTCAACGGCATGCCGTGATGATATGTATATATATTATATATATATAAAGTAAAATCAGTGTGTCTCACTGACAGCTTAGTTGCCATACAAATGATATTAGATAGTAAGAAGCTACTTGGGTAAAGGCGGCGCCTGTACAACATACATGTATTGAAAATAGAAATGTCCATCTTGATATGAACGTACAAAGTGCACGTGCGCCACTTGCTCAAGTTTTTAGCTAACGTTATGTTCGCTTTGTTCGCGAAAGGGCAACTTCGCTAAACACCCACTTCGTATAAAGGCAACTGAACAGTTAAAACAAAATGTCTGCACAATTGCAAAAAAATATTCAAGAGAATGTCTTTCTGTATTGCCTAACCTTGCCTATGTGTAGACAATGAAGATATTTTTATCTGAACTTCATACACGCAAGGATCTCGCAGTCTCCTTCTAGTAATTTTACATTTTAATACATGCTACATATATCTGAAAGTACTGCCCAATACTGATCAATTAACAACATGCATGATCTCGGTGACTTTTGTTCAACTTTTAGTCGGTGTCTGACCGACCGATAATTTTACATTTTTCGATTCATGTATTCAGCCTGTTCTTGAAAAGTTGGCGTTTTGCGAAGTAGTCGTTTAGCGAAGTTGCTCTTTGAACAAGTGTTGTCCACTGTCTTTTTCTGTCTGTCCGTCACGAACTTCGATGTAAATACACTGATATAGTATCGGTGGGAAATTCTGAGCGGGTTTCTTCGCTTACCTGCGTGTACCATAGATTAATTCCCAGTTTCTTCATCAATAGTAAAATTCAAACTGCTAAAAATGAGTGTTTCTACTCTTCGAAACTATTAGTTTGAAACAGTTTCTATTACTATCGATTAAGAGACTGGGGTAAGAAACTCGTGAACCTATAATAGTAATATTTAGCGGCATTAGGGTTTTTATTTTTATGGAGTTATACGTAAAACGAACGTCTCCGGAAGCCTGGAATGCGTTTCTTGAAAAAAAAAAAACGAACACTATTTTTACGAGCATTTTACGATTATGTACCGAGTCTTAACGACATTTCGTTTTTTTATCGATTATATAGTTTTTCTAATTAATAATATAAAATTTAAATGTAAGTAAACCATTAAAGCATAAACATATTTTACTTAAATATACCTATTTAATTAACAACTGATGATTGTAAAATTGGCCATAGGTTGTAACAAGTTGGTATGCCAATTACAATTTTTCATGATTTTTTAAACCAATTGTTTTATTTTACAATAGATCCGCATTACATCTTTAAATACCTACATTATTTAGGACTAGCGTTGGCTAAGTTTATCACAATCATAAGCTTGTAGGATCATTCTCACTAGTTCCAGTGGATATCTGTTGCATGGAATTACTGAGACTTTTTATTTCTCACTAGTTCCACGGCCACATGCAATGGAACTAGTGAGAACGAATATTTTCAGTAATTCCACGAAACTTAAATAAATAAAGTTAACCCTTATTTAGTAGTAAAATAACAGATTATTGTATGACAAATGATTGATTTTGTAGTAAAATAGGTCAAAACTTAATTCGGTTTAAAAGTTGCTCCTCAATCTAAACACCTGAATTGAGGAGCCATCCGTATCGCAAAGCAACAAAATTAGATGTTTGAAATTCATCATTCATTTCACGAGTCAGTACAAAACGAGGATCCTTCTAAGGTCTGGAAGTTTCTCAGGTCTATGGGAGTTGGTAAATCACGTGCAAATTCAAAATTTTCTAATGATCTTGACTTAAATATGCTAAACCAGCATTTTTGCGGTTCCTCTAATCTTAGTAACGTGACTAGGTCTAAGAGTCTTTCTTATCTTTCGTCAAAACAACTACCCAATACCTCTTCTTTTTCTTTCTCGCAATTCACCGACGTAGACGTTAGGAGTGCTATTAAATCCATCTCTTCTAGTGCAGTGGGTACTGATTGCATCAGTCGGAATATGATCCTGCCAATAATCGATGAGATAGTTGATGTTATCCGTCTTATCTTCAATACATCTATTTCCACTAAATGTTTTCCCGTGGCCTGGAAAGAAGCTCAGATAATTCCGCTACCTAAAAAAACCAACCCTTCATCCTTCACTGAGTACCGCCCAATATCTATCCTTCCATTCCTCTCTAAAGTCCTAGAACGCCTCGTTCATAAAGAATTAAGTGCCTTTCTCTCCAAAAACTCCTTGTTAAACCCGTTCCAGTCTGGCTTCCGCCCAGGACACAGCACCACAACAGCATTAGTCAAGATAACTGATGACATTCGACTTGGTATGGATCACAAAAAACTCACTGTACTCACCCTTCTTGACTTCAGCAATGCGTTCAATAACGTTGACTTCGAGCTGCTTCTCGGCATCCTCCGCTCTCTTAATGTATGTCCGTCGGTGATTGTCTGGTTTCAAAGTTACCTGTTTGGGCGGCGGCAACGTGTTCGAATTGACGAGAAGTACTCTTCTTGGAATTCAATATCTGCCGGTGTTCCGCAGGGCGGCGTACTTTCTCCCCTCCTTTTCTCTGTTTATATTAATACAATATCTTCTAATCTCTCTTCTTTCTACCACATGTACGCGGATGATCTGCAAATTTATGCTCAGGCACCCGTTGCTAATTTGGATACAGCTATAAATTCTATTAACGACGATCTTAGAAAAATTTGTGATTGGAGCAAGCAAGTCATATGGCATTACAGTAAACCCTGCTAAAACACAAACAATAATCATAGGTAGCAAAAGATTTACTGATACATTGAATTACTCACGCTTACCACAGATTGTTCTCGACGGTACACTTGTACCCTTCAGCACCGAAGTCAAGAGCCTTGGCATCACTATAGACAGCAATCTATCTTGGGATCCGCAGCTCGCTAGGCTGAGGCAGAGGATGTTCGCATCCAACGCTTCGCTTAGAAGGTTGCGGAATTTCCTACCTACTGCCACCAAAATTATGTTAGCACAAACCCTTTTGCTTCCTGTCCTTGATTACGCAGATGAATGCTTCCTTGACTTGAACGAAGCACAACTAGACAAGCTTGAGCGGCTCCAAAATCTCGCTATTCGTTTTATTTACGGACTCCGCAAATATGACCATGTTTCGGAGTACCGCGGAAAGCTTAAATGGTTGCCCATTCGCCTGCGTAGGGACTCACATATTCTCTCTCTTGTTTTCAGAATTCTCTTTCTCCCTACATCACCCACTTATTTAAAATCCCGCTTTAATTTTAGTCACTCTCCCACTCAGTCAGTCCTAAGGGCCTTCTTCTAAAGATCCCTGATCGTTCCTCTTCTTTCTATCAAAATTCCTTCACCGCTCGCGGTGTGGAATTGTGGAATGCTCTGCCTGCGTCTATCCGCCAATGTAAATCTTTGGCGAGTTTTAAAGCAAATGTTTACAAACATTACCTTGACCTCGTCGAATCTGGTAGGTCGAACAGATAGGTGTCGTGCTCATTGAATATATTACCTACACTTTTATGCGTTTGATTGTTTTTTATATTATATTTGTGTATATGTGTGTATATATAATGTGGTATATGTGTATGTATATATTATACATGTAATCTATAATATATTAAAGTATACTATTTATTGATAACTACTTTTATTTCTATTACGTACCTACTATCAATATTATTTATATTTCTCAATAATTTTTCCTTTCATGCGTTTATACCCACCCATCCCCTCTTACAATTCTTGTCCATCCAAAGGTTGTCTGGAAGAGATCGCTTTTAGCGATAAGGCCGCCCATTGTACCTTTATTATAATTAGCTGTAAGTATTTGTTTATGTTTTTTTTTTTGTAATATTTTGGAACAATAAAGTTTTATCTTATCTTATCTTATCTTATCTTCATTGATCATTTAGTAGTAGTAATTATGTATGGAGCCTATAATAAATCTAGATCCAGTATATCTACCTAGCCACTCGCCACGGTGTCTAGGTAGGTAGGTAGCTACCTAATGGTAGGTAAATTTGAAATTAAGGTTGAATAGCACTGTGTCATCGCAATCAGTTTAGTAGTTCTTGCTTAAAGAAATAACAGTTTACTTGTTAGTGCCTACGCACAAACTATTATCAGCTTAGAGTTTAGAGTAATAATTACTTATTACTCGATCAAATCCACCATGAGTTTCTTTCTTGTAACTTCTCATCGAAGGAGGCGCGCGAGGCGCGTTTCAAAGTCACACTAAAATCGCTAAGTACATTTATTGTACAAAGATCTAAAAAAAATATATTTTGAAACTGGATAATTCCTATTAGCCATTTCGGTGAAAGAAAAACAAAAAAAGGATACGTCAATGTCATTTCACAGGTGATTTTGTGCTGTTTTGGATTTTTTTCTCGGTTTTTCTTGAACGTTTGTGTTCTATTTTCGTATGCCTTGTATCGATTTTCCACTTGCAACTACTTCAAATAACTTACAATAACAGTAAGTGCGTCATATCAACTTGAATATTAGCTTCAGTTATTTGGAAAAATGACCGAAATAGACGAATACTTTGAAGTAGCGTTATCGCTCGTGAAAGAAGCTGGGAATCTTATTACAGCTCACGTGAACGGTTGCAAAGATTTCAAGCTGAAGTCCTGCGACATCGATCTCGTTACTGAAGTCGACAAGAACGTGGAAAACACTCTAATAGGTGGTTTAACTGAGAAGTTTCCAACGCATAAGTTTATAGGCGAAGAAACAGTTTCTGACGGTGGAAAATGCGAGTTAACCGATGCCCCGACTTGGATCATAGATCCCGTAGATGGCACAATGAACTTCGTGCACGGGTTTCCTCACAGCTGCATATCTTTAGGCCTGGCTATAGACAAGGAATGTGTGGCTGGGATCATTTACAATCCAGTTCTTGGTCAGTTATTCACTGCTAAGAAGGGCCAGGGAGCATTTTACAATGGTAGACAGATCCACGTATCTAAAGTAAAGGAGCTTCGCAATGCGCTTATTGTTTCCGAGATTGGGACGAGTAGAGATGAGGACAAACGTAAAGTTGTGTTGGAGAACTTCAAGTTGATAGTAAGTAATGCTCATGGTATGCGGTGTCTTGGGTCTGCGGCGCTGAATATGGCGATGGTGGCGTTAGGAGGTGCTGACGCTAACTTCGAGTTTGGTATTCATGCGTGGGATGTGGCTGCTGGGGATATCTTGGTCAGAGAAGCAGGTGGAGTTTGCATTGATCCCGCAGGCGGGAAATTTGATGTCTTGTCACGCCGAGTGTTGGCTGCCTCAACTATTGAGCTAGCTCAGGAGATGGCCTCCTCTCTGGTGCAACTGTACCCAGAACGTGACTAAATAATACTTTTGATTTTAAGTCATATCTTTTTAAGGAAAATGTGTGTTCAAAAATGCACTATGTAGAGATGGTACAGTTTTCGTCATGGAATAAAGTAATATTGCATGTCTCTCTTTCTTCAGCGAAGTTACTTCTTGCATGGCATAGTTTGCTACATGGTGAGTTCAAGTCAGTTCTCATCCATCACTGTACAATTTTTGATAACATATTTTTCTATATTGATTACAATTATTGTTAAATAACGTGGTATTTGCCATGTTTTTCATTTATTTTGTAGAGCTGGAAACAAATGGTAAATGCCCCATTTAACAATAGTAGTAGTGAAAACAACCAGTTTAAAATGTAAGTTTAAAATCGTAACTATTTGATATTTAGAGAAGATACTTTTAATTAAGTACTTAATTTTTTTATTATTGGAGTACCTATAAAGTTGTCTTTGAGAACCTATTTTTATCTAACTAGTAGAGGCTTATATACTAACTTATTCTATTTTGAAGATGGTAGTTACTCTTTTCCTTTGTTGTAGAGCTAGGATATTTATTATGTATTCTCTCTGGAGATGAACCTCTAAAACTAAAGATCTATAAACTGCTAAAAACCGTTCACATGAAATGTGTATTATTAGTGATATTTAGCCTCTAAGGCATTTAACTTGATATATTAAGGCTAATCATTTTAAACTCTTTAGTGAGATCTCTTCTTCTTTCTTCCATTTTCCCAAATTATTCGAGGTTGGCACAACCCTTCCATAACTTAATCTATCCTGCTTTTTAATACTCGTTTAGCATCCCTCCATCTTTCGGTACCAGAGCCTGGGCTGCTGTGCCGTCAGGTGCTTAGTAGAGGCCGGTCGGCACAGTAGGGAAGTCTTTGTTGATCATACCCACGGAAATAGCAATATTTTTCCTGATATTCACCCTATTTGGGACCAATTCCCGCTACCGGTAAGCATTTTAGATTAGCCCAGATTATATTATCACCCAGATCTCTTAGTAGTCTTGGACAACAGCCACGGAAAAAAGTGCCGTAACCTTATTCTATTACTGTGGCAAGATTGCTGATCAATATAACTATTTTATAACTAACTATAAATCAATACCACCGTTTTCCATCGGGGGTTTAAAATAAATCTGTGACTTAACTGTTATTTAACTAAAGACAATACAGTACCTATTAAATAACCACTATTGTTTGATAATTTCATTGATTATTTAGTTTGCCAAAACTAGTCGAAAGATCGTCATATTTAATGTTTTGTATAATGTCTATGCTTACATTGTGAATGTAAAATGTTGCGTTGTAATGACAAAAAATGTAAAAGGACGTAAGTTCAAATTTCATCTAAGTATTTAAATGTACAGTCAGACAACAAAAGTGCATCTCCAATATGTCGTTAATTATAATATTTCTATTTACCTTTCTAAACTACTACACTAATTAAAGTCTTAAAGTTTAAAATTCTGCAATCTAGAAGTGGAAATCATCATATGAACATGAGAATATTTTTTTTTAATTAACAACAAACTTTTGTCTCTGTTCCTTGTTGTTTAGAACAAGAGACTCATGCTCGTATGCTATCATTGCTGGTTAATACACAGAAACCTGCTAAATTCACTTTTGTTGTGCATTTAACTAGTGACTTTAAAAATATAGATACATAAGCGGTAATTTTCTAGAAACTAAGCAAACTGTTAATTGTGCTTTATGAATTTATTTATTACTAGTTGAGCTCTCAGTTCAATAAACTTGGTATAAGAGTTTATATGAAATTACTTAAAAATCATACGAATTGTTTCAAACTGTTCAGATGCATAGAACCAAGGTTCATAATTATTTTTCCCGGGTCTTATTCGCTTTATTATTTGGTCGCGAGTGGACTCTCTCCGACAGAGGGTTAGTCCCCTTGCGACCAAGATCATTGTAACATGATCGAAACGTCGAAGTAAGAGAATTTAATAACAATAGTACGCGAATAAGACCCGGGAAAAATAATTATGAATTCAAATCGTGCCAAAAACCAAGGTTCATAGATTAGCAAGTATATGAAACAACTAGTTACCATAACTACTTAATCAAAACGATAACATAATATTTTTAATAATTAATTTCTATTTGTAGGCTTCCATACCTCTAAAGGTAAAAAGGAACCCCTTATATCCATCACTTGTTTTTGAATTATAAATTGGTTAACTTTCTGTAGGTAAATTATTTAAATTTTTCCTATCAACTCGACAATTGCCGGTTTGGTCCACTTTTGTAACTGATCTTTCATAACCAGCTATGAACACGGATTTTTCTTCTTTTTTTCATAACCAGCTTCGAAAACAGAAATAAAATTGTCCGTTTCATAACCAAGTTTAATAACCAGCTACGAAAGGAGACTTTTTTTCCATTTTCAAACCTGGTTATTAATTAAGAAAATTTTGTCCACTTTCATAGCTGTCTTTCGTAACCAGTTAGTAAAATATAGAAGAGAAAACACACTTTTCATTAACGAAATTATTATTAACAGAATTAAACTCATTGTAAATAAACAAAATTAAATGTATAGGTACTTTAAACTAAAAATTATTCATTAACGAAATTATTATTAACAGAATTAAACTCATTGTAAATAAACAAAATTAAATGTATAGGTACTTTAAACTAAAAATTATAAGGGGCAATAAGTTCCAGGCAATGCCCAACAGTTATAATATTTGTTTCCAATTCCTCGATGGCAGAATTAATTTCGATGTCAATTTCTACGTAATTTTTGGATTTAATACTCTTGCTACACATACGGATCTTCGTTTCTTTTACTAATATTTCCAAAACTAGTGCCAGAGATGGATTTTTACGCCCCACGTATTTATTTAACCGAGCATGCCATGCTTCGACATCATTTGTTGTTCTTATTTCCTCTTGATAACAACACCATTTTTTTATAAATTTTATGTCGCTTAACCAATACTGATTGAAGTAGGAGTTAAACTTTTGTACATTTTCGGACTTGAGTGTTTTTTTCATTATATATTGGTAGCCTGACATTATATATTTTAAAGGCAAACGAGCCAAGCCAGCACATCTAGCTACATGTCGTCTTTGGACTCTGGACTTTATTCCCAATGCCCTGGCTTTCTTAAACAGGCTATTACTAAAATGGAAAAAACATCCTTTTATAATAGTTTTAGGAAACACATTTTGAATCGCCCTTATTGCAGACTTTTCAAAATCAATCGTGACTTTTTTGGGGTACCATGCAGGCAATCGACTTTTAATTAATTTTAGTAATAATTCGTATGTCTTCACATTTTTATTGTGCATAAAGGCATAAAATAGAGGAACGACTTTGTTTAAAGTTGTACTGTAACCATGGATGGAATATAGTTGGGAGAATGGTGGCGGGCATGACTTAAAGGTACCATTGAAAAAAAAGTGTTCGAATCGTTGTAAGATATTATTTAGATCAGCATTGCAAAACACTAAAATCCTCGTCGCGTCATCAATATCATTATAGTCCGCCAATAGAAAAGATTCAAACTTTTTTGGCACTGTTATTTCTGAAGGCAACTGAAAATGTAATTTTGACACACCCAAGTTCTTGTTTCTTGCCTTGTACCACTTTTCATATTATTGAATTTTGGCAAATCAGCAACTAAATTAACGCCATCGTCTTGAAGCTGGCAAAGCATATTTTCAAATTGTTTTTGTATAGGTTCGGTATTTGAGCAAATTTTTGTTTTTAAATCATGAACTTTCTTCAAAATTTCAATTTTTGCCGTCTCTGGTCGACATTCAGAGTTATGTGGTTTTTCTTTTATAACGATGTTTTCTCTGGTAAGTATAATATTGCCTGCACATCCCTTAAAGCTATAGCACTGCCAAAATGTGTTTCCATTAGTGTATACTTTTCTCCGGTGGAATTGTCGTCCTTCACAGAGCAGTTTAATGCCTCCACGCTTTGTCGGAATAAATTCCATTTGTTTTATTTCACTGGACTGCATGTTTACTAGGTAGATAAGTTGTTGATAGCAAGTAAAGATTTGATTGATAGGACAAATGACTTTTAAATGTCATTCAATACGTTTATTCTTTACTGGCCAGTATACAGTATCCATACATATAGTTCATATAATAGATTTATAATCGCGTACATACGAAAATGGAAATAAATCTAAAGACAGCTATAAAAGGCTACGTCCCTTACATCCAAAAAGTTGGTTTCACGTCATCCAGAATTAAAATAAAATTTTATATTATGTACCACGTTATCCTCAAGATTAATAAAAGTATCGTTAACAAAAAAACTTACTTGAGTAATTTATATTTTTATTTTACTGTGTAATTCGAAAGAATAACACAATATAAAAAGCTAGCTTTTTTGACTCGACTTCGCACACCTTGGGCAAAGATTATTATTATTTAAAATACAATCTGTATAACTAGAATTTGTTTAAGGCCCAAGTATGTGGTACTTATATATTGTTATCTTTAAAACTACATAACCCGTTCGTTTGTAGCTATGAAAGTGGACAAAATTTTCTTAATTAATAACCAGGTTTGAAAATGAAAAAAAAAGTCTCCTTTCGTAGCTGGTTATGAAACTTGGTTATGAAAAGGACAATTTTATTTCTGTTTTCGAAGCTGGTTATGAAAAAAAGAAAAAAAATCCGTGTTCATAGCTGGTTATGAAAGATCAGTTACAAAAGTGGACCAAACCCAATTGCCTGATAAATATGTATATTTAATAAAAATATGTAAAAACAGATCATGTTATTTTGATTCCAATAACGATAAGGTAATATTATTTTTAACATTTTGCACTTATTTACTATTGACATCATAAGCTAGTTTTAGTGTCAAAAAGTGCTTCGGCTCGCTTGCTTGAAATTATGTATTAATATTTAAAATAAATTGTTATACAATTTCAAATTATTGACGGGTTAATCGAAATTGAACCCTATTTAAAAAAACTATAATATTGATATTTTTTAAATTTCGATAACTTAATTTGTTATAATCACGTTAAAGTGTAAACATGTTTATCAAAGAACCAAATAAGGGGTATAATAACTTATAAACCTACATTAAATTTCGTGATATAATGGCCAAAGGAATTCAATAAAACAACTTCATTGTTAATTACGTAGAAATGTATAATTAAATCAGTAACTTATCAATATTAAGATAATTATATTATTATCAACATAAAGTACAGTAATAAATGTTATTTTGATGTCAAATATGTCTTACATTTTGTGATTAAATAACCCAATTAGTTTAAATATTTCGGAGTGCCAAAGTGGATAACCACGTCAATGCTTTGACTTAAGTTTATTTTTTATCTAAAAAAATATTTTTCTTTATCTCTCATATTGGTTAAATGCCCTCTTTTTCAATTACGAAAATCATTTTATATCAAGTTAAATTTAATCGCGAAAACCATAGAAGAAATTAAGTTAAATTTATTTCAAATAATGGAACGTAGAGGTGGTCAATGCACTTTTGGCTCTCCAGTGTACCCATTGCCATTCAAGTAGTATTTGCAAACTACTTGAATAGGATTTATGCACGGAATATATCCTTATTTTTGTTTCGTGAACGTTCTTACCAAGGGTTGCTATAAAAAATCAACTTGGTCCACTCTAATTTGTAAAATACGTAGCTTTTTTACGTTTTTTTTACGACCCTAGTTGGCATTACATAAAAGTATTTATATTTTTTTAATAAGTTAGGTATGAGTTTTTGCACTCATCGGTGGTAATATTCACTAAAAAGAATCTTAAAATATTTATATTTTCCACCAAAATTAAGTTATTAACTTAAACCTAAGCTAAAGTACTAGTCAGTCAGTTGTCCAGTTTGTCTTATTTGAGATCTAAGTTTTGTCAAACATTTTGTTCTGTTGTTCAGTAGTCAAGTCACTGTCAAGTCAAAGTTATGCTCATTCTAGTTTGATATGTTTTTATCAATTCGACTGCAATTCATAGGAAGTCATTTTTAATAATAGTCACTTGAGTTATTTAAAGTAATGTCCTTCAATAAGTAAGTCATGTCAATCGATTAGAAAAGTTAAGTCAGTTAAATAGTCAACTCATGGTAGTTATATTATGTAGTCTATTTCTTGAAGTAGGTAGTCTATAGGTAAAGTGAATTTTTGGGTACTAATCAATTTGTGTATAAGTCAGTGAATTAGTCAAATAATGTCAGTCAATAACTAAGTCATGTTAGTCGATTAGAAAAGTTAAGTCAGTTAAATAGTCAAATCATGGTAGTTATATTATGTAGTCTATTTCTTGTTATTAAGTAGGTAGTCGGTAGGTAAAATGAATTTTTGGGTACTAATCAATTTGTGTATAAGTCAGTCAATTAGTCAAGTAATGTCAGTCAATAACTAAGTCATGTCAGTCGATTAGAAAAGTTAAGTCATTCAAATAGTCCAGTCATGTGAAATAGTCATGGTATTAACATGCCAAACGTTATTTTTTTACTCTTGTAGTTAATCTATTTCTTGTCATTTGGCAGGTACTCTGTAGGTAAAGTCAATTTTTCGGTATTAATTATTTTGTGTAAGTATGTCAGTCAGTTAGTCAAGTCGAATCAGTCTATAAGTAAGTTATGTCATTCGATTAGAAAAGTGAAGTCAGTTAAATACTCAACTCATGTTAGACATAATTATGTATTTTCTTTCTTACTTTTGTAGTTGTTCTGTTTCTTGTCATTAGATAGATACTTCGTAGGTAAGTCAATATTTGGGTATTGTCAAGTCATATAAGACAATAAGTACCTAAGTCATGTCAGTCGATTAGAAAAGTTAGGTTACTAGAAATATTTTTAAAGGAAAAATTCATCTTCAAAAATTCACTTGCGGCGAGATTTGAACTTGCGTCCCTGGATCAATATTCCAGTGCCTATACCGCTCGGCCACGCAAGTTAGGTTAGTCAATCAGTCGAGTCATGGTAGAAACATGTAAATCTTGTTTTTCTTATTTTTGTAGTTGGTCTATTTCTTGTCAATAGGTAAGTAGGTACTCAGTAGGTAAAGTTAAAATTTGGGTATTAGTCAAAGTTAGTGTATGTCAGTCACTTAGTCAAGTCATGTCAGTCGATTAGAAAAGTTAAGTTAGTCATACAGTCGAGTCATGGCAGTAACATGTAATTCTTGTTTTTCTTACACTTGTAGTTTCTCTATTTCTTGTCATTCAGTAGGTAAAGTTAAATTTTAGGTATTAGTCAATTTGTGTATGTCAGTTACTTAGTCAAGTCATGTCAGTCAATATGTAAGTCATGCCAGTCGATTAGAAATGTCATGTCATGGGAATAATATTTCAAATATATTTTCTTACTTTTGTAGTTACTGAAAATTTCTTGTCATTAGGTAGGGAAGGTACTCAGTGGGTAAACCATTATGTTAGCCGTTTAGTCATAATATTATGTCAAGTCTTTAAACATTTAGTTAATTTAACAGTTTTATATTTGTCGAATATGTCAGTCAATTGGTAGTAGCACAATTGACCTAATAATTGGTGTGTCTCGCAGCGCTCTAGTAGTTGCTCATATGCTTCAATTTTAAAGTAGTAATTTTTAGTCAAGTCACTGTCAGTGGATGTTAGTGTATCTTTTAAATAAATAATTCAGCAAAGTCGCTTTGTCGATTCTTTAGGTCTGCCCGAGTTTTTAGTTTTTATCAAGACAAGTCAACATACGTCATTGAACATTCTGTCTGTCCAGTGTTTTTGTCCAATTAGGGTCAAGTCAATAGTTATTGTTTGTTTACAGTTTTACCATTTTTTACTTCAATTTTACCATTTGAATTCCTTACCCAAAGGGTAAAAACAGGAACCTATTACTGAGACTTCGCCGTCCGTATGCATGTCTGTCTGTCTGGCTGTCCGTCCGTGTCGGTCCGTTCGTCTGTCCTTCCGTCCGTCCGTCCGTCCGTTCGTGCGTCCGTCCGTCTGTCCTTCCGTTCGTCCGTCCGTCCGTCTGTCACCAGGCTGTGTCATGTACCGTGATAGCTAGACAGTCGATTTATCTTTTCAGTTTATGTTAACTAATGAACACTTTTATTGTACCTACATAGATTGAATTTCTAGTTTTATGTTTTTCATGTCATTTAATAATGTCGTTATTTCTGCCAAGTCGTCAGTCAGTCTTTGGCTTGTCAAATATTAGTGGAAAAGTCATGTCATCTCATTCATAGTAACACAAGTCATAATTTGTATCTAGGTACCACATACGGCAAGTACGAGTTGTGCTAAATACTATACAAGCTCACGTCTTGTCAAATTTATGTAAGTCGTTAAAGTCAAGTCACTCATTCAAGTCAAGTCAGTAGTCGGTGAAGTCATGTCACTCACTAAAGTCAAGTCAATAGTCACAGAAGTCAAGCAAAGTCAAAGTCAATAACCTTAAGTCATTGCTTTACAATCTAGAACATAACTATGAAATTCTTCTAAACAGATTGTTAAAATCGGCCTGGTCGCCTTCTTCTCAGCCCAATCAAAGAGATAGGTCTGGGGATCTCCTTCAGTGCGTGAGGATCTGTCCTGATGGGTGGCATCTGATGCGGAATCACTTCGGGAAGATCTTGATCTTCGTCAAAAACAGCCCATTGCGTAGGACTGAAACAAGAAAAAAACATTTTAATAAACTTGCATTTTAGGTAAATTTACCTATTTGATTATTTTTTGTAACATGACCGATACTAACCTTACTTCACTCGGTATAACCTGAAAGGCAACCGAAGGCGTTTGCGCTGGACCAGCTGGCTTTTTAACTTTAATCCTCATCTTGTTTGCAGCTGATTTTGAAACAGCATTGTTTTCTTCAGCCATAATATTCAAAGAAGATCGTTCTTCAATATTAACTTGCGGTTTACCAGGGTTATTGTAATTTTCTTTAATAATTTCCTTTATTACTTTAGGACTTTCAGTAATGAATTCTCTATCATTGTCAGTTTGTCTGTAAATGTTGTTTTTGGGGTAAAGGTAGTTGTCGTCGTTTAATCTAGTCGAACGTGGCTGGTAACTTTTGGTAGACGTGTCATAAGTGAAGAAAGTCGATAGTTTAGGAAATTCAGTCATGTCTTTAGTAACGTCTGGTTTAGTCGTGTAAGTCGAGAAGTCTTGGCTAATGATTCCATGTCTTTGGTCAGTCTCTTTCTTAGTCAAAGGTAGGTCGTCACTTCTAGAAGTCATGTCGTCTGTCTTAGGTACTTGGTCAAATTTGACATTAAGTCGGTCTACGGCATCACCCCTATAACTACCTACGTAACCGAAAGTCACCAGTTTATATAAGTTTTCTGTTGTTGTGTGTGTCTTATCAGTTTTGTCATGTTGGTCAGAGTCATCAGTTATATCTGTCAATTTAGATTTAGTCGTTGTCCTTTCCATGTCGTTATTAGATCTTGCTGAGGAATGCATGTAATTGTCGTCAACTGTGGTCCTTCTGTTAGGTCGGTTATTTCTGTAATTGTTATTGTAATAGTAAGGTCTGTTAGGTCGTCTGTAAGTGTCGTCGTAAGTCTGGTAAGTCACTTTTACTACATCTCTTTCGGGGACTCGTCTGGTAGTACGTCGATAAGATTCAGTCGGTCTGGGAACATAGTTGATTAAGTAAGTGTACTTGTTTGTATTTTCAGTAACAGTCAGTATAGGTCTTTGGTAGTTATTATAAGGGCGTTTGTTGTACCCTGAGTTGTTGATAACAACAGATTGTACGCTCAAATCTTCATCGTCGTCATAGTCTGAATTGTACTGCTTTGTCGGTCTGTTTCTAAAGTCTATGTCAGTGTCGTCAAAACGTTTCGTCTTATTCTTAAAGTCAAGTTTGTCATCTATTTGTACTATAGTGTTTGTCTTGTTAGTCAAAGTATTATTAGAGTCAATATTTTCTTTGGTAGTCGCGTCAACGTCGTCAGTTTCTCTTTCAATTGGGCTTTTTGTGCTACTGACTTTAATATGAGGCTTTTTGGTACTTTTAATAGAATTTTTTACAGCCTTAGTTGTCGTCGAGAGTTTTGGAGTAGTCGGCTTTTTCCGTTTCGGTTTCTGCGTTGTAATCTTTTCAGATTTCCTGATGTCATTGTCAGATTCAGAGTCTATTTCTATCCAAGGTGATAAGTCAAAGTTATTCATGATCCCGTTTTGGCACGAGATTCTGTCATTGTCAGGGTGGTCAGCGGATAGGAAGGCAAAAGGTTGAATGCTGTCGATGGAATCTAAAGTGTGGCATAGAATTTGGGCGAAGGATATTCTTCGTATTTGTTGTAACTGAGCAGGTGTGAAAGAAGATTCAAATCCACCATTTTCATACCTAAAATAACAGTAAATTCGTTTAGTTTAATATAAAACAAACAATAATAAGCAGGGTTATATTATCACCAACCAAAATCTATCTCCTCTCCTTAAATTAGAGAATTGTTGGGCGATGATGCAAGCGAATGTTGGTCCGACCAGTCCACCTACTACAGGCCTCTCAGCCATACCTCCAGTGAACAGATCAATGTCATCTACATGCCTGAAATTGAAATACATAAACTGAAAATTTTGCCTTTATAAGATATTAAGATATAACGCCTAATAGCTCTCAATTTGTTGCGTAGTGTGCGTACCTATACAGAACCTTGAGTTTCCTTACAGCACGAGCTGGCATAACCTTGATTAAGTCATCAAACTCGAGGGTAGCAGATAATCCACATGGTTCTCTCCATGAAGTGTAAGGAGGTACCCCGTGGTCCCTTCCTCTCTGAATGTTTATCGCAGCAAGGTCCATGCCAAAGTCAAACTGAGGAGTTTGGAACAAGTGGTTGGTCAGCTCTTCTGTGATGAATTCGTCACGTTTCTGTATCGGTTGATTCACCATGCCTAAGAGGAGACGGTCTACAGCGCCGATGCTCCAGATATTGGAAGGATTCGTCAGCTCATTGTGGAGGGACACATCTGTGGCGGAAACAGAACTTAAATGCACTGAAACTTTTAAAAAATATCGAAAGTTCGTCGTTGACTTACTGTTATGCATTGGCCTGTGGAATCTGTCGAACCTCATCATAGAAGGTTGAACCAAACTATGCCCGAATCTGAATGCGGCTGAGCTAAATGAGCTGGCTGGGCTTGGGTTTATCTTTGGGTTGTACTCCTTGAAGTATCCCTTTTTCAGCAGATCCAGTTCGAAAATATCCATAACATCTGGTCCTAAAGATAAGAAGCGTTATTCAGAATTTTACTTCAATGGTAATGAGATACATAAAATAGAAGATAGAAGTCTCGAGTGCATACCCAAAACAATAGGCAGAAACTCTTTATAAGTGATATGCTGTATCATGGCGCCAACAATTTTCCTCGTTTCTTGGTAGATTTTCTCGTCGCTCCAATGGGGATTCAAATGAGCCAGCTCTTGTGCCATTCTAAAGTTAGAAATAATATTTTGTGCAATAGTAATTATTTCTTTGTGCAAGATAATTAGATAACGTCTTTAATATGAAAAATAAAACTTAAATGAGTGTGACTCAAAATCGTAAGGAATGGTACTTGAATGGTGTAATTGATTTTATTTGACTCTGTAGCGTTTGTTCCTATTGTTTACAAAAATAGTTTGTAGGAAACCACTTAATATTGCATGCCTCATGTAAAGGCTGGATAAAGTGTTTCTCAAATATTAAATTTATTATAAGACCTTTATTCGCAATAAATGATTTGATTGATTTATTGATTGGTACAGGCAAAAAAGGCTTATGCCCAGCAGCGATTAGAAACAAGTTGTGAATAATGATGACGGACATAATTTAAAATTTCTGTTTATTTTTTTCTTGACGATACCTGTTATGGTGTCTCAGCCAAACAATGTGAGCAGCGACTAAGCCGGGATGCTCATTGACCCTGCCGTCTCCAGACTTAAAGCACTCAGTGGAGACAGCTCCGCCGCGGCACAGATCATCGCGCCGCTCCGGAGGCAGCACCGGCTTGCGTTGCTGCACACGTCCATATTGCAGCATACCTACGTACAAGATTTAATTTTGTTGATGATAGATTTTGTAACCTGTCACCGCCCAAAGGCCTGAGTCATCTCGCCAAGTAGTGGTATCGCTAGTACTCGTCCAATACGTGTTTAAATACGTGAGTAAAATTTTTCAGTGTAACCTCTAAGGAAGATTGTTCGGGATTCTTTATGTAATAACGTCTATCTTTCTAATCACGTGATCCTTAAAGTTTCCTACTTAAAGTCAAGGAAGTAAAGACCAGCAGTGGTATTTTAGAGCGCATGCAACTTCTTAAATCTCATACTACATATCAGACTATAATGCTTTATCCTAGACCACATGCCACACTCTAGACCGCTGTTACTACCTGCCTCTTGAAGAAGTAGTCAAATTCTCTGTCTAAAACCAAAAAAATATGAAGAAAAAAATCGTTAGGGCATTCTTACCATTTCTAAAAAGCCTAAGTTTATCGGACTGTCTGGCCGAGCTGGCATAGAGTGGCGATCCATCAATATATCCCGACACCTGGTTGAGTTGGTCCCGCCAGCCGAGTGAGCAGTCGTCTCGCGGAGCTGGTGACGACCGCACGAAGTCTAAGCATCGTACTCGGCGTGGCCCGTAGAAAGGGTCTGAAGGAGGTACTGGTATTGGGAAGCATTCAGGATGCTGAGGAAGACGTAAATGTGCTTTATTAGGTGTCGATATCAACGGTCACTTATGCCAACTCACAATTATTAGCGATTTCCCCAAATATTGTAGTTTCGGATGATGCCAGAAAGGAACTTACTGGTCTGCATCTGGATGTAAATGAGCATCTACATTTTCAACCAATCCTATTTTCTCAAATTATAGCTGTTATATTATTATCTAAAGAGGAAAACTCACCAATAACTCCTTAGGAACAAAATCCCTCCCACCATCCCTACAGCACCTCGGAACAGATCCATTGAACCCTCTCGACTGACTCGATGACGTAACATCATGGTCCACGAACTGTCCCCACTGCATCAGCAAATGTGTGATGCCTGGACTCTCGACGTTCTTGCTCTCGTGGACTAGGGAACTGATCTCCCGAGCTGAAGGTAGCTGGCCACCGAACACGGAGCGTCGAGGGGCTTGGAGACCGTCTGAGTAGGAGGGGGGGAGGAACCGTTGGACCGGGGTCATTGTGGAACCCCAGCGGGGACGGTTGATGTTGTTGCATGTTCCATCGTGGGTCCGGTATCTACAAGGGAAAAAAATGAGTTATTAAATGAATTCTAATGTTGAATTTGAATATATTTACCTATTTATAATTATGAATTTAAAAAAAAATAATACAATTATCTAGCTGATCTCAGCGTATCTGGTCGTAGTGTCAGGATTCAATACCGTAGACAGAAAGTAGACTAATACTGTGTTATTCCAAGCCTCCAGTTAAATTTTTACTTGGTTTACTGCCTTGGGTTCAGTCGCGTTAAGACTCAACAAAAACCTTTCCTTACATGATGGAGTTTACCTTTTAGAAGCTGGTGGGCATTTGGGGGCGCCTTTAAGTGGACAGTGCTGCATCAGCGGTGATTGTCGTAGAGCCGCTGCTGCTATAGGAAACTGGTTCTCTTCCGTCCGACCTTCCAGACCCTCGCCGCTCGCACTGCAGGTCAAGATAAATAAGTATTTTAAAGGTAGTTCTCAATCGTTAGATTCTTAGTGAAATATTAGGAACAAAATGATGGAAAAAATTTAAATTACCTATTAACATGTACTTAATTTGTATGAATATCAATACGAGTAAGTAACGTTTAAAAAAACTATGGCCATCTCTGACGAATTTACCATATAGCATTCGAGCCAGAAATTTGTGACAACCCGCCTTCGGCTCTGGATTCAAGCATTTATTTGAGAGGCACCTATCAAAGTACCAAGTGGATACCGAATATCTATCAATTTTAAAATGTATGATGCCTAGATAGCTAATTATCTCGCATCCATAATAATATCTTAATCAAAACCAAAATACAATCAACCGAGTGTATTATGGCTCTTACGTATGTTGTAATATTTGTGAAATATCTAATTCTAGACTATTATTATACAAATGCAATAATTTTGATTAATTATGTATAGATTGTTAGAAATAAACTCTTTAATGTCATGACCATACCATCGTTTTGCAATTTACCTTCTACCTTCAATCTCTTATTTAACGAAATGCGAAAAATTTGCATTAAAAATATTTGTTGATAGTATGTTGTAAACTTTTAAATCACAGGCTTGGTCGAAGACTGGTTATTTATTATCTCTTAAATAGAAGTTTATGTACTTTCGATGGAAAGCGAAGATTCGTCGTTGTTTTCTCCGCTTTGAGTGAAAGCTTAAATAAAGTTTATTTTGATTATGGCATCTATTAGAATAATAGGCATGTTTGGTGTAGGTAATTTTATTTTTATGATAGGTTCTCTTGATGGGTCAGACATAATATTTGTAAAGTATTATCGCGTAATAAATAATACTTAGCTTCCTACACTGAATTGTTAAAGGGAGCTGCAGAATAGATACATTAATTCTTTATTATTACAAAAACGAAAAACATATACACCTCACAAACTTATAACTAGGTGGCACAATTACTTGGAAAAAAGTTATACATTTTTTTAAAACTTTTTAACACCTTCGTCAACTGTATGTACATAACCTACCTACTAACAAAAAATAGATTTTTAAAACAAATGTACAATTTGGGTAATAATGTACCTATGGTGCTGTTCTTAATAGCTTTCCATCAAAACAAATAGAAACCTATCTTTCCACATTCATACCTATCAGAACGTTACCATACTAGGTACCTACATACCTACACCAGTACTTAGCACTTTTCCAAGTGTTTTCTTTAATTGTTTACACATCAAAGTGTTCTATTGTTTGTCAATTCTCACACATGTGTGAAAGTGCAGTAGATTGAACCGGGCACCTCGCCGAACCGCAGTGAAAGCGAGAGCGGCTTTCACCGCACTTCCACTGCGGGCTCACATAACAATATTGGCACGTATACAATAATGAATGTTACGTAGTATTGTGACAGAATTATGTCGTCGTAACGAAGAGGAATATTGAATTGTAATGAGGATTTGTAATTACGAAATAGGATGACTTTGCAGATTACAGTTACTGACACGAAACAGGGTTTTTAAACAATATTTGTTTATCAGAGTTTTATGCTACGTTAGTAAAATCGGTATTTGGGGCGGAATGGTGTATTATTTTAGGTACATATCATAGCACCACTTACTCTATTGATCACTTAGGTACATACTTATATGTACAGTCCAATCGTCTGTCATTTTTCTTCTACTATAATCGGTACATAAGTACAGTCCAATCGTCTCAGTCATTTTTCTTGTATTTTAATCCTACTAATATTATAAAGCTAAAAGTTTGTATGTAGATATGTGTGTTTGTTACTTAATCACGCAAAAACTACTGAACCGATTGCGATGAAACTTGAAGACTTGGAAAAACACATAGGCTAGCTAGTTATAAATAAAGTTTTATTGCGAATCGAATTATTTGTTAGTAAGTGCCTACTTACTTCTGATTTTAAAAGAAAGTCATTTAATGATCGTTTAGTTTCGAAGAATCTAACCGAGGAGTGAGTTAAATTTCAAATAATTATTGCGAAACTGAAATAAAAATTATAATTTAACACACTTCACTACAGCTTTCAAGTGCAGTGATTTCCTGAAACAATTTAGTATCAATTTTGCCAGAATAAGGTCCCAGGAGAATGTGCTCTACCTTACAATAATTAGACAAACTTTAGCTACCCACAGTAAATAGTTCCCACATCATAAGACGTAGTTTCTAAGTAGATCTATCTACCTAGGTACTGTTTGTTTCTTGTAGCGGAGACAATCGATTATTAACAATAATACAATAGCCGACTTGACTATTTCTTCAGCCGGTGTTACACATAACTAAATCGATTTAATTCGCGTTTCTTCTAGCGGATAATTAGGTACTGATTGGTTAGAATTACCAGAATTACCAACTATAGTAGGTAGGTGAAAGAAGTTGTTCAAGGACTTTTTAAAGAGGTTTTTAAACTCTGTTTAAGATATTTAATGGATAGAAAAATTCGAATTAAATAGCATTCTAATTGATATACATGAAGTCTAATTTCAGTACTAAAAGTTAACTATCGCTACTTCAGTTTGTATAGTAATATTTAAGAAAGGGTCGGTCCCCGCGGTTTCACCCGCGTATTTGCCGATCCCGCAGGGATCAAAATTATCCTATGTTACTCTCTATCACTGCATATTTTCATCTAAATCGATAGAAACGTTTGACCGTGAAGAGGGAACAAACAAGCTAAATTTCAGATTGATAATAATTGTAAGGATTAATGTAAAGCAACTTATTAAATTTGATTTTACTATGGGCATAATTATAAACTGACGACAAAAATCCACTACAAACAGGATAATAACAATTAAAATAAACAGTTGCTTAAGCACATAAAAATACCTACTTAATTTACCTAAACGTTCCAGCAGTTTAATTGCGGTTAAGGTTTATCTTAACATCTATATTAGTATTTAAGCTACGAATACGACATTTAAGTAATACTTAAGTACGTAGTTGACATAGATGTACAAATATACTCATCGTTAAAAAGTGGATGCGTATTTGTGTCAAGGCTAAGGACGCAGGGCTCTAGATAGCGTACCTAGTATCTACATAGTCAGACGCACCTATGGAAACGTTTATGGAATACTGTCAGCAGATTGTGTAATAGCAAAGACTAAGATAATTAATCTATGGTAATAGCAATGCCAATAGTCACACCATGAAATTATGGTATTATGGTTTAAGTTTTAAGTGATTATTTCTATCGGTAGCCTTTGCAGTACCCCAGAACAATTTTTTTAGGGAGTAAGCATACAATTTGTTACGGGTAAGCCCTTTTAATCCAAAAGGGGGTTGTTCTAGACGTCTAGACGAACACCTTTTGTTCTACGACTTTTGAAAATTCGAACTTCTTTTTTTTTTGGAAAATTTTGAAATATTGTTTCACTGAAAAAACAGCTTCTTTTGAAAATAAAGGTAATTGATAATTTTTGACAATAAAGATAATTGAATTGATTGAGTTTTGATTGTGAAATATCAAACTAAATGAAAGGACAACATAAGGTCAATGACCTCGAACTCTCAGAAACAGCTGATTTTCAGCTTTACACTTAAAATTTTCGAATTTCCAAAAGTCGTAGAACAAAAGTTGTTCGCCTAGACGTCTAGAACAATCCTCTTTCGGCTTAAAAGGGCATAATATCCGTTACACCTTGTATACGAGCTACACTGAAAATCCTTGTCGGATTTATCAAAAATTGTCTATTAGGTATTTTCCGACGCAATGTTTTAGAACATTTTCTTTTAAAGCGTTTGTAAATGACATTATACTGACTTACGCGTGGAAGACAAAGTCCTTCCACGCGTAAGTCTTTAAGGATGAATATCTTTAAAATTTACTTTTTTACTACTTTTTTCTTTCATGAAAAGCTACCTACTACCTTATAGGGATATGTACCAATTATTTTAATTTTGTACTTCCTTGGCAGCGTGTGAATGGTCTATAACATGGTATGTAATACGATGGTACCTAAGCACGTACCTATTTATAAATTAAAACGAAATAAATTGAAGTTCGTCATTGATATCCCGTTGAACTCTTTTTAAAGAAAATATCATAGCTTCAAAATGGTGTGTTATTTGATACAAAATAGCAGCGTTTTTTCTTAATTTATTGCTTCTGGTGAAATTTAAACACCAACAAATTTTCATGAGATTTTGGTAAAATTATTATTTCAATTGTATTGTGTGCGCAAAAGACGTTATATGCGTCTTTTAGGTTATTGATATTTTACGACCTTTATTTCAGTGGGTGAACATCCTGTGACGCTAATAGGTGTAAGTTTGATTCCAGCTTAGAATCAAGTATTTCCATTTAGGTACTGATGTATTTAACTTTTGTTTAAATTCAGATAAACTGTAAATTGCAAAAACATTACGGTGGCTAACTACTTTTATTGCCCGATTGTACGACGATAGTAAAATTTTAATTAAAGGGTAGGTACCTAATGTTTTATTAAATTGAAGTAGAAAGTAAAAGAAAACAAACGGAGCGAAAAATTAATAGATACCTATTGAAATACATACTAAATTATGTATACAGATATTCTTCAGACGATTAATCATAATCACTGGACATTTAGGTACTTTTATACGTTTAAAGATGTGTTTTTCTTTGATATAGAAAGTTTGAAAGTGAATTAATAAATACCTAAGTCTAGATTAGTACTCTACGAGTATAAAATTAAAAACTAATTATAATTAACTGTTTTACAATTAGGTTACTGGTGCTTTGCAAGTTGATGTTTTTAAGTTATTGTATATACTTTTTACAAATTTATCCGGGACTTAATCGCGTGATTAACAACTTGAAGAATTGTTATGTTAGGGTCTAACTTACATAAAAATTTGATAAACAAATAAATATATTATACCTACTAATTGTTTTGCATATTTTCACTATAACATGAAGCTATAAAGTTACCAAACGGTAGGTACGTACACGACTCAACTGTTATTAACATTTAAAATTAATTATTAGTCATTTTAAGAGTTGATTAGTATCTATTATAATAAGGATTTAATAAATGTACATGACTCAACTGTTATTAACATTTAAAATTAATTATCTGTCATTTTAAGAGTGGATTATAACTATCTATTAACTATTAATAAGGATTTAATAAATTGACTCTAACTACTTTGAACTACAAATTTACCATTATCTCCATCTCAGCGCAATGAAAGTCACGTCAGTCAATCCAAGTCATGTCAAGTCACTAGTCATAGAATCAAGTCACAGTCACAGTCACACGTCGTCTGTCATATTGACTAGAGGTCGCTAACGGCGGCGGCGGTGCGCGTGCGCCGCGTCGCGGAGTACTGGCGCGCAAGGCACCTTGCGTGCGCTCAAATACTTCCACTACCCTTGCAGTTGTAGCGTAACATGTGGACGGTACAGGGGCTTTATTATAAAACAATATTTTGGCGTAAACCATTACTTATACTGAGGACGTGTTAGTTTAAACCATGTTATTTACAGGTCTAAACCATTTTTTGCAAGGCTTCCTGTAAGACTAGAAATAATTGGGTCATTATGTGGTAAAAAAGTTATCAAGAATCAAGAAATTTTATTGAATAACTGTGTACATTAAGGTGACATTAAATATTAAAGGTATCAACAGTTTGTCCATCCCGGACATACAATATAGAGTAGAGGTACTTAGGTACTTAATTTAAGCACTTCTTTAAAATTAAAAATAACAAAGCAAAGTAAAGTAAAGTAAAGTAAACATCTAAATATAAATTGATCAAGTGTTATAGATTTGGTTTCCGTGCGTCGCTTCATGATTGGACCATTGTATGTGATGTTAAGACGCGGGTTTCCTCACGATGTATTCTTTCACCTTAAGTGTGATGTTAGTAGCGTACCTACATACCTACTTTTCCTAAAGAAAATGACATTGGTCGGTCAGCATTTGTCACCACGATGTTCAGTATGTAAATCGGGATATCTACCAAGACCAACACCGCTCTAAAAACCAAGAGTTTATCACATATTAATAAACTTAACTACTCTTTGACTACTGAAATCCTTCCGCAAATGGTTTAAATAGTCAAACTTTACGCTTAAACTTCATCATCATCATCAGCTTGTTGCAGTCCACTGCTGGACATAGGCCTCTCCAATTGCACGCCACCTAGATCTATTTTCGGCTTCTCTCATCCAGTTTGTGGCAGCCGTCTTGCGCAAATCGTCGCTCCAACGCGCCTGAGGACGTCCTACACTACGTTTGCCGAGACGCGGTCTCCACTCCAGAACTCGTTTACCCCAACGGTTGTCGGTTCTACGACTAAGATGGCCAGCCCACTGCAACTTCAGCTTGCTAATCCGGTGAGCTATGTCAAAGACTTTGGTTTAAACTTCGTTTTGTAATAATTGTGACAGTGCGTAGTTTACTGTTCAAACGGAGAAATAAGCAACTAAATATTCTTAGTCGTAGACTAGCGACATCCATCACTATCTGCACATGTAACTTGGTCGGTGTATTATTGTAGAAGTTATGTTGACAGATGACTCGATACGGTAGCTATTGTCGTTGTAACCGATCGATTATCGATCTTTTCTTAGATCGGGTAAAGTTTATAGGGACATGTGCTTGACCGTGCTAGATACGGTGTCTTTTATAGGACGTAGTTTGAATGTTAAGTAAAATAAGTTAACCAACACAACGAGGTGGTTCGATATATCTTCTGTTTTTGCGATGTTGGATTGAAATTTAACTTCGGTTTAATTCGCGTTTGCCAATGCCAGAAGTTTTATGATCTTTACATATCTCTGTCTTAGTAGAGCTACCATCTACTCTTTTCGTGAGGGTACTGGCCTAATTACTGGAGGCTAAATAAATTACTCAAGTTCTTAGTTTAAATATAGATAGATCATTCGATGGCTAAAGTAATCACAAAGTTTGATTATTACTTCACCTCCTGCCCACAACGGTGAATTGTGTTTGTAGAAAAATTCGGTATGAGCAATTGGCTTTGCCTCCAAATCCTCCAAATCACCAAAAAAAAACCATTAAAATTAAATATTAATAAAAATAAAAGTAGAACAAGATCGAAGTAGTTATTTCGCGTTTTGTTTCTGTCTGTCAACTTAGAAAGTTCTTGTCACGGAGAAAGACAAAGCAGTACTACTACTCCGAGCTTACTCCACGTTTATTATTAATGAAGGCTATTAAAGTTTCGTCGATTTTAGATTAGGTGTGATCTAACATGATCTAAGTAGGTATAACTAGGTTAGCAATTGGATACTACTAAGTTGAACAAAAACTTGCGAAAACAAATTGATTTAGTGACGCCACAAAAACAAAATCGAAAGTGTATTGTCTTCTATTGAAACTAAATTAAGCAAACAGTTAAGGCAAGGCTTCGCAACGTGACCGAATCGGTGATCGACTAGGAATTAGCTCCATAAAAGGCATAACAAAACTAATTTGTTTGGACACAGTAACATTTGTGGTGCTACCAAAGAGACACCGTGGTAATTGACCTAGATAAAATGCACTTCAGCAAGTGGAAACCTAATGGAATAATAGTGATGTGTCGTATTGAAATTATAGCAATGCGATTTAGAGCCGATTTTTCATTCTACGGATAAAAGATATCTATCGAATAAGTTCGAATAACATCCTCCAAATTTTGATTCTTTTTAATAATATTATAGTGACGTGTTTTATTCGGTGGTGCTACATTTTATTTGTCAGATATCTCTTTGGATTTCGGATTTGAAAAATCAACCCTTAATGAAATAACTAAGTCATCATTTTGTCTTAGGTTTTCGCGATTTTGTGTAATAAAACACAATATTTACCGGGTTTTACTCGTGTTTTATTTAATAACGGCATTATTGTAAAGTACCGAGCTTTCACTAACTTTACAGTTAGCGTTTTCAAAGTTAAAACGCGCGAAATAAAGCGCGAGTAAATCGTAAATCCCGGTGTATATATTGTGTTTTATTATAACTAAGTCAAATAATTTCAACGAAGACATAAGGCGATCACTACGAAAATTGTTCAAATATCCAACCATTTAAAACTGTTTATTTGAAGAAATGCTTTCCAGAAATTGCACTTGACAGGACTTGAACCTGCAACCTGCATCCTTGTATACTGCACATTACTACTATAATATCTATATCTATACTAATATTATAAAACTGAAGAGTTTGTTTGATTGTTTGTTTGAACGCGCTAATCTCAGGAACTGCTGGTCCGATTTCAATAAATCTTTTTGTCGTTGATAGTCCATTCATCGAGGAAGGTTATAGGCTTACATACATATTACATTACGCTACGACTAATAGGAACGGAGCATCCATGAAAAATGTTGCAAAAACGGGAAAAAAATCACCCTGTTCCGAGATTCTGTCGCGTGCGCTAAGTAAACGGTCAGAGTTATATAAAAACCATATATGACAGAATTCTTCCTCTAAAAAGGATCTAATAAATAGTCCGCGACAGCATATGTCTATCTCTTAAGGTTAATTCAATATAACATTTTTTAGAGTAATCAAATTTGTTGTAGAACAATGCATTATTTCCGAAGGTAATTTTGTAAATATTATATTATTCCTTATCCAAATAAATACGTTATATATTAAAAGTATTTAATTTTAAACATAATTGTCCTTAACATCACTTGATTTCAATGAATATCTCACGAAATATTACAGTTTTAAAATACCTCCACAATAAATAATTACGAAGTACCAAGCGTGCAAATCTTACTAATATTATAAACGCGAAAGTTTGAATGTAAGTATGTATGTATGTGAGATTGTTACTCTTTTACGCAAAAACTACTGAACCGATTGCGATGAAACTTGGAATATAGGTAGCTGGGGACCTGGATTAACACTTAGGCTACTTTTTATCCCAAAATTCTCGCGGGAACGGGGCTTACGCGGGTGAAATAATTTATATAATAAATTAATATATTACTAGCCAATTGCGATATGCTAGCCAAATGTAACCGTTCTGCCGTGATAAAGTTCAAGTTCTGTCTGGTGCAAATTTTTGGAAAGCTTTTCTTCAAAAAACAACCTTCCCAAATGAAACACTTTAAAATTAAATCAAGACAACATCAAAAAGATGATCTTAACAATTAATGAAATTCTATTGACACTAATGATATTAAAGCAATGCATTTTAATTAAATTAGAAAACTGTTTGGGTAGACAGATTTCTATTATAACTTTCTTCTTACTATCGTGTCAAAGGTTTAGCTAATTAAAGAGTACATTTTTTAAACTTACACGATTTCCGTTCATTATTATTAAATATTAGATTTTCGGGTCTAGATTTGTTGATATAACGCGATCTAGACCCGAAAATCTAATATTTAATAATAATTAAAGAGTACATTTTAAAGTTTCGAAATAAAAAATGTTTAGGCTAATCTATTGATTGAACCCCGTTTGACACGTTGCCTTTTTAGGGTACCGTACCCAAAAGGTAAAAACGGGACCTATTACTAAGACTTTGCTGTCTGTCCGTCCGTATGTCACCAGGCTAGCTAAACAGTTGAAATTTTCACAGATGATGTATATCTGTTGCCCCTATACCAACTTCATCATTATCAGCCTGTCGACTGCTGGACATAGGCCTTTCCAAATACACGCCACCTAGAACTATTTTCGGCTTCTTGCATCTAGTTTGTGGCAGCCGTCTTGCGCAAATCGTCGCTCCAACGTGCCTGAGGACGTCCTACACTACGTTTGCCGAGACGCGGTCTCCACTTTAGAACTCATTTACCCCAACGGTTGTCGGTTCTACGGCTAATATGGCCAGCCCACTGCCACTTCAGCTTGATAATCCGGTGAGCTATGTCGATGACTTTGGTTAACAACAAATATTAAAAACAAAATTAGGCAAATACTTAAGGGGGGCTCACATACAACAAACGTGTTTTTTGCTGTCTGTTGCTCGATTTTACAGACGGACAGGTGAATATTGGAAAGATAATAGTACGGAACCCTTTGTGCGCGTGCCCCACTCGCACTTGGCCGGTTTTTTTAGTTATTAAAATAAATCAATAATTCCTTTATTTGTCTCATAATTACAAAAAAAACAGTTAACAGTTCACTGTAGGTAAATAAAATAAAATAAATATCTTAACATCTAAATGTAATTATGAGTCTGGTGTCTAAATTAGGCATAAGAGCTTGTTCTATGGATCACCAGGATCTCACCTCTGAACTAGGCATTAGACGTATTACAACAATTTTATTAACTGATTGATGATTAATCCTACACCTTTAATATTATAAAAGCAAAGGTTTGTAAGTTTTGAGTTTAATATGTAGGTACTCTTATGTGATAACTGCTGTACCACATTGTGTTGAAACTTGGAATAAAATGTGGTATAATTTATATGAATTCATTCACAGGATATGAAACCGAACAATAAAGTTTTGAAAAGTAAAGTAAAGTAAATAAAAAAGGTTTTTTTTTAATTCAATTGGTGTTAATAAATACTATCTAATATTTTATTTCCCAATTACGATTTTTATGAAATTGTTTACAATATAGATGACAGCAATAGAAAGATTGTAATCGGAATTGAATTCAAACAGAATCTACGATAGATGTTGAAAATTTACGCCGACTCACTCATCCGTTGATTTTCATTTTACAATCAATGGTGGTTACAACATTTTACTATTTCTAAATCAGTAAATTACCAAAACGCTTCTAATATTCATTGTAGAAATAATTTCCAAGAAGAGATGCAGCATCGCATCGGTGTTTTGCTAGTGGTAGATACCCGACTCATTCCGAGGATCGTGGGTTCGAATCCCGGTCGACGGCGCACCAATGTCATTTTTTGTAAGGGAAAGTTATGGGCGCTAATAACATCACCCTTGTGAAGGAAGTGAAGGAAAACATACATGTCGTAATGCATGGGTTTCCGTGGCGTGTTTACTGCCTAACCCCCTGTAAGAGGAGGTCCTTACCCAGTGCCCATATTAGATGCAACATCAAAAATCAACCGGTATCGAACCCGTGGGTAGTGCACTTGCCAGGCGAGTAGGTGCGCTATAACCATTATCCCATTGTAAACCCACGCATAATGCTTTTCTTCTAAATATTACTGGTAGAATACGTAAGAAGAATAATTATACTTATAAGAAATAATAAGTAATGTTTATATAGATTAATACCACAAACGTTTTTAGCCTGCTAATCTCTGATGTTTTTACTGCTTGTAAATAGTCGAATTATGAAAAATGTTGATCTGATTTTAATTTTTATTTAAGTCTGCTCTATATTAATATATTTTGAGATAATCTATATCTATAAAATGCGTTGTTCTGACTGACTTTTTTTTTTTTTTTTTCTTTATTTAACATAATAAAAATCAAGCTCATACAATACAGACACAGTCAGTAGAATAGAAAAACATAATTATTAATGTAACTTACAGGCTAAAACACCTCTAGAAGTGTTTTAGCCTGTAAGCTCTGACTGACTGACTGACTGATGAGTCAATGCACAGCCTAAACCTTTGATAGTAGACTGAAATTTGAAAATACTACATATATTTGGAACCTTTGTTATCGAATGGATTTTTTTTTCAAAACTGCCACGGGATCATTGAAACCGCGGGATGCTATTAGTCATATAATAAAACATTTCGACTGTAAATGCCCCTAATTCACAGTAAATTATCTATTTCTAAGCATCTTCAATCACTTTAATAATAATATAAGATAAATCCTTAAATATCATCATCGTAATATATGGTTCCTTTATTTCCTAGTTAGGTATATTTTTTTAATGTTATGTAGATTTTGACCTTATTAAAAAAACAAAACACAAATCAATTTAATTTATTGGCTTTGCATCTTATGCGTACCACAGTGACGTCTTCTGCGGCGAATACCCGTCTAAAATACAGAAGATTGCGGGTTCGATTCGCGTCAGAAAAAGTATTTATGCGTGCAAATAAATTATTGTCTCTTGTCTGTGGTGGGTGGGTACAGTCATCACTGCCCACACCTACTGCAAATAAATTTGGCAATATTTTTTACTTGTGGCCTGCCTGCCACTAACCCTTGGGAGGAAGCTTTTTATCCACCACCGCGTGGGGAGAACTCCAGATTCGCTCGTCTTCCTCAGATCCCTAAGTACCATTTACGACACCAACGGGAAATAAAAAACAGACAAAAAAAACAAGAATTGATAAAAATGACCAAAATAACCTCTACATAGGTACAGTGCCACCGACTAATTAATCTGTTTTATCATCTGAAGTCGGGCAGCCAAACTAAGTACAATATGGAACCAACCAGTAAAACTGTTTTTTTTGGCTGTTTTTAACCGACTTCAAAAAAAAGGAGGAGGTTATCAATTCGTCTGTATGTATAATTTAAATTATTTTTTGTTTCTTTTTGAAGTCGGTTTTTTAATTTTTAAATTATTTTTTTATTTTACCCTTTTTAGTATACCTACCTACCTAAAAATCAACAATATTGTTACCGTCATTTTAATTATTGAGGAGTTTGCTGATGAGAAGGTGGTTTCAGGTGCCCCATCAATCTGTACTTAGTTCTTTAGGGGTCTATTCTTTTTGGTAGAAGTCCAAAAATAAGTAATTTATTGAATTCTGGGATGCTATCCTGTCCATCATTCCGAAGATACTCATCAGATCCTTACCAAACTTTCATGGGACCACCTCGCAACTTTCCCCTTTCCATTAAAAAAAGAACTATATCAATCTTCGTCAATCAAGGTCAAGCCATCTTCGTGTAATCGATGAACAATTGAATTGAATACAGCGTTTTGAGGTGCATTCCCGGTCCTCACTTCGAAGATCCTTATCAGATCCTCATCAATTTTTTATGGGACCATCTCAGAGCTTCCACCTTTCCATTAAAAAAAGAATCATCTTAATCGGTTAAGCCGTCTTCGAGTAATCGGTGAACATACAAAAAAAAAATATTATACATACAGACGAATTGATAACCTCCTCCTTTTTTTTGAAGTCGGTTAAAAATGGGGTAGCCCTTTTTGATGCCGGGCCTACACGGCATGTTTAAGCAACTCTTTATTTCAAAGCAATATTAACGAGCCGATGGAGGTCCCCTACACATTAAATATTTTTTTTTTAATTTTTTTATTATTATTAAAAAAAGAAAGAATTACATAATGAAAAAAAGACACTAACATAAACTCATTTGAGTTTTAACGAGCATCTTGTTGTCGACTAAATTAATACATAATAATATTCAACTTAACTTAACTTAATAATGTTAAACTTAACTTAAATAGTGCACGACATTGCACACAGCGCAATCTAGCCCCAAACTAAACACTAAGCTTGTACTATGGGTACTATACAACGGATATACTAATATTATCCTTTTTTAAATGTAATTACATACATACATGTTATACATAGAAAGACACCGCGACCAGATACAAATATTTATATTTAAGCATAAATATTTGCATCCGACGGGAATCGAACCCGCAGCCTTCTGCATTGCAGTCAGGTGTTTGCCCGACACGCCACAGGGGCCGCGTCGATTTCTGATGCTCTTCACATCAGAATCGTAGTTTTGATAGGTAGAAGCTGCATCGATTAGTCAATCTATTACGTACACCTCCTGACATAGACCTTAACAAAAGTGTACAATATAGACGGAGTTACCTAATAACATTTATTCCGTAACCTGTGTAACACCAAATAAAACCTGCAATATTTTGTGGTTTACTAATTACCAGTCGTGTTGCGCATGAGTCGTTTGAACCGCGGAAGTCTGTTTGTTTTAAGATGTCGTTTGTGTTGTTTGTGTTTTCGTTGTTGCTCAATGAAGCGCTGGTAGGAAATATTATGTGTACGTAGCTCTAACTAAACTGTCTAAACTAAAATACTAATATTGACAATATCCTACTTAATATTATAAAGCTGAGAGTTTGTGAGTATGTGTGTATGTGTGTAGGTATGCGTGTTTGTTACTAAATCACGCAAAAACTACTAAACCAATTGCAATGAAACTTGGAATATAGGTAGCTGGGGGACCTGGATTTACACATATGCTACTTTTTATCCCGATATTCCTGCGGGAATGGGACTTACGCGGGAGAAACAGCGGGGCGCAGCTACTAAGTCATAAATAAAATAATTGTCAGCTTAATTTTTAATTAACATGACACATAGGTAACATAAATATTTCAATTCATTTTAGTTTTTGATAGCACCCTTATTAATAAGCGTGAAGTAAGGTCTGATTAGTATGGGCATAGATAAATTATTGTATGGGGATATGCTTTGTCTTCTTGTGTGACAAAAACTTAAGTGGACAGACAATAACCAAAAGTGATAAATCTAATCAGACCTTATTCCACGTTTACTCATATTTTAATATTTATCAACTTTTAAGATTCCATGGTCAACAAAAAAACAGGAATAGTTATAGCCAATCACAAATGTTTGCCAATAATTTCATTTTAAGTAGGTAGGTATAGGTACTTACTTATAGATCGTAATATATTTGCAACATCCGTCTAGCTTCCCTTGATATTCAAATGCCACAACTTATAAAGCTATTAAAGTAAGATGCATTCGAGAATATGCAAATATACTTGTTTATAAAGCTGTACGGAGCTAGCATCTTCGTCGGATATTTGACCCGATTTTTAAAGTTCATACTTTGTAGAAATACCTGCGTAGTTAACTGACTATTTTTATTAACAATCATTTAGCTAATGAGCCAAGGATATTATAACGACTCAATTACAAACAAGACACGAAGCTTTTTGAACTTTAACTTTCAAAATACACATAAACATGTACGACATCTTATGTCGGCGAGGTGCGTAGCGGGAATTTTGTACAGAAAAGAACTATTTTGAATATTCATCAAACCAGAAGTAAAATTCCGCCAAAAATCTTCTAAAAATTGTTTTTTTAATAATGTCAGGATATTCATCGACATTTTAGTAAGTCTAAATTAAAAACTTCGGCATCATGAGCAAAGTCGAAAGACGGACCGAAAATGCCTGGAGGAGCTTTTGGTCTATGGGCGACTTGATGAAGGGAAACCTTCCTCTTTGCCTCAAAAAGAGGTTAATGGACACATGCATACTCCCAATCCTCACCTATGGTGCACCGACATGGTCTTTGACTCATTCAAAAGACTAATCTCGGGGTTTGCCAGCGAGCGATGGAGCGTAGTATTTTGAGTGTTAAATTGATAGATAAAATCCGAAACACAGAACTGCGCTCTCGCACAAAAATCGTGGATGTAGGTCACAAGGCTGCGATGCTTAAATGGGACTGGGCGGGACACGTCTGCCGCATGCCGGAGTAGTCTTGGGCAAAAGTCACAACAGACTGGATCCCAAACTCTAAGCGGCGACTCGGCAGACCAAAGCGGAGATGGCGGGATGAAATCGACAAATTTAAGCCTGAGTGGCGAACCATAGCCCAAAATAGACCCGAATGGAAGAGTTGGAGGCCTTTGCCCAGAAGTGGGACAATTCAGGCTAATATAATTTTAAAAAAAACATAAGCAGTCCGAGACATAATTGCAGATAAATTGCGAGAATGCCTCTATGGATTACCTACAGAAATACTTTTTCCATGATGGTTGCATTTGACCTCTTCTCACTTGTTGGGAAGCAACGACGAGCGATGTAACATGCTTGTCTAGAAAAAACCTTTGGCTCTATAGGCTTGAAGACTCTACATACATACATACTTATACTTAGTTACCCGTAATTTCCTTAACGTAGTGTTGTCGCGACTCGCGTGTTGCGTGTCTTTTTCCTTCCTCATTTTTGCTGCGATACATTTCGTAATTACAATATACCTGTCTATGTGAAGTTGTTCGATTACACACTTTTACTTGCAAACACGATATCAATTAGGTACGTTAAGTTTATATTATGATAATGTATGAGTGACTCTTTGTTTACAACAAGTTGTTTGCGTGGCAAGTTGTACTAATGAATGTTATCTAATAATACGCTTTCTTCCGGTGCCCATTACCCATGTACTACACTAATTAAGCCTATCTTGTAAACAAACATACATCGAAAATCACCAAAATCTCCATACATCAAAATCTTAACCCTCCTTTTGTGGTAGTCGGGTAAACAAGTAAACAACAAACAGATGAGATGAGAACATATATGGTCTAAGATGTAGCACTCATCCTTTTTTTTGGTAAAAAGGATGGTTAATTAACAGGCTAACATCAAGTAGGATAGTGGTCAAACGCTCATGTATCGATTAAAAATTATGAAAACGTAAAGAAAGTGTCAAAAGTTCGTTATTAAAATTCCGAAAAACCGAGAATAAGTAAATTATTATTTTTTGTAGGTAATAGGTAGGTAAATTATTATTTTCTTACCATACAACTTTAGTTTTATAGTTTTACATCTTACTGACGATAAAAACCTAGGAAACATATGTTACTTTGTATGGCTAGTACAGGTTCCTAATAGATGGAGAAACCAGAAGATATCTTGATGTGTCACAGACCGAATATAGAAGGTGAAAGTATAGCAAATATCTACAAGATAATTCGAGAAAGCGGTGAACGAACCGATGTATATGGTTGCGTAACAATCAATTTAATTAAAAATTTGGCTAAAGGATGTGGTTCATAATAGTAGGTAGGTAATACGGACGTGATCAAAGTTATATAATAGTTTTTGGAGGTATATATTAAATTGTACGAGGACAAGTTTTGGAATTCCCCGTGTTTCTAAATAAAAAACCGGAGTCCGGCTAAATTATCATCTGATGAGGCTAAGATGATGACTGACGTGTAGATAGTGTACTAGTATCGCGAGATACTAGTTTTTTGTTCTGTGCAAATAGTCAGTGGAAAGTTAGTATTTTGCAAAAAGATACCCTACCTTATACTCGAAAATGTTGACGGAACATGTGAACAAACTCCTTAGGTTTTTGCATAGCTTTTGTTTTATAAAAAGTAACATCTCTCCATGTCTTTGATGTCAAGCCTTTTACCTATGTAACTTTGTATTTCTATTTTTCGGTGATGCGATTCTAGTTAGCTGACTTGACTGGCTATTTTGTAAAATAACTACTTATAACTAATTCTATTTACCTTATTTACAATACAATAGATATCAGTCACATTTGCAGTTAAGTAACAATTAATAAATTACGCTAAAATATTAATATTAGATATCTATATATATTTTAGCAATATGTCTATTCGTCAAAAATAACCAAGATTATTTCTTTAGTATTACCTCATCTAGATCTGAAAGTCAACGTAACAAGCATAAATATAACATAGTCATACCCCAAGTTAATAACAATATATTTTATAAGAGTTCCTTTTACACAGCTATAATAAAATATAATTTTTTACCTGTAAATTTAAAAATACTTAATAGTCCCCTTTTCCAAAAAAAAACTAAAGTCTTGGTTAATCAGCAAGGTCTTTTATAACCTATCTGAGTATTTTGACCATAATGAAAAATAAATACCAAATATTGTTGTGCTGGTATAAATATTGGATTTCTTACATAAATTTAAGTAATGTAATTTTATACTACATTATTGTATGCTCGAAATGAGTAGACTGTGCACTAATATAGTACATATTTAAGACCAATGTACCTACATAGTTTGAACAATAAATTATTCTTATTCTTATTCTAAAAAAATAATTAAGTATTTTACTTGTTCTTTATTTGCTATCAGCCAAATAAAAAAACTACACTTAAAATTTGAGTGCCACATAAATAAATAAAATTCGCATACTAATTTTAAATTTAGAATCAGCTCAGATATTTAATTAGCACGAGCTAATTAAATATCTGAGCTGATTCCTTTATTTAGTCAATGGGACATCATGCCCTCAGTTGCGTGAAGTGCGCGGGCCGCAGACCCCGGCATCACGCGCTTAATGAAATCATTCGGCGTGCCTTGGTTCAGGCTGGGGTACCTTCAGCTTTGGAGCCCCCAGGTCTCTCTCGTTCCGACGGTAAACGCCCGGACGGCCTAACTTTGATTCCCTGGCAGAGGGGACGCTGCTTGGTTTGGGACGCGACGTGCGTAAGTACCTTCGCATCTTGCCACCTCATTGCGACTCAGCAATTGGCTGGTGCTGGAGCGGAAACGGCGGCCAGAGCCAAGCGGATCAAATACGCGTGTTTGGAATCAGCGTACGACTTCGTCCCGTTTGCCGTTGAGACCGCGGGTTCCTGGGGTTCGGACGCGAGGCAGTTTGTTGCTGAGTTGGGGCGTCGCCTCAGGGAAAAGGGTCTGGACCCCCGGTCGGGGCTCTTTTTCGCCCAGAATATATCGTTGGCGATTCAACGGGGTAATGCCGCCAGTGTGATGGGCACTTTTAGACTCAATGGTCATTCTCATTAGATAATTTATATTATATATATATTGTAATTTTTTTTACTTAAATAAATTGAGTATATATGTTTTAGTCAATTGAATTCCGATGATATAAAAAAATAAAACTACAAATGTATCCCCGAAATTCGATTTTTTTTTTATTTGTTTAGTCAATTTATTGTAATAGCCCAGCACTGTGTCACTGTGCGTTATCCAACGTGCCGTAGAAAGCCCGCCCTTCGAGTTCTGCTTTAGGGAACGTGAAACAAGTAAGAAAGCGCGAGTCGACTCGTGTGAAAGCTGCGTGTATGAAGTAAGGAAGCTAGTTTGGCTTTTATGTTTCCAGTACCTATCTCTTTTTATGCACACGTCTTGTTAATGATGTAAAACATTTCCGCTCACTATAATATTTAAGTACTTAAGCCCGTACACACAAACGATATTATGCGTAACATAATGCTTTGTGAATGACAGTTAACGTCAGTGAAAATGTGACAAAAGTCGAGTCCACGCATAGGTAGGGTCGTTTGTGAAAACGGGCCTTAGAAAACCTTTACAATAGTCTAGCTCCTATCATACAGTACCTAGGTTTTGTCTAGATAGCTAGTGTATCAAACTAAGGGCTTTCATTAAAGGTATCACTTAAAAGCAGGCTTTGGTCGAGGCCTGTCACCACTTACCAGCTTAGTCGTCGCCCTAAACGATCGCCAATTATTATTATTATACTAAGTAAACTGTGGCTACCCAATGGCTAAGCGCACTATACTCCATGTATCGACACGTATGTACATACAAATACATCTTACTAATATTACAAACGCGAAAGTTTGTATGTATGTATGTGACTTTGTTACTCAATCAAACAATAACTACTATACCAATTTCGATGAAACTTGGAATATAGTTAGCTGGAAACCTGGAATTACACATAGGTTTTTTTATCTCGATAATCCCGCGGGAACGGGACTTCCGCGGGAAAACCGTGGGGTGAAACCGCGCGGCGTAAACATAATCACTAGAGATGATGAATCGGAATATGCACTGACGTTACCCTATATTCTAGATGGGCTGGCGCTCTATTTTTGAACCAAATGAGGCATTTCGAGCGATTTTAATACCTCGATTTCTACTGATTTTCGTTCAATTTCTGTAATTTTTCTACGTGAATCGCACATCCACAACGAGTGGTGTAAACCACTCGCAGCAGGAGTCCGGCATCTAACGATAATCAGCAGATATCAAATTATTTAAATCGCCTGAAGTGCAACTAGCTATTCAAAAATAAGGCTCCTGGGCATGCTTAATCGTCATTTACTATCTATTTATTTATCGTGTGCGGTTCTCTCAATAACTATGTTTCTCTACTTCAAAGATTTACAATTTTCTGGTACGCTACTGTGTCTTTGGTTAGAATTTAAACTTCTTCTTTTCAGCTTGAACGTGGTATTTAGATGAGAGACCATTCACATGGTGTACATCCTGCTTGGACTATCTATTAAAACAATGTTCAAATGCTCGCAACCTATCAATTATACACATAAAAAGGTAGCGATAATGACTTGTAAGCATCACCTACTGAAATCATCATTCGTCGCTAAGTGGTCTGAGGTGATTAAATGCCTTACAGTAGCGAAAGTTAATGCAGAAGTGCAGGCTGCAATCAAGTAAGTACCATTCACGGGCTCAGCTTTCTACATGCTGTCTGATGTCCCTGAGTTTTGTGGCACTAAATGTATGTACCTCCATTATCATTTCTGTGTAGCGCCTCTCTATAGTGAATAAATTATAGAGTTTCTAATGCTTCTTTCGTCTAATATTATAAAAGGTAATTATTTTATGTGACGACCTCTGTGGTTTAGTCGGGCGAACGCTTGGCTGCAATGCGGAAGGTTGTGGGTTCGATTCCCGCTGGGTGCAAGGTTTATGCTTAAAAATAATTAAATAAATTTATATGCATAATATGTATGTTTTTACAAAAAAAAGTATAATATGTAGTATATCCGTTGTCTAGTACCCATAATACAAGCCTAGTGCTTAGTTTGGGGCTAGATTGCGCTGTGTGTAATGTAGTTAAATATTTATATTATTTTTTATTATTTTATTTTATGTAGTACCTAATTTGTTACTGTTTAAAGCTAAAACTACAAAACCAATTGCTATGAAATGGTGGACTTATACTAGTGATTCCGTCGGACGCTGTTACTACAAGCAGTTCGTGTAGATGATCGTTACTCTCTCCCGTAAAAACTATACAAAACCGATTACAATGAAACTTGAAATATAAACAGCTGAAGTTTTGGAAATAACGAATATCTAAACATCGAATGAAGAATTTTATCCCGATATTTCCAAGGGACCGGGACACGAGAGAGTTGCCGCTCAGTTTGTAAAATGATAATGAAATTATGAATTTCTGATTGTTTGTTTGTTGTGATGACATTAATATTATTTCACTTCACTTGCGTCAGTAGTTAGGTATTAACTTTTAATCATTGTTTATCATATCATCGTATAATCTGAGTGTTGCATTGCGGATTATAATTAAACTAGCTGCGCAGTGTTCATAATTTTTTCAATAAAATAAATATTGCACGACATTGCATACTAAAAAGTACAAGCCTAGTGCCCAAAACTAGGCACTAGGCTTGTACTATGGGTACTGGACATTAGATATACTACATATTCTACTTTTTTTGTATATAAATACATACATGTAATGCATAGAAAGAAAGACACCCAGACCAGATACAAATATTTATTTTTAAGGGGCCGTAGTAGGCCAGACCAGAACTGATGTTTTTAGGATGAATTATTACTACAAAAGTTATTTGAAATAAAAGTTATAATAATAATATTATAATACTTTAATAAATAATATTTATTAAAGTCGAGGATATTTACTAACACGTGAATGTCGTGAAAACACGATTCCTGAACATTTTCTCGATAGAAAAAAAACCAAACTTCCCTCTAAATTGTACAAATAAGTGATATTACTCAGTCAATATTGTACAAAAATTAATAATACTTTGTATAAGAACTGAACTTAGCTCAATACAGGCAGTGAATGTTTTGAATTCCAAGAATAACATTTATTTATCTTGAAACTAGCAATTGTTTGATTTTACGCACAAAATTTTTGCAAGGTCGCATCTTACGTCCTTCACTTAAACATCTGAAATTCGCTGGCTTTATCCCTGTCACGCTAATAGGGTTGTATAGGCCCTTAAGCTTAAATATTTGCACCCGGCGGGAATGGAACCCGTAACCTAAAGACGTTCTTGACACATTCATCCGTATAAGTTGCGTAAACGTAATCGTTTGTCTTTCTCTATTCTCTACACACGAGTTACATAAAGTCAGGTAAGGTAGGTATTGTATGTCTGTCAATAAATCATAACATCATACATAACGTTTGTAGACAGTTCTAGTTGACTTAGTCACCGAAAGATTCGAACATTACTTTCACAGCGACTAGCGAAATTGTGAGGTACGTGATACATTGGGAGCATTTGGTTCTATTCATCTCGAGAAAATCATTAATAAATAAATAAATAAATCCTGTGACGAACACACAGCGCCATCTAGCCCCGTGGTGAGCTGCTAAGCTTGTGTTACGGTGACTAGACAACGGATATACTACTTATATTTATTTTTCTTTTGTAAATACATACATATTATACATAGAAATACGCCCGATACAAATATTTATTTTTAAGCATAAATATAAGCACCCAGCGGGAGTCGAACCCGCAGCCTTCTGCATAGCAGCCAAGCGTTCGCCCGACGCACCACAGAGGTCGTCAGGCAGTCACAGAATCATTTTTTTTAGATTTGGTTTTTTGTGTTGCAATCACGCAAAAATATCTGAACCGAACTTGGTACACAGATAGCTGAAGATTTGAATAAACATAAAGGCTACTTTTTAGCTTTTTCAAGGTTGTCAACCTTGAAAAAGTTAATTGTAAAGTTAGCGAAAGCTCGATCTTTAGTAATAATATCGTTATTAAATAAAACGCGACAAAAACGAGTAAAACCTGATAAAAAATGTGTTTTATTATGCAAAATCGCGAACATCTTAGACAAAACTATGTATCAAACTTTTTTAAAAGTTCACTAGTGTTTTAAAGTTGTGGAGTCTTTAATTAAGCCATACCACGAGCTTAGTTATTTAACTTGGGGCTAGATAGGTCGTGTACAATTTCCTGCAATATTTTCATATTATAGTATTCCAATAGATTAACCCTTTTACACGGGGTTCACTTTAAAAAACTAAATCTAGAAAAGTTCTTTGAATAAATGTGACTTTTTTTGACAAGTAAAATGCCAGTGTATCTTAAGCCGTTTTTCTGAAATGACCATAACCAGTGATTTCAATCTGCATAATATTGTGTAACTCTAGTTAATGGCTGAGGATGAACCATTTAAGCAGAAAGGGGGCTGTTCTAGACGTCTCAGCGAACAACTTTTGTTCTACGACTTTTAGAAATTCTAACTTTTTTTCGAAAATTCAAGATTATGTTTCACTTAAAAAACAGCAAACAGCCGTTTTTGAACATAACGCTATTAAAGTTTTGATTGTAGTAGACCAAGTCAAAAATGAAAGAAAAACTTAAGGTCAATGACCTCTAACTCTAAGAAACAGCTGATTTTCAAGTAAACTTTGAACTTAAAATTTTCGAAAACTAATTCGAATTTTCAAAAGTTGTAGAACAAAAGTTGTTCGCATAGACGTCTAGAATAGCCCCCAGCGGCTTAATTGGTCGTCGTCAGAGCACCCTGTGTAGTGATTATAAATGTTTTTTTTTCTTTGACAGTTGTCAATTTATGCTAGTCATAATTATGTATTGTTGTTTCAACGCAGAAACAATTTTAGTGAACGTACCTAGCTCAAATAAGATGAACTTTCCGACTTTCTTTTATAATTATTTTTAGTCATCTAGCTAGATAGATTATATCTTCAAATTACATAGGTAAAGAATCTTGTGTAAATTACTGGTAGGTAGGTAATTACAAATTTTTAATGAAAGACAGTGTATCATAACTTGCATTTTATTATCATTTGTAGGTAGGTAGGTATGTATTCTGTGTATAATAATAATTAGCCTTTTCATCTAAATTTAGATGATTTATACAGCGCAAGCAACTTTTTTTTTTAATCCATGCTATTTTATGGCGCTGTTTGCCCGGGACGTTGTCAGGTAGAGTAGGCTTGCCCAGCACCTATACCACCCTCCCAGCTTAGTCAGCCATGCCTAGAGGAAAGAACTGGTCAATACGTCTGGAGCTAACTAAGCCGTGGGTTTCCTCACGATGTTTTCCTTTACCGTATGAGCGATGTTATTAACGCACATAACTTTTCCGCAAGGAAAAAGACATTGGTGCGCGGTAAGCCGGGATTCGAAACCACGACCTTCGGAATGAAAGTCGGGGTATCTACCACTAGACCAACACCGCCCTATTCTGTGTATATTGTAGTTAAAAATCGATATATATGTGGTTAAAACTCGAGGTTATAAATAGAGGACGACGACGCCTGCCGTAGCTCCAGTCCCCTCGAGAAAAAGATCATTGGAACATGATCGAAACGTCGAGGTTAAGAAAAATAAAAAGATAAAATCACGCGATTAAGGCCCGGGAAATGTGTAAATATGAGTTATAAATTCGATCGTGTTAGTTTAAAACGTTTATGTAGTTAAAAGTAGACAACGCACGCAACACATAGTATATGACACTTATTTTATAAGGTGGAAGTTGTATCTGTGAGTTATTCGTAGCTACTACGACCAATAATTCAAAACAAATAATTTTCTCTAAGTACAATTCAACGCTAGTAAGTAACATAATGGGAAAATTATCAAATAAAGAAATCAATTCAATCAGTCGGTATAGGTCGTGAATGCTCTCTCGCATAAAATATCATTGAGATTTCGAATCCCACTATTGTATTGGGTGTTCTATTGTTAAATTGTAAAAAGGTGTTTAGTATTCTTGATTTTCTATTTGCAAGCGTTTCTGTGTTTATTGAGTTAATATCTAGAATCTAGAACAACTTGCTGTGCATCACGGTTTCACATAGGTATATCATGACTTCTTGCATATCATCTTATTGTCATTAAGTACCTAATCACTCTTAGGCTTGTCTACTACTAAGTGAGCGAGCTACGACTAAGACCACTTCGTCACTTACCTAAGATTTGTGAAACAGAAAACTAATATTAATATGTCATAATTATAATTTTATTACAAAATCGTTATCAGATACAAGCTTCTAAATTAGCCAAGGACCAGCATTACTCCTTACGTGTTGCTCAACATCACCCATAGCAATGGCACGATAGCTGTAGTAGTCCATTGGGTCCCATCTCACATTGCTAGGTACAGCTGGACTGAAGCTGCAACTCCTCATCGTGTTCCGAACGTCCAGAAAGTGACCATTGCCGGCAACTGAAGTGGCGCGTTGAGAGCGGCAGTTGACGAAGGTGTTCCTTTCAGCATAGATAGAAGCTTCTTCTCCAACGCCGATAATGTAGTCTGTGATATCCGTAAACAGGTTATTCAGCATATGCACCTCCCCAAACCGTACACGTGGATTCCGGGAATTGGTCCCCCTATACCAGTTGGCAAAAAACGTTATTTTTAATTTTCCGCCATCAATATCATGCAGATGATCACCATTTCCGACTAAAGTGACCAAATTGTGGTTCCTGAAGATGTTGTTGGAAATCGTGATCCAGTTAGATCCCATAACAATGTCTATTAGACCGTCGTGTCTTCTTTGCGGAGCTGTGGCTGCATTCCAAGGATCATCAGCGAACTCACAGTGGTCTACCCACACGTGCTCGCTCCCAGTGATGACGATGTTGTCGACGATGGAGAAGTCTCCGGGAACCATGCTGATGATGAAACCGTTACCGTCGGGATATTCTCCAGTTTCGTACGAAATACCGTTGTATATTCTGAGGTTTTGGACGATGACTTGATTAGAGTTAGCTATGCTCAGTCCTCCGCCGTGGATGAGAGCATCCCGGTCTCCTCCGATGATGGAGGTGCGGCTGCCGACGTGGAGCATGATTCCAGGGCGTCCAGCGAACAGCGGAGTGAGGTCGATGCGACCTCTGACGTAGACGATCCTAGGGTCGTTGCTGTTCAAGGCATCTCTGAGCGCCCAAGGGTCCCAGACGGTCCACGACGAGCCTCCAGCGCCGCCATATGTCCCACCACCGACGCTACCAAATCCTACTGGAGATCCAACAACGTTGCGGGTGATATTACCAAGCTTACCATCTTGTTCATCGAGGGGAGCCGCGAAACAAACGGCTATGAACGCCACGAGACAAATCAACCTTTTCATTGCTAGAACGAGTCGTGGAGTAACGTGAGTTTTGGCGTACACGGATTCATATACCGAATTAAGCTGATAACAAATCATTTTAAGATAGTCTAATTAAAGATATTGAAATTTAGGAAAATACTTAAGTTGAAAAGTAAGTTTCTTATACTAGTAGTATCCTTTGAACTTCATACTCTGAACTTTTAAACAGAACCTATTTCAAAACAACTTTCCGTGCTACAACCTGATATCCTCCAACTTTTAAAGCCTATTTTGTAGTATTGGAGTAAATTTATTTTCTTTGTGTTTGTCATGTGTATGAAGACTTTTTAGATTTTCAACGGAACCCTAAAATACATGTAATCATATTAATACCAATAGATAAAGTTGTTTTCAACATACTTGTTCAAGAAATGCCTTTAATTGCACCGAATTTAGTATTATTTTTTATTGAAGAAGACTTTGGTCTCCATTTTTAGATGCGTGCCTAAGCAAAACAGCATCAATTTTTGACCAAATCAGTTGAGTTGACCAGATTTTTCATGTATTTTTCTTTAAAAGCGTATTGAAAATTGTCATTGATCCACGTTAGTACTGATGATTACCATCCAGATCTTTAATACCACCTTAAGTAGTAATACCCAAATTTACACAGTTTTATCAAAATGTTAAGGTGTTTTAAGTCCTAAAATTTGATTGATCTACATAACGTCAATGATAAATGACAAGTACCTTCTGACATATTGTTTAACAACTACATTTTCCGTCTGTCTGTTTGTCTGTTGAAGACTTATTAAGGTTGTAATGTTTGAAGGAATAGCCAAGCGAACAGTAAATTTCACAATAGAGTAGTTCGCACTAGAAAGGTGTAAATGTTACGGTGCAACCAAATAAAACAAAATAAGTCTTGGTAAGTAAGGTAAGGTTGGTACATGGTTGGTAATTTTGTTTAGCATCGTTGAAAATAACAGTTCCTACAACTGATAAACTATTAATTATTATGTTATAGCATCCCCACTGAAGGCCACCCGTAAGCTTACATTGCGAGGCCCGCTGATCCTAGTAGGACACTCCGAGGAGCTCCATCGGGGATCAGAATTGTAGACTAATCTTTTTTTTTCGTTGAAAAGAACAGTAGAAGAAGAGTTTTCAAATATCGAACCTTTTAATTCCAATCTTTTCTATTTCTTATCGGTTGTGAACCGATTATGGCCATTAGGAAATTAGCCAGTGTCATGTATTTTAATATATTATGCAAGTTATTTGCATCGAAACAGTCAAGTCGTCATAGTTAAAGTCAAGTCTAGGGAATCATTTGTAAACACGGCGGCCATTTACAAACAATCTTCACGGAGCCTTGGAGACAACACTAAGTCAATGTTTTGCACCGATTTTCACTTTCATTCCACTTGTACACCTTCACGAAACTAAATTGATTAATATGCCCCCGAAATTAAACAATTTGCACGCATATGAACTAGGTTTCACAAAAATGAAAATTTAGCACCACATCTCCTCAACGAGTTCCCGCCAAGACTCCCCAATCTTTTCTATGCCGGAAGATGGACGCAAGTCTGCTTATTTTTTTCTGGTTTATGATCCAAACATGGCCGTTTGCAAAGTGACCAGTGTCAAATATTAACTATTTTTTGGCAAGTTATTTGCATCATAAAAGTAGTCTAGTCGTCGTAGTTAAAATTCAAGTTGAGGCAGCGGTAAATATTGTTTCATTGTAAACAGTTCACCCGTGCTTTGGAGACGCTTAAGTTCATGTTTTGTACCAGTTTTTACTTATAATTTATTCCACTTGTACACCTTCACGAAACTAAATTGATTAATTTACTCCCGAAATTAAACAATTTACCCGCATTTTGAACTAGACTCATGTAAATGGAAATTTAGCAACACATCTCTTTAACGCGTTTCCACCAAAACTCCCAAGTAAGTGATGTACTTGAATGACTAACTTGACTAAAATGCATTAAATACTTATTTTGTGTCAGCCTCCCAATCTCATATTATTTCTTTGAATAATCATACTGGCCAGCCACAGGTGGCATCACTGGGCTGAATAAAAACGTTTAGAGCACCTAGCGTTTTCCTCGCTGTGGTGAGGTGAAATTGTATGGTACTGTGGTGAGGCAAAGGTTTTTTGCATCTCGTATCTTTGAAACCTTCGTTTTACTCAGAATTCTATATTTGAACCTAGAATCTATCGGTTGCTCAAATTTAAATCCAAGTACCTGCACCGAAAATAAGTCTTGCATAGTAAATAACTATTAGCTTTTGAAAAATTAACATAAAATTGTAAAGATTTTGTAAACAGTTAGGCATGCCTAAGATATAAATACTAAAATATTAAGTTGTTTTTTATAATAGCAACAAAAATCTTAATAAAACTCAATTTTAATTAAATAATAAATAAATATTGCACGACATTACACAATACCGCAATCTAGTACTAGACAACGGATATACTAGATTTTTTTTTGTAAATAGGTACATAGGGGCATATGATATATAGAACATAAAAAGAAAAGACACACAGACCAGATACAAATATTTATTTTTAAGCATAAATATTTGCACCTGGCGGGAATCGAACCCGCAACCTTCTGCAGTGCAGTCAAGCTTTCGCCCGACGCGCCACAGAGGTCGTCTAAACACGAGAATCATTTCATCGATTCTATATTCACCATTTGCCAGCATACTGCCTTACATGGTGCTCGACATTACCGATGGGAATAGCTTGGTAGTTATATGAGTGGACGAAGGGGTTCCAGTTCGTCAGCGCTGGAAGGTTGTTGTCTAAACTGCAGCTTCGGTAGATATTCACAGAGTCAGCAATTTGACCTCGAGGGCTGACATTTGTCGACGAAATAGCACCACGATTCGCTCGGCAGTTGACAAAAACGTTCCTCTCGATGAATATCTGAGAATGTATTCCAGCACCGATACCATAGTCCGTTATACCCTCATACAAGTTGTTGAGAATATGTACTTGACCAAATCTGACGTAGGGATTACGTTGGGAAGTACCTCTGAACCAGTTGCCGAAGAATGTCACTCTTAAGCGACCGGCGTCTTCGTGGCCCATGTCCACACCGTTTCCAATCAACGACACCAGATTGTGATTCCTAAAGATGCTGTTTGAGACTGTGACATAGCTGGCTCCACGCGTAATATCGATCAAGCCATCGTGTCTTCTAGCGCCTACACCAGCAACCCAAGGGTCATCGGCAAATTCGCAGTGGTCCACCCATACGTTTTCCGAGTTCCTGTCAATGCCGATGTTGTCAATAGTTGAATAATCACCAGGAACCATTGATATTATGCCTCCATTTCCGTTAGGTTGTTCTCCAGGAGCGTAAGAAAGAGCGTTGATGACTTTAATGTTTTGAATGATGACTTGACGTACTCCTGATACGATGAGACCTCCGCCGAATATCTCTGCGATGGCGTCTCCGCCTATAAGGGACGTGAAGCTGCCAACGGTTAGCCGAACACCAGGGGATCCAGTAAACAAAGGAGTCACGTCGATACGTCCTCTGAGGTGGACTATTCTGCGATCGTTGCTGTTAAGAGCATCGCGAAGCGCCCAGGGATCCCAGACGGTCCAGACCGATCCTCCTGCACCACCGAAGACTCCACCGTGTAAGCCACCGAATCCGAGAGCCCTCTCGAAAGAGCGCGAGCCATTGGCTACTACAGCAGGATGGTTGATGTCAAAAGGCCCATCTGGAGAAATTGCAGGAGCAGCAAAGGCTGCAGCTACCAGTGCTAATAAAAGTAAAAATTTCTTCATATCGGCACTTGTTGTATCAACCGATGAAATTCAGCGACTCTACCAGTGGAAAAAAATATCAAGTATTTAAATAGTCGATAAAATTTTAGATATTACCTATCTACTAAGTACTTACTACTCTAGAAAGGAAAACAACATGTACCTAATCAGTTTACTCTGTTATCATTAATCTTGTCTTAATAACGAAGTTAGATAATCGAATTAGTGGAGTCAGCCGACACAAGGCACGAATTTTTATAAGGTTATTTGCCTATAGCATAGAGCGTAGGTTTTACTATTCGAGTCAATCTATCTTTGAAAATTGATATCACTTAATCTACTTATTATCTCAATGCAAGTTGCGGACCCGTAAAAGCTACCGTGACGGGTCTTTATCTGACATGGCGCATAAAAATAAACTCTGCAAACAATAAAATAATTGCCGCCCCGGATATCTCTGCGTGTAACCGAACATTACAGGTGCATTTCACATATAATACCTAGTATTGTTAAACTAATGTAGTAAGTATACAGCAACCAAGGAAATTGGTGTACATATGAAGTTGAAATGGAAAGTACCGCACGCATCGACGCCGGCGCAGGCTGGAGTGAAAGTCGGACCTTGGTCTTGAAAGCGAAAGGTGCTAGGCCGTTGCACTAAGTTACGTATACCTACACAATATGCATACCTACATGAGCGATTTAAATTCTTTGTTATACTCTAAGTCACGATCGTTCTTCCTACTTCCTGTCAAGGGCATAAGTATTTATGTTATTCGAATCCTGCCGCGTTTTCATCGAATCTGGAATGAAATATTTTTTAATAATTGGTTTTATATTTTGTCAAATTTTATAGTTTGTTATTTATTGTGATGTAGTTTTCAGGATATTATTGGGTGGAGTAAGCTGACAAACATTTATTATAGGTACCTATAGGACGTGTTCCCTCTCTTCCCTCTTTCAGTCTAGGCAGTCATTCTCAGAGGAAAGAACAGGTTATTTATGTTTGAGACTAACTGAGCCGTGGGTTTCCTTACAAAACGTTGTAACTTTACTATATATAACCATTTGTAAATAAAATACATAGAAGCGCGGTCGATTGGAATCGAATGCATTACTTTCGAAATAAAAGTCGAGGTATTTTGAGAATTCTTTTAATATACGTTTTTACACTAACTGGGTTATTTTCACTACTAAAATTACATATTAACGGGGGCGAATGCAGGACCGAGTAAATAATAAAGTTAGTGACAATAGTAGGGGACCGATAACGTTCAACTCGTGTCAGAAAGCAGGTAGTCCGATATGGACGCCTCTAACTGTCACCACCTACCCGCATTCTCTAGTCTCGTGAACAAGCTGGTTAAAATGACTAGCGAAATATCGAGCACCGCGAATAAATTATTAAACATGGTAAACACCCCGTTAATAAGTAATTTTAGTATTCTTTTAATAGTCCGCTTTCTGCGCTTCTTGTTCGTTTTTCATTCATATTATAATAATTTAATTATTACTTAGGGGAACAAAATCGCCTTTAAAAATTTATAAGCAACATGAAATTGGTATCTAAATAATTGAACGCCTATATTTATTTGAATAGCAAATCTCTTTCTTGTCAGTCTTCCTCAGTGGCTGCAACGACCAACAAGGAATTATGAGCCGAAATAAAACATAATTAACTTTAAGCAGGTTCTCAATTTGGGTTACTCCTCGCGGGCACCGTTCCTCGAGAGCCACGATTTTGTTGTTTACATTAATAAAGCTAGCTGCACCCCGCGGTTTTACCCTCGTAAGTCCCGTTCCTGTGGGAATATCGGGATAAAACGTAACATATGTGTTATTCCCGGTATCCAGCTACTCATATTCCAAGTTTCATCGCAATCGGTTCGGAAGTTATTGCGTGATTGAGTAACAAACATCTAAACATCCAAACACACACAGTCACATTAATAATATTAGTAGAATTATATTATATAGTAGGATTAGAAAAGTATTGTTTTCTGCTACTTTTCTCATGATTAAGATATCTAGTATTAACCCAAAAAAAATGTTGTTTAATCATACTGAAGTGAAAAAAGCTAGGTACGGATTTTTTTGCAATACCTACCTTATTATCATGAATATTGTTGCAATACTTATCTATCAGTTGTGTATCACAGAAAATAATTATTAGATAATATTTCATAAGTTAAGTTACCAAGTAAATTAAATAATCCTCTTATCAACGAATTAATATTTGATTGATCACAAAAGGAAATGGTACCTATTTATCAAATACTTGTACATAAAGTACTTCTAATTATATTATGTGGTGATAATGTAATGTGAAAGTCAGTATAAGTTATTGTTTGAATATTTGCTTCAACTTTTTCTATTTTTCGAATAAATTCATAAAAATACACTCAACTTCTGCGCGATCGAAGTTGCAGGTAAAAAGTAAGGGGCAAAAGGAAATATACGATGTTGTAACGTCAACAAAAACTCAATTGCGCTGTTATTCATTTATTATTTATAATTAATAACTTTCTACCAGACACCAGAATAGCGCCTTACATGGTTTTCAACATCACCAATCGGAATAGCTTGATAAGGGTAAGTACCCCATGGATTCCAGTCGACATTTGCCGGAATACCAGAATCAAAACCACTGTTAAGTAAAAGGTTGACTGTGTTTACTAGATTACCATTGACCACACCGGCAGGCCAGCCCCAAGCTCGAGCTGTATTGATAAATACGTTTCTTTCAGCGACGATAGAAGCTTCAACTCCGACGCCAATACCGTATCCTCCGACGTTGGTATACAAGTTGTTAAGGACATGGACTCGTCCAAATCTGACTCTCGGATTGCGTTGAGTGACCCCCATGTACCAGTTAGCAAAGAAAGTGACTCTAAGGCGACCACGATCAACAGCACCATTATTGTCATTGTTTCCGATTAAAGTTACAGGATCATGATTCTTGAAAATGCTATTCGAGATTGTTATAAAGTCTGATCCACGGACGATGTCGATCAGACCGTCGTGTCGTCTAGGTCGAGCGTTGGCGTACCATGGGTCGTCTGAAAACTCGCAATGGTCAACCCAGACGTTCGTAGCTCCTGTAATTTCAATTGCGTCAACCTCTGAAAAGTCTGATGGACCAAGGTTGGCGATACCTCCATTTCCGTTTGGTTGTTCTCCTGGTGCATAAGATAGGGCGTTGTTGAATTTGATATTTTGGATGATGACTTGTTGTACTCCATTCACTCGGAGGCCTCCACCGGTGATTTCGGCAATGTTGTCACCTCCTATGATGGTAGTGAAACTTCCTACATGCATTCGTACGCCAGGGGAAGCAGTGAACAGTGGGCTAAGATCGATTCTTCCTCTCACATAGACGATCCTGCGCTCGTTACTGTTGACAGCAGATCTAAGTGCGAAACCGTCCCAGACAGTCCACACTGAGCCTCCAGTACCACCGTGAACACCACCGTTCATACCAGCCCAACCGACTGCTCGGCTGATATCACGAGTGGCATTAAATGTCACATATTTAGCATCTCTCGAAATATTCACCTGCGATGCTTCAACTAAAATTACGATGAATAGTAACAGAAATAAAAACTTCATATTTATTTCAGCCGAATACGTTTGCAGAGTGGCGTATTTAAAATAGGACAAACGCTAATTACATCTGTATTATCATAGTCGTAAAATGAACGATTTAGAGATTATTTTGTACATAATCTTATCATAAACCGTAGTTGAATATTTGTTTACCACTAAGTTGCAGAATAATAAATAAATAATTAATATTGCACTACCATTGCACAAGCGCAATCTAGCCCCAAACTTAGCACTAGGCTTGTACTATGCGTACCGGACAACGGATAAACTACATATTATACTTTTTTTTTGTAAATACATACATATTATACATAGAAAGACACCCAGACCAGATACAAATATTTATTTTTGAGCATAAACATTTGCACCCGACGGGAATCGTACCCGCAGCCTTCTGCATTGCAGTCGAACGTCCGCCCGACGCGCCACAGAGGCCGTCAAATGGTTCCTTGTATTGTCCAGTACCTACCTATCTATATTCTTTTTCTTCTTCCTGCTGTAAACTGAATTAATTACTGTAACGGGAAAATACGTACAATTATAAGCAGTCCAAGATCTGTTATAACATTGTCGACGTTATCGATTACAGTTAGGTACAAATTAGTCATTTCTAAAGATACGAGAGTAGATGGTAACCAAATTGGATTACCGTACTATATCGGTCAAGTCATGTATCTTTGGGATGAAGTTTGAGTTCAAAGGATTATCTTAAAGCTTATAATGATTAACCCAGACAATAGTAGCTGGAATGATTTTGATCGTATCGATTTCCGTGTAACCGAAACCTTGGTAGGTTTGCGATTCCACCACTGCCGTTAGGTTATTCTTCTAACGTATGAAAGGACGTTAGTACATTTGATGTTTTGTATAATGACCTGCTGGACTCAATTGGGTCGTACACCTACGCCTATGAAATCAGCGTTATTGCCACAACTGACTTGCTTGCTATCACAACTTGCTGTTCCAGGTAGTTTGGAATGTCCATGGATCTCACACCTCCTTGACTTCTGTCGTTTTAGTTGCCCCACCTGACTGGCCCTGCCATATTTACGATATACGCCAAAAACCGCGCATCTTCCTGCTATTGACTGGTGTCAATCTGGTAGCGATTACAGACAGAGTAATAGACACAAGTACTTTATGTTGATTTAGTATTGATGCGATTAAAAGTCTTATCACTTTATTTATATACAAAAATCAGTGTTTTTTTAGATTATGTAATTAAAAGCAATTATACGTAATGAAAATAATCTAATCAAGTTCGGTTTTAGTCTTACCAATCTATACCAAAACTATAAACAAAATAATTACATAACCAACATTTATTTACATGTGAAATAAGAACTGGAAACTAATGAAAGAACCCCTTTGCTCCTGGCCTTGTAATAATAATTGCCAAGGAAATAAGGAGAATTGTACTATTTGCTATTCATGAGAGACATCAGTTAATTTCTTAATTTGTAATGAACTGAACAGGACTTAACAACTACTAGACCACATTACAAATATGTAAACGTTTTAAGAGTTCTATGTACCTATTTTTAAGTTTGTTTCACTTAATGCAATTTAAAATACTTATATTTCATAGTTGTAACTTTAGTTATTCATGTTAGAAAAGGTTTTTTAATCATACATAATAAATATCTCGCATTTGAGTACAAGAAAATTAAGGTTTGTTATGAAACATTTTTAGGTATTAAACGTACAAGTAGGTAATTACAAACTAGTAAATAGTTGAAAAGAATAAACATTGTTTTTCAGACGAACTCAGTTTATTAAATCATAATTCATAGTTTATCGAAGTTACAAAATGCAATTCAGTACCATGTTACCAGACACCGGCATACCTTTGCACGTGGGCTTCTACATTACCGATAGGAATGGCTTGATAGTTGTAAGTGCCCCAAGGATTCCAACCCGCATTAGCTGGGATACCAGAGTCAAAGGCACTATTGTGCAATAAGTTGGTATTTGCATCAAGACGACCGTTTGTAACACCAGAAGCCCAGCCCCAAGCGCGACGTGTGTTTCTAAAGACATTCCTTTCAGCATTGATTTTTGCTTGGTATCCAACTCCAATACCGTAACTACCAATATCACTGTAATAGTTGTTTAGTACATGGACTTGTCCGAATCTAACTCTTGGGCAGCGTTGGTTGACGCCTCTGAACCAGTTGGCAAAGAAAGTGACCCTAAGGCGTCCGTTGTCAGTAGCACCCATACCGTCACCGTTGCCAACCAGTGAAGTGAAAATATGGTTCCTGAAGATGGAATTTGAAACTGTGACGAAATCAGACCCACGAACGATGTCGATAAGACCATCGTGCCTTCTCGGGCTTGCATTTGAATTCCACGGGTCATCGGAGAATTCACAGTGGTCGATCCATACGTTACGAGATCCTGAAACTTCAATGGCATCGATTTCAGAGTGATCTTGATTTCCCATGTTTATGATACCACCATTGCCATTGGGGCGTTCTCCAGCAGCGAAGGACAGTGCATTGTTGAACTTAATATTTCGAATGATGACTTGTTCGACATTTGATACTTGAAGGCCTCCAAAAGTAATCTCAGCATTGGCATCTCCTCCAACTAGAGTAGTCCAACTTCCTACAGGTAGACGCACACCAGGGGGATTAACGAATAGAACTTCAAGATTGATTCTTCCTCTTACATTTATGGTTCTGCGCTCGTTGCTGTTTAACGCGTCTCTTAGTGCCCAAGCATCCCACACTGTCCATACTGACCCTCCGTTTCCTCCGTGGATTCCGCCGTTCATGCTGCCCCAACCGAGCGCCCTATCCATAGAGCGGGAGGCGTTATAAGCCAAATACTCGGCATTTTCTTGAACGTCCACCGCAGGCGCCGCCCGGCTGACGGCGATAAGGGACAACACTAGAATCAAGAACTTCATGTTCGTCTTACCGATGACTGGATAATATGATATATTGAATTTATTGATCGTTTATTTATATGTGAAGTTTAACCAGTATCTTTTCATTAATTATGATAAGATTTTGAGAATTTAGTTCAATAAATCATTATAATCTTATCGGTTTTTTGATTTAAGTTAAATGTTCACTTACACCAACATCTTGACTAAGTTCATCTCAATTACTATAATAAATTTTGATTGGAACTTTATTTCTATTTAGTAAATAAATTACTTTCGCAGCCGACAGGACTTGAACCTGCATCTCTGGGGATCTGGGATTTTTTTTGGAAAGCATTTCTCTAAGTCTAGTCATCCAAGTGTAGGAAACACTTTAAAATATATAAAAAACAAATAAATGTAAGTCTAATATTTCTTATTTTTTTATTGCTTAAGACATAAAAAATTTAATTTAAATTTTAAAGAAAAAAAATGCAAACAATGATCTAGTATAAACTTTCTAAGTACAAAATACAGTCTAGTAAATCTTATTAAAAAACTTAATATTAAAAAAAAATTAGAAATATTATTGCAAGGGAACACATTTTCAAAAAATTCTCTCCCCTCTAGCCTCTCGCTATCTAGGCGATAGCGCTAACCACTGCACGGGAATCATGTGACATGGTGTAATTCATTAACATATTCTCCAAGCTTATTGTTTAACCAACTGAGGCATGGTTTCAGCGCCATCTAACCAGAATAATTTAACAACTATTGACTGGCTCAGGTGGTCAACTTTACAGTTGACACTGCCGACGTGAGATGTCGCTTTCACTCAAATTTTATTTTGTTTTTATTGTTCAATACATATTTATACCTAGAAATAATTTCTCAAGGAAACAAGGGCACAGGTTCCAATCCTGTCATTTTTTTTTAAAATGTAACTTCTTGCGAAATAATTCTTAGTTTAAATGTAAGTCTTCTTTTTTTTATCAATTTAGAAATTGGAGGCCTATCTTTGTCAAAAACTGATCATGTCGGTCTCATGAAAAAGCTTTGAAATAATCGGAGCTTTGAATCGGAGCTTTGAAATACCAAAGGTCTCCCAGAATAGAGAATCACAAGGACAAAACCGCGGGGAACTGCTAGTCTATAATTATTGATAATCTATAGTCGTTAGTCTGATTATAGACTAAGGCTAACGAGACGGTCGTTATTAATCAATCAGTCAAACAAAATCAAGCTAAAATCCGTTTATCAGATCCACAGAAGCGAACGTTGCAAATCTGATAAGATAAATAATTAGTCAAAAACAACATAGCTAAGAACAATAAGTCATTACGAAATGCAGGTAGGTAAGATAGCAGCCATAACCTCAACCGCCAAAGACAAGCGACTCTAGATAGAAAAACTTCTGCATAGTTATATTTTACCTGGTCTTAATCGCGTAATATTATTTATTTTTTTACCTCGACGTTTCGATCAAGTTACAATGATCCTGACCGCAAGGGGACCGAGATTATTGTAACATGATCGAAACGTCGAGGTAACAAAATTGATTAATACGCAATTAAGACCCGGTAAAATGTAACTATGTTAACCAATCGTTAACAGTTACTAAACGTACATGCGAAAAAAAATTATACTCGACGAATTGAGAACTTCCTCCTTTTTTGAAGTCGGTTAAAAAGGAATAAGTACCCCTCCCGTTACTACGAACTAAGGTAACTAACGTATTTATTTTATTACATACGTTACTTACCTTAGTTAGTTATATTACCTTTTCTTAACTTTAAATTTTTTTTTTTTAGAAAATAATTAAAAAATATTCAGCCGTTTTAGCGTGACTGCAGTTCGAACTATCAAAACTTGTTACATAGGTATTATGTTTGTACAGATTAAGACTTCCAATATGGATGAACAAGATGTAACTAACATAACTTACTATAAACTCAAATAGATTAAAACCATGGTATAACATAACAAATTTAATGGCATTTTTGTCCCTTTGGCACGTGAGAAACCCAAGAGTAATATAAGTTTTTTTTACCTGGGAAAATCTAATTAAAAACATCAGGCTCTCGGGGAAGAGCGGCCTGGTGAGTGGGCGTCCCCCCTAGTCTTGATGGCGTGTCCCAGGGGGGTTCCCTACGCTACTACGAAACGCTATCCATCGAAACACCTTTCGCCGAAGACGATTAACCGAATAGTTGTTTTCCCGTTCATTTCCCCTATGGTTCGTTTCACCGAAAATTGTTTGACCGTAGCTCTCAGTACCGAAGGCTCGTTTTACGTAACAAATGTCAAATGTCAAATTTCGAAGTAGCGTAGGAAACCCGTCTCAGGGTGCCCGTCACTCCGCTGTGCCAGAGCATCGCCGCGCGGAAGCTGCAAGCAGTACCTACATCGGCTAACTCTGGCGACATTGGCTAGCTCTGGCTAAAGAGTAATATAAGTAATATAACCTATGGTAATAACAGTATATCACGTGACTCTCCATACAAAAATGATAATTATTCTTTATTAATTATTTTTGCCCATTTTTGCAATTATTATTTTTGACGGTTATTTATTCTTTAATTAATAATTATTTTTATTTTAAAAAATTAAGTAATCGCGGATTTTTCATTTACCTGGAAAGGTAAAAGAACACCACTGAATTTAGATCTCTCCAGTCATCTTAATTTTGAAATGTCGGTTAAAAAGCACTAGAATATAATAACTTGGAGGGAAGGAAAATAGGTTATTTTAACTTCTTCATACACATTCGTTGTATGGAGCAGTACGATTGTCGAATAGGTAGTCCTCTTAAGTTGATTTTGTAATATTTAATACCGGATGTTAGCCATCACCATACACTTCTAAATACGCAATTATACATGTGTTTATAAAGCTCAACTCTAGATATAATTTTGGTAATAATTATTTAGAACGTTTAAAGTCACGTCGATGGACTCCAAAAAAAACTAGCCAAGAATTTCGTTGCAATTTTGGTCCAATTTACATCCGTGGGTAAAATTATTTACAAATTGAGCTTATTAATACTTAAATAATTATTTGAAAAGATTAAAATGTGTGGTGCTGAAAAAGAAAGCTAATATGAATGGGTAGAGTTAACATTTTCTTTGAAGAAAAAAAAATCTTCGCTAATTGCATAGTCCATTTGGTCTTTTGAATTTCACATATTAGGTACCACCTGTACCACAATTTAGCTAATAGTTGGCGCCTTCGGATATTCTTACAATTGCCCGTCTTTCATACAAATTCACATTTTGAGAATTCAACATTTGGGAAGTCCAACATTTGGAAAATTCAAAGTTTTAGGAATTGAACATTTTGGTACGTTTCAAGTGATGAAAAACTTTTGACATAGGATACTTTTTACCCGCGTATGTCCCGATCCTTAGGGAATATCGACATGTGTTATACACATAATCCTTCCTATTGAATCACTCTAACTGCTAAAAACTGCATCAAAATCCGTTGCGTACCTAGTTATAAAGATCTAAGCATACGTACAAACATCCAGGCAGCGGAAAGCGACCTTCTTTTTAACCGACTTCAAAAAAGGAGGAGGTTCTCAATTCGTCGCGTATATTTTTTTTTTTTTTTTTTTTTTTATGTTTGCTCACCGATTACTCGAAGGTGGCTTGACCGATTAAGATGGTTCTTTTTTTAATGGAAAGGTGGAAACCCCGAGGTGGTCCCATAAATTTTTTGTGAGGATCTGATGAGGATCTTAGAAGTGAGGACCGGGAATGCTCCTCAAAAACCTGTATTCAATTCACTTGTTCACCGATTACTCGAAGGTGGCTTGACCGATTAAGATGGTTCTTTTTTTAATGGAAAGGTGGAAGCCCCGAGGTGGTCCCATAAAAATTTGGTGAGGATCTGATGAGGATCTTCGAAGTAAGGACCGGGAATGCTCCTCAAAAACCTGTATTCAATTCACTTGTTCACCGATTACTCGAAGGTGGCTTGACCGATTGAGATGGTTATTTTTTTAATGGAAAGGTGGAAGCCTTGTGGTGGTCCCATAAAAATTTGGTCAGGATCTGATGAGTATCTTCGGAATGATGGACAGGATAGCTTCCCAGAATGTAATAAATTACTCGTTTTTGGACTCCTACCAAAAAGAATAGACCCCTAAAGAACTCAGAACAGATTGATGGGCCACCTAAAACCACCTTCTCATCAGCAAACTCCTCAATAATTAAAATTACGGTAACAAGTATTAAATTTGAAATTAAAAACGTACTATATTTGCTTGCAGTAACTGCTGCGATTCTACAATGCATAACACTAGTTTCGTAACCAGGTTTTATACAGTAGAAGCACTGACCTGGTCAACTCCTTCAACTTGGTTGCAGCCTGCAGAGAAGCATATCCGTATCTGGTGTACCTCGCGGCGTCTTCGGATGGTGCGTTGAAGGCAGCCACGTACCGCGCAGGGTTGGTGTCATCCAGCCAGAGGCCTAGAAAAAAAATCGACACAGTGTCATCAAAAAAATCGAAACAGTACTACAATAACTATTGGATGGGAGAGTTATAGTTATTTTGTTTTCTCTTGATAGCATAAAAGCAGTCATTAGAGCCCAGGGAGGCAATACGAGATATTGAGTAAACATTTTTTAAACTTTTTTTTACGTCTTTACTTCTAACATTTTTCAAATATCCATACTTTGGAGCTCGGTCCTAGGGACGTTTCTTGCGTACGCGCACAGCTTTTACGGTTTCGCAGTCAATAATACTAGCCAGTCACCTAGCGCGTCACGTGACATAAAACTAACCTGTGTGTTCATTTCGATGCACGCCGAGCGACTAGCTAGGTGCATCAAAGTATTGGATTTATGTCACGTGACTCACTAGGCGACTCGCTAGGCTCCAGGCGCTAAACAAGCCTCCTGCTTATGCGGTCGTAGCCTTATAGTTTCGTCATGTACCTCTGGGCGTAGACTTGATTTTTGGCACGTTTTTACCGACGTCGATTGTCACTTAAAAGAGCAAGACAAAAGCTTTACTAAACTTCTCTAATATATAATTCTCTAAGCTTTTATACTTAAAGAAGCTATACAACTTTGCATAAGTATACATATTGATTAAGCAGCCAAGTCGTACAGAAAAAATATAAATAATACGTTTTTCCCCGTGTAAAACGAGGGATGTTTTCTTTTTTTTTTGCTAGAAGAAAAAAGTCATGAATTCTAATTTTTTACGTTGAACATCGTCGCAATTTATAGAGACAAATTTTTGAATTGTATACTTATTTTCGATATTCCCACGAGATCGGGACTTACGCAGCTGAAACCGTGAGCACAGTTAGTTGCAGAATGAGATAACAAATCTTGTTGTTGACAAATTATTTCAGTCGACATTAAAATTCTCATGAACCAGAAGGAAGTGTCGAGTTAAAAAGCTTTTCTCACTAAAAGATAGGCTTTAAGCACTTAGTTATAGTCATTGAGAAGTAAATTGCAGGAACTAGCTAGGTAACTGCAATTATAAAGATTGTTCCTTTCTTGTCTCTCATAATTATGAACACTGCGATATTAAGATAACAGTAAGCTGGAAGCCTCGTACCCATTAGGCGACAAATGTCGAGCGAAATGTGTCCCTGAGGACATCGGGCGACTTCGAATAACGTTGCCAGACCTCACCAGACTTTTTCCAACTACTGATGAAAGCTGATGTGGACGGAAGAAAAACAATAAAGAGACGACAATAATTAAAAGATAAATAAACGAATTATTTATTTATTTATTTATTTATTAAATTGGCTTTGTTGTCTTTGGAACGGAGACAATACATCGGGCGACGACGTCGTCGTGCGATGTATTGCGATGACTCGAGGGACATGTGTCGCGGGACATTTGTCCCCTAATGTGTACGAGGCTTAAACATATAATTATTGTCTGTCGCATTCAAAACTCAAAATTATTTATTACTAGCTGCGTCCCGCGGATTCTCCCTCGTAAGTCCCGATTCCGCGGTCATATCGATGTTTTTCTTTCATAAGAACCTTCTCCTGATGATAACAAACACAAAAAAAAAAGAATTAGCAAAATCGGTGCGATGCTGTGACCAAGGGAAATAGGAATTCATTTTTATATATAAAGATTGTTCATCATTGTTCAATAGCATTCTGAGTTTATCCATATAACCGCATTGCAATGGCATAGAATAGGATATCCTATCTCTTCACATAGGTGTCGTAAACTGTGACTAATAAGGGACCTGCGGGACACTAGCGAACCTGAAGATTTTCCCGCGCGGTGGCCTATAGAATTGGTAGCGGCAGGTGACCGGGCGTAAAAAAAATGCAAAATCTATTTGCAGTAGTAGGTATGGTCAATGAAGTTGAAGGAAAGAAGAAGAAGGTGATTCTAAGTTACTCGTCTGACGTTGGCGATGTTTCGATTTCAGCTCTTTGATTAATCCAGCTGTCAACAAAGTCGTGGCGATGCTCAGATCACAAAATTTAATAACTCTACCACAAAACACTTTTACTTTGAACGGTCAATCTTATATCTATAGTATAGTATATCTATAGTATATATACCTATACCGTTCAAAGTAAAAGTACAGTAGATAGCTAAAGGGAGGCAGTATTTTGCTAAATGTTTTAACTTAGGGCGAAGGAACAAAAGTAATGTTTTTCTTACCCATAGAGTACAATTTAGGCTCCAGTACGCTGTAAAGCTCATGCATTTTTTGCATTCCATATTCAGCTGCTTCTAGAATATCTCTCTTCTCTCCCGCTGTTACTTCTTCTTCTTCATTATATTCTTCAGGATCAGGAGATTCATCGTCATAATAATCATTGTCTAAATTACTATTATTTTTAATACTTGTTACGTTATTGATATTGTTGTCTTTGTCACAGTACGTAACAATGATTGTTGAAACATTTTTAGAAGCTGATATGGAATGATTCTTTACAATATTACGTTCAATTATTGTTATATTATGAAGATCCTTCTTAGTTGTGTTAAATATTGGCATGAAATGTTTAAGGATTTCTACAATATTATGAGATGACACGTTATTTTTATTGCTGCTCTGAGTATTGTTCGGTTCTATAGTAAGTATTTCAACATAAGTTGTTTTCTCAGTTGTTGTTACATCTATTTTAGTAGTTTTAATGCCGTCATTTAAATCTGTTTTCTCTTCAATACCACTTTTAACACCAGTAACTTTATTACTTGTGTTTATTATAGTTTCGTTTGGGAACAAAACTATAGCTTCATTTAGTTTTTGATCGTTACTATCTTGTTTTGTTATATTGTTTTTAATTCTATTTATAGCTGCTATAATGTCATTCACAAGTTCTTCTTCCGTTATGTTCCTATATTTATTTGTATTAGTTATGTTTGCAATGGAATGTAGGAAAATTTTGGCTCTTTCACTTGTGTTAACTGGTCCGGGGTGTTTTTTGATTTGGAATATGTCTTCAATTATCTTGGAAAATGGGCATGTGGAGTTGTGTATGTTTGATGGTGGTTTCTCAGTGTTTCCGTGGTTTACTATGAATGCCAATATTAGGAAGATTAATTTGATTCTGAAATAAAAAAAGGACTGTCATTGTTTATATTATTGTTATAAACCGAAATTATTTAAAACTAATGAAATCGCGTTGTAAATAATTTTAGATTTCAATTACCTCGACGTTATGGTCGCGAGTATATTCAACAGCAGGCTTGTGTAAAATCCTATCTTACTAATATTATAATGAAAGTTTGTGTGTCTGTGTGATTGTTACTTAGTCACGCAAAAACTTCTGAACCGATTGCGATGAAACTTGGAATATAGGTAGCTATTAACCTATCTATCAATCTAGCAAATATGCCTTGAGCCATAAAAACAAATTACGATAAACCTATCTATAGTTTTAATAAAATACCATAATCACAGTTTACCTAATGTTTTATTTGTTTTATTTACAATGCTATTAATATTACATAAATCGTGAAGGTTTAAAATGTAACTATGATTACATTCTTTTCAGACCCATTTACTAATATTAGGACATTTTATTTTTTTATTTTGTAAAAAATGGGGATTTGAGAATCTGCGAACTTTAATAACATTATTTCAGTTTAATAATAAGTTATACAGTTAAACATTACAAAAATAACTGAAGTATAGTCTCAAGTCTTAAAGCTCGAGTTTTATGGCTTAATTAAAAAATGCATTGTCTCGAACCACGTAAATTCTGATCTTGTCAGATTTAAGGAAATTATTACGACGATGGTATTTTTACTTTAATCTCGGAATAACACATTCATTCCGGTTTAGGAACCAGTATTTTTGATATACTGAAGAGACAGGTAACGGTACCACTTGTGGTATGCAAAAACAACTTGCAAAGTAAGTATCTATGCATTATGGACTTTAAGCAGGCCACAGACTTAGATTATCTGACAGTTTAAATGACAGTTTATATGTACAGATGAATCGTATGGGTGAAGTTTGATTGAACAGAAATGTTATTTTTTACTGAAAATAAACTTATAATATACTTAAAATCAAAATGCAGGCCTTAAATCTCAAGGAATTGTCTGGTGTGAAATGAAATATCTTTAGATAAAAGTGTCAGATAAACTGACAGTTAACTGTCAGTTAAATTAGCAGTCAACTGTCAGTTAATGTAAACGTATGTAAGCTGCTTTAGCATGTACGTTTAAGTAGGAACTTTCGGAATCAAAAGAGCTATTCATGCTTAAATAATAGGGGTTAAAGTATGAAATTGCCGTTTTATTGCAATAGGTTCTTTGAATTGACATAGAATCTTCATGGTTTGAGGTTTTCGAATGAAACTTTTTTCAAATGGTTTCTGTGATGTTCTTTTTTAAAAAATGTGAAACATTTGAATATCGACTTTCAATTGTTTTTGTTATTCAATTTAGACAAGAAAGATGGATACTGCGAAAATTCGAGTGATTTTTGAATACGAGTTCCGACGCGGAACTAACGCGGCAGAAACAGCCCGCAATATCAATGCTGCGTATGGAGAGGGGTCTACTAATGAACGCACCGTGCGATTTTGGTTTAAATGCTTTCGTGATGGAAATTTCGACTTAAAGAACGAGCCACGAGGAAGACCGCCCACACAGGTGAATAACGATGAATTAAGAGAGATAGTGGAAGCCGATCCTAGTCAAACTACCCAGGAATTAGCGGCATGGTTTAACGTTACCTTACCCACTTTATTGACTCACTTGCGTCAAATCAATAAAATAAAAATTACGAAAAATGGGTGCCTTATGATTTGACTGATCTGCAGAAAGAAACGCGTGTTGAAACTTGTGTTGCCTTGTTGAACCGGTACAGAAATGAAGGAATATTGGATCGAATTGTAACATGTGATGAAAAGTGGATTCTTTATGATAACCGGAAAAGACAAATGCAATGGCTGACCCCAGGTCAAATGCCACAACAGTGTCCTAAAGCAAAACTTACCAATAAAAAGGTAATGGTAACTGTTTGGTGGTCTCAGCATGGTGTTATTCACTATAGTTTTCTTCGATCTGGTCAAGCAATTACGGCAGATGTCTATTGTGCCGAACTCCGAACCATGTTGACAAAACTAGCAGTAAAACAGCCCCGACTCATGAATCGATCTTCACCATTATTGCTCCACGACAACGCGAGACCTCACACAGCACGAGAAACCATTTTGACCCTTCAGGAACTGCACTTAGAAACCATTCGTCATCCTCCGTATTCACCAGACCTTGCTCCAACGGACTACCATTTTTTTCGTGATTTGGACAATTATCTACGTGACAAGAAGTTTTCTTCCCAGGAGGCAGTACAAAATGCTTTCACACAGTTTGTGCAGTCTAGACCGTCGGAGTTCTATCGCAAAGGCATTAATAACCTTCCCATTAGATGGCAGCAATGTATAAATAATAATGGCAACTATTTTGATTAAATAAATTTGTTAAAAATTTAAAAAATAAACAATTAAGATTTTCAGTACAAATCGGCAATTTCATACTTTAACCCCTAATATTAAAGCATAGATAGCTATTATTATAATTCGTGTCGAAGAATTGACTATACTTTCAACAAAAACAACTTCAATGGCGGATAACCACAATAAAATTGTTGTTCGAAAAGGCAGCTGCAGACCGTCAGGTTTAACTGAACAGCTGTTTTTTTCTAATCACATTTCGATTAGTTTGTCAGTTCAACTTTAGGTTCAACTGTACAGTTTTTAGGTTAAGCCTACGGGTGGTGTCGAACAGAACAATCGACTGTCGGCTACACAGTTAAAACTGATGGTCAGTAGTTTGTTTATTAAACTTAAAAAAAAAAATATTTTACAAAATTAGTAGCAAATGGTAACCTTAAAACTTCCATCGCTAATTGTAGACGTTTCCATTCACATTAGCAGTAAAACTCAAAACTGTAGAAACATACAGAGTCACTGTTTTATCTTGGTTTTATCACAAAACACGTCACGCTAAGTTCTACACAATTTTTTTTAAACCACTGATTTTAAAAAGTTTCTAAATAAAGCGTTTGGTTAAGTTATAAAATCATAATCAGCCCGTATTTAAAAATACTTCTAAAAAGTATGGTAAGTGAGTATTAAAAAAAAACAAAAGCTTCTCTATTCAAAAGTTAGGTTTTAAAATAAGGTCAGTGTTTTAAAAAGTTTTTAAAATTAAAAAGTATCAATATGTTATAAAATAACCGCCATTAGTAAAGTTTAGTAATCGTTAAAAAAAACACGGAAAAAGGTTTTACAAGATTGGCCTCGTTTTAAAAAACAAACAAAAAAGTTTCTATCGATGAGGTTGTTATAGTTTTTAGAAGAAAAAAAGGCGGCCGGTAAGTAAGGTCATTGTTTATTTAAAATGAGTACCTACTAATCAGATAAATAGGTGAGACCTAGTATTTTAATAAAGTTATTTTTATCTCAACCACTGCACTGCAAAAAAGCATAGTTCGCTTCGGAAAAAAAAACTAAATAGCGTAAAAAAGTTCTTATTTGTGTAGAAATACACAGTTTTAAATCGAATTACATTATACATTATTTAAATAAAAGGTTTGATAACTTTGCTAAAAATCGCCAGTGCTATTAAAAGAAAAAAAATCACTACATAAAATCGTATCTTTGATCTGCAAAGATCTCAAAAACCAAGGCATTTATAAAATGCTAAAAATAATAAAATCAACGCGATTATAAACGAAAAATGCCTTTATTTCGATCCAACATCGCGAAATAGAAGAGAAATTTCACTTCATAGTATTTCAGTACTTAGTTATAAAGGAGGTTCTATTTGTCAAGTAATCCCTGGAAGCGTCAGGGTTTGATGGCATCCGCGGTAGGACTAGTTACGTAACATCTGGACTCTGTGATCAAAGTACAGTTACCAAGAGAACGATGATCTCGAGCCAGCTTCGCGTCACTTCGCGTGCTTTCCGGCGAAATTAGTTTTTTCCAAGAGATGTAAATTTAATCGGAAGAGCGATACGTAAAGAAGAGTAACTATCTGACATTTTAAGTCTTTGTATCTTATATTATTTTCTTCTTTAGAAAGTTGTTTACAATTAAACTAGTAACATGTAAAATAAGGAATTAAAAAAATAGAACTATGATTGGATCAATTTTGGCGAAAATTGGTACGCGAATAAGTTGATTTTTTAAATGTAATATTTAGGACGGCGCGGCGAGAGATTGAAACTCCCTCTATTAAACAAATTGACAATCCGATGGTAACTTCTTATTTTTAATCACGCGATTAAAACCAATGAATATGAAGCTATGAGTTCCAATCGTGGTCAAAGTCAAATTCAAAATAGTTTATTTCCTTTAGATTCTTGTACAACACTAAATGCACATGATCATTTGGCTACGTCTTAGGTGTATTGATTTTACTGTGGCTTGGTAGTTTCAAAAACTGAAAATGGCCGTCAGCTATTGCCAATACTACAAAATTTAAATAACACGACCGTTTTTGACGACGAGTGACGAAAATTTTGAACGCGTAGATCCCGTCCCGAGTAAAGGATCGGGATCAAACTGAACCCTAATATTCCATCAAAATCGGTGCAGCAATTTAGACATTTCAATGACACAAATAAACAGAGTGACTTTTAAGTCCATTTAATTAGAATGTGGTTTCATTTAAAAGATTTTATGTAACCTCTATGCTACTCTAATTTAAAACTCTTTGCCTCTTTCTTACCATATTGAATGTTGTTCGTGGCTTCGTCGCGAAGTTTTTTATACCCGTTATAGGAATCTAGTTAATTTTTTATATATTTAGCGTATTGTACGCTTGCTTTTTCTTGGTTGGTTAATTATTATAGTCTGTATTTGGTTTGATATCCTTGCCTACGTAATTAACAGTGAGAAAGAATAATATAGAATAGACATCGGAAAGGAAATTTGCCTCAGCTGCCGCTATTTTTCTAAGTGTAATGACTTGGTTTACACTTAGAAAAATATAGGAAAATATTTGTCAGGACCGTTTTACAGTTAAACAAAATATAGAAGATGTAGTAAACAAAACTTCATTTACTACATCTTCTATATTTTTTATTTTATTTTTATTTACAAATAAAATACGTATAAGTAAACTGGTGCAGCTAAGTACTACAAAAGGCGCGTCGGGTTGTTCCTCTGTGGTTTTCTATCTTCTAAATGAGCGTCCTGCTTCTTAGAATATATCGTCATCAATCATCATTCATCATCGTTCATCAATCACTGACCATCAGGTGAGAAAGTGGTTAAAAGTACTTACATAAAATTAAAATAGGTACGTAAAATAATATATACGAAATAGGTACTAAGTTACATCAAATAGGACTAAGTACAATTCATAAACAATATTAATATTATAGTTTATGAAGAACGTAGATCTGTTCGACCTTGAAGCTTTCTGCCCGAGTCAGTTCTATACGTACCTAAAAGCTCTCTCAGCGCTAGTATAATATATATTCAGGTTTTAAATTGAGTTCTATTGACAATAAATAGTTTAATCTTCGTCTCTACAATCAGGTAACTTAAGTATTTATTTAATTGTTTTTTTTTTTGTAATTTGGGATCTCATTTAAATACTGTTACTTTTAAGTCTTTGAGGAGTTAATTGACGGTTGCGCTCGCTGATCTTGTTCGCTGATAGTCGTTAATGGTTAAGCAATGCCTGGTGCGGTTATTTATTTGATGGGTGATTGATAATTTGTGGCAAAAGTCATTTTTTCGAGCTCCCCATGCTTCGGAAAGCTTTCTTAACTTTGAAACTTCATGTGACAGTAAAAGACAAACGATGCATCGTTATGCAGCGCATTAATTAACGTTTATAAATAAGAGGGTATAATGGATTGAATTAATCTTTCTTTTGCCCTCATTTTGGTAGTTTTGTTTACACGTTTACTTAACTTTTACTACTCAAAAAAAAACCCTTTAAAAACCGAGGTTATCGATATTTTCTCACTTAAGAAAGCATTTTTAATTTGGATTTTTTGATTACCTAGTCAATTTATTCATCGTATTGCTGATAAAAGTGGTACAGGAGAAAAAAAATCTTAATATAAATTATAGCTTCGCACATCGTGCGAATGTTTAAAGTAAAAGCCAGTGTAGAATAAATAAAACATATCATTAGGTTTGAAATAAATTCACATGATTATAAAAATGAACATGATTATTGTACAAGTTCACGAAATAAATGCGTCACGGTTTGGTACCTATTTTGTCTTCGGTTATAGACCTTAGTGACAACAATTTAGAAACTACGACCCCAAAAGATTTAAATTAGTATAGAAATAGAGCTAATGCCGTATTTAACTACGACAGTAAGGGCTTAGCGGGGCTCGCAATTTTCTATTTACGTATTAGACGCTTCGTCACGACCACAGGATCGCTGGCTGGCCATAGTGGCCATTCTTTTCCTTTCTCCATTTGTCTCTTGAGCAATTAAAAAATAACTTAATTTAGCTGCAAGGATGCTCACGCGGGAAAGCACAAGGCCGAGAAATTTGTTGTTACCTAGGTTTTAAGGGAGGATTATACTAGACAGGGCCGTGACAGGGCGAGCTACTTTTGTATGAAGACAGCTTTTATTTTGCATGTTTTCCGTGTGTAAAAAAAAATTGTATTTTTGTACAGTTTTTATACATAAGTGGACAACTTATGTATAAAAACTGTACAAAACTACAGTTTTTTTAGGCTCTGACACGGCGCACGTCCCGGTCCAATTTCATACAAGAATTGAGATGTTCTTTCTTTAACTACTCGCGTTACATTTCTTAAAGATTTGTTTACAGTCGAGCGATAACGGTTCGACTACAATTTGAAGGTGATTTGGTTGTGTGAGAAAATAAAACGGAAATTGTTTTCTTTGAGTTTGGAAATAACTATGATTAATGTCTTTGGGTATAAGTTAAAGAGAGGCAACAAAGAGCGGTGTTTTCTATGAAACTCGAGCCTTTGTTCATCTAACTTGACAAAATGATGAAGTTGACGTTCCATTTGAATTTAAATGGTTAAGTCTGCAATGGACGTTCATAGAATAATTTTAATGCCGCAACGCAAGCATGCCTAAGTTGTAATATTATACAGATGCATAAATTCAAGGTGTCGACGTCGCCGGTGGACTGATTGGTTGTTAGGCCTGTACCTACTCCCGGATTGAGTATCGATGCGTTGGTTCAAATCTGGCTAATATCGACTAACGTACAAAACGTTAGTCGATATTAGCCAGATTTGTTTTTGAACATGTATTTTTCCATAGAAATATTTTTGGCAAGGAAATATATTTCCAAAAAATCCCCATGACAGGATTCGAACCTGCGTCCTTTCGCTAACCAGGCGACTGCTCTAACCACTGAGCTACACAGGAATCACGTGACACGGTATAATTTTTCGGCCATATCTTTCCTCGCTAATTGTTTTACCAACTAAGGCTTGGTTTCTGCGCCATCTACCGGTCAAGCTTTGCAGCTTTTATTGACTGGTTCAGGTGGTGGTTCAGGTGGTTTGGTAGGTGGTTTCTATGTTTAAAATGCCTTGAGCAATAAAAACAAAAAAGAAATATGTATTTTTCCTTTAAAAAATGACATTTACTTGCCTTCCAAAGTACCTACTGAGGAGTTCAAGGAACTATTTTCACTAAAATCATTATCGGTTACTCATCTAAGGTACGACCGCGCTATACGATTGCATGATCGGTGGCGGGTGCTGCTGGGCCACAAGTTTCTAATGAAATTCTAAAACCGCGGCACGTCGCTAGCTTTTATAGTATTTATTGGTCATCATCATCATTCGTCGTCATCGTTGTGTAGTTCGTGTTTCTAGTTTTTATAACAATTTATATGTACTTAAGTTAGTCTATCTTATACATTTTTATGGATTTATTAGGCGTCTATCTATATCGCATTATATTGGTACCACGGTTGCTGCAATACAGGCGTGTGCTTTTTGTAAAATCGATGCCTGATATATTTATTATAATAATATGTAATTTGCTTTCCCACTTTTACATGTCCAATTCGCACGATCTTCGGCATCCTGTGTAGTGAAGCAACTTGCACGTATATCAGCCGTCACGAGCGACGTCAAGCCAGCATTTCTTTGTTGGTGTGGAATTTATCGTTTTAAATCTTAAAATCATAAACGCGAAAGTTTGTAAATTGTATGTGACTTTTTGTTACTCTTTCACGCAAAAACTACTGAACCGATTGCGATAAAACTTGAAATGTAGGTAGCTGGAGACCTGGAATAACACATAGGTTTCTTTTTATCTCGATATTCCCGCGGGATCGAGACTTACGCGGGTGAAACCGCGGGGCACAGCTAGTACACCTATAATAATTTTCAAAAAGTGTGATAATACGATAAGCAAAATTTGATATCCGGCTTATTCTAGATTGATTACTTTCTAGGCTGTAATATTATTGTTATTGTGTAATATTAGGGCCAGCACAACCGGCGCATGCGACGCGATTGGTCACACATTGCTTGATCATACGTGGTCATGCGCGACCACGTGATTCGAGCTTAAAGGATGATTTATATTAGACCATCACCAGCCGAGCTTCTTTGTCCATTGCTCGGCGAGCAGTCGATCTGTCTGTTGCAACCGAGTGGCGGCCGAGCAACAGACAACGAAGCTCGGACACGGCCGGCCGGGAAACGGTCTAATATAAATCATCCCTAAATCGTTTAGAATTTCGACCTCATGTTGGACACATTATCATCGCTCTAGAGTCTAGATAGTTGTAACAAAACGGTTTATGATGTTACACGCCGTTTGACATCTGTGGCGCGTCTATCGAATCCCCGGCTGCAACGCAGAGGTTGCGGATTCAATTACCGCCCGAGATTAGGAAGTAATTTATGCTGATTGCTGACAATAAATGTTTGTTTCTGGTTCCAGGCACCTATATTCTATCTAGCTGCACTCCGCGGTTTCACCTGCATAAGTCCCATTCCCCCAGGAATATCGAGATAAAAAGTAACCTATGTGTTATTTCAGGTTTATAGCTATGTATATTCTAAGTTTGACCACAATCGGTTTCGTAGTTTGTGCGTGAATTGAGTAACAAACATACATACTCACGAACTTTCAGCTTTACTAGTTGCGCCCCGCGGTTTCACCCGCGTAAGTCCCTTTCCCGCGGGAATATCGGGTTAAAAAGTAGCCTATGTGTTATTTTCGGTATCCAGCTACCTATATTCCAAGTTTCATCGCAATCGGTTCAGCGGTTTTTACGTGATTAAGTAACAAACACACATAAACACGTACTCACAAACTTTCAGCTTTATAATATTAGTAGGATTAAGGATAAGGATAATATTAGCAGGATGTATTAAAATTGTATGTGTTCACAAAAAATATATATATCCGTTTCATTAGGTTCCATAGTAGGTACTAGTAAATTATAAATCACGGACAAAGCTAGGTGATAAAAAGTGTTTTGAAACTTCTTGAGTTGTTGCACCGGTTAAGTATCCGAAAGACGCCATCACCAGCATCATCTCAGCGGGATAACGTCAGCAGCATATCAGCCCTTATTCGTCCATTGGTCAACAGTGGCCTTCCCCATAGGACGCCACAAACAGCGACAGCTACCTTCATCCGACGACTTATCGACCGCTACAATGTCGTCGGTCCACCGAGTAGGTGACCACCTACTGGTGGACCACAACACTCCACACTCCAACACACCGATTGCGATGAAACTTGGGATAAAGGTAGCTGGTTTTATGTAAATCTCATTGTCTAAGGGTGCCTTAAAGTCTTTCATCTAATTACTGGTACTTTCCCAGCAGATCATAATCAGTAATTAGATTTACCTAATTATTTTTATCAAAGGAAAATACGTTAATAAACAAAGATGATTATCATCTATGAATCACTACTTTTACATCCATCATTCATCACTATCATCACTTTATCGAGTTAATTAGTTGCATTCTGGTTAGCATTATAAATGACGTAACATTATTTCAGAAGTTTAGTTGTTTATGGTTAATCCGATTAATTTTGTGTCATATACTGCTCTATGAGCATGGGTGGAGAATGCTCCACCCATGCTCATAGAGTACCTACCTAATAGGTGCTGGTGAGTATATCACGTACCTACCTAATGAGGTAGGTACGTGATTTCAATATTATGTGACTACTAGCTGCGCCCCGCGGTTTCACCCGCGTAAGTCTCGTTCCCGCGGGAATATCGGGATAAAAAGTGGCGTATGTGTTAATCCAGGTCCCCAGCTACCTATATTCCAAGTTTTATCGCAATCGGTTCAGTAGTTTTTGCGTGAAAGAATAACAACCTCACATACATACATACTTACATACAAACTTTCGCGTTTATAATATTAGTAAGATGTGAATGGTACCTACCTACTTTGGGTAAATATATATTGATGGTACTATAGATTAATTTTTTTGTGTTTTGAATGTGATTTTCATTTGATAAGAATGACTTAAGTATTATTTAATAATACTTTATAATAATTTATTATTTATTTATTTCATGAATCAATGTTTGTACCTATTTTATATTTTACTAACAGCGTCCCGCAGTTTTACTCGCATTCATTCGAATCTAGTGGATACCTCTACACATCACAAATAGCACACCCTCCCACTCGAAGGTGTGCTGTTTGTGTTACGACACTGGTTCACTAGGAACAGTAGGTTTAAGCTGTGTGTTGATTTCAGTTAGTCAGTCAGGACTTAAAATTTAAAATGTACGATTCTCTACTAAACTTTTTAAACTTATAGGATTTGCAGGTACTCCTTAACATTTACTCGGGTCTTATTCGCGCTTGTTATTTTGAAATTCTCTTACCTCGAAGTTTCAACTTTAAAACAATAGTCTTGGTCGTGACGAGCAGCGGCGGGGGTCGACATCACTCTCTAAGAAAGTAAACAAAAGAGCTGTCACTTTCAAATCATTATAAGGAGTCTTGGCGGGAACTCGTTGAGGAGATGTGGTGCTAAATTTTCATTTTTGTGAAACCTAGTTCATATGCGTGCAAATTGTTTAATTTCGGGGGCATATTAATCAATTTAGTTTCGTGAAGGTGTACAAGTGGAATGAAAGTTAAAATCGGTGCAAAACATTGACTTAGTGTTGTCTCCAAGGCTCCGTGAAGATTGTTTGTAAATGGCCGCCGTGTTTACAAATGATTCCCTAGACTTGACTTTAACTATGACGACTTGACTGTTTCGATGCAAATAACTTGCATAATATATTAAAATACATGACACTGGCTAATTTCCTAATGGCCATAATCGGTTCACAACCGATAAGAAATAGATATAGATAAATCATTATAAGTATTATGAGTTTTCTTGTTGGTCTTTTTTTTTTGACGCGTTAATGGAACGTCGTCCTGAATTTTTATTTTTGCAAAACCTAGTTTTATTGCGTTTAAATTGTTTAATTTCGGCGGCAGGTTGTCAATTTAGTTACGCGAAGTTCAACGAGTTAAGTGAAAATAAAAATACCAGTGCCTAACACGAAAGTAGCACGTTACCAACAAATGGTCCATGGGGTTGGAGAAAAATCGTCGCCATTTTTTCTGCAGTCTTCACGCATTGAAAATTATTTCAAACGATTACAGTATAATAGTGGTAGTTCACTATTAGTACGTGAAATTGGCTAAATTGTCCTATATTGCTGACAGAAAGCCATAACTAAAAAAAGAAAGAAAGAGTTTTTTGTTTACATTGTTGATCTAAGTTTCTGAAAAAGGGTGTATGTAGTACTTACTAGAGGTGATAAGGTGATATCTCAGAAATGACGGTTTTAAGATATGTTGCCATAATTGCTTTTATGGCAACGTTACTAAAGTAACTCCTCATGTCATACGTTCATTGCATTTCTATTTAAATTTGTACCAATGTAGGTTATGGCCAAAGTATTATTTCGTGCACAAGGCACGTATCATTTGGTATTGTCGTCGGTGATTTGTATGTATAGGTAGCTGGTACCTGTGTACGGTGCCGAAGGGTGAATCGACCATTTAATCACCCATTAACTCAGACTCTTAAACCTACCTTAAAATATTGAAAAGTGAAATTGACTGTCCCGATCTATTATCCAAAATTTATTTTAAAACTACAAAAGTTAGACCTAGACGCCAAAATTGGAATTTGATCAGTGTACCTAACCGCAATTCCAAATACAAGATGTAACAGGTAAGCCCTTTTAATCCGAAAGGGGGTTGTTCTAGATGTCTAGGCGAACACCTTTTCTTCTACGACTTTTGAAAATTCGAACTTTTTTTTTTTAAATTTTGAGATTATGTTTCACTGGAAAAACAGCTGTTTTTGAAAATAAAGGTAATTGAAGGTTTGATGTAGTAGACCAAACTAAATAAAGGAACAACATAAGGTCAATGACCTCGAACTCTAAGAAACAGCTGATTTTCAAGTAAACTTTACACCTAAATTTTTCGAAAAGTACTTCGAATTTTCAAAAGTCGTAGAACAAAAGTTGTTCGCCTAAACGTCTAGAACAACCCCCTTTCGGATTAAAAGGGCTTACCTGTTACATCTTGTATAGAAACAATACTTTTATGGTGCGAGCAGCCAGTGAGTTCAATTATCAGTGTGAAATATCCGAAATTGATCCCTTCTTCATTAGTGTTAGCTCAGCGAGACGGCAGCTCAGTCAAATTTTTTTTAATGCTTCTGTTAAATCCTAAATTTACTGTTAACTGTACTGCCTACCTCTTTATATTTAAGCCGTACTAGATGCAAGTCTTCTTCGTTTGTTTGTTTCTTGCTTCTGTAGCTCTTATGTTCTATTCTATTTTGTATTCGTGAAAACCTGTAATTGGCTTTTTTTTTAACTTAAGCTATCGTTATGTTGTAACAGCTGTTGGTTTTCCAAATAAATAAATAAATAAACCATCTAATGTAAAACGGTAAATGCTCTAAGATCAATAAATTATGGGTAAATTATTGATGTCAATCGATTTTGGAAAGAGAGTTTTAGATTTTGTAGATAGATTTGACTGTTCCAAAATACCTATTTTGAACTCTATTTCTATAAAATTCAAAGCATGCAAAGTCAAAGTACGGACTATAGATTTCAGCCTTAGTCAATATAGCGTTACACATGTTCATTTTGATACATCGATATGTGGGCTCAAGCCGCTTGGGCCCATGTCGCATTTAGAAGCACGACTGGCTGGTGATTTCCAAGATTCAATTCCCACCGAGCAGAGATATGTAAAAACTTCTAGATACGTAATAGGCCGAATTTCTTGGCTACACAAATCTAAGCTAGCTAGCCAAAGAAGTCTTAGTTCCATCCCAGCTCACGTCACGATCACCCGCTTGTTAACACACAGTACATTTAGTTCACTTTCACAACATTATTCACAGACAACAATGCCTTCGTGCGTATTTAGGCGATGCACGAATTATATTCCATAACCTGGCAAAAATATTTCATTTTATACTTAAGTAAAGCTTTATTTATTTATTTTAGTTTATTTTTTGTACAAGTTTTTTTCCAAAAACTCAACGAAGTTTTTGACTTTGACGTTTTATCATTCTCTCCTAACCGCTATGAGATGTCATAATAATATTATGACATCTCTTTCTTACGTCATGCAAGTAGCATCGAGTCTTATGTTTTAGAAAGAGATAACACTAGTTTCGTCTATTTCTTCTTTAGATTATGTGAATGAATATAAATAATGAGGTTGTATAGCATACTTTGTGCCGCTTTTCAATAATGATTTGTTCTGCAATGGCGTCTCTATAACTTTAATAGACTCATTGCCACCGAGAGCATATTTGGAACAACAAGAAAACAATTTATATGACTTTATTAAACGTTTTTTAATACGAATGAGTATACGATATTAAGTATTAATTATATTATTATTATTTATTATCGAGTGGACGCAATCTTAATTAATTAAACTATATTAAATTTTAACAAAAAGAAAATCTCAAATATTTTTAACACGTCTAGTACTTATAAGTACATACCTAGTTAAATTTGTATAAGTACTAAAATACAACTCTTGTCAGACTTTTTGAAAACCACTTACTTTTGAAATAAGTACTTAGGTATAGGTTTCTAACACCTAACATTGGGGCACGGGAAATGATTAATTTTAGTTTTATTTTAGTACTATAGTTATGACCTACCGTGTAGTTGGTACCTAGGTAAGTCTGCCGGCGTTGTTCTTATAGTATCCGAGTAGAAACTACATCAAAATCGGTTTATTAGGTTTAGCAAAAAAAATTGCTTGTTTCAACCTTCTAAAAGCTTCTTTATATTTGTTAAAGAAGAAGATTCGGTTTCGAGAGTTCTATCAATCTGTAACTATGTATCTTCTTTCAAAGTTGCCTAAAAACTGTTATGTTACAATTATTAGCAATTAAAATAAACTTAAAACTAAACTAGTTTATTACAATGAATGGGCCAATTTCTGCATCTTTCAGATGTCTTTTCTGTTTTCAGAGATCACTTCTTTTCTTTCTTGATACCAGCACATCAAACGTTATCTGAAAATTAATAAAAACTTCACTATAATGGCTAATTAGGTGATCGAGGAAGGCTTGCACCAAGATCTTGAGGGTTTGCAACACGGGATTTTGTAATTTGTTACCTGACTGCGACAGGGTTTTGTTTTAACAGCTTTATGTTTGTACACTTATGTATGTAGTACATTATGTTGTACGTTGTATTGTACCATACCGAATGATCAAAAGACGACAACCTTCTGGTACTGATAGTTTTTCCCTAAACTTGTTATTTATAGGATAACAACGCCATCTATCAGTAAAGCCAAGAAATAAATAATGACTTAACATCTTGAAACCAAAATGGTTCAAACTTGAACTTTAATATACCGCCATCTATATCTAAAGACTTGAACTAAGTAGTTATCTTACCTCATTAACTATCGACTAGATGTCGCTAGTGCATTCGCCGCGCCTCCCGTTCCACTTTGTCCTGCCGTTTGAGGTCATTGATCGAAGTGACGCTTCCAAACAGCACTTTCGCTGTCACTTGCTGAGAACAAGATGATGATGGATCATTAGTGGCTTTTGATTAGAAACATCGTAAGTTAGTAGACAGGTAATGGATGTCTATTGGAAATTCTGTAGGGAATTCGTAGTTTGCCTCTTATGCATAGGTACGTACATGTAGGTAGTTATACCATAGTTTTAATACCTATAATTCTAGATGATAGATTAGCTATACCTACGTGGCTATAGGTTGGATAAAATGAAGTTGCTAATTGCGTAGGTACTGTCACAATCACTAACAATAATCTACCTACTACCCGCCTATAGTTATTTTCATAAAGTTCGTAAGACAGACATGGTATTTTTTTTTTTATTTATTATCGGTTGTAAACCAATTATGGCCATTAGGAAATTAGCCAGTGTCAAGTATTATTAATATATTATGCAAGTTATTTGCATCGAAACAGTCAAGTCGTCATAGTTAAAGTCAAGTCTAGGGAATCATTTGTAAACACGGCGGCCATTTACAAAGATTTTTCACGGAGCTTTGGAGACAACACTAAAGTCCATGTTTTGCACCGATTTTCATTTTCATTTCACTTGTACACCTTCACGAAACTAAATTGATTAATATGCCCCCGAAATTAAACAATTTACACGCATTTGAACTAGGTTTTACAAAAATGAAAATTTTGCAACACATCTCCTCAAAGCGTTCCCGCCAAAACTCCCAGACTCGGTAGGTACTGAAGTCTTTAGACAACATCTATCTCTCTATAAATTAGGAATGTTAGATTTTTTTGTTAGATTATACGGTTCAACATTTTTAGGAAATCTTGCAAGATTTTTATTAAAACGATGAACCGTTGCAAAAGTCTTCAAAAGCATTAGAAAAATTGCGAAATTTCCAACAAATATTGCTGCGTTTTCGAGATAAATTCAAACAATGCTTAAGCGCGGCATTTTAGAAGCTTAGGCTGAAATCGATAGCGTCTACTTTGACTTTGCTCAGAGTGAGCATAAAAACTAAGCATAAACTTTGAATTGGAATTATATAAAATAAAAAGAACTTCATAGTCTTCTTCTTCTTTTATATGGCTATAAGTATACTCCATTTGGACATTAGCCAGTGTCAAGTATTATTAATATTTGCAAGTTATTTGCATCGAAACAGTCAAACCGTCATAGTTAAAGCCAAGTCGACGGAATGATTGTAAAACGGCGGCACAAATACCTAAATCTTTCCTGCGTATAATATTAGTAAAGATTTTAATCGTATTCTGTTTCAGTACTGTTTCAGTTTTTTGTTGCTTCTTCTTCTTCCTTTCGTGACTAGTGTTGTCACTCACCTACCCCCTTACTTATAAACGCTGGTTAACAGCTGCATAACTATGTATCTTTTGTATTTTACTGTGACATGAAGTTTCAAAGTTGAAAGACAGAGAGAAACGTAACATAACTTGGCCATCTGTTAATCATCGTTTATAAGGTAGTAAGTACTAGTGTTAGAGTCGTCCTAATTACTAAATGTTATCTTCCTTTACCGTCTAGATTATTTGTAAAGAAATCTTACTATAAGTTGTTGAAATTAGACGAAAGTTAGTAGACCAATTATTGTTTTTCATTGAGAAAATAACAATTTCGCTGTTCACCCATTAGCTTTTCTCCTTGAACGATAACTGCTTGGTGCTCGCCCAATAAGGGTGAGTCTCATTAATTCCAACAACTGTAGGTAGGTACCTACTGATCCAATTTCCAAGGAGGCTTCGCGTTCGTTCGGTAATTGTATCAAATTATTGATAATTTCGCAACGACTTCGTTTGGGTATTATAGTATGGTAGTTATATACGTATGGAGGAATTTGTGTTTTAAGCTCGAATAACTTTGAATAACCTTACTGTACTAAAGTAAAAGTTCCTATATGATCTAGTCTATGGACAGACAATAAATTCCTTTTTTCTTTTCAGTGTTTTTTGTAGATTTATTTTTGTGTAGCTACTGCTTATGTTAAATCTATACATACATATTTTTTACAGATATGGATGTCTTTTTATATGGTGACAAAATGATTTGAGTATATAACTGTGTATTTTTTACCGGACTACGGCAAAGTCAAAGGTCAAAGGGCTATGCTTTTGTATAAACCAAAGTCACTTCCCGTTCGCGCTGTCTGGATGTTTGTATGTTTGCCTAAATCTTTAAAACTACGCAACGAATTTTGATGCAGTTTTTTTTAGTAGATGGAGTGATTAAATAGTAAGATTTATATGTATAACACATCCTGATATTCCCGCGTGATCGGGACTTACGTGGGCGGTGGGACTTACGCAGGGCGCAGCTAGTAAGCCATATAACTTTTTTATTTCCTCTCAGTTTTGAACAGAATTATGGATATTTGGCGGGGCGCGTTGAGGAGATGTGTTGCTAAATTTTATTTTTTGTGAAACGTGTAAAAATGCGTGTAAATTGTTTAACTTCGGGGGCATATTAATCAATTTAGTTTCGTGAAGGTGTACAAGTGTAATGAAAGTGAAAATCGGTGCAAAACATGGACTTTAGCGTTGTCTCCAAAGCTCCGTGAACAATTATTGTACCTACATGGCCTTGGCCGCCCCGTTTTACAATGATTCCCTCGACTTGATTTTAACTATGACGAATTGACTGTTTCGATGCAAATAACTTGTAAACATTAAAATCTTGACACTGGCTAATTTCTAAATGGCCATAATCGGTTCACAACCTATAAGAAATAAAATAAAATAAGAGAGAGTCACAGTAAAATAGTGCCTAAGAATTTTACCACACCTCTTATAGCCTTAGTAGTGGGAATGGAATATAATAATATTTTATGTTGGAGCTGGCTCACTATCACTACACAGCAATCTTATCCTCTATTCACCTGAAGGTGAATAGTTTCATCTATTCATCAGATGATTTTACCTGATGGTTAATGGTTTTATCTATTCATTAGGTAAAATCACCTGATGAATAGTACACAGCAATCTCATCATCTATGAGTGTGTGTAGAGAGCCAGCTTCCCCATATTTCCACTACTAGCCTTAAAAGGGGAGTAAGGTGGGAGTCCGTTTTTTGTTTCTGTCTGTCAACTTTGAACTACGCGTACACAAGATGTAACGGGTAAGCCCTTTTAAGCCGAAAGGGGGTTGTTCTAGACGTCTAGGCGAACAACTTTTGTTCTATGACTTTTGGAAATTCGAAGTATTTTTCGAAAATTTTAAGTGTAAAGTTTACTTGAAGATCAGCTGTTTCTTAGAGTTCGAGGTCATTGATCTTATGTTGTCCTTTCATTTAGTTTGGTCTACTACAATCAAACCTTCAATTGCTTTTATTTTCAAAAACAGCTGTTTTTTCAGTGAAACATAATCTCAAAGTTTAAAAAAAAAAGTTCAAATTTTCAAAAGTCGTAGAACAAAAGGCCTAGACGTCTAGAACAACCCCCTTTCGGATTAAAAGGACTTGCCCGTTACATCTTGTATTATTAGGGCTATAAGAGACTTGGTCGCCTTTTGCAACACCTACCGGAAAAGATGGGGTCCTACTCTCTGCCGGGCTACACAGCCTCCGCGTTTATGAATAGCCCTTTATCAGTTCTGTTAAATCCAACATACAACCATATTGTACGTGTCCATTAATATATCTCATCTCCTAATATATTCAGAAAGCTTCGCAGCAGGCCGAAGATTTATAGAAAAAGGATGCTTGCTTTAAAAGTAAGTCCTTTTTTCATAAATCTTGGACTAGGCTCTGATATTTCAATTTTGAGGAGGCTATTTTTCAAATTTCAATTATTTATGTAGCTTGCGTGGTCTAGTGATAAATTTTGGATATAAATCTGCATAAGGTTGGGGATATTCCGCCCCACCATGATCGTTTCTCCTTGGTTTGTCGCTCAAAGAAATAAAGTAAATTTTAAATTAAAAATGCTTTGACTAGGTACCTACTTTAAAAACCCACAGATAATATTTTTTTAATTTGATGTTTTTTTTTTAATTTTATTTTTTTAGCTTAACGATATAGCGGCGACTTAACGACGACTTATAAGATATCATGATTTATTTATTTAATCGTTTAACAATAATATTTCAAACATGGCGATTACATTAAATTAGGAATTTAATAAATCCTATATCTTGATAGGGGCGGATTATCTCTTTATATTTCTTTTCTACAGAACAGAAATATTTGGCTGGATGAAGATGAAAGGTTTAAGGTGGCATGTGGGTGGGTTAGATTGTTTTCTTTTACAAATTATAAGTACTTATTTTATACTCATAGAAATATCAGTGAACAATCTAAATGATGTTAAAAACAGTTTGACAGACAAACTGACCCTGAACTGAAAGCTACTTTGTTCTATGCTAACCCACTGATATTTTAAAAAAGAAAATTTGTTCTTTACTTAAGACTTACTTTTTCGCAAAAACTACTAAACCGATTGCGACGAAACTTGGTATATCAGAAACTACACACCTTCATCTCGAGATTTGGATTACCCTTTTAATTTCCTTCGGGACTTACGAGTGTAACCGCGTGTCTCAGCTAGTAAAGATAAAGATAAAGAAGACTCGTGTAACATAGTTTTCTTATATCTATATTAATTACTTCAAATTACATTTGCCCCAGAAACATAACTCGTTAAAATAGCAGTTGCGCGCGCGGTAAAGATTGCAACACAGTAGCATGTTTGCAAGTGGTAGGATATTCGCGTCATTGATCATTTGGCGCGCTGTCGATCACATTCGTCGACCACTACACTCTACAGGGTGATTCCATGTTTTAACTTTACGCTAAATCGTAAGACGAAGCAATTCGGCCTCTGTGGCGCGGCGGGCGTGCGCCTAACTGCAATGCAGAAGGTTACGGGTTCGATTCCCGTCAGGTGCAAATATTTATGCCTAAAAATAAATATTTGTATCTGGTCTGGGTGTCCATCTATGTATAATATTGTTATTGAATACAAAATAATATTAGGTTTGACTTTGACCTTTTTATAATTTTCCCCTTTAGTTTTGACTTCGATCGTGTTCTGTGCCCATTAAGATCGTCTTTTTTATGTTACGATCGTGTTTCTTTTTTTTTACGATTGCTTTTTGTTTCCGTTGAAAATATAGCTCTAACCGAATTGAGAAACTTCTTCTTTGGTAAATTCAGTTAAAAATCGACAATCAGAAACTTATTTTGTAAATACTTAGTACTGACTTAGTGCTATCTTTAGTACATACTATTATTTACCTACATAGTTTCAACGTCTTAAAACTGGAAGCGGAAGCACCCCGTTACGTTACGATTTATACTAAATCAATCCCCCACAAACCACGTTAAAGAACATCGTTGTAAAAACAAATCGTATCGTTTCCCGAAGAAGAAAGAAACTATAGACTCACAGTCCACAAAACGGGGCCCTAATAATATGAATAAAAACACACTTAAGATTTCAATAACACTTCAGCGGGTGACAAAAACCAAAGTCTCAAGACAAAAAGGGTCGCTAAAATGAAAATAATATTCAAATATGGAACCTAACGCATAAGTAGGGTATGAAATTGTGGAATCACCTGATAATTTCCGTTGGTGACGCTGGCTGGGGGGTAACCCCCGCGTCCCCCATACCCCGGCGTAGGGCTCCCGTGGTACAACGTGTTGTTGTTCGCGTCACGTGTCGGACTTGCCGTGAACGTCGTCTTGCAGTTTTGGGACATGCTGTATGTCTGTAAAAAATACACGACAATTTAAGAATTCGAACTCGTTTTTCGAAAGTGTAGCAATTCTTTAATAATTTGGGCATAAATAACCCCGCTTTGGAGAAATATTTTTTGAGAACCAGAATGAAGTTTCTTTTATGGCTTGATTTGTAATGGTTTACTATGAAGAAAATTATGTTGTACCTATTTAATTTTATGCTAAAAGGGTAGATTTTTTGTCACTAGTATAGAACAACATCTTCGTGTACGAATTCAAACTAAAACTTTGGTGGCTTTCTTGTATTTATGTACCTACCAGCTAGCTGCGCCACGCGGTATCACCCGCGTAAGTCCCGTTTCCGGCGGGAATATCGGCATAAAGTAGCCTACGTGTTATTCCAGATCTCCACCTACCTATATTCCAAGTTTCTTCTCAATCGGTTTAGCGGTTTTTACGTAATTGAGTAACAAAGTCACATAGATGCAGATATTATATGTACATACATACAAATTTTCTCGCTTATAATATTAATAATCGTATGATTTTCATTTGGTACCTACTAATAAAAGGTTTTCCAAAAAATAAATGACTATATTATGACCGGTTTATCCGGGTCCGGACCGGTCGGAAGTTTTCCAAACCTATTTTTATTTCAATAAGAAATTAAAAATAGTGAAGAAGGTAATGTTTAGTTTGCTTATAAGCAAAGTAAAAAAAAAAAACGAGGCACAGATTAATAAACTTAAATTTTATTATGTCTGGCCAGGCCACTGTCGCTACAGTGCTTCATAATAAGGACTCTACCTGTTTCTTAATTTCACTGAAAACACTGAAACCTTTATGAGATTTGTTTTGGACAATGTAGACAGTAAAAATCACTAATTCACTCAACTCTCTCGACAAAATTTGTCACAAAACTAAACACAGACAAACAGCCTTTTGTACACACGCTAATGCCATTTTTCACGAAAAAAAAGACTTACGTTAAAATAAAAAATCACCAAAAACAGTAGCAGAGGTAGGTACAGACGAGCACTGAAGTCAACTTAAATAAAAATGTTTTGTCAGTACACTTTACGATAAGCGATAATAAATGGTACACTCGCAAAGAGTGCGGCACCGGTGGCAATTAAAAAGAACTGGATTGTCCGAAAGTGTAGCAGTTGGTACAGTTACTAACAGTAAATGTTACACGACACTCACAATTAAAGATGCGGTTGAAGTAATGAGATTAAAAGTTTTCTTTTCGCTCTTTTTTTGGTGATGGTACAATTGAAACTGTATCACAGGTTTTCAATTAAAAAAATACTTTTTTTCCGTTGTTGTCTATAATTTATTGCGTTTGAGCTGTAGCTCAACAGATGATAAGTTATGATGTAGTGTAAGACGTAGCACGCCCATACAGTTTTGTTCAGTCGTGACAGTCGTTAGGTCACGAGTAAAAGTCTATATAAGAATAATATTATAATAAAAAAAAATATAAAACCGATTATGATCAATTTTGCCATAGAGATAGAAGAGGGCTTTTTTTGATCCCGATTTTCCTCGGGGTTGGGACTAACGCTCATAAAAGTCCCGATCCCGGGGGGCGCAGTTAGTTTACAATATAAGTAGGATAATAATATCTTTTGTGCAGATAACAATTTCCACTGTTTTCCTCATCTTATAAAAAGCTTGATATCTACCTAACCTACTCCGAAAGCTTTAAAAAGGAATTATTCTCAAAGTATACCTGATCAAACTTCTTTTCTTCAAGTAGACGCTGTTGTGTGGGGTGAATGGAATAATACTGCAAGATAATAGCTTTTCATTTTTCTTATCCTTGAAAGCCTTTGGTACAAACGGACTTGAGAATTTTTATTCAGTGATATTTAACACTGAATAAGTGCCTCTAAATCATGTGAACAATTATGTCAACAGGGACTTTATGCCTTCAAGACATGTGAACACTGTAACTGTATACAAAGTACTACGAGGATACCCATTTTAGCCGAAAGGGGTTGTTCTAGACGTCTAGGCGAACAACTTTTGTTCTACGACTTTTGGAACCTCGACCATTTTTTTTGGAAAAATTCAAGTTATATTTCACTGAAAAAAAACAGCTCATTTTGAAAATGAATTCAATTAAAGTTTTGATTTTGGTTCACCAAACTAAATGAAAGGACAACTTAAGGTCGATGACCTCTAACTCTAATAAACAGCTGATTTTCAAGTAATAAACTTTAAAGTTAACATTTTTGAAAACAACTTTTCTAATTTCCAAAAGTTGTAAAAGTTGATCACTTAGACGTCTAGAACAACCCCCTTCCGGCTTAAATGGTTATTTTCGTTACACCTTCTTTATGAAAACTGTATCTGAACAGTGAAATGGTGCCTTCAAGACATGTGAACAGTACATAAATTAAAAACAGTGAATTGCAAGATATATGAACATTGGAAGGTTGGTGTGAACTATGTGAACATTTTGAGTGCTCTTACAAAACACGTGAAGATTATCCTACTCATTGATAGATGTAACACACATTGTGTGTATTTGTAATTTTGATTCATAACAATATACTTTTTTTATATACCATAAATGCGTGAATTCAAAATATTATGCCACATAAAATATTATTCAAAAGACATAGGAACTTTAGTTCAAAAGCGGTCGATAGACGCATATCTGCCGTCTGTTTAACCAAGAGGTTTTAACCCATTGAAATTATTTCACATATTTTGTAAGTCACGTTTTCGAATCAGGATTTTATTGAAGAAAAGCAATTTTTATCACGATTTCGTTTTACAATTTGTAGAATAGCAATCTGGATTTGAATATAATTATAATCCTCTTTTTAAAAAGTATGCTAAACTTTTACCTACATTTTACCGGGTCTCAATACGCGATAAAACCGGATAAAATACAGCAGATACAAAACATATCTGCTGTATTTTGTTACTTGACAGTTTACCACTTCGCCCAGCTGCGATATGGAATTTCGTTTCAAAAAACTGTTTTAATCTCAAAGTACCTACTTGTTGCTGAAATTCGCTAAAGTTTTCAACTTAACACTCAGAGTGGTGCTTCTTTTTCCGTACCGTAATGGTAAAGTAAAACGTACCTACCTATATTTTGAAGCAATTTGGGAGTCTTTAAATGGCAATGACAGGTGCCTTCTAGATCAGCGTGCTTGATCTTAGATTAGGCACTTCTATATTTTGATAGCGATCAAACGCTGGACGAATTACAAAATAGTTTTATTTATTTTACCTCCAAAATTTAAGGATTTGATTATTTTCCGAAATATTTCCATCCTCTAACATCGCTTTTACTGAGTATGAAAACTAGACTGCGTCTACACTAACCTATTAACCAGCCTTGAATCACTAAACAAGGTTACTTACTATGGATATGTAACATGCATGTTACACATGTGTAACACAGCCCTTATCATTTTACCACAGATATTATATTTAAAATCGATTTGACATCTCAACAGGCACAGTTTAAAAAAAAACAAGGTACCTTCGCAACAGATTTACCTTGAAAGGGTTTACGATTTTAATGTAGAACAATTATACAAGCATTTAACAATTATGAGTTTTACACTCGTAAAAAGCGATAGTCGACTTCAGCTTTTTAGTAATAAGGGTGTCGACAGTTTATATTTTTATTGTTGTAATTGGTGCAATTTCAAGAACACGGAATTCGCGACTCGCTACTTTTTAAATGGTTTGTATTTGGGGCTTTGTAAACGTGATTATGTAGATTTCGCTTCTGGTTTTTAACCTTTTTGACTATTGAAAAAAAAAACACATAGGATTGATTTTTCAATGTATGGAAAAAATATAAATCAAACACTAATAAATATTAAATGTAAAACGTTCAAAAGTTTTAGGATTTCGTACCGCTAAGGGTAAAAAGTGGAGTGTAAAAGTAAAGGTAGAGTGGGTTTCCCGAACTAAATTATACACAAAAATAGTTGGACATAATTTCTGTTCTGTATTACGTATTAGATCCGGTAAGTCAAGTAACCCAGTAGGATGTCCGTCTGTATGTCATAAATTAACATTCAACTAGGACACTGACTCACGATTGTATATAATATACCAAGAGATTGACAGTAAAAAGCTGTTCGTAACTAGTAGGTATTTACTGAGGTATTTCAGTTGGATCCTTATTTATTGCCGTGGAACCTGTTGATTGGGTGTCGTTCCGAAATACTTAAATATTTAGACTTTAGTTTGTTGGTTACTCAGTTTATAATTTTATATATGGTTTTCGCGATTTTGCATCGATTTTGCGTTTAAAAATCATGAGTGAAACGCGATTAAACCCGGTAAAGTAAACCAGGTAAAGTGTTTTATTTTGTTAGATATTTTTAAGATTTGACCATAATCTGTATTTAATGTATGGCCCTGACCTTATCCCACGCTTAGATTGCACGAAGGGTGAACCGAGTCCAGGGTTGGTATTTTCAATTACATACCTAGTGGCCGGCGTTTTCTCGTTTTCAGACGAAATGTGGTGCCCTCGCATCGCATTTTTCAATGTAATTAAAATTATTGCAGTCTAGCACTGTTGGTTTAAAGTGAACTAGCTGCGTCCCGTCACGTTGGCCGTGTACCCACCGCGACCGTAAGAAACTTCAACGTGCAAATATTTAATTTTTGAAGTTGTTCTATAATGTTTTTTACACACCTACTGCTCTACAAAGTTACTTTATTTGACCAAAAAGGTCAACGTAAACCGACTCTTTATTTCCTTGGTGTAAAAAATGCTCATTATACAACTAGAGCATAAAGTAATTTAAATTTGGAACTAAGGTTTTTTTTATTTCTTATCGGTTGTGAACCGATTATGGCCATTAGGAAATTAGCCAGTGTCATGTATTCTAATATATTATGCAAGTTATTTGCATCGAAACAGTCAAGTCGTCATAGTTAAAGTCAAGTCTAGGGAATCATTTGTAAACACGGCGGCCATTTACAAACAATCTTCACGGAGCCTTGGAGACAACACTAAGTTAATGTTTTGCACCGATTTTCACTTTCATTCCACTTGTACACCTTCACGAAACTAAATTGATTAATATGCCCCCGAAATTAAACAATTTGCACGCATATGAACTAGGTTTCACAAAAATGAAAATTTAGCACCACATCTCCTCAACGAGTTCCCGCCAAGACTCGGAACTAAGGTTCTGGTAACATACGGCCATTTCGAACTGGCCACCTAGACAAAATGCATAAAAAAAATAAAAACTGGCTTATTTTTCTTCTAAGGCAAAAAGTTTTAGTTAATATAAAGCTCCAACTTTTTGGAAAAATTGGAAAAAAAAACCAAAAAATTGGGACTTACGCGGGTGAAACTACGCGTCCCGTGAAAATATCGGGATCAAAAGTAGCACAAGTTACTCCTCGATATTGTAGCTTTCTATTGGTGAAAGAATTTTTGAAATCGGTTCTGCAGTTTCGGAGCCTATTACAAACAACCAAAAAATAAATAAATCTTTTCTCTTGAAAGACGGAAAAACCCGGTCGTCCAATAGATAATTATTTGTGTGCGACCATTATCACCGTGACCACAATCACACGTGGGTCCGGCCTCTCTTACACGTGGTGGCTAGCGGCTGTTCCTATTTGGTTCCACGAACCCGGAAGTGGTTTACAACCGTTACTTCTGCTTATAACATCATTTTGTTTGGATTTTGTTTTTATTAGCTTTCTTTTTCATTAAGTTTTTTTTTATAGTTACCTAGGTACTAACTACTTACTTGTTTGGTGATTTGGAGGAGTGACTCCAAATACCTATAGTGATTTGAGATTTGAGGTGATCAAAATTTAATGAATTAAATTAATTGTTTGTGGATCTAGGTATTAAGAGATGGATACAAAATTAAAGAATCTCTAGCCCTACCACGTGGTCATACAAAAATGGTTTTTAAGCTCCGGAGGCGGGTCACCGGGTGGGTCGGATGTTGTTAGGCGGGTTGTGTGTTTGTGGATGAGGATGTGTATTTTTTCTTTTCTATTTTACAATGTAATCTAACCGATAGACAGAATTATACTTTCGAACTTGATAAAACATTGCTCCAGTTCGACTATAGCCCTGAATTTGATCATTGCAATAAATAAAGAAACAAAAAAACACCATGAGTTTCTTGTGTCTTCTTCTCATTGGAGGTCGCGTTCCGAAGACACGATAGTTTACTTGATGTTTCTAAAAAATAACGTTTTAATATTATATTTAATATATAGAATAATAATAGTTTATGCACCGAGGTACTAAAGCCCTGTCTTATATAGCGGGCGTCATATTGAATCCAAAGCGTACGTCGGACTCTACAGAGTTAACTCCCGAGCGCAGCGAGGGTGTTAAAGACTTAACTCCTGAGCGAAGGAGTTATGTACCTAGAGTCCTGAGTGAAGCGTGGGATTCAAGCGCCAAAGATAAAGACAGGCTTTATTACCGAGGTAAATACTCTACTTTACACATCTACTGCGAGACAATAAAGAGGCTACAAAAATAAGCATTTCATTAACTAATGATTTTTAGATTAATGCTACGTTTATGAAATATATTTACAGCTCTATCTACATTAGAAATATTTTGAAGGAAAAATTCATGTTCAAAAATTCACTCGCGACGAGATTCGAACTCGCGTCTCTGCGAATAATTTTTGAAGATGATTTTTTTTCCTTTAAAGTATTTCTAGTAGCTATATGCCTTGCACAATAAACACAAATTACGAAATAGCTCTATGCTAATTAAATTTAACAATGTTACATCAAAATGACAAAACCAAACATCGGCCTTTGACGATGAAACAAAAAAGTTGGGACTTTATATTAACTAAAAGTTTTTGCCTTACCTTTCCGTCGAAATAAAAATAGAAGAAAAATAGCCCAGTTTTTACTTTTTTTATGTGTTATGTCTAGGTGGCCAGTTCAAAATGGCCGTATGCTACCAGAACCTTAGTTCCAAATTTGAATTACTTTATGCCCTAGGTGCATAATGAGCACTTTATGCACCTAGGCAACAAAGATTCGCTTTACGTTGACCTTTTTGGTCAAATAAAGTAACTTTGTAGAGCAGTAGGTGTGTAAAAATATTTTGAATTTGAATTGAGGGTAAAAACATCGCAATTAAAACCGGAATTTGAGTTTAATTTAAATTAAATAGTAGTTTTTGCAAAATCAAGTCTGAGTAAGTAGGTAAACAGGAACGTTTTTAAAATGTTTAATATTAAATAATTTTATAGGTATCTACGGTAGTTTTATGTAACTTTTTAGAACAATGAGTATGACAAATTACAACTAAATGTACTCCTGAGCAAGAGGTTTATAAATTCCTCGAAACGTCGAGCGTTGTAAATATACAAGCATCGCGATGAAAACCGCGCATAATGCGTTTCATGTTATACAATTTGTAACGGGTATGCCCTTTTAATCCGAAAGGGGGTTGTTCTAGACGTCTAGGCGCACACTTTTTGTTCTACGACTTTTGAAAATTCGAACATTATTTTTGAAAGTTTTGAAATAGTTTCACTGAAAAACAGCTGCTTTTGAAAATAAAGGTAATTGAAGTTTTAACTGTAAAACATCTAACTAAATGAAACGACAACATAAGGTCAATGACCTCGAACTCTCAGAAACAGCTGATTTTCAAGTAAACTTTACACTTAAGCTATTAATAATCTTAAATTTAAATAAATATTGCACAACATAACACACTATGAGTTTGGTATAACGGATATACCTACTACATACTAGACGTTTTTTTTGTACACACATACATATTATACATAGATGGCCACCCAGACCAGAAATAATTATTATTTCTTTTTCTTAAGCATAAATATTTGCACAATGTGGTAATCGAACCCGCTGCATTGCAGTTGGGCGGTCGCCCGACACACCACAAAGGCCGTCAAATTTCTTATCCCACTTCGATCCTTCCATGTTTAGCTGTTAAGTTTAAAGAATATTTTTAGTGATGCAACGAATACATTTACCGAATATTCGTATTCGGCGAATACTAATACGAATATTTAAAAACTAATATTTTTGTACGCAACTCTATTTACTGCAGATTTGAAAAACGCTCGTAAAAATATGACATGTGCACGTGTGCAGAGGGCCTTAACCGCAACGACGACGCGACGCGACGGGGGACTCCCCGGCCATAGTTTATACAGTTCCTGCGGGTCCGGGAGTTTCCTTATCATTACGATTACGAACCATGGATTGATTGAATTGATTCATTCATTCCTTTCTTTTCATTAATTTAATTTGTCAGTCGTGAGCACAAGTCAAGCAAGAGAGTATTGTTTTATTTATTTTTTGTCTGAGGTTGCTGCGAATTTATATAAGTTTGAGTTGAATTGAAAATGTCTTCTCGTAAACGAGAACAAAGTGACATGAACGGCTGGGAATATCCAGACTAAAAAAGAAATCGCCTAAAACCAGAAAATCTACGAATTTTATGTTTTTTAAATAAAAATTTGCCCGTTGTAAATTTTAGTTATTAGAAGAGTAAACATTCATCAAATAAATAAGTCTTTTATTACCATGGTGAGATATTCGTATTCGTATTCGCCGAATAGTAGGTTTGATATTCGTATTCGTATTCGTAAAAGTAGTATTCGTTGCATCACTAAATATTTTGGAACCCAACATTTAGCTACCAAAAGATGAATCATTTTAGCATGAAAAAAAAAAACTATTTTTCAATTTAAATGTCCGGTCTATATACTTAGATTACATATATAAGTCTTTGTCCAATATCATCCGGATTACTCCCGACATGTACCAAGCTATTATTCTTAGTGATTAGCCGACTGAGCTATTAGGTGTGCGGACAAAAATGTCGGGAAAGGGCTGACCTAACACACGCATTTATCTTGGGGTAGATTTCCTAAGCTGTACTTGAAACTAATAGGTACGAAGGATTTATTTGCTACAGCAGCGCTCTTTGTTTTCACTAGCGTAACTACAGCTAGCTGATTAAGTAATTAACTCACTTACTTATAAAGTATTAAGTATTTACACATGACTAAGTTAAGTGACGTTTGTCTCTGTCTGTCAACTACCTATGTAACTTCATCATCATCATCAGCCTGTTGCAGTCCACTGCTGGACATAGGCCTCTCCAATTGCACGCCACCTAGATCTATTTTCGGCTTCTCGCATCCAGTTTGTGCCAGCCGTCTTGCGCAAATCGTCGCTCCAACGTGCCTGAGGACGTCCTACACTACGTTTGCCGAAACGCGGTCTCCACTCTAGAACTCGTTTACCCCAACGGTTGTCGGTTCTACGGCTAATATGGCCAGCCCACTGCCACTTCGGCTTGCTAATCCGGTGAGCTATGTCGAAGACTTTGGTTTTCTGACGGATGAAACTTCATGTGACAGTAAAAGACAAACGATGCATATAGTTATGCAGCGCATTAATTAGCGTTTATAAGTAAGGGGGTAAGTTGATAACTAATCTCAATTGAAAATAATGAAATTGTTGTTTTCCATCATTTTTTTAGATTAAGTATATAAATTATCTTATCTTACTTCTTACTAATAATAAAAACGCGAAACTTTGTATTTAAATATGTATGTATGTGACTTTGATACTCTTTCACACAAAAACTACTGAACCGATTGCAATGAAACTTGGATTATGGGTAGCTAGGAATCTGGAATAACACTTAGGCTACTTTAAATATCGATATTCCCGCGGGAACGGGACATACGCGGATGAAACCGCGGGGCGTGGCTTGTTAAAAATGGGAAGAAAATGCCAATTATTATCTTAAGAACACTTTATTCCGGAAATTATAAATGCTACGGTAAATAAACCTTGCATTTTGGACTCGATATATTTTCGTTTCTCTCGAACCGGTCACAATGAGTCGTGCATTAGTTATTGAAACACTAAAAGCGTAGGTATTCAATTATTTATCGGTCAATTTCGAAATTTTCAGTGATTTCGTTCGTGTCTCGACATAAAGCGGTTAGTTTTATTTTTCAAATTCCGATGCAAGTATTTCTTAATTCTTTATTGACACACCAAAATATATAATTACAATGGGCGACCTCAACGCTTAAAGCGATATCTTCCAACCTTTGGATGGACAAGAAGTGAAGGAATTTGTTCTGGGTCGATAGATTTTCTGGTTTTCAACTACACACTGTGTTACATATGAACGTTTAAATGTCCGGTAAGAAGTCCGTGCCAACAACTAAGAAAGGTTAATAAAAATGTCGACTGGACGAACAACGCACAGTCGAAACCGGTGATATTAGACAGCTGAAATTTAGAGAGTCCGATAAGAAAGGATTTTCCGAAATCACCGCGGGATCGAGGCTTACGCGACTAAAACCGAGGAACACAGCAGCAAGTACTACTTATATAGCAACAAAAATAGAACCTCCGTTTTGGTTTTTAGGAAAATAATTGTATCTGGTCTGGGTGTATTTCCATGTATAATATGTATGTATTACAAAAGAAAAATAAACATAAGTAGTATATCCGTTGTCTAGTCACCGTAACACAAGCTTAGCAGCTTACCATGGGGCTAGATGGCGTTGTGTGTTGGTCACAGAATTTAGTTATTTATTTAATTTATACTGCAAAACTTAATGATCCATTTCAGACAAAGCAGTCGTTAGGTCAAGTTAGAGGTCTTAGGCCTGATAACTCTAACACTAGGTGAGACACATCACTGGACGAAAAGAAAGAATTATTCAATCAATCAGTTAAATCAATTAGAAACGGACGTTTTGGTGTGCCCAGCTCGACATTACAAAAAACTTTATACAAGAGGCCTTAGGGTGGCCTGATAACTCTAACATTAGGTGAGATATCACTGTATGAAAATAAAGAATGATCAATCAATTATATTATGGCCATGTGTTGGTGTGCCCAGTTCGACATTTAAAAAAACTTTTCACGAGTTATTTTGTACCAACCCTTAAACCACAGCCACCTAAACAAAGAGAGTAATCTATCTTCATTCTTATCTGTGGTAACATGTAGATATAGATTGCCACTTATCTAGTACGGACACCGTAGGGATTATTCGAGTACACTTGCGATCCTTTGATGCTGGATTCGACCTTTTCGGCTCGGAGGCACTCGCTTGTAGGTGAAAAATTACTTTAAGATGAAATTTCTTTGCAGATATAATATTTTTCTAGGTTCTATTAATCCATATTATATTATGAAATTCAATGTTCATACCTAGAACGAGTTTTCTGAAATTCTGATTTAAACAAAATAATGATTTAGATCTTTTCTTTGATAGAAAAGAATGTACTTATAATAATTATTATTCTACGAGTAGTAGTATTCACCGATTGCACCTTGCACCATTTTAAGGCCTGATTTTTTATTTCACGATAAAAGATATCTGTCGAATAAGTTCGAACCCAACCAAATTAAAAAAGCCTTCAAATTTTGATCTTTTAAATTTAGATTTATTTTCTTTTTAAATATCAAAGTGATGGTTTTCATTCGGTGGTGTTACATTTTATTTGTCAGATATCTCTATCTAGGGATTTGGAAAATCAGCCCTTGTATTATCTTCTTTTTCTTTTGTGTTTATTTATACTAAATTTTACTTCATTTTCCTTTTGATTAATCAACTCGCTGAAAAGATTCGTAATAAACTAGCCTTCTTTAATAACTAATAGTTCTTAGCTTTTAGGCGTACATATTTTGAATTATGCACTAGAACAAAACTGTATACACAATGTTATTGTCTGTATAATGTCATAATTCATTTACATTTTACCGGGTCTTAGGTCGACTTGCATAACACTATTTAAAAACATATTTAACTAAATCAATTTTAAAATAATTTATGAGAAATCGAACATTGGACTCTATTTCATTAAATGGTCGATTGATAATATGTTGCCACACATTGACAGTTCTTGAAATTCTGACAGATTTTAAACACGTTTAGCAGCTTAAACATGTTTAAGAACTAGTGTAAGGAAAAATGTGGGTAGTTCGGTTACTCACGTACTTTAAAAATTTCTTCCCCTACCCACCACCGGTCAGTAAATAACAACGGTTTAATATAGAGGACGACACCCGCCGCAGCTCCAGTCCCCTCGCGACCAAATCATTGTAACGCGATCTAGACGTCGAGGTAAGAAAATAAATAACAATACGCGATTAAGACCCGGTAAAATGTAAATGTGTTAACAAATCGTTTGAATTTAATTTATAATTTGTTTTGTATGCTCATGAATATAATTAAAAAAATAAAGATAATTCTACCTCTAAGGAAAAGGGGTCTCTTGATCGATAGACATGAAAATTGATACACATATATGCGAATTACACATGCGAATCCAGGGCGGGTAGCCACCCACAATAATTAAAATGTATCTTATAAGGTCGGCCTTCATAGCGACAAAGAAAGTTGATCTGATTACTTGATTAGTCATAATTACGAAGAAACCTTGCGGTTTTGAATCGACTCGTTGGTTCACTATGTTGAAATGCAGGCTTAAGTTTTTTGCAAATGAATGATATTAATGTAGGTAGGTATACACAATACACGTTGCAATCAACTTATACTAGCTCCTTAGAGTAATATATTACCTATCTATCTATTACTATAATATTATATAGAGGTGACGTTAATAATATGTATGTAAATAAGGGGTTATCTCTGAAACTACTGGTCCGACTTCATAAAATTTACAAAGGTAGAATTTATGAAGTCGGATGTCGGTTTGACGGCCTCTGTGGCGCGTCGGGCGTACGCTCGACTGCAATGCAGAAGGCTGCGGGTTCGATTTCCGTTGGGTGCAAATATTTTTGTTTAAAATTAAAAATAAATTTTTGTATCTGATCTGGGTGTCTTTCTATGTATAATATGTACCTATGTATTTAGAACAAAAAAAATATAATATGTAGTATATTAGTTGTCTAGTACCCCTACCCATAGTACAAGCCTAGTGCTTAGTTTGGGGCTAGATTGCGCCGTGTGCAATGTAGTGCAATATTTATTTAAGGTACTTTATCGAGGAGTAACATAAGCTACTTTTGATCCCAATGTTTTCACGGACTCACGCGAGTGAAACTACGTGATGCAGCTAGTGTTAAAATAAAATAAAGATAGTCATTATAATTTTACAGAAATTGTAATAACTATCTTTTTTATTGTTACGAAGTTAAAGTCGTTAAGAAAGTTGCATTCGATGTTACAAAACATTTTTGGTCAATATAGCCTTACTAGCTGCGCACCGCGGTTTCAACCGCATAAGTCCCGTTCCCGACAGATTACCGGGATAAAAAGTAGACTATGTGTTATTTCCGGTATCCAGCTACCTATATTCCAAGTTTAATCGCAATCGGTTCAATAGTTTTTGCGTGAAAGAGTAACAAAGCCACATACATACATACAAACTTTCGCATTTATAATACTGCGCCCTGCGGTTTTACCCGCGTAAGTCCCGTTCCCGTAGGAATATCGAGATAAAAAAAGCCTATGTGTTATTCCAGGTCTCAAGCCACCTATATTCCAAGTTTCATCGCAATCGGTTCAGTAGTTTTTGCGTGAAAGAGTAACAAACTCACATACATACATCCATACAAAATTTCGCGTTTATAATATTAGTAAGATTAGTAAGAAGTAAGATGTGAGGACGACTATAAAGAACTATAATGATTACTTACTAGTTGTCAATAAATACCTACGACATACCTACTACGTTAGTGCAGCAATCAACTTTCTAGGTACATAAACCTTGGGTCTAGACTTCTAGCCTTAACTTTCTCTAGGTCGTGCCGTGATGGTATACTCGTACCACGCACTACGAACGTCGCAAGTACTTATCTGTCGAGTCCTATCTATATCTATACTTATAATAAAGGAAGAGAGGACAAAAAGTCTGTAACTATTTGGAAGTAAATTAAAGAAAAAGTTCTCCAGACAGCTTAGAAAAAGTAGTAGAACAAAATTATATAATTTTTAAAATTCATGTCTGTCTGTCTGTTTATCTGTCGGTTCCTTATACAATGAAAAACTACTTATCCGATTGAAATCTGTTTTTCAATATTGGATAGTTCTATTTTCGAGAAAGGTCGTGGTATACTTTGCATCGAAATCCAATTAAGAAACCGAGTAATGAACGAAAAAGTGCAACCGCTCGAGAACCGCTCGGGCGCCCGCGCCCTTGATAACGCGTTTTCACTTCTGCGGGTGAAACCGCGGGGCGCAGCTAGTTCATTCATATATAAATTTTAATTGGGGTTTCTGTTTTTCTTTTTTAACGTCAGGAAATCGCCCTAAGACATTCAGGCCGCTCTCGGGGGGGAGCGGCCCGGTGTGTGGGGGTCCCCTCTGACCTGGGATGGTGGGCGGCCAGAGGTATACCCACTAAAACCTGACGGTACCTTACACGCCGCAAGTGCCAGAGTTCGCCGGAACCTTGCGGAAGGGGTTTCTGTATTTGACTGATAGTCAGCCGAGTACCGAAACGCTCCTTAAAATTCGAGGGGTAGCTTTAAAATTGTGCATTCTCAATTTAAAATTTGTATGGAATTTTTTAAGTTTGAGAGTTGCTTAAGAGCCTATATAACCCTTATAGCGTGACAGGGATAAAGCTAGCGAATTTCAGATGTGTAAGTGAAGAACGTAAGATGCGACTATACAAAATTTTATTGCGTAAAATCAAACAATTGCTAATTTTAAGTTAACTAAACGTTAATCTTGAAATTCAAAACTTTCACTGCCTGTATTGAGCCAAGTTCAGTTCTTATACAAAGTTTTATTAGTTTTCGTACAATATTGACAGAATAATATCACTTATTTGTACAATTTAGAGGGAAGTTTAGATTTTTTTTCAATCGAGAAAATTTTCAAGTATCGTGTTTTCACGACATTCGCGTGTTAGTAAATATCCTCGACTTTAATAAATATGGTTTCGAAAACTTTTATTTTAAATAGCTTTTGTAGTAATTTACCCTAGAAACATCAGTTCTGGCCTACTACGGCCCCTTAACAGTCTCGTCTTATGTATTTTATTTATTTATTTATTTATCTATTTGGAAATCCAACAGCTATTATAAAACAGTAGTGATAGTGTAACAATAGAAAGCCAATTATAGGATCTCACGACTAACAATAGAATTATACTAAAATAAGGAGTGAGCTATCAACCATCAACTTAACCACCTACAAAATCACAATACATTTCACAAAGAATATAAGTTGAGTAAATTTAAGAGGAACAGTTAAAAAATAAAACAAAAACAAATACACATCATTCACCCCCAAAGAAATGCCTAGTTAACCGCCGCCTCACTGTCTCAGCGCTGGTACTGAACAAATCCAAATCTTTGTCAACACGCTCCACCAGTCTATTTGAATTACTACAGGCCCGCCACAGATAAGTATTCTGACTATAATTGTATTTTGTAAATAGTGTTTCGAAATGAGATACTTAGATAGGAAACCCATCTCTATATCGATACTCAAAGAGCTCTTGATCGATTGAGTATTTTTATTCGACTGTAATATCCCAAGTACCTACACGAAGACAGCTTCCCTTTACCTCCATAATAAAGTACTTATTGAAACCGTTTGTCCTTAAGTATAACAATGATGACGTCAGACAGTAAACTGAATTACCGATAAACCAATTTATTTCAAGCGATTTTGTCAAAGGTGCGTGCGAGCTACGAAATTGGAGTTTTGTGTTTTATAAGGCAGAAGTTTCCGAAGTGTTGGAAAAAATGCCTGACAGATTCGAAACATCGTAATTGTTTTCATATAGCGTGGCGATGCGTCGCCATGTCAACAATCAGTATCTATACCCTATAGATGTTTTACTTACATCAAAAATTAAGTTTTTGCGAAAATCTAAATTTGCCCATACATTTCTATCTCTTTGCTCAGAGCCTTGGTTTTTTAAATCCTAATAGGGTCAATAGACCTTTAGTAATTTCAGGTTGCTAGATTTACTTATTCCTGGAAAAATCGGTGGTGACAGATTGACGGACAAACGAATTATCTTATAAGGGTTCCTTTTGAGGTACGCAGGGAGGATGTTCGAAACCCAAAAAAACCAGCAAAATCATCTCTTATCTATCAGACAAACATAGAGTGTGTACTTTCTAAACGGATCTGTCTGACGGATATACATTTCTTGTACCTTGTATTTTGTATTGTACGTGGTTTAGTTGAAGCAAAAATCTGTCTAAACGCTGTGTCTGACAAATCCGTCCGATGGATACATCCGTGTTGTGTGTGAGTAGTGGCTACTAGAGTTACGTATGAATTATGAAGGGCAAAAGTAAGCATATATGCTTACTTTTGCCCTTTATAAAGATTTAGAAATAGGTACATTTGTTGAAAGTTGTACTTTAACCGAATATTCATATTTAATGAAGTTGTTCTTCAAGTTAATTAAGTACTTTGTTCGAATTTCTTATGTAAACTTGATGAGAAATACATAGTTTATTCAACTGTACAAACATATATAACAAAAATACAGTTCTCTAACTTCATTTGATTACCAAAGAATATTTGAAAATACACGTAATTTTACATCATATCTTACTTCATTCTTACAAATATTATTAACGCGAAAGTTTGTATGTGTGTATGTGAGTTTGTTACTCGATCAAGCAAAAACTACTGAACCGATTGCGATGATACTTGGAATATAGGTAGCTGGATACCGGGAACAACATAAAGGCTACTTTTAATCCTGAAAATCCCGCGGGAACAGGCCTTACGCGGGTGATACCGCTGGGCCCAGCTAATATTTATAAAAATCTCCATGTTCATAGCCCAACATTTATTTATGGGGACTTACGATTCTCAATTGGGAGGCAATAAGGATGAAATTACTTTGCTTCCGTGGTGATTAACTAGTTCTTGTCTTGACGTTGTGACTCTAGTCTATCGATTTGTTTCAGATTCAAGACGTTTTATTTTCTTTCAAGTTTTGGCTTCGCTTGAAATCGCGGTAAAGCCTGTATCTTACTTTAAACTTTTTTAATTCACACGATTTGTTAACATAATTAATCACGCTATACCTACTCATAGTTTAGTAATATAATATCACAACAACAATCAATGCAAAGTTTGAATTATGTAATAATTCTAACTGTTTATACCGAACTTGATTCTAATATAATATATTACAGTTGAATCGAAATTAACATAATTATAGAGAAAACGAGTTTTTCTATTTATCTTTTTTTAGTTATTAATACAATTGGTAAGTATCAATCGGATAAGGTGATTTCATTCAATGTTAAATATAAATAATAAATATTGCAGACCATTTCATACATCGCAATCTAACCCCAAACTGGGTACCCAACTGGGGTACTAGGCTTGTACTACGAATACAAGACAGTGGATGGATATAATCACATTTTTTTTAACTTTTGTATACTTAAGAGTAAAAGACATCCAGAACCAGAAACAAACATTATGGTTAGCATAAATGCTTGTTGTCGCCAGCGGGAATCGAACCCGTAACCTTCTACGTTGAAGTCGTTCGCTCGACGCACTACCGAGGTCGTAATACGTTTCTCAGTCGTTACATCATATTCGGGGATGCTTTTGGGATAATGCCGCGATATTTGTTCCTCGTAGGCCGCGATCGATATTTTATCGATATTTCGCATAATTCGTGATTCCGTGGAATATTTATTTATTTATTTATTTATTTAAGGAACATTCACAGCTATAATACAAAGTAAATATATATGTATAGATAACACAAAGCCAAAATACGAAAAACCCTTAGTACCTTACATCGGAAACATGTTTCTAGCACCAGCTGTTTAAGCTCTGCGACTGACTGAATGACTTTGATATACTCAGTCATTCAGACGGACATTTAATAAGTATTAATAAGTTGTTGATCGATATTTCTTAGAAAAATAAACATTTAGATGAAAAGCGATGACTAAAGCAGAGATGGCGGGATGAAATCGACAAATTTAAGCCTGAGTGGCGAACCATAGCCCAAAATAGACCCGAATGGAAGAGTTGGAGGGAGGCCTTTGTTGCCCAGCAGTGGGACAATTCAGGCTAATATAATATAATAATAGATGAAATGAACTTATTAAGTTAATACTTGGAATACTTATAGGATAGGTAACTGAAGACCTGAAACATGGGCTATTTTTATGCCGATATTCCCGCAGGAACAGGACTTACGCGATTGAAACCGCGGGACGCAGCTAGTAAATAATAAAATTCACAGCGGGTATCGAATTTGCAAACATCCTAGGGCACTCTTTCAAGTGCCACAGACGTGTAAGGAATAAAAAATTGACTTACCTATTTTTCAGCCGGAAACAATTTAACCTCCACGGATTCACACAACAGAGTAAATAAAATAATAACACTGGCCAAAAATACACAATCGGAAAAATTCGCGCAAAAAACTGACAGCTTGTCAAAATGACAACGACGAAAAATTGCGGGAATATTTTTCAGCGGAGTTTATACTGGATAGAAGTGATTTATTTATTTTATTTTCCTTTTTGTTTTTTTTTGTTTTGTTTGTTAGTGTTGTAGTGTGCATCGGTTAGTGCGATGTCAGTGTAATGAATGGTTTGTAGTGAGGTGCTCCGTCGACCAGCTTTGTCGGGAAAATGTGCCGCGTCGTGTACTGCGACTGGAAATTTTGATACTTTTACTCTTACTGTAGAAAAAAAAAACATCGCAGAACATATGATATAATAATACATTATTTATGGTGTTTTTAAATTATTTATAACTTATATTTATCGCTACACGACCATGGAAAGGGGGCTGTTTAGTTGTACTGAACTAAACAGCCCCCTTTCCATGCCAAGGTTGCCTGGAAGAAATCGCTTTAAGCGATAAAGCCGCCCTATTTGTTGAACATTTATTGATTTTAAAGTAATATCTATTTATCTATGGAAGACGGTTCGGCGGTTGTTCCACGCCCGTTTCTTAGAGACGCGAGCCTAAATGAGCATTTTACATCGTAGAGCACTTCGATTTCTAACATCGATATAATTAATTATGTTTGTTTATCACATAGTGTGCATTGGTTTGTAGGCATGGAACAATCGCTAATCCGGAGTAAAGTAGTGTAGCGTCTTACTGCCTAACCCCTCTAAGGCTGAAATTTATAGTCCATACTTTGACTTTGCTAAGCAAAAACTTTGACTTAAGACAATTTTTGGTATTTATAAAGCGATCTTCGCAACTATCCAAAGTTTTTGCTTAGTAAAGTCGAAGTTTTTCATATTTAGAATGTAAACCAATCAAAAATAATGACCTAAACGTTGCTTCTCTGTTATAGCTATGAAGTTATTTTTATTTTATTCGTATGTTACAAAATGAATTTTGGCTTATAAATTCCATTTATGCTTGGTTTTTGCTAAGCTCAGTCTGAGCAAAGTCAAAGTACGCTCTATAGATTTCAGCCTAAGAAGAGATCCTTCTCCTATAGTAAGATACAAAAGCGAGTTATCAAAAACCTTCACGTTTATTCCCAGTCCCAGAAGGAACTCACTAAGCTACTATTTAAAAACTAGATTTTAATTTTTATATGCTGCTTTATATTATGATTATTACTGTAAATATTTATGCTTTAAAATGAATTTTAATGGTTGTTTTTGGTTTAGGTGTTTTCTATGTATCATATTACAAAAAAACCTGATTGTTCATTCAGCAATCAGGTTTACCCCGCATAAATAAAGAGTTCTTAGTGTATCCGTTGTCTAGTACTCATAGTAAAAGTCTGGTGCGTAGTCAGGGGCTAGATTGCGCTAAGTGTAATGTCGTGCAATATTTATTTATTTAAATGTAGTATATGTATAGATATATATATATATACCTAGTATCAAGACACTGCAAGTGACTACGTATAGTATAGCGGTTCGTAGTAGATTCGCACCGAATCGACTTGGCATTTTGGCTGACAAAATGCTCGTAGAGACGACGACGGCTGCATAGTATGGAAGAGACTTTTTCAATTTAATTTGTAACTAGCCGCGCCTCGCAGTTTCATCTGCGTAAGTCTCCACCCAGCGGAAATATCGGGATAAAAAGTAACATGGCAGTATAACTGGAGATCTATCAGCTATATGTACAGTTATGGAATATATGTAGCTTCAGACCTAGAATAACACATTATATACTTTTTATCAAGATATTCCCAAGGGATCGGGTCTTACGCTAGTGAAACCGCAGGGCGCTAAATATAAATATAAGTAGTATATCCGTTGTCTAGTCACCGTAACACAAGCTTAGCACCTTACCATGGGGCTAGATGGTGCTGTGTGTTCGTCACAGAATTTAATTATTTATTGGAGTTCGCGTATCGAAGCCACGGTGGTTTGCTGACGTTTCAAAACGATAATGTGAATATCTTATTGAATAAGTTAATTTTTAGGGTAAGCTTGGTAATCTATAGATCTCGAAAAAACACTTTTGTGTTTTATTAAAATTTCTGTGTTTTATTATCGCAATATAAAGTAAGCAAGCTAAATGTCACTTAGGAACGTTTCTAAGTACATAAGTATGTTAGAAGCTGCAGTTTGTAGGTCGAGCATTGACCCCAACTTATTCAATAAATTTTCCATCAAGATGCAATGAGTAAATACAGTATGTAGGTAGGAATCTTCCAGCAACGGTGTATTAGGACCGACCGCTAGGTCATAGAAGTGTTTGGTACCAATTACCTACATATTCTATTTGTTTGCTGTGACCCTTGCCTTGACCTTTTTAAACCACCTGATGAGTTTTGGCGGGAACGCGTTGAAGAGATGTGTTGCTAAATATTCATTTTTGTAAAACCTAGTTCAAATGCGTGTAAATTGTTTAATTTCGAGGGTAACAGATTATATTCTCTTTGGAGGGTAAATTAATCTATTTAGTTTCGTGTAGGTGTACTAGTGTAATGAAAATGAAATTTGAAAACATGGACCTTGATAAATCATTGTAAATGGCTGCCATTTTACAATGATTCACTCGACTTGCCTTTAACTATGACGACTTGAATGTTTAGATGCAAATAACTTGCAAATATTAATAATACTTGACACTGGTAAATTTCCAAATGGCCATAAAATCTGTTCACAACCGTTAAGAAAGTAAAAAAAAACACCTGATTCTCACGTTGGAATACTAGCCCATCTCATGTAAAAAGAAAAGAATATAAAATGCCAATATGTTGTGTAAATAATCTTAATACAAAGCTTCTGCCGAAGTTCGCATACATATTATAGTTTTTTCTGACTTTTACGTGAAGCGTCTCTGTTTCAAGTCCGTCAAAATGTATCCTAGTCTGTATGTTGGTACTTGCTACTCCATGTAGTTCGTATTTTTAAGGGATATCTGGCTCACGCAAAAACTAGCCTGCGTACAGGATTTCAACAGATTTTAATGAAACTTGGTATTTATAAAAGTTCGCTGAGCATTTAGAATTTGTTTTGAGATTGAAAAATATGGGATAATTTGCCCATGCAAAAGTAGCCAACAGTTTGTCAATTAGTAGCCACTTGACATCTTTGCACTCAGTACTAATAATATAGTTAGGTCTAATTTACATTACAAAACTAATGTCATGCATTATAAATTCAATTTCACAAAAGCAGTTGAATGTTTTTTTAAATAAATAAATAGTACCGCTGCGTTAACGCATTTCTTTGTGAAAATTGTTATAATTTGCGTGCCACTAGTTTCCTAAAGGAAATCCAGTCGCGAGATCTGCAAGCTTACATTAGAACCTTTTTTTTGTGAATTATTTTGAGGTTATTTTTAACTGAAAAAAAAACCAGCTTCTTTTGGAAATAAACGTACCTACCTAATTGAAGTTTTGATTGTAGTAGACCAAACTAAATGAAAGGACAAAATAAGGTCAATGAAAAAATAATTTTTTATTTTTATTAAGTTATCAAATAATTATGTAAAAATTAGATAAATGATTACGGATTTTATTTAGGTAAGATAAGAAGAAACATTAATCTAGATGATGACCTTTTTAATATGTAAATAACATTAAATGTGCATACA